>OZ017742.1:254002414-255202414 GCA_963969285.1 Odontomyia ornata
GAGGACTTTCTTTACTGCGTAGCAGAATGCTTCTTAATTTCCTGCTACTGCTCCGAATCCGACCAATATTTGGCCCGACCGCGTCGTACTACTTTAATGGTAGTATTGGTGTCTTCGGGTCTTATGTTTCCCCTGATGTCCCGCAGTACCTCCGCGTAGGATCGGCCATCTTAGGGCTTTACGAGCAGTGCCTGCTGCCGGGGTCTTGGTCGGGGCTTCTGCCTCTCCTGTTTTGCATCAGATCCTTCTTCTGATTGGGCGTCCGTGCGAACTTTTCTTTTTGGCACTTTTTCAAGGAGTTTCTTTGCGGCTTTCTTCGCTCCTTTTGTAAGCACTATCTAAAACCCGTGATTTGGTGCTCCACGCCCATCAAGTGATTTTCCTGCCTTCTTTTATCCCGATCTCTTTCGATTGGGCTAGACGCCATTCTTTTATTGAGTTTTGACGGTGGAGCTATCTGCATATCGCCTTTAGATTTCGACCTAAGCGCCTCTTTAACCTTCTGTTCGTCTGCGGCCCTTAACCAGCTCCTCCGATAGTGCTCTATGCGATCTGGGAGCTTCTCTAGTTCAAGGAGCCCAATCTTCAGGCTTCAGGTTGTTTCTTTACTATGTCGGGACTTGCGACCCTTACATCGGTCGCTTCGGTAACGATTGCAGCAGTGACCATCGAATTTTCGATGCTCTTTATATTATCTTCTACCGCTCAAACACCTGAAGCGTCCTGCAGAGTTTCCCGCTTTTCCTTAAGAGGACGCTCTGTTGTTCGCTTCATTATTTTGCTGCGCCCGAACGCCGCAGGAATCTCAGTCTGAACCAGACTGTCTGCTATTCTCCGTTTTTCGTCCGTCTTCACTGTCATTGTTTTACTCGTCGTTTTTGTCATTGTTAGTACCGCTCTCGATGTACTGTTAACATCGTGGGTGCAATCGCTGGTTGCATCGTCATTATTATTTTTTACTTCTTATTTTGGATTTTTTTTATCTTTTTTGTATGTTTTTGGATTCTCCAGTTTTACCGGGTCCCCCCTCGGAGCCACTATCTCCGTTCGTGTGTATAGTCGCCTTTTTGGTCCCATGGTTATCTTTGCAAAGCAGGGAAGTCATGCGAGGGTTGGCACAAGCCCTGATGGGGACAAGTGCTCAGAGCCAGACCAGCGCTAATCGCGAGTCCGTCTCAACCGAACCTACACCAGCAACCCAATGGTGCGAACTTTGAACGTACTCCGAGGCCTGCCAAGGTTTTACCTGAACGGAGACGGTATGATAGTTGAATTGGAGCCATTAACACACGAGTGTGACCTCGGCGCTACTGTGCAAAGCAACTAGGTCCAAACCATCACATCCGCCAGCCCAAAGCATCAATTCCAGTTCGTTGTCCAAAGCGTAGTCCAGATTCAATCAGAGTCGTTACCTGTCATCCCAGGAGGGAACCTCACGGCGCCCCCCATATCCTTGGGATCGTTGGGGTGGCGCTCCCCAAAGAATGCTAACCTGCTGCTCTTGTCGACCGGCATTCTCCCTGCGAGAATTTCCTCGGGTACGTGGGGGCGGAACCCCCCAAAGAATCCTAGCCTCCAAGAGGTCTCTTCTCGGCCGGCACTCCCCCTACGGGGCTCTGTTTCACAGAGTTATTTTGTCATATTGTGAATTTAGGGTGTACCTCAAAAATGGCCCCTCGATGGTCTCGTCCGTAGTTCTGGCGTATTAGCCATCTAGTTTCAATAATGTTCAATAATGTTCCCTGTTATCTTTTTACTGCAGAAATACTGTAATCAATTCAGAACCGCATCAAGTATCCTCCTTTAGCTTAGATGACATCCTTGTTGCAATTTAACTGTGTATCATATCATTACTCTATTATTTTCGCTAAGCTAAATAGTTTGCGATTTTTTTGTTAGCGAATGTAACATATGAGGGCATCGGTCTGCACTCTCATCTTGTCGATAATATACTCGTACTATACGAGTATGTAGGTTAAACCGCTTAAAATTGCCCGTTTATTTGGTTAGCGATTGTATCTGTCTGTCGTTAGATAAGCTGGCGTAAATGGATTGGCTGAAAGAAGTTTAAATTTCTTTTGAGGTACGTGTGTTCCAGTGACTCCATTCTTATAAATCAAGTTTCTGTTGCCAGGAAATATATGAGTAGAAGTCCTAAGATTTACACAAAAAAATATGTATATAAAAAAGAAATGTAGCCCACCATCAAGTCAAAGGTTTTATCATTCTAGACATACAAGTTCTCGTTAGATCACCGAAGTAAAGCAGTACCGCCCTTAGATAATACAGATTAGGTACAATTGGTAGACCCAATGACCATCTAGGCTTCAGGATTGAGCCCCTAATTATGGGTTTGAAAATTATAAGATTCTTCTGGGAGATTTCCCTTAGAAGAAATATCAAAAGGTTTCTAGCATTGACACATCTTCCTAGCTTCATCTACACCGATGAGGATACCCTTTCATGGGTTTCCGAGTATTAGTTAGTAAAATGTTTGACAACTCCACGCTGCACAGATTAAAAAGAGAAAGGCTTTATCAAATAGCTTTTTACAAACTGAGGACCTGTGGCTTTTCTATACCAGAGAATTTCCAGGATAATAGACATCTTTATCTTCTTTTCTGTGCAATCATTCAATATCGCTGCTTTTTTTAAAGGCTGATAGTGCGTCCCTAAAATGTTCCCAAGATGTTCTTAATTGAGAGCACAATCCTTATCCGTTCAGAAGAGGGTCGAGCCCCCGGTTTTATCTCCCGTGGAGGGTTTTCAAAGCCGCTGTATGTCATCTTCACCTGTGGCTTAAATTTTGCTTACCTCTTCCTAAGTTTAAGTGGTTTCGCTCGTTCTTTCCATGACTGCCTTCCCTATTTGGACGCTGAGTTAGCTTCCTTGATTCTGTCCTGCCCAGTGTGCCTTGTCCGAATATTTAGATTCATCGATTCCCCTATTCAATGCCGCTAGAACAGGACATCATCTTTTTTCGTCACTGAGCTTTTTTGCCAGTATTATTTCTCTTGATTGTATTTGAATTAAGGTTAGGGTCTCCAAAACTCGGCAATAATGATATGAGGTAAAATGCTTGCTTACTTATGAGTTTCAAAACTATAATCTACAATGCAATAATTCTTATACATCCCTTGTCAAATTGCAAATTGTGTCACCTGCTCTAAATCTGACTATCAAAAAATTGTATCAGACAAAACCCGTTTATGTCTAGATCAATATCTTCATCACCATTTCCATTGTTCTTCTAATTCATGTTCTGTTTTCGGCAGTAGATCATTAACGATGACAGTGACTTGGATAATTTGTATACAATTGATCGTAACACTCGATGGCTCTATCTGAATATTTGCATTCTACTTCTGTATGCACCTTCTAATTCGCCATAACACCTCACCTCAACGTGTCTTCGTGCAAAGCAACCATCATAAAAGACCCAACTGGACACATCAAACCTTATGTGCTCTCATAAACTTTAATATAAAACGACGCGAAATTTTTATTCCATCATACATCACACTAAAAATCACGACTGTGTGATGAACTGTGAACATATCATGATCCTCGGGCACTTCTTGTGCAGTGCAATAACACACAATACAATTTGTTCCTCCTAAGATATCCAACAGACATGAGATTGCTCACCGAACAATCTTTGTTTCGTACGAGACATTTTTTGGCGCGTGTTTAGAATAAATTAAATTCATACTCGTACGAATATACGAGTATGCATATGTTAAGTTTGCGCACAGATGTGCTCTGGTTCGAGTGAGTATAGATCATAGAGAAGCGACAAGAAAAAACTTTAAATGATGATAGTCTGATTTCGATCATGTCATGTCTTAGTTTTAACTGTAAGAAAAAGAAATTAAGAAAAGCTTAAGATGAAATCTAGTTTTGACGACGAAATATTTATAGGAAGCCAATAATGTTTTTGAATGGTATCGTTCAAGTTCAATGGGGATTGATGCCCAAGTTTGGTGAAGAATTAGTTTCGAATTGGAAATTATGAAGGTTGAAATGAAGTCGCCGACAGAAACAGAAGAGATGCAATCAAATGATTTTTATGTAAAAAATTTATGAGATCTACCTTATCGCCATGATCTAGTCACTGGTCAGAAAACAAGTGAATTCGTGTCACTTCTTTGGTTTTATGCATTTGGAAGGACTAATTGAGTTGGTAAATTAGTGACAACTTTAGTTGATATTAAATTATAAGAAGAGATTCCATATTAATGAACTGCTAAGTTTTTCCTAAATAGAATTCTCCATACACTCTTATAGTCGTGAGATTTCCGTTTACCTTCTAGATGTTTTTTTTAGATACAAATGAAGGTATCTCGGGAATGGATATTTTTCAAACCTTTTAAAAGACTGCATCAAAAGAGAGACCAAACGATAAAGGCCCTTCATTAAGAACAAGCTGTAGCTTGAATTTTTTCTCAAAATATTCGCAGATAATTTGAGACCAATTTTTAAACGTTTAGCCTTCTTTCTTCATATGATCAGCTAAATGTTCTAGATAAAGTATTTGTTAGTATCTTTCATGAGATAAACATTCATTCCATAAAACAACTGGGTAGACAGAACTACTCTCGTGTCAGATGAGTTTGTACTCAATATATCATATGCAGTTAGCAATAATGTATAATCTCAAAAAAATTTCAATGACAATTTAAATTGCTGCTATAGTTTTCGTATATCACCAAGATCATTATCTTAATGGAATCTTAAAGATATTGGTGTTATTCATCTTCCCTTGAAATTTTCATAAAATCTAATGAAAAATTTAGTATCTGGATCGATACAAAGCCCATTAGCAGGAAAACTCTGTGTTGTTATAATCAGAAAAAATTCAAACAGTTATAATCTTCGTAAATATTTCAATGTAACTTCCCAAAAGTAAGGACCATGCACAGAACTACTCGACCCTCAAATTTCATTAAATTATAGGCTTCCTAGATGATTTTGTTGAGGAAAATGTGAAATTTAAAAATTATACTTTAACAAGATTGAGCGAATTTCGACTTCTAAGGTATGTATTGTTGCTCTACTCATAAGCATCCCTATTCCCATGATTTTTCGATAGGTACATAAATTTTTCGTACATTTTCCGTACTCCTGCAACCCTTGAGACAAAGGTACAAATTTAAGATCTTTCCTGATAAGTTCTCATGAAGACCTCTGGTTTGATACCCATCTTTGGTCAAAAAAAAAGTTTAAGGGTCCGCTTCCATGCATCGGAATTTTTTTCAATTTTCAAGAAGCCATCACTTTACATCCAGTTCGATTCTTGTTGTTCGGAGAAAACTGCTCTGACAGATAGACGGGCGGGGCGGGTGTACAGACAAGTGGCGATTTTAATAATATTTTGTAAGTTAGTACAAGCCCCTAAAAAACTTAGATTTTATAAATTTTTTGTGGTCTCGGTGTTTTTGCGCTTATTTAAAAATATGTTTAGAAAATGTTTTTCTCCTTAGACGCAAATAAAATATTTTGTTTTTTATACATATATATATATATATATATATATATATATATATATATATATATATATATATATATTTCGAGGGTAAGTTTTCCCTCTTCTTCAGTGTACTGATGGTCTAGTTACAATTTTCTTTGCTTAAATACCTAACATGTCTAGCTATACAGGAGTGAGTTTAATTGCTATTTAATTATACCTTTTTTATTTTTCTTACTCTACTTTTTAAAACGTTTTGGTTTTATTGGTTTAGTCCTTTAATTACAAGCTTAACAAATGTTATTTAATGACAGTCAATGGAAAAGGTTATTACAAAAAATTTTTTTTTAAATTACTTTATTACCTCTAGTAGTTTTGAATATCCGTGCCCGACGTCATCATTCAGCCTCGATTGTTCCGGTTGTCTCAAAATCCACAGGCTTTCATACGCATCTAATTTCTTGCGGCTTTTGACCTGCTGTACTACCTCGACGTCTTCCCAATTGATCTTATGGTTGCTTGAAACGATGTGCTTTGCTACCGATGATTTTATCGCTTCAATGGGTCGTTGTTTCCCGATGCACTTTTCCGCTTCATTGATGTGCTCCGTAAACCTTGTTTTAAGCGGGCGTTTCGTTTGTCCTATGTAGCTTTTGTGGCATGTCTGGCACGTGATTTTGTAAACTCCACATTTTTCGTGTTTATGTTTCTTATCTTTGGGTGTTCCCAATATTGTGCTCAATTTCGATTTTTGGCTTGTTGGTACTGCTATTATATTTACTTTTTTTAATCTCTTTTTGATTTTGTCGAAAGCTTTCGAATATGTTAATGCTGCTCGTTTGGTCTCTTTTGATCTTTCTTGTGAGTAGAGTGTAGTGAGTGACTCCAATTTTAGTTTTTTCTCCATTCTTCTTATGATCGCCTGTATTGATCCTTCGTCAAAACCATTCAAAACTGCTGTGCCAAGTATAAACTGCTTCTCTTGATTGTAGCGTTCGGCGTTCATAGGCGTTGTCAACATCCTGTAAATCCAACTATTGTAGATGGCCATTTTCGTTGCGTGGGAGTGATTGGACGTCACTGGTATCGTTCGTTGAGTGCTCGTTGTCTTCCTATGGATTCCAAACTCGATTTCGTTTTCACCTCTGATGATCTTCACGTCTAGAAAGGCTATTTCATTTTTGTTCTCCACCTCCATTGTGAACTTTATATTCTTGTGGATACTGTTGATTTTCGTCATCGTGCTTTCCAGATTTGCTTTCTTGACTATCGCGAATACGTCGTCCACATATCGTAACCAAACTCTCGGCAATGCACCTTCATCCGCAATTCTTTGTTATATCCATGTCATGAATATCTCGCTTATAAGTGGAGATAATGGGTTCCCCATTGCTACGCCAAACTTCTGTTTGAAGTATCTGCCTCGAAACGTGAAGTATGTTTCTGACATGCAGAGTGTTGCGAGTTTGTATAGCTGTCTTGCCTTCTTCATCTGTGATCTATTCTTACATTTTGAACAAAAAATTAAATAATCTTTTGAATATGCAGGTACCCAGACCAGAAAGAAGAATGGAAAACATAAAGGACTTTGTAGTGAATTTATCATCCGAACAATTCACAGACGAACAGTTACAGGTATTAAATAATGGGCTAAATTTTGCGATAAAAAACGAAGTTCTACCAACGGAAGACATAGTTGTGGACATAGAAGCAGCCATCAAATTTCTACGAACGGAAGAAAAACAAGCGATTAGGGAAGAAACCATGCGAATAATAAAAACGGAGAATTCAAAAGTATGCAACAAGGATGGTAACACAATTAAGGAGCTAAAAGCAAAACCGGTATACTACCTCAAGGCTGACAAGGGAAACAAAGTTGTAATAATGAACAAGGAGAGCTACGACGAACGAGTATTTGAAAAGCTCAACAACGGTGATTACTTTGAGCTGAGACATGATCCCCTTCCCGATTCAATTAAAAGGGTAGAAAAAGCACTTACAGAATGCAAAGACGTCATCCCAAGCAAAACAGCGCTCCGAGTTTCAAACCCAGTTCTTCCCCGTATCAAATGTTTACCGAAAATCCACAAGCCCGGCAACGAAATGCGGGAGATTATTACAGCAACGGAAGCCCCTACGAGCAATATCGCGAAGTGGCTGGTGGATGAATGCAAAAAATGGGGTGATCCCTCTAGTGTCCATTCAGTTAAAAATAGAAGTGAACTCATTGAAAAATTAAAACTGGTCCAACACATTGAACCAGATGAAATACTCGTCTCATTTGACGTGAAAGCACTTTTTCCCAGCGTTCCAGTAAAACAAGCTTTGGCTTTATTTGAAGACTGGCTGCTGACCCAAGCTAAGAATAGATCACAGATGAAGAAGGCAAGACAGCTATACAAACTCGCAACACTCTGCATGTCAGAAACATACTTCACGTTTCGAGGCAGATACTTCAAACAGAAGTTTGGCGTAGCAATGGGGAACCCATTATCTCCACTTATAAGCGAGATATTCATGACATGGATAGAACAAAGAATTGCGGATGAAGGTGCATTGCCGAGAGTTTGGTTACGATATGTAGACGACGTATTCGCGATAGTCAAGAAAGCAAATCTGGAAAGCACGATGACGAAAATCAACAGTATCCACAAGAATATAAAGTTCACAATGGAGGTGGAGAACAAAAATGAAATAGCCTTTCTAGACGTGAAGATCATCAGAGGTGAAAACGAAATCGAGTTTGGAATCCATAGGAAGACAACGAGCACTCAACGAACGATACCAGTGACGTCCAATCACTCCCACGCAACGAAAATGGCCATCTACAATAGTTGGATTTACAGGATGTTGACAACGCCTATGAACGCCGAACGCTACAATCAAGAGAAGCAGTTTATACTTGGCACAGCAGTTTTGAATGGTTTTGACGAAGGATCAATACAGGCGATCATAAGAAGAATGGAGAAAAAACTAAAATTGGAGTCACTCACTACACTCTACTCACAAGAAAGATCAAAAGAGACCAAACGAGCAGCATTAACATATTCGAAAGCTTTCGACAAAATCAAAAAGAGATTAAAAAAAGTAAATATAATAGCAGTACCAACAAGCCAAAAATCGAAATTGAGCACAATATTGGGAACACCCAAAGATAAGAAACATAAACACGAAAAATGTGGAGTTTACAAAATCACGTGCCAGACATGCCACAAAAGCTACATAGGACAAACGAAACGCCCGCTTAAAACAAGGTTTACGGAGCACATCAATGAAGCGGAAAAGTGCATCGGGAAACAACGACCCATTGAAGCGATAAAATCATCGGTAGCAAAGCACATCGTTTCAAGCAACCATAAGATCAATTGGGAAGACGTCGAGGTAGTACAGCAGGTCAAAAGCCGCAAGAAATTAGATGCGTATGAAAGCCTGTGGATTTTGAGACAACCGGAACAATCGAGGCTGAATGATGACGTCGGGCACGGATATTCAAAACTACTAGAGGTAATAAAGTAATTTAAAAAAAAATTTTTTGTAATAACCTTTTCCATTGACTGTCATTAAATAACATTTGTTAAGCTTGTAATTAAAGGACTAAACCAATAAAACCAAAACGTTTTAAAAAGTAGAGTAAGAAAAATAAAAAAGGTATAATTAAATAGCAATTAAACTCACTCCTGTATAGCTAGACATGTTAGGTATTTAAGCAAAGAAAATTGTAACTAGACCATCAGTACACTGAAGAAGAGGGAAAACTTACCCTCGAAATATATATATATATGTATAAAAAACAAAATATTTTATTTGCGTCTAAGGAGAAAAACATTTTCTAAACATATTTTTAGATTTTATACAAAAAAAGTAAGTAATTTTGAATGAAAGGTTACTCCACGAAGCTTTTATATTAAAAAATCATTACGAAATATTATTTTCGACCTTTCTTCATCCCCAGAACCGGCAGTTTTACGGAATGAATCCAAAATTATAAAACAACGTTATGGAGAGACTGTTTTTGACATCTTGTAAGTCATTTTTTTCAGCAATTCAATTTAACTTTGTGTACTTCGCTTCGTTCATTGATTTGTGTAACTAGTCATTGACCACAAATTTTAAAATAGAATTCAGGCACACCTTTTAGCACCCAAACCTCTGAAATTCTATGTTATCCCCCAATCAAGGGCGCTCCGGTTGAGGTCCTGCGGGCTCCAGTTTTGCTCGTCAAAGACAGGCGTGAAGCGCGTACTCGCTTTGGACCACCATAAAACCGTCAGCGAGTACGCGGTCTGTCGAACCGAATATTCTTCTACTTGTGCTTTTACAAAAGTGATTTCACCGTATTAATTTTCCCTTTTCCACGGCAACCCTGAAACAAATGTAGACTTTCCAAATAACCACAACGGCAAAAGTTAAGCGAATCGACTAAAATTTTCCAAATACCAATAGCAGCAGCAACCAAGCGAGTCAACCAAGATTTCCCAAATAACATCAGCTACCAAAAACCATGCGAAAGAAAGGAAAGAATCCTCGGACTCGCACCACCCACAGTAAAACAATTTTCGATGCTTGTCTTTTCAAACATTCAAAAGGATGGCTTATCCGAGCGAAAAACGCACTCGCAAGTAAAACTAAATTATCTCAACACCACTACAACAAAATTTTTTTTAGTATGCCATATTATCGAGGATTTTAATTTCTTTTAGAATAATAATTTACTCGAGATTCATCTATCCCCAATATTTATTCATTTGGTATTGTCACGAATTCAGTTTTTTGAGTGTGCAGACGCGTTTCGATTCCTTTGAATCATCCTCAAGTTCTTGATTATCTGCAAAGCCCGACGGCTTTTCAAGAAAAAAAATCACCAATTCACTTCAAGAAATACACAATTTGGAATAAATGCACTTCTCGCAATACCTTAATTTGTCAATCCTACCTAACGCATCAAATAGAGACCTCTATTGTGATGAGCTTTCTGCGCTGCACTTGTTTCGAACGTTTTTTCTTATTCTTCCTTCGCAGATCCGCATCCGCGGATGGTAGAGCCGTTCTTCCCAGATATAGATTCTTCGTAAATCTCAGTTACTGTTTCGAAAATCGCAAGTAGTTTTACCAAAGTTTCGCCGAAAGAATACAAATCAAATAGGCAGCAAAATGCTTCGCCCAAATAATAATAATAATCCATCGCATACCAGTTCTAATCCGAACATTGGCGATGAGGTTTGTTGTTAGGGTATCTCATTCCATGACCATGACGGAGTTTAAGGTGATATGGTCAATATCACGCTCAACCATGTGATTATTACCTTATTTTTTCAAGAGGCTTGAACTTAGGACCTACTGCGCAAGCGGAGTGTGTCCTAATCCACTGCTCCACCCGGACCAAAAGAAACATGCAAATAGGTCTGAAAACTTTTGAAATGTTCGATGAGACGTAAACATTCGAGAGATCATGACCTTTTATGGTTGCTGATTAAAGTTGCTGTGACGCACGGACACCGAAAAACTAGTAGGTCTTTGTAAAAGTCGTTATACAAAACCATAAAAAGAGAATGAGCGCGCCAAATTTGCGGCTTCACATTTCCTCGGTATTATGGCCAAGTCATCTGATTTACCGGGAATGTTACCAGTCCTTGATCATTCACCTCGGGAGTAGTTTCCCGTTCTTAAAAAGCTGCTTCAGAGTGGTTTTCACTCCAATGTTTTTGTCTCTCTACTCAAGGTCACTTGAGGGAGCCGAAAGAACTCAAGGCTGCATGACGGTTTGTCACGTCAAAATGTTATGTTTAGGTCACATTTCGAGTTTGCAGAAATATTATAACAATTCGATATTGGTGTTAGTAGCTGCGGCGACGCTTGCGACATACATCCAAGATGACTTAGTTGTTGCTCTTAATTTGGCCCAATATTAGGGACTAACTTATTAAAAAGTGGCGTGGTAAGTGTAGTCGAGGAAGATTGGGTTGTAGGATGGGGCCGTTTTGTGCTTACTATCGACATCTGCACATTATTTTGAGCGGGAATGTTTAATGATTACTAGCTGTAAATGCAATTGGAAATAGAAGTTCTGTTGATGCTGTTACTGGAGGTGTTGAAAAAACTGTGAGATGGCAGGATTCATTTTGATTGGATATCATTTGGGTGTTGGTGCCTATCAGTTCAATTCTTCTTTTATCTGGCTTTAAATTGCACTGCTGAAGATTCATTTGATTGTTATAGATTAAACGTATTCATATATTGAAGAGAAGCTTTCAAATCGTGACCTACTTCACTACTAATGCTGTGATCACTGCTACTATCGTTTAAATTGCTCGCATCAGTACTCGTAACCTCTATTTCGCCGGCCGTATTGTAATTTTCATTTTAAATATCTTGACATGATCTTTTATATGTCGGACTCTGCATTTCATTGCTGTTGATAATGTTATAAGCAACTTCAGCATTGGCTATATTGTCCATTTGTTGTTGCTCTTCTTCACTAGCATATAATTTACTACTTAGCTATCCTCGCTCTCCTAGCACCATTTTAATCCCGATATTCCAATTATGCGCTACATGATGATAAAAATCATCTTTAAACAACATTTCCGAAGCAGGAGCGTCTGACACCAACGAATATGACCAATAAGTAGTAGCCGAGACGATATGTTATGAGTATAAATGACGTTGTTGTTGCTAGATTGCACTCAAATACCGTAAACTAACATATCCACCACTCATATTAAGTTACATTCCTTCGCTATCTAGTGCAAGTGCGGCTATTGATGATATTGTGATTACATTAGCTTGCGTAACCGAGTTCATATAAAGGTCACCCTCATTTTTGAAAGATTGAATGTTAGTCATTAACCTGCTGGCTCCTCGAATTTATTACTTATTTCACCGCCAGGCTCCAAGCATATTGCTCTGCATCCTCCAATTTCAATTATTTTTAGAGCTACGTACATATATACAAGGGTGGTTCAAATATGATCGAAACAAATGCTCTGACACGTTTATTTAGTATCGAAAAAATTCACAGTTTTTCTAGGTACTCGCCCTTGCAAATTACGCACTTTGTCCACCTTTCCGAAAGCTATTTGATGCCGGTATCGAAGAATTCCTTGGGCAACTCGGGCAGCCATGTGCGCACGAACTCCTCTACCTCGTCGTCGGTGTTGAATCTTTGACCTCCGAGGGCTTCTTTCAGTTGTCCCAACATGTGGTAGTCGCAGCGTGATGAATCCGGACTACAGGGGGGTGTTTAAGTACCTGGCACACCAATTCCGATATTGTATCGAGCGTGAGACGTGCGGTACGAGGGCACGCGTTATCCTGGAAAAGAATCGCACTTCGTGCTGGTTTAGGAACCCATGTCGCCGTCATTTTACGATATTGAAAGTGTTTGTGGATAAAAGACTCTACACTACCAATACTGATGGCGAGTTCAGCCGAAATGTCTCGAACATTCATCCTACGGTCCTCCAAAATGAGTTGTTCTACGCGGCAAATGTTGTCTGGTGTGATGCTGATTCGCGATCGACGATCATGCGGCTCATTCTCGACGGTTTCGCGACCATCCTTGAATTCTTCGGCCCATTTAAACACAGCAGCCCTACTCAGGCACTCACTACCGAACTGATTCCGCGAACGAAGAATAATGTCCGTGTTTTTAATGCCTTCCGACACTAAAAAACGGACGGTACTTGACGTTCACTCATGGTCATAGCACGCGCGTGAAACATGCACTTCTGACGAAAACTATGCCACACCCAGTTATCACATACTCAAGCCACGACCTTCAAAACATACATGCGCGCCATCTACAGCGTTTGTCTCCATCATATTTGAACCATCCTCGTACTGTGTAACATTCTCTGTGGCAGACAGGTCGATATATTTTCGCATGAATAGCGCAGTGATTAAATCTTTTCAGTAATAAAAATTTCCCAGATATAACGATATCTGCTACATGCTCTAGTGCAGGTATGTGATGGAACGGCAACATTATGTATCAGTTCCAACCGTTCCAGTTCCGCCAGTATATTCGTTGCCCTTAACAGCTCCAGTTCGAAACAGCTCCGATCCTAAGTTTTGATTCTGAGCCGTAAGAGAGAATAAACGGTACGGTCTGAAATCAATCTCAACCTAATTTTAATTTGTTATAAAATTCAAAAATGTAAACAGTAAAAACACGTTATTTTATTTTAAATGTACATATCATGATTTGCATTTTAAAAAAAAATAGCGTCTTCGCTTTTTGGCCATTTAGGCGGGATCTACAATCGCGTAAAATCATGCCAGCCTTAGAAAAAAATTTGTTCATATGGAACGGGGGTGGGAATAACCTTTAACCAAAATTAAAAATATTCACACAGCTGTTACGTAGTAGGTATTAACGGAATAGTTCCATCAATATAAAATCAAGGCGAAAATTATCAATCAATCATGAATTATTATAACTGAAAACCATTCTTCTCTTCTCTTATTATTTTTTGTACTTAAAAATAAGATAGGAAAAGTAAAGTTAATATTACGAAGAGTAAAAAAATAAAGGTAAATGATTAAATGTTTTGATTAAAAAATAAATGACAAAAAAGGTGTGTGTGCCCAAAAGAAGGTGGAGAGGATAAGTAGGCAATGTGAATTTGTGAATGGGAAAATGCCGGTGCGGCCGGAATTCCAACAGGTTTCATGGAGCGCCTCCAGTGAATCCGTCCCAACCCTACTCTAGTGCCTGTGACCATATGATAAACGAGAAATATGACAGCATGCAAGAAAAACCACCGTACCACCCTCCAACTCCAAACGGTGTGTTCCATCATGCGATGAAAAGCACTCATCCATAGCGTTAGCAAGTCTGCACCAAATTATTACGATGGACCTAACCTCTACGATACTTTTCTTCGATCAACCAACAATTTCTTCACCTTGAAGATTTTGCTTTGAGTTTGAAGCAAAGTTCTCGTTCAGAGCAGGACGACTTCATCCAGCAGATATGCCGTTCCGGCAATTTTGAAAGATCATCCATTGGGGATAGCCTTGGAGTCTCATTATTTTTGCTATGGTTGAAGTTACACTATTTGTCTGTGTATTAAGTATTGTTACGGTTACTGGTGTGCTTACCGTGCACGTGTACAGACCTTTAGTAAGTCGGGGAACTTGCTGGCATGGCATGTCCAAAGTTATACTGCTAATCGATCTTCCTTCAGCTTCTCACTTTTGAAGGTGTTTCTTCATGGAACTCCCTTAATCCGGGCCGTAATTTCGTACAAGGTGGTTATTGCCTCTTTGCGTCGTTTTTAATGCTATTTTTTTAAAGGTGATCTTGCACTAAACCGCGAATCGACAACACACAACTCGGACGGTGACAATCACGACGGCTGCCGACCGCAATGTCTCGTGACGGTTGTCGGACTTGGATTTGTCATCTGACACATGTCAATTTGTTCATAACTCGTGTAAGGATTACAGATCTCTGCCGGGTATCTAAAGTTATTGCAATTGCATTGTCTTGTCCAATGGCTACGTCAGCATTTGTCTGGTTCCTAGAACACTTGATAAATACCCACGGAAATTCGCGACGCAGTCATTCATTCATTCTACAGGGTGCGGCAGCATAACTTCCTTTTTTGAAATGCCCGCCCTTAAAGTGCTAACTGTTATAGCGCGGCGCTAGTAGTCTCATTCGAGAGAGGTGATTTTAAAGTTTTGCTCATCCCTTGGTTAGTCGCTATCATGCGTTGGAACAGTGCGGAGCGTGCATTTACATTAGTACCGCTGAAAATTTGTTTTGTTGAATTTTGAAAAAAGGAAGTTATGCTGCCGCACCCTGTAGTTCTCGTCGTTTTATGAATCATATATTTTAATTTTATTTGCTTTATGAAATCATACTATAGCTTCTCGCAATAAGATTGAAATCGCCATTCAAAACGCAGCTTCCTTAGTAGCATCATGCAAAACTATTAAGGAGGATTCATATTCGTATTCCGATCTCAGCTCCAAGGGTCTTTCGATCATGCCGATAAATTATTAAGGACAACTAAGGAGCCTTCGTTTTATCAAAAAAGAAATTCAATTAGAATTCAAGTAGGTATAAAACTAAATGAGAACCAATTCATTTACATTCCGATAAGTAGTTGAAAGTTCTTTATCAACAGTTTCGACACTTGCCCATAAATGTTCTACCAAAGCTAATATTATCTGCTCTGATTTATTTGAAATCCAATCGAATCTGTTATCTAAGACCTATAATTGAGTTGATTTATATTCTCTAGTCCTATGTTCACTTCCACGAACGACGCATTTTACGACCGGGACTGCATTTTTTTCATCTCAGTTTTTATTCATTAAAAAGAAAAAAAAAACTAAAGGTGCCTTTGAGACAATTTCCATAGAAGTTATATGAAAGTCAAAAAAGCTTGCAACGTGCATTCAAAATAGACATTCAGTCTCTTAGCTTATAGTGCCTGATTTTATTAAAACAATCACCCTGCCTTCGTTGTGCAAATAATCGATGTTTGCATTGAAAAAAAAAATTAAATTGTGCAGAAGATAAAATCTAAATGTGTATGACTCTTATTCTTCTTGCAACTGGACAAAAGAAAAACCAACAAGAAAAAAATTTGGTTAACGCGTTTTTACGAGTGGCTGAAAACGTGTTGCGCGAGGGTAATGCACGCAAATAATATGAGGATAGTATGATGTGATTGGAAATTTATGCAACTCTTGAAATGCGAAAAAACGGGCCGAGAACTCCAGTCGAATAGGATTCAGAGACTGCAAATTTTCAATTTAATTAGAATACAAACGATTATTGCCTGAATCAGAATTGATGACGCGCGTTAAGCAATTTAAGGCGCGCAGTAAGATTTTATGAAGTGTCTTGCAATGCACACTGAATTTATTTCAAGTGACTTTTTCTTAGGATCAAGTCATAAAATACAATATTGTCCGTTTTCTTTGGCGAACGTTTTATTTTTTAAGATTTCTAACTAGTTTTTAGGAGGCATAGAAATTCAGAACAATGAAAATTCGTTGCACACTACCAAATCGTGATATACCATCGATTTTTTTTAAAAAAGCTTGTGCCTGAATTACATGGGATGTACTTGAAGAGAGGCGTATCTAACACGTTGCTTTTAAATTGTTTAATCCTTCTCCTTCCGCTTTTTGTGCCACCTCTCAAGCAAAAGTACCAAAATTTAATGATTATTAAAAGAATATACATTTTAGCTTCCTCCATATTCCGCCACTATGCAACTGTTGCCCAATCTAATGGTACCTACATTGTATCTTCTATCTTACAATCGTATCTGTACATACTAATTAACATTAAATGCGCAGCGACCTTTGAGTGGCCCCTTTTAGCCGAAGAATCGATTGAAAAAAAATGCCTTTCATTCTCTAGACTCCGAAATCGCGTTCTTCTTCAAATTTCGCGCTTTGAAAGATAATTTCTATCATTTCTCACGATCTTTATGATTTTTCGCAAGCAATTATAATTGATCTTAAAAGGTTCTATTAGAGGCGCGCATAAAGTACGCTCTTCTGCTGTCTGGCTACTTTTTGGGGGTTGCATTGAGTAATGGTTTGAAATGACGGCCATTATTCAGAACACAAGGAACGTTACGATGATGTTTCTGATTTTGATCGATGTGCAAAATCAGCAATTACCAAAAAATCATATTTTTTGAACACATTTGCTTTCAAATGTTTCGTTTTTTTTCTTTTTCAATTTTCAGGAAACGAACGATTGCTACGTCTTGATTTTGACCACAGATTTATTAAAAAAGATGAGTTTAAGATCTACATTCACTTTGATTTTATCTGAAATTCATCCAATGTTTTTACGAGTGCGATATATAGAGAATTTCACAAAGCATTTTTCTTCTCTTCAAATTTTGACCAGCTGAAGAGAATGGAAAAAAATACACGATTGGAATGACTTGGTGTAATTTAATTGCAAAAAAAAATCCATAAAGACTAAATTTTCTTAGAAAATTTCAATTGCAATCATTTCCGCAGTTTATCAAGAATTGAATATTAAAAATAAAAAGAAAATTTCTTCAGTTTATTTAAAAAAAAATGAAAGAACAGTACGCCAATAACATGTTCTTCTGACCAATTGAAAATGTTCTTTCAACACGAAATAATCCATCCAATCAAATTTAATGCAACCTTCATTCGTGTCGTATTAAATTATAAACAGATTGTCGTATGGGTTCTTCTGCATTACATTCTTCGATCCCAGTGCACAGCACGGTGACTAAGGTTGTAAGAATGTTAACTGCTGATTTATATAATCCCGTCTGTGGAAAGCCTGCACATAAACACGAGATTCATCGTCACTGAGTCAAGAAATGAAGACCTTAACTTGTTCATGGAAGCCATTGTCATTCCAATCGATTGATCAGTCATTAAATATATTATCAGAAAGTAATATTCTGTAAATAACAACTTTCTTTTTATTGTTAAAAAGAATGGTTTGAACATCACCCACTGACAAAAAAATAAGTCCTCAAAATTCACTCACTATCACAGAATTTATCACCAGCCTTCATTGCCTTACATATGAGCTCACCATTTCAAAGTTTTATTTATTCATTTCTTCAAATTGTTTGTTTTTCATTTGACCAAAGAAATTCAACTACTTGTCTTTAATTACCATTAATTAAATTATCATTAACTTGAAACCACGGTAATTCGATAAAAATGAATTTTCACAGTGATTAGTTTGGTCTTCAGAATGCTACTCCAGACTTTAATTACTCAATCGATTTCGCCGCCAATGGAATGTGAATTCATTCAACGGTTAGTCGTATTTGTTTAGTCCTTTGCGAAAGACGATACTTAAACGCTGGGAATTTATGAATGATTTAATGTTTGTATACTTGATTGCTCATTTGACTTCTGGACAGGCGGTGGAAAATCATTAAAATCAAATATTTAAAGTCATAAGTTTGAAGGAGGAATCATCATCATTATCATAACGCTAGAAAATTTCCATAATTAATATAAATCCAGAAAATAAAGAAAAACGGTGATCGAAATTCGCATAAAATGAAATATTACAACTATAAGATCTATTTTAGTGATTTCCTGCACTCTACTACATTTCGTAGTCTCTCAAAAACGTGTTCCTTTCCTCTATTTCGTCAGTTATTTTTCTGTCAGACATTGTCCTTCTCAAATGGTTTCCTAGCTACATTCCTAAACTTCCTAAATTACATTACTGCTTTGCAAGGATGCTGATCCTAGACTGGATGTTTTTTTTTGTGGTTGGGAGGTGAATGCCATTTACACACAGAGTGTGGGACTCCCATGCTCGCAAGAAAACAGCTGGACTACCCACTAAACACCTCCCCTGTCAACCTGTGAACCGAGCTTGGAACCGACACATTACTTCGGGCCAGGTCTCGTTTTGTTACGCCGTGGGGCGCCTTCCAGCTGAGGGACTCCTTTCCTAATGGGAGGAGAGAGGGGAAGAGGAAGTACCAGAAAAGCGATCCGCCAGCCCCAACGGCCCCGGCTGCTGTGAGTCCCTTTTATATTTTAGGACTGCCCGAACATAATGTGCCACCTGGTTCCATTTGTCAACCAATTCGAGCATCACCGCAACTATATTATCCGGGGGAGCTCTCTCGTCTCCCTGTAGAGCCTGACCCATTTTGTGCACGCAAAAAATGTGTGGCAGGCATTGTCCTCCTCTCCTGGGCAATACCGACATTCGGGGCACCGTGACTTACCACTCTTGTGCAGGTAAGACTGAAAACACCCATGCCCGCTCAAAAGCTGGGTCAGTTAGAAGTCAGTCTCATCATGCCTTCGATTTAGCCACGGTCTCACATCCGGGATGAGGCGCGCAGTCCACCTTCCCTTCGTGCAATTTACCCAAGACTGCTGCCAATCGTTGAGCGAGCGCTGTCTCACCTCGCGGACAACCATTTCCCTCGCGTCCTCGTTTCGGCGCAGGTAAATAGCGCGGTGCTCTCTAGCAAGGAGGGGGACAGGTATTACGCCCGCAATAATTTTCACCGCCGAATCAGAGATTGTCGGATACGAAGATGCAATCCTCAGTGCTCCTCTTCTTTGTACCTGTGCCAAACGTTTTCGGTATGCCTCCTTACTGAGAGCGTCGCCCCATACTTCTGCTACGTACAGTAGTACTGAGCCTACAGCACTCATCAAGAGGCGTCTTCTTGATGGGCTGGGTCCCCCTACGTTGGCCATAAGTCGGTTCAGACCCAGTATTCCCGAAGCAGCCTTCTCAGCCGTTGCCCTAATTTGCTCAGAGAAACTCATCTTGGAGTCAACCAATAGCCCCAGGTACTTCACCGATGGCTTCTAGTCGATTCGTAAGTCTCCAATACTGATCATCCTTAGTCTAGGGATTCTCTTTTTTGTCAAGATGACCACTTCGGTTTTCTCCTGTGCTAAACTGAACCCGCGAGCAATCATCTAGTCCATCATTCGACGCATTAGCATACCTAGCCAAAGTTGCGCCTGTTCAACGATGCATCCAGTGACCAGAGCCGCAACATTATCCGCATAGCTGACCAAGCGCGACTCATCTGGCATCTCGAGTTTCAGTAGCCCGTCGTAAGACACGTTCCACAGGTCCGGACCAAAGATTTCCATCCTTCGTTGGCCCTGTGTCGTGTCGTAGAGCAGGCTTCGGTCCTTTAGGTAGTTCCTCGAAAGCCGCATTAGATATTCTGGAACTTGAAAAGGCTTTTCCAGCATATCCAGAATATCCACCCATCTAGCGGAGTTGAAGGCGTTCCTGACGTCGAGTGTCACCAACAGGACGATCCGTCGCTTGGTGCGACTATATGCCTCTGCCTTTTGGACCGCGTTCACACTGCAATCGCATCAATAGTAGAACGTCATGCTCTAAGGCCGTACTGCCGAGGAGATAGGTCCCCAACAGCACGAAACGCGTCAGTGAGTATTCCCTTGATGAGTTTCTCTAGCTCTTTCCCAGCCGTGTCTAGCATGCATAATGGGCGATATGCAGACGGGGATTCGGGATTTCCCTTCTCCTTGCTGATCAGCACCAGCCTCGCCACCTTCCATCGTACCAGCAAGTCAGGAAATGGTGATAGACAAGCTGGAACACCATCTGGACCTGGAGCCTTCCTCGCTTTCAACGAAAGGACCGCCTCCTCCAGTTCCAGCTGTGTGAAGAGTGGACACTCGACTGCTGTTTCACCATAGACCATCTTTTCCGCATAATGTATACAAGCTTTCCGTAGGGCACCAAGCTTCCGCATAACTAGCTTGTAGCCATGTCCCCACGGATCATTGTTCACGTTGTTCACTAGCTCTTGCCAGCAGCGAACCTTGATGTTGTTGATCTATTTGCGAAGGCATTTCCTGGCCGACTTATATGCTGCTGCGCGGTTGCTTGCCTCGTCACGATTCCGTGGCCCTTGGGCCTCACGCCGAAGCTTGTGACACTCCCTTCGTTTTTCAGCGATTTCAGTTGACCAGCAGTACACTGAGGGCTTGCCGTGCCGGGGTTTTCGACGGGGCATAGAAGCATTGCAAGCAGTCGTGATGATACTCATAGTTGGGTTCACCACGTCTTGAGCTGCAAGTTTTTCCGTTGCCTCCGAATTTGCCTGCAGCAATGCACCTGCGGTGAGAACGTCCACGAACCTCTCGACGCCCATCCTTCCGATGTTCCATCCAGACGGAAACAACATAGCTTATCTCATGCAGAATGCACTGATAATCACTGGCTGAGTAGTCCTCTAATATTCTCCAGTTGTGTATTCTCCGTACTAAGGACTCCGAGGCAAATGTCACGTCCGGTATGGTTCTGAAATACAGAAGCCTGCTTCATGACACGAAACAGTCCCAACAAAGGATGGGAGTTACATCGGTTGTTGCCCAGGAATCCATCCTTCGTCCAGACCTGTGGATCGTGTCTTACGGTGGTTTACTGAGACTGGAGATGCCAGACGAATCGCGCTTGGTTGGTTCTACGGATGATGTACGATAGGAATCGCCCAAGCGCTGGAGAAAACCGAAGTGGTCATCTTGACAAAGAAGCGAATTCCTAAAGTTAGGACAATCAGTATTGGAAACAGGCTAATCGAATCGAAGCCAGCGATGAAGGAGTTGGGGCTGCTGATCGACTCAAAGATGAGCTTCACTGAACAAATCAAGGCAACGGCTAAGAAAGCTGCTTCAGGCGTATCGGTTCTTCTACTTGACCCAACTTTTGAGCGGGCATAGGTGTTTTCAGTCTTACTTGCACAAGATTGATTAGTCGCGGTCCCCCGACTTTAGAAGTGGAAAACGTTGCTTGCCACACATTTTTGAATGCAAAACATTGGTGAGGCTGCATTGGTAATTAACAGGGAGACGGGATAGTAGAGTTGCGGTGATGCTTGGATCGGTTGACAAATGGAACCATGCGTCACATAATGTTCAGGCAGTCCTAAAAAATGAATAGGATTCACGGCAGCTGGGGACGTCGGGGTTTGGGATTACTTTTCTAGCAATCCCTCTTCCTCCTTCCCCTCCCGCTAGACGGGTGTTTCCTTAACTTGAAGGCATCTCACGTCTTTAGTTGGCGATGTAGGCTTAAGGGGATATGTACCTGGAATTGACTGTTTCGTTTTATGGCTCATTTGAAAGCCAGCACTTTCCTGATTATAAAATAGTAAGGGTTGACATATTTCCGATGAATTTTACGGCCAAAATTTATAGTGTTGTATAATGCGGCGCATGGTAAATTGAGCAATGCTCACGCGCGGCTCCGGAGTGACCGCAAGCTGTCTATGTTATGGCACCGACACTTACGTTTTTTGTTCGCATGATATTTTTATACTTATACGTATGTTGGCAATATTCTCAGCATCTACCTGCATTGTCGTTCTTGCTCCATGGGTTTCCTGTAAGCCGTGAGACCGCCATTTTGTGTTGCCCTTGTTACGTGACGAAAACAACTACGGTTTGTTTGTGAAAAGCTGGCTATCAGTGATAGTTTCGTAGTTTTCTTTAGCATTTTTGTTCAGATAGCATGCCTAGATTGAGGAAATTCAACCCTTCGCAAAGAAGACGAGGAAAAAAGTAAGAAAGAAGTGAGTGAACAAGGTGAATGTCGTCGCGATCCAATCTTAACCCCGTCTAGTGCAACCCAACCTCAAACTCAACCTTCAAGTTCGTGAAGAAAGAAACTCCGATACCTAAATTGGGAAAATCCCGAAATAAGTGGCAATTTTGAAGAAGGAAGTGTAATTCTGCAATTGAATTTACTTTCTGGCCTCGTCCAAAATAGTGTCACGTGCAAGCACTGTGAAGGTGAAGATTGTGTCAAAGTTTTCGAACATCGCAGTTCAAGAAAAGGTTTAGCTAGTAAGTTAGTGATACAATGTGAAAAATGTGGTGAAGAACAAAGTGTAATGATGTCCGATACGAACTCCCATAGAACTTTCAATGTGAACACCCGTTTTGTATACGATTTGCGTAGTATAAGGAAGGGCGCTAAAGCTGGAAAAATCTTCTGAGGGGTTATGGATCTCCCTCGCCTTCCTGTGCGTTTTGAAGTGCAAAATAAAATTTTGCTGGAGGCACTAGAAAAAGTTGCTGATGCCTCAATGACTAAGGCTGCAAGTGAAGCTAAAGAAATAAATGAAACATCAGATATAGCATCCTTTGATGGAAGTTGGCAGAAAAGAGGGCATACATCTTTGAATGGGGTTGTTTCTTGCTGTTCAGTGGATACTGGAAAAGTGTTAGATGTACATTGCATGGCAAAACATTGCCACAAATGTGCTATGAAAATGGGACCACATGAGTGCAACAAGAACTATGACGGTTACAGTGGGGGAATGGAAGTTGAGGGTGCACTGAAAATATTTCAAAGGTCTGAGACTACTCGGGGTGGTGTTATGTATGTGCAATATCTTGGTAATAGTGACTCTAAAGGATTTTCAAAAGTGGGTGAAAATAAGGCAGTAAAAATTCAAAAACTGGAGTGTGTTAGACTGTACAAAAAAGACTTGGAACTAGATTGAGGAAACTCAAACAATAGGAAATAAGAAACTTGAAGATGGGAAAGGGATAAAAGGAAAGCACAGGTTGACAGATCAAGAAATTGACAAATTACAGCTGTATTTTGGCTTAGCTTTTAGGAGAAATACCCACAGTCTAGCAGAAATGAAAAAACAGTTTGGGCCACCTACTTTCACAAGCTATAAACCAATGACAAACCACAACATAATTTGTGTCCTTCAGGAAAAGAGTCATGGTGTGGAAACAGGAAGATGGAAGCAGGAATGGAACCTTACAGTCATAAAAGTTGTCTCCCAGAACCAGTGCTATTAGCTATCAAGAATGTGTACAGGGACTTGACCAGAGATGATCCCCTCAAAAAGTGCTTGCATGGTGGTACCCAAAACACCAATGAAAGTTTTCACAACATTGTGTGGGAAAGAACTCCCAAATCAGTGTATGTTGGGCTACAAGCAGTTCAAATTGGAGTTATCGATGCAGTAATTTGTTTCAATGATCGTTACTGGGGGAGGAAACCAGTGTTAGAAAAATGATCCCGGTTGGTGAAAATAGTAGAAAAGCCTTTCATGCCATTGACATTCAGCGGCTTTTGGAAGCTGATAGATCAGCTTTCTAAGCCACAAAAGAAGCAAGAACAGCCGCTAGAAACAAGAAAAGACACAAGGGTGAAAAACATGCTGAAAATGACCTGGATTATGGCCCTGGAGAAGTTTGAACCCGTCAGACACCTACTCCCATTTTTGAGCTTCTTTTCCCGCAACCTCAATTTTTCCAAATTCAGGTACCTCTAAAATCCAAACCGTTCAAGTTATCTCAACTAAATTTTGCATGATGGGTTTGAGTACCAACATCTATTCCAAACTTAGGTTTTATTACCCTAGCCTTAAAAACATCGCTTTCATAGCACTTTTAATATTACAAAAATACCCTTTTTTGATTTTTTTTTTTTTTTTCAAAACAATTTTTTATTTTTTAAAAATATTTTTTTTTCAGAGTTTGAGAATGCTATATATGTGTTTCAGGTTCGGAATACAAATTTGAGGCAGTAGCTGCAACAGTTTCCGTGTATTTGGTACCCAAAACCCGCATTTAAACCATTTGATTTAATATTTTGTAAGTTTTGGAAAAATTAAAAAATATAAAAAATCCACTTGTTAAAACTAAAACACAGTTGCAGATAGATACTGAGATATAACAGGTAGAAATAAAGTCTTATTTTGGGAAATTTCACGTACATGTACCCTTTACGCCAAACTCCAAATCTGCTGAAAGTGTGAACTCGGTTCCGACGCCAATTTTTGCAAATTTTAGTGAAGTTGTCATGCACTGCTAACCTTTACGCCAGTAATCATTTTGGAATATACTGTTCCCAACCCTTTTGGAATATACTAACCACTTTTCTCAAATATTCTTCTAGAGTGCGATTAAACCACTCTACCATGCCATCAGACTGAAGTGGCGTTTTCCTGGTTTTTAGGGTTTTGTAAAATAATTTTACAAAACCCTTCTAAAATCGCGTCCTGTCTGTCCGTCTGTCCGTCTGTCTGTCCGTCCGTCCGTCCGTCCGTCCGTCCGTGTGTCACAGCAGTTTTTCTCGGAAACTACTTAAGCTAGAAACATCAAATTTTGTATGTAGGTGTAAAGTGGTGCTCTCTTCAAAGTTCGAATACAAAAAAATTTTATAAGGTATTTAAGGGGGGTCTCCCCGTATCGGGGAGTGACCCCCCGAAAAAAAAATGTCATTGAAGGTAGCCGATATGGGTATCAAATGAAAGGTCTTAATGAGAACTTTTCAAAACAGGTCTTTGTTTGGCAAAGTTTGCTTCGAGGGGCGCACAGGGAGGGGAAATACACGAAAAATTTGTGTCCCCCCCCCCCCCCTCGCGATTGGACACCTGTGATCCGAAAAATCTGAAAAAAATCAGGAATGTAGGCCTTGGTGAGTACAACAACAACAAATACGTGAAAAGTCGCAATTCACTCAACTTTGTTAGTAATAGTATGATTTATCGATTTTATGTTTTCTTGAATAAAATCTTAACGGTACCCTTAAATTCTATGAAATTCAGTACATAGATGACTATTTATAAGGTTGATCTATCCTGAAAGTTTCATAAAGATTGAATCATATTTAGCGAAGTTATAGCGGTTTGAATTTTCCTGTATTACTATGGAACAATATGCGCTGCATTTATTACTATGGCAACATATGGCTATGGAACAACATGCGCTTTTTACCGACTCAGACACTACAGTTTTGCTAGGATTTGCATGAAAATTTCAGGAATGATAGGTGTCATGAATATCTTTCCGAATCGGTTCAGCTAGTGGTATCAGTAATCGTAAAACAAAATGGTGGCTGTTTTAAATGCGAAGATTGAATAATTTTGAGTTATTTTTTCCCAACTTCAACGTTTAAGGTGCATGCTTTGAACACTTGATTCAATTTAATGAATGACTGAAGATGAGTACCTACAATTAATACTCATAAGCGAAGCAAGTCAAGGAGGCGGGAGAGAGCTCCTAGCAAAAGGGTTTTGTAACCATTCTAGGATTCGAAAAAATTGGCCATGAATCGATGATAACAGTACAGGAGAGTGGCTCCTGAAAATAAAAATTCATCAAACGTAGCCGGTATGAGTATGAAATGAAAATTTTTCATGGGAGCTTTTCAAAACAGTTGTTAAACTGTCAGTTTTTGCTTCCGTGGGGGCACAGGGGGGAAATACATGAAAAATGTGTTTCCTCCCTAGCGAATGGATATCTGAAATAATTATCAAGGGAGATATTTATGAGTATAACAACAACAAAAATCTCAGAACACGAAATTCGTTCAACTTTGCTAATAATAGTATGATCTTCGAATTTCATATTTTCTCCAATGAAATCGTTTCTTGATTTTATTCGATCTGGTGACTGCATTTTGTAAATTGAATACAAAACCCTTCTGACATGACCGTAGGTCTGTTTACCCAACTTGTTCTTATTTCATAAAGCTCGCACATTTCTTTGATTATGTCAAACTCAAAACTTCTATCCTGATCAGAGTATCATTCTGTTGGAACACTATAGCGCATGGGTACGTATACAACCGTTTTTGCTTCCTGATTGGGTATGTCATATACTTCTGGACATTTACTAAAGTAGTCCATCACGACTAGTACCTAACGATTTCCGGCGTGGCTGACAGGGAAAGGACCTGCCACATATCCATCGCTATCCGATCGAATGACGAATCTGAATTGTATTGCTGCAGTTGTCCAAAATTTCTCCCTCCTGTACCTTTGGCTGCAATACATTGTGTGCGGTTTGCTATCTGGTCGGCTATAGCTTCTTGATACCCAACCCAATAAAAGCATTGCTTTAAATTTTCCAGTGTTTTTGTTACTCCAAGGTGACCGCCACTAGGACCATTATGGAACTCGTTTAGAACTTCAGCCATTTTGGAAAATGGCACAACTATATATTAGACTAAAAGTTGTTTTGCCGTTGGCACTTTCCCATATACTCTGTTAGTTTCACGCTATCCCATAATGCCTAGTAAGATTTTTCGAGTGGGCTTTCAACTGTTATTTCATTGCAATCTGGTCGTTTGTCTTCCTCTTTCTTTCTTCTTCTTTGTAGCACTACAGCCCCTCTCGGGCCTTCGCTTAGAAATAGTTAAAGTGTCTCATTTTCATGACCGTTTTGATTTATTCGGAAGTTGGTTTGGTCAGTTCCATGCTCCCGTGTGCCTGCTCAGCTATGATATGATCTGATTAAATCAGTACATATCACCACTGAGTGAACACTCGCAGTCTGTCCGAAAAATCCTGTCTTCCTCTTTAGTTGATATAAATTTCACGATCGGGGGTAATCTATATGCGTTAGTCGGTCATCAGTGACAAATTCTTCAACTTCAACACAATTTTTGGACTGCCAAGCTGCAGGGCCGTACGACAGAGCATCTGTATTGCTGTGTTTTGTACCTCTTCTATGTTAATTGCTGAAATCATCGGCTTGTAGCCCTTCAATCGCCAGTTACCCTTCTGGGTTTTTAAAATGTTATAGCCTATGCGGACGACATCAACAGTTTGTCACAGTCATTAGCAACTACCAAAGAACTCTTCCTGAAACTCGACTGCGAAGCAAAACTAGTAGGGTTACAAATCAATGAAAATAAAATAAAGCTCATGACGCAGTCGAGGAAAAATACCTCAAATATACAAAATATCACACCTGGTGAATACAGTATCGAGAATGTGAGCGAATTTGTGTATTTAACCGCCAAAATAACGAGAACCAACAATGAAAGGGACGAAAAACGTCGAAGAATACAGCTCGCAAATAAAATATTTTATTCAATTTTAACGATCTTAAAGACCAGCTGCATACACATTTTTGCAGGAAGCGAAGGCCCGAGAGGGGCTATAGTGCTACGACGAAGAAGAAGAAGAACCATCTGAGTGCAGAATGGTCGGTCCTTAGCGTAAAGTATTAATCATACAGATACTTGTGTTGATGCTTTATGCAGTCTAATACCGCCAGAAGTTTAGGTCACGTTACACAGTAACGTCTCTGAGGTATTGAAACAATTCGGCTACTATAGCTTATTACCTTTTCAGTTCCAGTGACTACCTGTGAAAGCACACCTTATATTCCATATCCACTTCCATCGTTATCTAGCAGGAACTTTTCTCCAGCAATGTCGAACATAATAATTCTTTCAGCTTCATAAATGCTTCTTCTTGTGCCCCACCCCAATGGTATGGTCGCAACTTATTGGTCAGTTCATGCAGACTGCAAAGGCCCAGAATACTACGCCATTTATAAAAAAATTTTGTGAATGAGGCCAGTCCGTTACTGCTCATATTTTATCTTCATTAATTGAAATGCCACCTGCTGTTACCCGATGTCCCAAATATTTGACCTCTCTTTGGAACAATTCAAATTTCTTTATGCCGAGTTTTAGTCCTGCCAATGTTACTCGTTGAAGAATTTCTGCAAGGTTTCTGAGGTGCTCATAAAAAGTTTCCCCATTTCAATTATGTCATCGATGTATACCAAGCACACCACTTGATGAGCTGATTAAGCTAGTTATCTTCTGCCAGTCACGGAGAATATTTGAGGTGTGATCACTCTTCCGGCTACAATCTACCCTAGGAGCGTGTTCTGGAGCACTAGGAGCTGTGGGCCCAACTTTATTTGTCCAATGGCTAGGACCTCGTAAAAGTGTTCGGCACTCAGCAACATGTCGATGCGCTACGTGCGATGGAAGTCTGGATCTATCGGCCACAAGTTTTTGGGAATGTGCCATCCTGATCTGTTCAAGTTCTGAGACGGTTGCGGTTATATAATTTAGTCCATGACGTAGGCTTCCAACTGCACGGCATATCCTGATAATCTGGATCTTAGGCCGAGGTTCACCTTATGGTATGCCTTCTCAGTGCTACCTCCTACCCTTTCAATGAGGACAAGGTGTGGTGTCGATGATAAACTCAATTATATGATGATTCTTTTGGTGACTAGGTTTATTTGTGAGCCCGGATCCAGCACAGCTCGACAATCCATCGTCCTCCCATTGCTGGTGACTAGCGATGACGGTTCTGCATTTGTTTGCGGTTTCGAGTCTTGATCCGGCGTTGTCGTGCTGGAGGATATCGCCTTGGTCTTTTTGGACTTGTTGTCTGCAGGCAGATGTAGCAGGGTGCTGTGGTTCTTGGAACACTGCTTGCAACCTCTGGCCGCGCAGCTGGAAGCCTGATGTCCTTCTCGAAGGCAATTCACGCACAGCTTCTTAGCGCGCACGAAACTGAGTCTCTTAGCAGCAGTGATCCTGAGGAAATGTGGTAAAGCGGGTGATCCTGCTCACACATTAAGCACTGAGAAGCTGTCGTGGGGGTCACGGTCGGCTTGGTGGCTTTCCTACGGTTAATCTGCGGTTCCTTTGTTTTATGGCCGAGTGCCTCGAGAGTCTGGAAACACATTTCCATGAAGTCCAACAAACTCTTCAAGAGCGGTAGCTTGCACGGGTTCGTATGATGCGTGAGTCGCTGGATCCAATTGTCGGATTAGCATATGTAGCAGCAACAGATCCCAGTCCCTTGTGGACACTTGTAGGTTATCCAGTCCTCTGGGACACTCCTGTGTGGTATAATGTAGAGCCTTTATTCCTGCCACTGATGGCCTTTCATTGGCATGAGATGGCTGACTCATCAATTTGTGAATAAGCGTCGCTACCAATAGTCGCCGGTTGTCGTATCTTCCTTCAAGATTGTCCAAGCCGCCTCGTAGTTGTCATCCGACAACATAAAATTTCGAATCAAAAGCTCCGCTTCTCCAGTGAGACCGGCCCTGAGGTACTTGAGGCTTTTGACACTTGGACATCGATTGGCTATACTATTTGCAGGAACAAGTCATGGAATTGTTGCCAATGTAAATAGTTCCCTTCAAAGAAGGGGAGTTTTATTTTCGGCAGAGGCATGGTAAGAAGAGTCAGGTGTGGCGCTGAGTTAATCCATTTTCGATTCCAGACGTATGACCAAATCTTGGATAAGCTCTTCCAAATGAGTGTGCTGTTGCACGTTGAAACCATACGCTTCAGGATCGTCATGAAGCCCGACGATCAACAGGTGATATTCATCCAGCTGTTGCCAACCTCGTTGTAGGGTCATGAGATTACTCGTGCACCAGGTCCGAGTGACATCCTTCTGGTCCAAACGGTCGATGATCCTCAACGAGTCTGCCATGACTTTGTAGCGACGCAGCATCCTGACCACACTGGCATCTCTTGGTGCTGAGGCTTCTGCAGTGTAGTCCTTGTCCTCGCTATCCTGAATTCCGAGCCCTTTTGGTGACTGTTCCCCGGTTGACGTGTCCACGTGTGTTTTGGCACGCATTTGATCGCGGAAGTTCTGCTGGTAACGGAGGTAGTTGCCTTTGGTAGTGTCGTATATATGTTGGGTAAAATGCTCGTGCGACGGAGTGGCCCCCGGTAGGGATCGGATGTGACTATCGCCTAGTTTAAAATCCTCCCACGCGGCCTCCAGTCGCCGCAGTCGCTCCGCATAATACCCGACTTCCTGTTTCCTTGAGGGCGAATCCTTCTTGTAGTTTGAAATGACGCCTTCGACGATTCGAGCCAATCCGTTTAGGTCCTCGATCAGGCGATCCACATTCGCCATCACGTAGAAAGTCGGAAAGCAGCCGAAAACAGAAAGCGCGGATACACCACGACACTACACAAAACACCACACAGCACCGCGATCTGTTGACCGGGGAAAAACAAATATTTAGTTATGTACGGCAAAATAAATGCCAAGTGCATCTCGCCGGGGCCTCCAAATGTTTGCGCCGGGACTCTTTTGTCCCGAACTTTGATTTTATTATTTTTATAGATTCAGCGAAAGGCTCAATAATTTGTTAAAAATCTTTCAATAAACGTTCAGCAGCTATGATACAGACCAACCAACAATTGAACAATGAATAAACTTTTATTTCAAAGTTTTGACAAATTAAAAAATGAATGAAAAATGGGTTACTCGATTGATTATAACAAAAATGTGGTATTCGAAACAAAGTATCTTCGCTTTGTGGCGAATTAAATTTGAATTTGGTGAATTGAATTAAAATGATCGATCAATTGATCAATCAATCAAATAAATCGAATTCAGCACGAATGGGCTAATTATTACAGTGCTAATTAACCTTAAATAATTATGTTAGTTGATTGAAACGTTGATGTTGCCGGATCAGGCCGTGATGGGCGCTCAGGGGTGTCAGGAACTCAACAATCTCCCTAAAAATCCATTTTCTCCACTCCCATCTTGATTTTTTCCCACCTAATTGCGGAGATGTTAGTGATGAGCATGGAGAACGGTTCCATCAAGATATTTCTGTGATGGAACGGAGATATCAGGGCCGCTGGAATGAAGCAATGCTTGCAGATTACTACTGGTTAAAATATAGAGATGCTCCAGAGATGACTTACTAGAGGAAAGCTAAAAGATCACGATCAAAGGAATCAGTTGATTCTTCGTAGATCTAGACACCTGGCAAGTGTTTTTTGCGCATTTTTTTGCCAGCTTCCTCTGAATTTTCCCAACTTTTACTCGACATCCCTGCCTTAGGGGCACGCAAAAGATTGCAGATATTTTATTTTGAAACTTTCTTTAGCCGATATCATCCAGCTGATTATTTCTTTAGTACGACACTATTGCTTAAGCCTTTAAAAATTGGTGTACATTAAAATGCAATGATTCAATCAGAAAATGGAAAACATAATTAATTGTATCATTTCGAGTGCTAAAAGAAAACTTGTATCCTTCGTTACCCTAAAATCAAACGTTATCCGAAATCACAGTTCAAACATCACAACCAAAATCAATTTTTTGAATCAACTTCCATCAAGATACACGTCTCACTTAAACTACACATTTAAAATCCTTGTATTCTGGTTCAGCTACCGGTTTTAATAAAGAATCTCATCCGATTCTTTTTTAACCTCCTAGAAAAGGTTCAGCACATGCCAAAATTGATTACACAAGATAAATGACGTTTGTGTCAAAGTAATGATCGTGCAAATTAATAAAAATGTTCCAGTTCATTTGATGCTTCATTTTCATACAGCGCTCTAGAATGAATTGAAAAAATAAGAGTTGGGTTTCGATTAGTTTTTTTAACGCTTAATCATGATTTTAATGGGTTGTTAATTAATTTTTCTGTTTCAATTATTGCATTTTTTTTAATTTATCAGTGGTACATTAATTATTTAAGGAATAATAATTTCAAACATATCCAGAAACTTTATAATTTTATTCCTGAGTTTCAAAAAGGCTAGAAGCATTCATACAGCTCAAAGACTAAACTAAGGCACTAATGGAATCTAAGCTCACACTTCAAATACATTTCGCAGCATTCTATGACATATGAGATCGTTTCAAGGTCAGCAGGACATAGACAGTTCTTAGTCAGCTGCTTCTCAACTTTAACCATTTCTCTTCATCTTCCACTTCTTTCGCTTTCAACGTTGTCTATCATAACCTGCCTATTCGCCAAAGCGTATAACTAACGTTGATAGTGTTATCCGAATTTATCAGGTTGATGGTTCATTTTGACTTTTACCTTTATTTTTGTTCTTTTTCCTTCTTCATCCGCTAATCATTAGTCTGTAGCCTATAAATCTTGTTAGCTCTAGAAATTTTGTATGCACTTGTAAAATTATTGTTCAAAATGAGCAGAACTTTAAGACACTAAAATGTAGAAAAGGAAGCAAAAGATGATGAATCGAAATCTGTACCAAGAGGAAAAAAATTTTTACGAGGTTCATCGGCCACCAAACGCATTGCATCCATACTCGTACTATATATACAGTAGACAGTCTCGTCCCAAGTGTTCTAACATGTTAACTCGTGAAATGTTTTGAAGGAAGAAAAAAATAGAAGTTGCTGCAACAACTGGTAATTCTGCTTCTAATATTGGTTAGCGCTAATGTTGCAAAAAAGTCATTTGTCTTGCCTATACTCCTTAGACTTTCGACTTCTGATGATGATGATCTTTATAAAAGCAAGTCTAGATCCAAAGCTTCGGCAAAAAGAGATGAGCAAAATGAGTAATTCAAGCGAGAAGTGTGAATTGAAAGTGAAAAAAATTAATTAAAATATTCATGGAAACAAATAAAGCAAGATTTTTAATTATAAACGCAAGATAATAAGAGAATTAAGCTTCTCTCCTTTATTAACTTAAATATTAATCATAGTCAAATCATAATTTCTCATTTTTAATCACTGTTAAACAGTTGCAGGTGTGGCAGAACATAAATACTTTAATATTCCGGCAGTCAAAAATTTATCTACAAATTTGATTGCAGTAATAATTTATTTTAATAACCATTTTCAAATTTTTAACAGTATATTTCATGTGAATCTATATCTTTACTGAAATATCTGCACAGAAATCACGATCGTGGTAATCTATTCTGCTCATGTTTGTATCTCAGCTTACGGGGGAAAACCACTATGATGGCCGAAAAAATGAGCGATTTTCGGGAATTTTTTTTGGCCGAGAAAATAAAGGAATGTTGGGATATTTTTTTATTTATTTTATTAAATGTACATCCAACAATATTTACTGAAATATTTATTAAAAAATATTTTTAGTAATCGAGCAGTCACACTAGCACCCTGCTCGAAAACCTTCCCATCTCCTATTTGAAATTTCGATGGCAGATTTAGAAAACATTACTTATTTCCCTTTCAAGGAATTTCTCGTATTTTATCGGACTCAAATTGCCGTAAGGAAGAAATACCTAAAGTTCTGTTACGAACAGCGACTGTGCGCCCAAGTTTTTTTTCGCAATTATCACGTTAGCCATCATCAAATGGCCAACGGGCAAAATCCCAACATTTATCAGAGTAAAACCACAAAAAATATTTTTTCTGATAACCCTCTAGATTTAAATACAAGTAGCTATTCAAGAATAGATATTAACGGCCGGATGAGACATAATAACACGCACAGTAATGAGAAAAACATTTTGTAGTCAAACTATGTATAGAAATTGTCCGTAAAGGACTGCAGCGATGGTCTGCTGCCTCGGCGGAAGAGGATGGTAATATCCGCCGAGATTGGCCTTGTCTGAGGACGCGTGAATGCGCTGGCAGGCTAGCGTTGCGGTGTCGTGGGGTGGGTTCTTTCCCCCAGCACAAGGACCCACTACAAAAGAATTTCGCATTCACGAATTCTCGGGTCAAAGAAACAGCCGACCAAAGTCGAAAAATGGAGGTAACTAGCTAAGAACTGCTAAGATCTTTGAAAAACAAATTGTGCCGCGCAAAAACGGACGGACTTGCGGAGACTTCATCGTTACCCGACGATTCTTATGGCCCACAAATAAAAGTGGGGCATCCGGATGGATGTGGTGCCCCCTCGCACCCGCCCAACCGGATCAAGATCCAAACGTTGACGTGGCCATGTATGTCCCTTATGAGTGGAAAACTCATACAAACATACTTTGCAGGAGCTTTCCCATCAAAAGAAAAACATACACGTGACCGATTTATGTTATAGAATCGGATCACATAACCCTATAACATAAAAGGGCACGCGAGCGGAATGCCACTCAACCCGGCAAGAGCCCCTGAAAAATACAAATAGGTGGAGCGCGCCCGATGGCTAGCCCATTTTTCGTGAACCGCCTACCATCGTAGCGGGTCCTATACCCGGTCAGAGGGACGGAATGGAAAGATCGAAGTGTAAGTTTAATAATCCATTGTATTCCTTGTATCAAGTCTATGCATGAACACAATTATTATAATCATACAATATTATTCTCATTGCGAAAATGATTATCAACCTAGCTTCTCTAGACAATGCAAGAAATTAATCAAATTATATTACGATTAGTTTAGTTCTGTGTTGAATGACTCTTTCCTTGGAAAGAGACCCCTAAAATGTGCTTCACTTTGTCGCAGAAGTTAAACTAAATTTTAATCTTCTGTTTTAATTCTAATTGAATTATGTTTGTTTTTCTTTGTTGTTATCATGCCAATATATAAATATTTAACAAAAGAAGTATTTAATAAACAAAGGTAAAAAATAGGAAACGAAAAGGGTACTTATCCATCCTCCTCGACGAGCGAACGTAGATGGGGTGGGCACATTTGTAACTCTTAATTTTTCTGACTTTAAAAATTTTATCATCACTTTCACAAAATTTTTCATTGTTTTAAAATTAAAAAAAAATTACAACGCCTAAGGTTACACGACTGAGTTTCAAGCACTTCAGAATGGCTCCGTTATAGCCGTGGAATATTTGAGATGCACCAAACTGGGAAATTTTCGTTAAAAATTCATTCAAACTGTTATTCCCTTTTGGCTTCTATTATGGTTATATTATTAGCTTTGCTTAAAAATAGCTAGATTAAAATTTCCACCGTTCCGGTAACACTTTGTTGCAGCAAAACAATTATAACGTTTAATTAATACGAGTACATCGCGAAGAAAGGTCGCGTTGAAGTGAGGTCAACCAAACAGACCCACATCACTCATTTCGTTATAGCACGCGAAAATTTATTTATTATTTTGCATATAACTGATAGGTTTATGCTCCATTCCTTGAATTCATCAGCAAATTCTCACATTTCAGCTAAGGATATGCAAATCATGGATTCTTAAACAATCATTGAAAGAGGTTAAATACGAAATTTGAATCTTGAATTTGCTGTTTTTCTTGACACAATAGAACACAAAAAGATAACTGTTCAGAAAAGACGCGATGATAGAAGGCAATATTCACACAGGTGCCACTGTTCAACACCGCAACAAAATCACACTTTTTAAAAGTCGAATACTATTAATTTCTTCCACTTGAAATCATTCCACTCGACGCCGACACATCCCCTGGCGTTTGAAAGTATTCCAGCTTGATGTCACACAAACACTACTTCGCCGTTTAATTCCGTCGACTTGGATGCGATCGTGTTTTGCGTGAGCGGTCAAATAGAACGATTTCTATGGAAATTTGAAAATTGTTATCCACTGGACACGTTCCAAGGTTTGCACGCTCGCGCGGCAATTGAAGGAAAACCCCAACAAAACTATTCTCTGCTGTTGCGATTAATCCAAGAAACATTCTGTCGCATCACAATTCTTTCAGTTGGAAGCAATGAGTTGATGCGGCACCATCCAGGGGTCGCGGCCGCGAGCCGTTATCGACCACCAAGCACTTCAAACACGAAGAAACGACGTCGTCGTCTCGCGATGACGTCTCGGCACAATTTGTTTTTCAAAGATCTTAGCTAACCTTAGCTAGTTACCTCCATTTTGCGACTTCGGTCGACTGTTTCTGTGACCCGAGAATTCGTGAATGCGAAATTCTTTTGTCGTAGGTCTTGTGCTGGGGAAAAGAACCGCCCCACGACACCGCAAAGCTAACCTGCCAGCGCATTGACGCGTCCCTAGACAAGGCCAATCTCTGCGGATCTCAACATCCCCTTCCGCTGAGGCAGCAGAACATCGCTGCAGTCCTAAACGGACATTTTCATACCTTCTTTTCACCACATATTAAATAATTTTAAAGATATATGACAAAGATTCCCCCTCCATGGTCGCATTGATTTCTCAAAAACGGATAATCTGAAAATGCTCCAAAAGGCAAGAGAAGAGTTTAAAAAGTATCATGCCTAATACTAATTTAGCATTGAATGGTATCAACCCTCTATCACTCATAAAAAGGGATTTATTTGAATTTTTGTATTGGAGATGATAACAAATAAATAAAATACACGTATTTTTGGATTTTTAATTTTTTTTTATTATTTGGAAAGGAAATTACAAAATAAGGAGTGTTGCCCTCAAGCAACACTGAAGTAAGATGTCAAAATTTATAATACTGCAGAAAATGTTACGAAAGATGAACATTTTTGAAGCAATTCTTAGCTTTCGTGTAACATAAGGCTACTCCACATTTGTCACATACATTATGGGTAAATCCAACACACTTTGGAAACTTGCATCTGATGTTCTTATCAGACCATTGCGCCCAGTGTCCAATTTGGTCTTACCGAACTGCTTTCGGCGGTACATGCTGAGCAGATCCTTTTTGCTTTTTGGCTTGAATTTCGCTCTGCAGCGATCGCCGATTAAATAAATTGGGTTTAATACAAATTTTGCAAAGGGTCACTGCAACCTTCAGACGAAAAACTGCTGATGACAAGCAGCCATATTTAGCAATCCTTATATAAAGTAGTCATGCATTGGCAATCGTGAGATCCAAATAATGATAAAAAAGTCGCATGGGTTATCTTTTGCTTCGCTAACGTATTTGGTATATCCCTATTAAACTGTCAAGCAGACCAACGCCACCCATATGGCGATTATACTCTCCAACCACATTGGGTCGCTTTATGTTCACATACCTTGAGTTCTGTTTGTCCCATCTTCGAACATCAGTTTCAGGGTTTTGACCAGCAAAGGTGGAAGCCAGGTTGACAATTTTGTTATCCTTCCATGCGACAGTTGCCACATCGATCCCGTTGGCGTCAGCTACGTATGCTTCTGCAGAGCCTCTTTCTTTTTTCATCATTATCTTTTCTGATGACAGCTTACAATCCGGTATTCTATTTCTTCTCATAGTACCAAAACTGAGAATGCCTTCTTTGCCTAGATATTCCATTAGACGCAGGGAGGTAAAATAGTTGTCGAAACAGAGTTTGAAGCTCTGGTGCCTTGGAATCATTCGCGCTAACCTCATGACGACGTTAGATGAGGCGCCTAAATCTGAGTCCCTTTGTAAGACAACATTTTCATTGCCTGTTTCGAGTTTTATTTTATAGGCATAACCAGAAACGCCCCTCAAAACGAACACTTTATAGCCCCACTTGTGTGGTTTGTTAGGATTGTATCTCATTAAAGTATTCCGTGACTTAGAAGAGCACATTTGCTCGCTACACAAAGGTGCTCTTCCATTGGGACTTTACCATATGCCTCATTCAAGGAGTCCACCACTGGACATATTTTGTGTATCCGATCATGATCTGGATTATCCCTAAGAAGATCCTTCCTATTGTCGTTGAAATGCAGTTTGACGATTTTTTTCAAATTGTTCAACGGAATCGTTTTCTATATTATAGGTGTTCCAAGTGTATGACCCCCAATGGTTTGTAACTCTACGTAATTGGACGAGAGACATTTCATATACCACTCCTATAAATTGGCTGACATCATACATTTGGAAAGCGCTATTCGTATCTTTCTGCACTTGATAAAATTTCGTCTCCTCAGAAATTTGTTTAACTAGTTCTTGCGAAAATAGGTCGAAAAAAAAGTGTACAGGACTTTCAAGCTCAAGTAAGTCACGACCTAGAGTCTTGTTTCCCCTAAACATAAACTGCTCTGCACTCAACTCTAGACTCTTTCTTTTCCAGCGTAAATCCAGTTTAGCTGGCTTCTCCTTAGTATATTTCTTGTGTCGGAAAGCACTTATATCTATGTTTTCTACAGTTTGTATTTTAGAATCCATATAAATACCTATCTCTGGTTCCTCATCTTCGAAGGCTTCATATACAGGAACGAAATTCGAATCAGCAAGGCTGTCGTCATCAAGTCGAAGCCATCTTCACTATCTGCATGCTGATTTAGCGCTAAAATTATTTCCTCGTCACTAAAGGGCCGTTTAAGAGATATCCTAAAATACAAAACAATAACAATCAGCATATTAGGTACCAAATAAAATGTTACACTTGTTGCCGGATGTTAGCCTACGGGCAACAAACACATTTTGCCTCCAAAACCAAAAGAAAACTTGAAATGTGTTCAAAATTAACGTTACATAATAAAGTTCAAACAATTACCTCTCCAATTGATCAAGATTTTAACACTCACGAAACTAACAATTTTTTATTATTTTTGATCACAACCAACCGGCGCTTTTCGAAAACACCGAAAGTCGACAAGTAAATGTCAGTTGTGTATTCTGCTGCTAGTTCGCTAGTTCAGAGTGTAGACCATGGGTTACAGTGAGCGATTGCGTGAAAGAAATTAATTCTCTTAATTAAGGCGTTTGAACGGTATGTTGCCTACAGACTACACTATGCTACAGAGGGTTAAACTCTTTTACCATAATTGTAGCGGTATGAGAGGAAAAATAAATATATTAAACCTTGATGCTTCTTCTTCTTCTTAGCACAACAGCCCCTTTCGGGCCTTCGCTTCCTGCAAATAGCGCCTCCAACTGTCTTGGTCCGTTGACCGCGTCTTCCAATTCCAAAATCCGAGCAGCGATAAACTGTCAGCGTCGACCGAGTCAGACCAGCGTTTCCTCAGTTTCCCCACTGGCCGCCGGCCTTCAGTTCTCCCAACGAATACCTTCTTGGGTATCCGTTGTTCGTCCATACGATTCATGTGTCCAGCCTATTGCAGCTTCCGCAGTCTTACAATCCTTGAGACCTCCGGTTCGTCAAAAATTTCATACAGCTCATGGTTGTATCGAATTCGCCATTGGTCCCCGTCTAGCTTCGCTGCTTGGGTTAGGGTCCATGTTTCACACCCATAGCATAACACAGGTCTTATCACAGATTTGTATACTCGGAGCTTTGTTTTCCTGTGTATGCAGCTGGTCTTCAAGATCGTCAGAACAGAATAAAGTACTTTATTTGTGAGCTGTTTTCTCCGGCGTATTTCGTCTCTTTCATTGCCCGTTTTCGTTATTACCTTGATGCTAAATCCTGCCATTTTAATGCATTAACGTTCACTGAAAGCTGGCTACATGATGGCTACATAAACGAAGAAATTCTAGACATTAGCTGGACCATTTATACGAGGTGACAATTAAGTAATGAGACTAATTCCATGAAAAACCGTATATTTAAAAATAATTCTGCAACTTTGCCATCCCCTTCAAAGTAGTCCCCTAGAGCAGCTATACAACGATTCCAGCGCGTTTTCCATGCTTCGTAACATTTCTGGAACGCTTCGATTGGATTGGACTCAAAATGGGTTCCTTTGACCACCGATTTTGTTCTAGGGAACAAAAAAAGTCGCAGGGTGACCTCGGGCAAATAAGGCGGCTGTTGCAACACGGCGATTCTTTAGAGGCCAAACTTTGAGACACGCTGAGGGCGGTGTGGCACGGCACGTTGTTGTGATGAAGGATCCAGTAGTTTTCATCCCAAAATCCTTGGTTAAAATTTGTCTCGACTGTTTCACGGTTCATACCCAGTTCCGAGGCCAACATTCGAACTGTTAAACGCCGATCTTAACGGATTAGGGCGCGCACACGCTGCGCATTCGCATCAGTCAGCACCTCGACTGGTCTCCCGCTCCGCGCCTCGTCTTCCACGCCCTCCTTAAACTCTTTATGCCATCGAAACACCTGGGCACGACTAAGCACTATCACCATGCACTTTTACAATTTTAGCGTACGTTTCCGAAGCTGTTTCGCCCAATCTGACGCAAAATTGCGATCAAAAGTTCCATGGCCTCTGAAAACGTTGATACTACCTCCTATAAAACTTTTGAACATAAGGTGGTTCGAATGCGCTCAGGCACGTGTTGTTTTTATACAAAGGGGTATTTTACATTCCACCAAAATCTGTCGAAACCTCCTACGAGAAGATATGTGAAATTATAAATTCCATTGCTGTTTCTCTCGTATTCGTATTCCCAAAGAATTTTTCTATTTCGCAAAAATCAAGCTGAATGCCACAGGATTTCCAACATCAATGTATTACGGTGAAAGTAATTCGAGTTGTCCTAAAATTATATGCGGCCTTCCAGCATACCAAATTGCCATTCAACGACAGCACCATTCATTGATGAAATGAGTTTGTCTAGTGAAGATATCGTGAACGCTATTAAAGAACTTGATGTTAACAATAGAGCTGGATCACCTCCCCTCTGCTTATTCTATTCAACGCGTCTTTATCACGAGGGGCTTTCTTGCAAAGACGGAAGTCACCGCAGTTGCAGACATTAAGCATTAGCAAAGGGGGTGTGTGTGGCATACTGAGGCCGGCTAGCTCTCGAGTCATGCCGTGGGACTTCCGGGACACCCTCTGCTCGTGCTGAGCCACCTTACATCTACTAACTAACACAAAGGGAAACGGACGGGAAAGGAGAGGGCATCTTGAGAAATGAAAGATGATGCTCTTAACTCGACATAGCCGTTTTATTTAGTTTAAAAATGAAATTCTACCAAAGAAAATTCACAAATTTTAATTTCAATAAAAAAACCCCTTTAAAATACACTTATATCACTATGCTCCGCTGTCCAACAGTCTCCTCTGTGTAAGTTAATTTGACAAAAAAAAAGTCCAAAATCCGGCACTTTGCCTTCTCAACATAGCATTATTTAAAATCAAGTGATATTTACTTCCCACTTCAGATTTTCGCTTCTACCTTCGACACAATGTTGGTGATTAAAGTCACAAGCAAATTTACACCTTCGTTTTTTCTTTCTTCACTCCTAAAACATCCGCTGTTGGTATTTTTTTTCTTAAGTTTTTTTTTCCCTACTTCTAAAACACAGCACCATGTGTAACCAATTGCGCTTTATTCGCACTTTTCGCTTTGCCGTACCCTTTTAAAATCCAAACGCAGTAACTTTATTCCCGGCGGCCGAACTCGTAAATTCGCACAAATCTTAATTTATTCCACATCCGATGCAGTTTTTCGGTTCTTTTTCACTTTCCCAAACCAAAACTTCCGCCACTAAACTTCGCAATCAATTAAACTGTTTTTTACTTTCTTTTTCCGACACCAAGAAACTCAATTTCGTTCCAGTCCAAATCCAGACTTCCTTCCTTTTCGAATTAAAAATTAACAATCTTTCTCCGACTCCGCCAAAAGCACTTCCGCTTATTTGCAAGTCAAATATTGACTGCCTCAATTTAACGAACTCAATCCAGCATTTCACCTCCAGCAAATCCGATCCCGCAATCCTTTTCATTTTCAATTACCGCTGCCGCATCTGGGTAACGTAATCGAAGCTCATTGCACTTCGATTCCGCTACCCATACATCTTTTTTCCGTATCGACAAACGCAATAATATCCATGGTTTTGCATATATGGCAATTTGCATAATCAAAGAAGCGCTTGATTGGATGCAAAGTGTCACATATACATATATGGAAACTATTGATTTTGCCGATACCCCAAAAATAGTGCTTCCCTGCGCTCGGGGAACTTGAACCCAGGGTTCCAGCAGACCCCCGGTCGAGAACTCACGACGCAACCAATGGAGCCATGTCTTATCGATTTCTCATTCATCAGATTAGCAACTTCAACTCTTTCTTGACGGGCATGAAATTCTCTTTTACCCTAATAATATCTATTACAACCTAAAATATTAAGCTTTCCTTTCGTAACTACGTTTGACAAGGCATCAGGCTCTGATAACCAAACTGACAGTACATTCGTTTTTAAGTTTAAAAACTTTGTGTTTCTTTTTCGAACAATCTCGAATTTTTAGTAATGCATTCGAGCTGTTATTAATTCAATTCTCTTTCTTCTTTTCAGGTATGTATCTAAATTTTAATGCAGTTGTGGTTTGTATCAGTAACTTTTTTAAATTCTTGAATTTAATTATTTTTTTTTTTTTTTTTTTGTAAATCAGTTCTTAAGAACGAGAGCCTAAAGGCCGAACAAGCCGCATTTTCAGGAAATGTGAAAATATCAGGGTGATAGCAAAAGATCGTTTGCAAAATCTCACAGGAAAACCAACAAAAAATAGAATTAATCATTCCTGCTCTTATGCTATATCACTTACTCCCAGAATATTCCAACAATGGCTTGCAGTACTGCCCAAAATATTTTTCCTCAACCTCCCAGTATCTGCACAAAACAAAAACTTTTCGATAGAGTTATCGTAGCCTAGCCCAAAATAATGTGTCAAATGATTCAGGTTGACAGTTGAGATGTTCAGTGCATAGTCCGAAGTCTTGCGCTGCTGACACTCCGGTCGTAAAAAGCCTTTACATCTTTAATTCTGGCCCCCCTAACATCCCACTAATCCATGTTTCAAGCTAAGCAGTATCTTCTAGATCCTGTCAAGCTGTTCTGCGGGTGTCATCTACTTTTTACATGCGATGAACTTGGATGTATTTGAAAAAAGATTTATCCCGCTTATGTTTCTCTAATGCTAAACTGTTTATACTGTACCAGTAGGTGGTATCGCTTGGAAATCTTATTAAACTCCTACAAAGCTTCCAATTTCTGCCTTTGTTCCTTGTGTTTGCCTCTGCTTTACTTGAAAGAGCCTATCTGGTATTTTGACAATTCTAAAAGCGTTGGTTTCCACAAACTGATCGGAAAACTTAAACATCCTCTTTTCATTCGTATTCTGTCGATTTCTGAGGCTTGTTTTTATACAGATAGGTGGCTTATTTTTTGCAAGTGAACGACGCAGCTTGGATCTTGTTCCGATCTATTTTCATGTACTTTATATGATTTTTTTTAAACTAAAAGACAGTTAATTGTGAAGATCCTGTTGAGCTCCTGCAAAGCTTCTAGTGTCGATTGTATCTCTTGCGCTCAGATTTATGCGAAAAAAAGTTTAGTATCCCATCAGCCTTGGTAACCTATTTCATGCGAAAACAGTTAAGCATGCAGACCCTCGCTGGTAGTGGTAAGATAGGAACGCTTAGCAGCAGATATCTCTTCATATCTGTGATGAAATCTCATTTACGCAGTTAATTACTGATCGACCATTTTCGAGTGAAATTATGTGTTTGATATATATAGGAAGACTCTTGCTTTAAAACAATCCGGAATGAAAAGCGGTATTTTGGGCGAACCTCGCGACTCATCATCTAAGTTCGTGGCTCAGTTGGAGATATAGTGAGAATAATTCCTACCTGACATTGCCCTTGAGCGGGCATGGTTATTTTCAGTTTTACCCACGTATTGTTAAGTGACACTTTTCTATGGTTATCGTTGTACGTAGCCGTTTCTTTTTATTTAAATTTGTCACAAAGTGGCGACCGATTGAAAATTTTTTCACTTTTTTGACCAATATTTTTTGCTTTCAAACAGCTTTAAAAAAATTAAAATTTATTTAAATTGGCTACGCTTAACTTTAGCCTATGTAAAAACGAACAAACAAAAAAATTGAAAATCGCTTAATAATTGCCGAAGTTATCGATGCGACCAATTTGAAAAAACTCGTTTCGAGAAAAACGTGTTTAAATTTTTTAGTCCATTTTTATCCCTACTACATCATATATCTTTTAAAATGCTCATACTCGTACCTATATCAGACTATCTTCTAGTGCTGGACCATATGACGGCTCTTCCTCTTCATTTCCAGGGGTTTTCTGGACGTTCGCAATTTTTTTATTGGCCTTTTCCATGCGATTCTCAGCAGCCTTAACCCGATTAGAGTGACGATCGGCGCAGTAAGAATAGAGTGTGGGTCCAACTTCGTAGCCCAGTTTGTCCCTTACTTTAAAGGTTGCCAGTGCACCTTCATTGTAAAGGGTGGTCCAACCAAAACGCACAATGTTCATTGTAAATAAAACAAAGTTTTCAGAGAATTATGTTAGTATTTTTTATTATAACAGAAGGATTTATGACAATTATGTGTGAAACAAAATATCGCCCAAATACTCGCCACGGCTACGGTGGTATACTTCTATCCGATGGTCAAGATTTTCAATGCCTCTGAGACATAATTGAGGTTCAATGTCGTTAATATGCTGAATTATCTCATCCTTTAGCTTTTGAATTGTTCTTGGCTTATTGACGTACACTTTCTCTTTTAAATATCCCAGAGAAAGAAGTCTAACGGTGTGAAATCACATGATCGTGGCGGCCAATTAACATTGCCACAACGTGAGATAACACAGCCGTTGAATTTCTCGCACAAAAGAACCATTGTTTCATTAGCTGTGTCGCAAGTCGCACCATCCTGTTGGAACCACATATCCTCCAGGTCCATAATCTCAATTTCTGGCCACAAGAAGTCCGTTATCATTTCGCAATAGCAAATACCATTCATTCTCTCCACGGTTGAACTTGTCAAACACTGAAACAAAGAAATGTCAAATTAAGTTGGACGAAGAATTTGTCGTTGTGTGGCTCACAATTAACATCGTGCATTATGGTTGGATATTATTGCTGAAATATACAAAACAATTGCAACAATAACAGAACAACTAGAATTAGATTTCGGCGCGATCTGCCACATTAAAGCATTAAAGCTGTCGTCATTATTTTGGCAGAATCCCCCAACACATCTGTCATCTGAGAGCTGTTCATAAATCGGTAATATTGCTTCGGCAATATCTTCCGGAAGTGGTGGTTTATCAACGAACGAGTCGAAGCTATTTGTTGATACAGCTATCGAAAACTCGCACCAAGAATCGGCTGCTTCAGGGCAGAAAAACTGTCGGGAATTTTCAGATGACGAGAAGTTATGGTAAAACGTTTGAATCGATATCATCTTTCCAAGCCAAGCTTATGCTCTGGAGGGCGCTGTCTCGAACGCAGAGGACAAAGTGCTCGGTGGGGGAGACTTCAACGCTAAAGCAATCGAATGGGGCATGCCTCAAATAGATCCGCAAGGAATACGAATCCTGAAAATGGCAGCAAGGACGGCACTCGTCGTACAAAACACCGGAAATACGCCGACTTTCCACCGTATTGGCTGTCAAGAAACCGTACCGGACGTGACATTCATCTCGGAGTCCTTAATACGGAGGATACACAATTGGAGAGGATTAGAGGACTACTCAGCCAATGATCACCACTGCATTCTGCATGCGATCAGTGATGTTGTCTCGCGACGTCCATGCTCTCGGGTTTCTACAACTGGATGGAACATCGAAAGGATGGACGTCGAGAGGTTCGTCGAGGTTCTCACAGCAGGTGAGCCGCTCCAGGGAGATTCGGAGAAGACAGAAAAACTGGCAGCTCAAGACGTGGTGAACTCAACTATGAGCATCATTACGACTGCTTGCCCCATCATAAACCCCGGCACGGCAAACCCCCAGTGTACTGGTGGTCAACTGAAATCGCTGAAAAATGAAGGGACATTCACAAGCTTCGGCGTGAGGCTCAACGGGCACGGAGCCGCGACGAGGCAAGCAGCCGGGTAGCAGCAAATAATACAGCCAGGAAATGCCTTCGCAAATTGATCAACAACAGCAAGGCTCGCTGCTGGCAAGACCTAGTTGGCAATGTGTGAACAAGGACCGTCCGGCCTTGGCTACAAACTAGCTATGCGGAAGCTTGGTGCCCTACGGAAACCATGTATAATTGATGCGGAAAAGATGGATGAGATAGGGTGGGCACTCTTCCCCGCCCATACGGGCCGTGTTCGCTGTCCATAGCGAAACAGCAGTCGAGTGTCCACTCTTCACACAGCCGAAACTGGAAGAGGCAATCCTTTCGCTGAAGGCTCCAGGTCCAGATGGTGTTCTGCCTGAGGTGCTGAAACTTGTATATTACCATTGTCCTGACTTGCTGTTCAGCAGATTGACCACTTGCCTACGGGACTGGGTTTTCCCAATACGATGGAAGGTAGGGAGGCTCGTGATGATCAGCAAGGGAAAGGGAAATCCCGAATCGCCGTCTCCATACCGCCCGTTATGCAAACTCACCAAGGGAAGACTCACTGACGCGATTCGTGCTGCTGAAGACCTATCTCCTCGGCAGTACGGCTTTAGATTAAGACGTTCTACCATTGATATTATTGCAGAGGGGGTGAGTGCGGTCCAAAAGGCAGAGGCATATAGTCACATCAAGCGATGGATCGTCCTGTTGGTGACACTCGACGTCAGGAACGCCTTCAACTCCGCTAGATGGTCGGATAATCTGGATACGTTCCAAAATATCTAATGCGGCTTCTGAGAAACTACCTAAAGGACCAAAGCCTACTCTACGACACGACACAGGGCCAACGGAAGATGGAAGTTACATTGGGTGTTGCCCAGGGATCTATTCTTGGTCCAGACCTGTGAACGGTGCCTTACGACAGGCTACTAAGCCAGGAGATGTCAGATGAGTCGCGCTTGATCGGCTATGCGGATGATGTTGCGACTCTGGCCGCTCGATGCACCGTTGAATAAGCGCAACTTACGCCAGGTATGCTTATGCGTCGAGTGAGGGACTGGATGACTGCTCGCGGGCTCAGTTTAGCAGTGGAGAAAACCAAAGTGGTCAAAAAAGAGAATCCCCAGAGTAAGGATTATCAGTATTGGAGAGTTACGAGTTGAAAGAAGCCATCATTGAAGTACCTGGGGCTACTGATTGATTCGAAGATGTTTCTCTGAGCAAATAAAGACAACGGCTGAGAAGGCTGCTTCGGGAGTATCGACTCTGAGTCGACTTATGGCCAACGTAGGGTACCCAACCCATCAAGAAGACGCCTCTTGATGAGTGCTGTAGACCCATTGCTACTGTACGGAGCAGGAATATGCGGCCACGCTCTCAGTAAGGAAGTATAGCGAAAACGCTTGGCACAGGTACACAGAAGAGGAGCACTGAAGATTGCTTTTTCATATCCGACAGTCTGTGATTCGGCGGTCAAAGTTATTGCATGCGTGATACCTGTCGCCCTCCAGGATAGAGAGCGCCGCGCTATTTACCTGCGCTGAAACGAGGATGCGAGGGAGATGGTTGTTCGCGAGGAGAGACAGCGCTCGCTCAAAGATTGGTAGCACTCGGGTGGATTGCACGAAGCGTAAGTGGACTGCGCGCCTCATCCCGGATGTGAGACCGTGACAAAATCGAAGGCATGGTCAGACTGACTATCTGACGTAGCTTTTGAGCGGACATAGGGGTTTTCAGTCTTACCTGCACAAGATTGGTAAGTCGCGGTCCGCCGATTGTCGGTTTTGGCCAGGGGAGGAAGACAATACCTGCCACAAATTTTTTCGTGCACAAAATGGGTCAAGTTGCGAAGGGACCTCTACAGGGAGACGGGAGAGCTCACCCGGGATAATATAGTCGCGGCGATGCTCAAATCGGTTGACAAATAGAACCAGGTGGCACATTTTGTTCAGGCAGTCCTAAAAGATAAAAGGGACTCACAGCAGCCGGGGGCGTTGGGGCTGGGGGAGCGCTTTTCTGGCACTTCCTCTTGCCCTCTCTAGGAGTAGCTTTTTGGCCGCTTTTTTCGCTGCCTTGTTTCGCATCACATGGAACTCCTCGCCTGGAGTGTCAACTTCGTTTATGGTCTCGTCCTTCCTCCTTTTCTCACGGTCGCCTTCAATTGGGCTACCGGCCATTCTTTTGCTACTGCTAGGACCCACTGATGCCTCGAGGGAGAGCGTGTCTTTTTGGTGCTTTTCGGTTGCAAGCCACCTCCGCCTGTAGTGCGTTATGCGGCCAAAAAGCTCCTCCAGTTCAAGAATGCCATTCTTGACACTCTTGTCTATGTTTTTCTGCACTTCGCAGGCAGCCCTCAGTTGTTTGACGATAGTCCCCGCTTTCCGAGTAAGCCGCTCCTCTTCGGCGCGGTCAAGGGCGATTGTGTTATTTGGCGCCACCTCTTGGGAGAGGCTCCCGTTTCCTAGCCCTTTTGCTTCTATCGCTTGGGTCGCGTTTGAAGTGGCGTCGGCCAACGGCAAAACTTCTCCCTCCCTCAGTCTTACACTGGCCTCTGTTGGTGTCGCAGCTTGATCCGGATTGTGTACATCTTGCACTGGACGCTCCGGGGTGCGCATAGTCCTTCTACTACGCCCAAAGGCCGCAATGATGCTAGGTTGCACAACGCACTCTGCCTTCTTTCGTTCGTTAGTCCGTCTGTGGTCTGTCTCCGATGATTTAACCTGTGATGTTGACTTTGACAGTCTTTCTGGGGTTTGCAGCCTCCCCCCGCAATCGGTGACTGACGGATAGAGAGTTTAATGGAACTCATCACGACAACATACTTTGAAGGCGAATTCTAAGTACGCAGCATTTTTCTCACTAAGATTAGTGAGTTTTTTTTACAGTGGGCAATAAATGAGTCCACTTTTCGAATGAGTGTGGACAAGTTACACCCGAACAATTGTTGGCAGTCAGTGCTCAAAACCGTATTTCAGTCAATTCTGCGAATGCTCTAGTTACTGCTTTTTGAATTGCCGTACAGGCTGAGGTGCAGGCTGCTTCTTTGCACCTTCCAAAAGGCTAGAGTACGAGACCCCCTCACGTACAGTATTTTTTATAGAAGCGGTGATGAAATCCCTCCTTTCCTCTTTTTGCTTCTAGATGCCAAATCTCTTCAACTTTTTTTGCTTTAGGACAGCCTCTGAATCTTGCAGGATGTCCCTTAGCATTGCAGTTCACACAGAAGATTTCGTCTTTTTTCTCCTCCTTCGAGAATGGACATTCAATGGACTTATGTTCCTTGTCGCATTTTACGCATCTAACGTCAAGCCCACAGTTCGAAGTGACGTGGCCACATCTTTGGCAATTGAAGCAATGAGAAGTGCAATTTTTCTGCATACGTTCCCATTGTATCTACTGATACGGTACTCCAGATTCCGGTTTGAACTGGACTACGAAAAAGGAAAGTGTCCTCCTTTCCCTCCTAGAGGTTATAGTGGAGAACCTTTTGCTGAAAGGATATCTTCTCCGAGATGTTCCTCGCCGTATGAACTTTCCACGCCTTTGAGAAGGAGAGTCAATTTTCTCTCTCCTGGAAGAGTGTAGGTGTAGCAAGCCACTTTTGCAAACTTCAGAAAATTAAATAGGCTGGTATAATCCTCAGCCTTTTTAAGGTGAAGCGAAGCTCTCGAGGAGCTGTTCACCGTCAGGTTGAACTCTGGCTCCTTTTCAAAGTTTCTTGTGCATGCCCTTTTAACGCTATTTCTGAAAGTCTTCAAGTTCAGCCTATAGCACACTATAGTAGGCACCCTCTCTTTTTTGGTAGCAGCCACACTTGGCTGCTGGGGCTTCGATTTCCGTTTATTAACCTCAAAGCCCGGCCTTCCACCCAGCTAGGGTATCTTTTCGCGAGCGAGCATACCTTGTTAGTCTTTATACCATGCTGAAACGCATGCGTTGCCATCTCTCTCGCACGGCGCGCAGTGACAGTTCAGCGTATATGAGAGACGTGTGTTTATGAATCCATGTTTAATATGGCCGCAACACTCCATGCCGAATACATTTTCCTTCTTCATGGCTTTCACTTTCTAATAATTGCATCCTTTATCCGCTTTAAGCTATGTTTCAATAGTTTTCTCGCGCGATTGAAAAACTTTTTGAAGCAAAACCCCTCTAGATACGCTACGCTATATTTGCATTGTAGTCCGTGTCCCCTTTTAATATTCTCAGTTCAAGCTCCCGTTAAAAAAACCCTCAGAGTTCGAGTTTTCATCACATCGATTTTCGCTAATTACAGGTGATATTTTAGATTATACGATAAGTTCTAATATAAGTTATATATTTTTGTACAGATGTTTTACTTTTTGAACAAATATCGTGCCACCACTTATAAGTGGATCCTAACGCCAAATAAAAAGTTTCTTATGATGGTAACTGCTCATTATTTTTTTTATCTTGGAAACTATCTTTTACCCAGATAATCGCCTCTCATCCCCAATATCAATCTCACCCCCACTTGGTTAAACCACCATATATAGTCATAAAAGCGGCTAATATAGCCATATGTGCTCTATGATCTTGATATGAAAAGAAGCTGAGTTCTCGAATATAATCTTGGAGATAACCATCTACTCATTGTTGGCAAACATTTGATTTAGATATCCATAAAATTCACAAATTCTATGCAATATCAACAAAATCAAATCAAAATTCAAATAAGCCTTCAAATCCGGACCACCAACGTTGAATTCTTGATATACAATATTAAGAAAGTCTCACCAGTTTTGCACTGAACCTGAGAACTTTTTTTGCAGTATTTAATGATACCATAAACTCGTTCTTCATTAGCAAATACACATCAGTTTTGAAAGTGCTTACATGTGCTAGCGCAATAAATCACATACGGTGAGAAAATGTATGCACTTCAAAAATGTAGTTATTGCATTGTCCATCGTTTTCCTCAAAAGAAAATATCAAATAACAATCCGTCTAATGTTCCTTTCCCATTTGTATTTATTAGATACTATTTTCAACAATATTCGCATCAAAAATCAACGGATCATCAATAATTTAATACATCCCTGATTTTTTAGCTGGCAAAAAAATGAATTCATCATCACTATCATTTCCAAGGTAAGACGGACGACAAGCCTTCTTTTCAATTTTTGGATCAGTAAGAAAAAAGATCGAATCATCGTTAGGAAATTTCGCTTTCATGCGAGACTAAGCTAAAAGTCTCTTCCCCAGATGTGTGTGACTCAAATTAAACAATTCTTTGGTTTAAGCACGCACGCACTTCAAAAAATATGTAAATTGGCGAGATATTTACATATATGAGTAGACTCGTATGGAGGAGGCATAAGAAACTGTTGAGATCATTTACCTCAGCACGACGAATAAAAAACATGCCTAGCAAGCAGCTGATTCTATTTAGATTACCGCGGCTTAGCGGTGACTAGTTTCGCTATGCAAATTTCTGCGTAAAACGCAGTTTTGCGTAAATTTGCAGTCAAGTTGTTATAGTGTCACATAGAGTGCAATTTATGCAGTTTTCTTGTATATTTTTTTGTGAATATTTAATTGAGTTTGACTATGAGCGATAGTTAGGTAGTGAGTGAGTCGAGACTGGGACATGGACAAACAAAGTGCATTGGTGGATTGCCTTTAACGCAATGCACTTTGTGCATATTCAATGAGGTTAATCGATTTTTAATTTGTTTGTTAGAAAGTAGTAACAGTCGAAGTTGAAAGAAACGCATCAAGTAGTCCCTCGTAAAAAACCGATGTAAATACACTAACTACAATAGCTATTTGGCATGATATGTAGAAATTGTGGCCGACCATTATTCCCACTAAATGTCCAGGCAGTTACTTAAGATTCTCATATTGCACTGCACACAATAGACACTGTCTATATCGTTGCATTTAGCTACTTCTTTTCCTGCAATACATTTAGGTAGTCTAAGCCCCATTGTGTACGTTTAAGTTTAAATTTAAACATTTCAAACAAACCGATTATGCAACAAATTTATATTCAGCACTTATATGCATTAAGTGCATGCATGGCATGCAACTGTTGCAAATTATGCATTCTATATCTAAATCAATAGAGTGTCTTAACTGGGATTGTCTAAATCACGGCTTTTATTAATAGCAAGACAGAGGACGGCGACAAAACCATTAAAGAAGAAGATGATCCGTGCCGGCCGGATGATAATTGCAATGCGTTTCAATTGGAATTTATTATACACTTAGTAACATCGAGCTGCTGGTGCGTTGACTTCTTTGGCTACTATTCTTCTTCTTCTTCTTACCTTTTCCCCATCATCTTTTTGTTTGTAGGCATAGCCATCTGGACTTTTAGCTATCCATGTCCAGCGACTTAATGATGTAAGACTAGGTCTGGGCTGGTGTTGATAGAATGCTTGTCGTCTGGTCTCCGAAACGGGGTTGAAGTAAAATAAAAAAAAATCAATTTTTATTTGCTTTTCATGAGTCTATTTTGGATGTTCGTGATTTCAGATGATTATTGTCTGTAAGTTATTAAAAAAGTTAAAAGGAATTCAAAATATCGTCGACAAGGGAAACGATGAGACTAGTTTTGCAGGTATTTGGAAGAATATGACTCAGTTAAAACTGTGCGATTTTATGAATACTTGGGAAAATAATGAAGATGAATACATACATATATTTATTACAACTTTGAAAATGGGTTAAGGTTCTATTCGCGAATTCAATCGAGCCCAAAATTAATGGCTATCGAAACCTCACATTTAAATACCGATAAAAAGCTATTTCCCACTACCAACCAAAAGTTTGTGTTTTGAGAAAAGTGTCGAAATATGATTGCATCCCTCACAGATCATGATTCCTGTCAAACCATTGATATTATCGCTGAAGTGACTAGTACTTTGTCTTATATACAGGCACGCAAATTTATTGAGCCTTTATACTCTGCAATAATTATGGCCGCCAAGCACTTTCAAAAAAGCTCAATAAATTTCAGCTCATTAAACGCACCCAAACCGGGTGATGGAAAACGTTAAAAAAGTTCCAGTCATTCAACCATGGCTGTCAAACTATTAGCTACAAGAAGTAAGTAAAACAGGAACAAGTTTGTGAGTACAGCTAACTTCTTCTTGTTCTTCGTAGCACAACAGCCCCTCTCGGGCCTTCGCTTCCTGTAACAAGCGCCTCCAATTCCGAAGTCAAAGCAACGGTAAACTGTCTTCGTGGACCGATTCAGACCAACGTTTCCTCGGTTTCCCCACTGGTCTCCGCCCTTTACTTCTCCCAACAAACACCTTTTTGGGTATCCATTGTTCGTCCATATGATTCATGTGGCCAGTCCATTGCAGCTTCCGCAGTCCTACACTCGTTGAGACATCCGGATCGTCAAAAACTTCATATAGCTCATGGTTGTGTCGAATTCGTCCCCATCTAGCTTCGCTCCGATTATTCGTCTCAGGGCCCGTCTTTCAATATGTTTGTTTATGCTTGGGTTGGGGTCCATGTTTCACACCCGTAGCATAACACAGGTCTTATCACAGATTTGTATACTTGGAGCTTTGCTTCCCTGTGCATGCAGCTGGTCCTCAAAATCGTCAAAACTGAAAATATATTTTTTTTGCGAGCTGTATTCTCCGGCGTATTTCGTCTCTTTCATTGCCGGCTCTCGTATAATGGCGCCTAAATACACAAATTCGCCCACATTTTCGATATTGTATTTGCCAAGTGTAATATTTTGGACATATTTTTTTTTTTTAATTTTTAAATACCTACTACTCTCTCCATGACTTTCTTCGTCACTCAACGCTCGTGCGATCTGCATTCACATTACATCGCTTCGTCCTTTGTAACACCCAGATGTTTAATACATCGATATAAGGGGGCACACAATATAATGTAAACTAGTCCTTTTCATGAATATGTATTCCAAAATTCATGATCAGCTCTCAGAGATAAAAAAAATTCAATATAATACGACGCATTCTGTTAAGGACAACGAGCCTGCCCAGCGCCGAAGGAATCGTTAGTTCTTAGTCAAAAGATTTCAAATAATATCAGTGCCGTTCTTTTCGCTTCTCATATGCTTACGTGTTTTGATCTTGGGAATGAAGTAAAAGTTGTTATAGATATTTGTATGAAGTAGTAAAAGTGAAATAGATATTGTGAGCTAAATACAAATACAGCCTTTGGGTTCGTGTAATATAAATACAGTCCACCCGCAACATAAATTGGTCCGTCGAGCCGGATCCGAAAGAACCTGCAGACCATATTGAGCGCTTATCCAGAACCACAACCAGCAGCCGTCAACCGATCACGATGGTCATCACCCGGAGCCAAGGCGATGCAGCAGAGCTGGAGGAGCAGAAGCACCGAGAAAAGCGGAGGATCGAACAGCGAAGATTTTCTTTGGAGTTAGCGGCCTCGCCTTCATTGGTATCGACCGCTATAAACGAGAGCGCCGCGAGTAAGAGAACGATTGTGGCAGCGGTTGCAGGTACATCGTCACAGCATGCGAACGATATGAACGAACCCCGAGCCAAATCGCCAACACGATCAGTATAATCGCAGCGATCTACCAACAGTGTTGAAGTGCAGTTGCGGTTAGCGGAGTTAGCTGCCGCAGAAAAATTAACCGCAATAAAGAAAAAAGAGCTGGAATTGGAGGCTGACTTTATTAAGAAGCGACTGGCAGTCGAAATATCGGTTCTTAACGAGGAGAAAAGTTTTCAAGACGAAAAACTATCTCAAGCTGAAGTCGATGGGAAAGTAGATAGCTGGCTGTATACGAACCCGTTAGTCTCACGTAAACACGAACACAGCGCTGAGCAGCGAACACAGCAAAGATACGAGCAATTCAAGAGCGAGAGGGATAGACCTTCAAAAAGTGATATCGAGCAACTGGCGGAAACGTTGGAAAAGATAGCAAGACCGCATGTTCGCCACATCGAACTGCCAACATTTTCCGGATCGCCGAGCGAATGGTTGCCATTTAAAGCGTCTATGCGTGAGCTGAGGAAATTACCAAGGCTTGGATCATCAGCAATCGAGGTAAATAGTTTTGGTGTCAAGCTTCAGAACGTGACCTGCGTTCTCGAAACGATCGACCGGCGTGCGTACTTGTACAACCCTATCCTGGCGCGAGAAGTATTGAGCAAACTAAGCCCGCATCTCCGGTCACGTTGGTGTGATTACGCTAGTGACAATGAAGACACAACGGACCCAGAGATTATCGTCCTGTCTCGCTTTCTCATACGCGAGGCAGACCGGGCGTTGAAATATACATACGCCCCCTCGACAAGCACTGTTTCGCCAGCAACAGGAAAGAAATGAAGCCCGTGAAGAAGGAAACAGGCAATAAATACGCTGTGGCCGAAGTGTCCGAAGAGCGAAGCAATCAATGCCCGAGCTGTGAAAAACCCACGTGGTATCGCAGTGCCCGAACTATAAAGCAATGACGATTGAAAAGCGATGGGACTTTGTGCGCAGCAAGAAGCTTTTTTTTAAATATATACAGAAGAAACACAGACGCATCTACTGCAAAACAAAATTATGTGGTGTTAATCAATGTCGGCGCCCGCATCATCCAACGCTTCATTAGGGTCAAGACAACACACATTCTGAGCAATTGATCCTATCGGAACCAGCCGCACAAATAAAGCAGAGCAGCACCAAAGTAGTTTTGTCGATGGCAACCCCAGCTGCTACCACCCCACGAGCTGTTTTGTTGAAGATGTGTCCAGTTGTTGTCATCGGCCCACGGGGGGAGGTCAACGCGTACGCACTGCTTGATGAAGGTGCTACTATCTCTCTTATCGATGCACAGCTGGCACAAAGCATCGGTGCCGAGGGGCCAAAGCAACCTCTGCACTTGAACGGCGTCAACATGTCTCAGCAGGTAAGAGACAGCAAACTCGTTACCGTGCAACTGAGGGGAAAGAAAGAGAAAATGTCGTATAAACTGCGAGCACGAACCATCAAGGACTTGAAACTGCACCAGCAGTCCATTTCGGCTACGCTATTGCAGCACAATCACCTTAAAGACCTGCAACAGGAAGCAGTGTGCTACGAGTTCGCGCGCCCTGGTATTCTGGTGGGGACAGACCACTGGGAGTACATTGAATCTCGAGAGCTGCGAGTTGGTGAACCCGATCAACCAGCTGCATCCAGGACACAGCTGGGCTGGGTAGTACACAGAACCGTACCACGCAGCATGATCTACAACCACGAAAGCATGCTGCACATCTACGAACCTAAACAACACATGATCGGACAACACGACCAGCAACTTCATGAGCTAGTAGAAACGCGCTTCCGGATAGACGCGCTTGGCGTCACGTGCAGGCCACGAGCGAATGAAGCAGACCAGCGAGCAATAAATATAGTCAAGCAGACAATTAAAAAGATCGATAATGGATACGAAGTCGTGCTGCCATGGCGGAGAGACGATGTGGCAATTCCTTCAAGCTACGAGACAGCCTACCGCCGACTGAGGAAAATTGAGCAGAAGGTGAACGATGACCCCGAGTGCGCTAACCAATATGCAGCCCAAATAGAGAACCTGATCAACAAAGGCTACGCCGTACCATGCGACGGATCGGAGCAGAAGAGTGCAATCTGCTGGTATCTGCCACACTTCACCGTGCGGAATCTGAACAAGCCCGGTGAGCAACGCTTGGTATTCGACGCAGCAGCAAAGAGTAGCGGTGTGAGCCTCAACGACCGATTGCTAGAAGGACCGGACTTGCTGTTATCACTGCAAGGCGTTTTGTTCCGGTTCAGAGAGAAACCCATTGCAATCACCGCAGATATTCAGGAAATGTTTCTACGGGTGAAAACCCGCCCGGAAGATCAGCCAGCACAGCAATTTCTATGGAGACGTGACAACAGGATGGAACCTCCTCGTCGCTATAAGATGACAAGTATGATCTTCGGCGCAAAGAGCTCACCCTTTTTGGCACATTATGTACGCGATCACAATGCGAAGATACATGCACAGATTTATTCACACGCCTTTAGAGCCATCACACAAAACCACTACATGGATGATTTTGTGGCAAGTTACAATGATGAAGAAGAAGCCCGGCGTACCATTAAGGAAATAAGGACGGTGCACGCAGATGCTGGATTCACACTACGTGAATGGAACGCTAATAGCAAAAGCGTGTTGTACGAAGTGCCAAAGGAACTACAAACAACTAAATTGGCGCGACTAAGTGGAATGCTGAACAAGATGAGCTAGGTTTCAACACATCAATGAATCGAGTTCCAGCCGCCGCGGTGCGTACACAGACCCGGATGCCAACAAAACGAGAAGCACTCAGCGCGGTCATGTCAATCCACGATCCACTGGGGCTGTTGTCATTTTACGATCCGAGTAAAGATCATTCTTCAGAGCCTGTGGCGCCTAAAGATCCACTGGAATGAACCAATTCCAGAGGAAGAAGGAGAACTTTTCACCGATTGGCTAAAGTGTCTTGTCGGTATTGCAGATCTACGTCTCGGACGGCGCTACACGCTTAAGGATTATGCAAGTGTAGAACTCCACGTGCTATGCGACGCAAGCACGCAAGCTTACGCAACTGTAGCTTATTGACGGATCCACTGTGACGACAGCATCAGTGTCGCCCTAGTGGCAGCCAAGGCTAGGGTGGCACCGCGACGCACACAGACCATTCCTCGTCTCGAACTGCAGGCCGCCGTAATCGGAGCCAGACTCGCTGAGACTATTAAGAAAGAACATAGCATCGAAGTAGTAAGAACTATATATTGGACCGACTCGACCACAGTAGTACACTGGATACGTGATGACACGCGACAATACACACCTTTTGTTGCTCACCGAATTGGCGAGATTGCGGAACTTACGCATAAAGACCAATGGCGATGGCTACCAACCAACGACAATGTAGCTGACGACGCAACGAGATTTGCCCGCACGCCTATCAACCAGAACGACCGCTGGGTTCTGGGCCCTAGCTTACTCTACAAATCCGAGGAGCAATGGCCTACGCAACAAATATTCGCAGCAGAACAAGAAGAGGTTTTGTTCCACACAAAGGAGGAGGACTCACAACGCGATGGCTAGCTGCCTGATCCCGCTAGATTCTCCAAGTATGAAACTCTAGTACGAGCAACAGCGCGGGTATTAGACTTCATCGACATATGCCAACGCAGATCGACACGCATGGAACATCGACACATAGAATGCGCCGAACGGGAACTCATACGGCGCGCACAGGAAGAAAACTTCAGTCCTGAGCTACATAGGATTGAATCATCCCCCGAGCAATGGCCTACGCAACAAATATTCGCAGCAGAACAAGAAGACGTTTTGTTCCACACAAAGGAGGAGGACTGACAACGCGATGGCTAGCTGCCTGATCCCGCTAGATTCTCCAAGTACGAAACTCTAGTACGAGCAACAGCGCGGGTATTAGCCTTCATCGACATATGCCAAGGCAGATCGACACGCATGGAACATCGACACATAGATTGCGCCGAACGGGAACTCATACGGCGCGCACAGAAAGAAAACTTCGGTCCTGAGCTACATAGGATTGAATCATCCCGCTCTATTACAAAGGCAAGCCGATTATTCAGATTAGATCCGGTGCTTGAGGAGGGTATCCTGCGGGTGCGTGGTCGAATTGGAGCAGCAGCCGCGTTGAATGAGGCAAATCGACCGATAATCCTGGATGGACGCCATCCCTTGACGAAGCTCATTGTGCTGCGAGAACACTGCGCTGCTGGTCACGCAAATCGAGAACGCGTGACGAATGACCTACGACAGTGTTATTGGATTTTTCGCCTTCGACCCACCGTTCGCGCTATAGAACGCAGCTGCGCCCTCTGCAAAGTCCGACGAGCAAAACCCCGAATACCAGTCACTGGAGACCTACCACGAGCCCGCCTCGATGCCTTACACCGTCCATTCACAAACTGTGGGATTGACTACTTTGGACCAATGATGGTGAAAGTTGGACGGCATCGAAAAAAACGATGGGGTGCACTATTTACGTGCCTCACTTCACGTGCCGTGCACATAGAAGTTGTTGCATCTCTCTCCACCGACTCCGCGATAATGGCGCTGCGACGTATGGCGGCGCACCGAGGATGGCCCCGTATTCGGACAATGCGACGAACTTCCGTGGAGCAGATCACGAATTACGAATCGCTTACGCCAAATGGGCACCACTACTACGAGACGAGGGACTACTACACCGCATGGAATGGCGTTACATACCCCCTGGTGCTCCCAACCAAGGTGGCGCATGGGAACGATTAATACGATCAGTAAAAACCGCACTGAGTGTCACGTTGCGAGAGAAGGCACCACCCGAGGAAGTCTTAAGAACCCTCTTGGCAGAGGCAGAGTTTTCAGTTAATGCTCGACCGCTTACCCACGTGAGTGTAAACCCAAACGACCCAGAAGCACTCACGCCGAACCATTTTCTGCTAGGATCATCCATGGGCTTGCCAACTACTGGACCATGTGACGAGGCCGACCGACGAACGTGGCGAGCAAGTCAGGCGCTCGCTGATCACTTCTGGCGGCGGTGGATAAAGGAATATTTACCCACGCTGGTGCCACGTGGCGAGTCAACGAATAAGGTGCGACCACTACAAATTGGCGATATCGTGATCGTAGCCGACCACACGCTTCCCCGGAACATCTGGCCAATGGGATTTATCGAACGCACCTACAAAGGACCAGACGGTGGTATACGAGTCGCTGACGTAAGAACGAAAGCAGGCATTTTCAAACGCCCCGTTAGCAGCAAGCTACGCCGGGGGGAGAAATGTTAAGGACAACGAGCCTTTTTTAATGCTTGCATCAATTACTTTTTTCGTTATCCAAGTCCGTTGTCGACACCTGATTTTCTTCTCAATTGTAGAGCTTTGCTTAGCAGATATGATGGTATTTTTGAGTTCAATAATACTATTTGGTTTCCGCTTTTTCAGTAATTCTCCTATGTTTGATTTAAAGAGCTCCTTCTCTAGATATCTGAACGTTTTATATGTCGGCTTCTGTTTGTTCAGGGTTTGGTCTTGAATAGCTATTTTTAACACACATTGATCCAGCTCCGGCCAGTCCTCAAATGTGTATGTCATGCTTTAAGCGACTTTTAAATCATTGGTTACTATATGATCCAGACAGGTATTTGACATTGGTCGAGTAATTTTGTTGTTATTTATGGTTATCATTCCATTCGTTTCTAGCGTATCCTTATAAATCCTTGATTCTGGTGATTCAATTAGTACATCAATGTTTGTGTCCGCTACTGTGATTGAATTTTTTTCAGTTGAGAATAATAGGGTTGTTGTACGTCCCTAATTTTATTTTTTTACCTGCATGGCGTACTTCAATTGTTATAACGTTATATTTATCAGGCGGCACTCTCTTGGTATCGAAATTGATTGTATTTTTTACGTACATTGCTGTACCTCCACCTCTTCCAGGTCTGCAGGAGAATACCGCATCATATCCTTCAATATTTCTTCTTCTGGGTAACTCCAGATTTCATTGAAAATAATCAAATCGGTGTCAGGATTTTGCTGCAGGTAAATCTGAATATCATTTAGCTTGTGTCTTAAGCTTCTTATATTAGCATACATGAGTGTTGACTTTATTCCAATTGATTGATTTGAAAGATTAGCAATCATCGAAGCTGTAGTCGGTGGTCCTCCTGGTGATCAATATTCTGCATTGAAGCTCTGGACACTCCACCGAGTTAGCTCTGTGAGAATGATCAGCATTATTATTGTTACCAATACAGTTGGAGCACTTCTCAATCGTGCTTTTGTAGTCCTTCAGGTCATGCTTTCCTCCACATTTTACACATATTTGCTCCCCTTCACATTTTGATGTTTTGTGATTGAATTTTTGACATTTATAACACCTCGTTACGTTAGTCTTCCTTCGCAAAATATGATCCGTAATCTATATTAACGTATCTATTTGCATGCTTCTTATACATGCTCCCATTTACCTAGATGATTTGAGGTATTTTTCCTCGACTCCGGCATGAGCTTTGTTTAATTATTTATATGTTTACACTGTCAAGCAATCAATTTGCATTATAACCGTTACATGATTGTTGCCATGAACGAGTTCATACCTTAATATGTACAATAATACTCGTATTTATTGTATTACAACTTGGAAAATTGCGAAAATCACCGTATTCTATCCGCAAACTCACTAAACAATCGAGCTCAAAATTAATGGCTATCGAAACCTCAATTAATTTAAATACCTTTTCCTACCACCAAGCAACAGTTTGTGTTTACTGCAAAGGCAGTTGACAAGTTTTTATTTGGACTCCCATACTCGCAAGCGACTGGACTACCCACTAAACACCTCCCCTGTCAACCTGAGAACCCAGCCTGGAACCGTTTGACATATTACTTCGGGCCAGGTCTCATTGTGTTACACCATGAGGCGCCTTCAAGCTGGCGGTCCCTTCTCTAGCAAGAAGGGAGAGAAGAAGAGCAATCGCCAGACAAGCAATCCCTCAGCCCCGACTGCTGTGAGTCCCCTGTTATCTTTTAAGACTGCCCGAACATTATGCGCCACATGGTTCCATTTTTGATCCGATCCAAGCATCACCGCAATCATACTATCTAGGGTGAGCCCTCCCGTCTCCCAGGAGTGGTCCCGATGCAGCCTGTCCTTTTTTTTTGCACGCAAAAAATGTGTGGTAGGCATCGTTTTCCTCTCCTGGGCAAAACCGACAATCGGGGGACCGTGACCAACAAATCTTCTGCGGCTTAGACTGAAAACACTCATGCCCGCTCAAAATCTGGGTTGGATAGAAGTCAGTCTCACCATGCCTTTGATTTTGCCACGGTCTCTGATCCATCTTCCCTTCGTGCAATTCATCAAATGGTTGAGTGAGCGCTCTCTCCTCGCATGTAACCGCCTCCCTCGCGTCCTCGCTTTGACGCAAGTAAATAAGTAACAAGGAGGGCAACTGGTGTCACGCCTGCAATAACTCTCAGGTGTCACGCCTGCAAAACTCTATATTGGCCATAAGTCGACTAAGAGCCAAAACGCCCGAAGCAGCCTTCTCAGTCGTTGCCCTGATTTGCTCAGGGAAACCCATCTTCGAGTCGATCAGTAGACACAGTACTTCACCGCTGGCTTCGATTCGATTAGTATGTCTCCAATACTGATCATCCTTACTCTATGGATTCTCTTTTCGCTAAGATGACCACTTCGGTTTTCTCCAGTGCTAGACTGAACTAACAAGCAGTCATCCAGTGTCTCACGCGGCGCATTAGCATACCTAGCTTAAATTGTGCTGGTTTAATAGTGCGTCCAGCGACTATAGCCGCCACATCATCCGCATAACCGATCAAGCGAGTTACGTATCCGTTCAGTTTTTCCTCAAAAGAAAAAACTGAGAACGTAAGCGGGAACGTGTCGACGATTTTTTCAAGTTTCTCACGCGAAAACAAAAATTGCTTGTCACATGCACTTGAATCCGCAAATTTACTTAAAAGTTCCAAAGTTCATTCCCACGCTGCCTCAGCAAATTTGCTTTATAGAAATCATTTGGATACTTGGCTTCGCCCCCAGTATCGCGACGCGTAAGTCGAAACTCTGGTCGACTGATTTCAGAAATTATATAGAATTATTGTTGAAAGTTTGTGCTTTTTCAATAAAATAATCATTATTTGTTGTAACCAATGTGTTTCTATTAAAGAAGTTTTACATATATCTTTTTGGCAATCTCGACCACCAGTGACTTAATTAGTGCAACTCATCTGGTTTCTGCAGCTCAGTTGCCTGTCGTAAGACACGTTCCACAGATCTGGACGAGTGCGTTCCTGACGTCGAGTTTCACCAACAGAATGATTCGTCGCTTGGTGCGACTTTGTGCCTCTGCCTTTTGGACCGAGCACCTCTGCAATCGCATCAATGGTGAAACGTCCTGCTCTAAAGCCGTACTGTTGGGGAGATAGGCCCCAGCAGCACGAATCGCGTCAGTGAGTCTGCCTTTGGTGAGTTTCTCTAGCACTTTCCTAGCCGTGTCTAGCATGCATAACGGGCAGTATGCATGCAGCGATCCGGGATTTCCCTTACCTTTCCTGATCAGCACAAGCCTCGGCACTTACCATCGTATCGGGCAAGCGTTGAATGTGCTGAGCAGCAAGTCAGTACAATAGTGATAGACAAGCTGCAACATCTCAGCTGGAACACCATTTGGGCCTGGAGTCTTCCCCGCTTTCAATGAAAGGACTGCCTCTTCCAGTTCCGGTTGTGTGAAGAGTGGACACTTAATTGCTGTTTCACCATGGACAGCGTCAACACGGCCGGGATGGGCGGTGAGAAGTGCCCGCTCTACCTCGTCCATCTTTTCGCATCATGTATGCAAGGCTTCCGTAGGGCACCAAGCTTCCGCATAACTAGAGTGTAGCCAAGACTCCACGAATTCTTATTCACATTGTCCACTAGATCTTTCAAGCAGTGAGCCTTGCTGTTGTTGATCAATTTGCGAAGGCATTTCCTGGCCGATTTATAGGCTGCCACCCGGTTGCATACCTCGTCGCGGTTCCGCTCCCGTTGAGCCTCACGCCGTAGCTTGTGACACTCCCTTCGCTTTTCAGTGATTTCAATCGACCACCAGTACACTAGGGGCTTGGCGTGCCGGGGTTTTCGACAGGGCATAGAAGCGCAGCAAGCATTCGCGATAATGCTCACAGTTGAGCTCACAAGTTCTTGAGCTGCCAGTTCTTCTGTCCCATGCGAATCACCCTGCAGCAGAGCACCTACCAAGAGCACCTGGACGAACCTCTCGATGTCCATCCTTCCGATGTTCTACCCAATTGTCGTAGGTCGAGAGCACGGACGTCGGGAGACTACGTCACGGATCTCAAACAGAATGTACTGATGATCACTGGCTGAGGAGTCCTCTAATGCTCTACAATTGTGTATCCTCCGTATTAAGGAGGTGAACGTCACCTCCGGTATAGTTCCTTCGCAGCCAGTACGGCGGAAAGTCGGCGTATTTCCGGTGTTAAGCACGACAAACGCTCTCCCTGCCGCCATTTATAGGAGACGTTTTCCCCGCGGATCTGTTAAAGGCATGCCCCATTCGATGGCTTTATTGTTGAAGCCTCCTCCAATGAGCACACTCCCATCTGCGTTCGAGACCATGCCCTCCAAAGCATTAAGCTTGGCTTGGAAAGATGATATGAATCGTTCGGCGTTAGATACACACTAAAGAAGGTGGTCCCTGAGCTCCGAAACCAACACAAAACCATTCGTGCACAATTCTCCGCCTGGAAATCCCTGTTCCGAAACCAGATGATGGCAGTACCAGTTTCATCAGGATACTATAATGCCGAACTTTTATCGTGGTGTTGCTCACTCGGCAGCAAAAAGTCGGCTATCACGTCCTCGCAAACTGCTCAAGCAGGTTTTAGGCGGTTGAACTACGGAGTATGTTTAGCTGCAGGATGCAGGTCATCGAAGCTCTGATTTTGCTTTGACTACGGCTTCCAGAAAAACCCGGCATTTCCTTGATCCCAAGACTGCCCAAGATCCGGTCTTGGATCAGCATCCTTGCGAAGAATACAGTGTGCCTCCTTTGTACACGCTTTTCTTTTATGTCTAACTTCACCGCATTTGTAACAAAGGGAAGTCGTATAAGGTCCTTTGCATATTTGTGCGGTGTGTACATAGACAAGACATTTGAAACATCGAAGAGGCGCTACTCTTCACAGTATCCTGCAGACAACTCCATCTATTCTTACTTTGTCCTTGTTCAGAAATTGTTTCGCCCACTTTTCAGTTAAGTCAATGATGGCCATATGTTGTCCACTATGGTTTTCTGGTGTCAGCCTTGCTTTGACCCTGCGCACGCTAGAGAATGTTGCCATCGGCTCGAGCGAGGCTATAGTTGCGCTTTTGCCGAGGACTTTCTTTACTGCATCGCAGAAATCTTCTTCTTCTTCGACCTTTTTATCCTCTTCCGTCTTAAACCAGCTCCTCCAATAATGCCCTATGCGGTCTAAGAGCTCCTCTAGTTCAAGCAGCCTATTCTTTACTCCTTTGCTGATTTTTGGCGAGTTGCATGCAGATTTTATTCTCTTAAGAACACCTCCCACTCTTCGGATTAGCCTTTCTTCGTGATGTCGCTGGACAGGAATTGTACTTTGCGACCTCCTTCCTTGAACCGGTTATCGGCTTCCATTTTCGACGATGACGGTGAAATCACTCAACGGCTCTTTATTTGCCTGGTCACTCCTTGCTTTTTCTGCCGTGATCACTTAATTGACTTCCGGATGGTTCGATATTATTTCGGGATTTGAGACCCTTGCTTCGGCGCTTCGGTAGCAATCGCTGCAGTAACCATCGAATTTTCGATGTCCTTTATATTGTCTACCACCGCTCGAACATCCCGCTCTTACCTTTTGGAACCTTCTTCCGCACTTCCTTTTTAACACCTTTTGGAGCTCGCATCATTTTTTTGCTGTGTCTGAACGCCTCAGTCCGGACAAGACTATCTGTTAATCTCTGTTTTTCGTACGTCTTCACTGTCATTGATCGTCGTTTTTACTATCGTTGGTATCGCTCCCGATGTGCTGTAAACATCATGGCTGCAGCTGCAGTCCTCTGTAATTATTATCTCACGATGATTCGTTATTTTTAAACTCTTAATTTGTTTTGGGCCCTGGGTAGCCATTCCTTTTCATACGTGCGGCGATGAACGTCATTGACATTTCCGACTTTCATCTGATTGTCAGATGTGACATCAGGGTTGGTTCTCTCGTTCCCGTAATCTTGGATATGTATTGGGGCCGTCCACGCGTTCCTAAAATCTTAGATGTATGTCAGTCCGGACAAGACTATCTGTTAATCTCTGTTTTTCGTACGTCTTCACTGTCATTGATCGTCGTTTTTACTATCGTTGGTATCGCTCCCGATGTGCTGTAAACATCATGGCTGCAGCTGCAGTCCTCTGTAATTATTATCTCACGATGATTCGTTATTTTTAAACTCTTAATTTGTTTTGGGCCCTGGGTAGCCATTCCTTTTCATACGTGCGGCGATGAACGTCATTGACATTTCCGACTTTCATCTGATTGTCAGATGTGACATCAGGGTTGGTTCTCTCGTTCCCGTAATCTTGGATATGTATTGGGGCCGTCCACGCGTTCCTAAAATCTTAGATGTATGTTAGGGTTTGAAGTTATGTCGGTTTATTATTTCAAATGGCGAACACAAACAGAATACAGAATATAAAGGTTATTTTTTCAGAGGTATAGAACTTTAGTCGGCAACACTTTTTAATGCTACGTATGGTGCGACAGCTGTCATGCGTTTTATGGTTAGTTCGGTTTGCCATTTGATCATGAATAGATTGACGCCAGAGCAACGTCTGCGAATTGTGCAGATTTATTTCGGAAAACGGTTTTGTTCGAGAAACTCATCGCGCACTCAGTCAATTTTATGGCTTACATAATCGTCCATCAAAACAATTAATCGTATTACCCATGGATCGTTTCCGCATTTACTCTCACTGATAATACGCATCCGTCCAGACGTCGTGCAGTACGTAATGGAGAAACCATAGCACATGTAAAGCGTAGTATCGATAAAGATCGAAGTGAGTCCATTCGAGATCATGCTCAACAATTAAACCTGTGCCCATCCACATTATGGAAGATTTTACGGTAGGATCTTGGTTTGCGGGCTTACAAAATCCCACTCGTGCAGGAATTGAAGCCGAAGGACCGGGCACGGCGTAGATTCGGTGTATGGGCCCAAGAACAAATTGTTGCAAATCCCGAATTTCATAAGAAAATTTTGTTTAGCGATGAAGCTCATTTCTGGTTGAGTGGCTACGTCAATAAACAAAACAGCTGCATTTGGAGTAATGAGCAACCACAGGCGGTTGTCCGAACACCGTTACATCCGGAGAAAGTCATTATTGGTGTGCTTTATGGGCCGGTGGAATCATTGGTGCATGTATATTCAAAAATGCTGCTGGAAATAACATAACAGTCAATGGTGACCGCTATAGAGCCATGATCAATGACTTCGTCGTTCCGGAATTAACTCGCCGTAATGCAGGGGACCTCTAGTTACAACAGGATGGCGCGACATGCCATACAGCTCATGCAACCGTCGACTTATTGAAAGAAGCATTTGATGAGCGCATAATTTCTCGTTTTGGATCTGTACACTGGCCTACAAGGACTTATCATTTAATACCGCTGGACTATTTCTTGTGGGGATGCGTCAAATCACTCGTCTAGCTGACAGGCCCGAGACGCTTGACCATTTGGAAGGCAATATTCGCCACGTTATTGGCGAGATACTGCCCCAATTATAATTGGGGAACGCCTTTCAATTGAATACTTTATTTTTATATTGCTTTGAGGTTACTAAATAGGAAAACAAGAAAATGTTTTTTTGATTAGCACTTATTTTGGAAATATACCTAATATACAAAATTTGGCTTTGAGTAACACGTTAAAGTACAAAACATTTTATAAAAAAACTATAATTATTATTTACTTTTTACTTATATAAAATTGAAAATATTACAATTAAAAAAAAAAATAACGTATTTAACTAAGATTTTCTCTTCTTATTCGTTTGTCTTTTGTAGTCACTGTTAGGGGTATCTCTTTTCAAATTCCAGCAGTAGTCCGCTAACATTGACACATCCCATCGGCCCTGGTATCTCTTTTCCATTGTTGAGATATCTTGGTGGAATCGTTCACCATGTTCGTCACTTACATCACCGCAGTTAGAAGGGAAAAAATCAAGATGAGAGTGAAGAAAATGAATTTTTAGGGACATATTGCAACCCAACTGTGGAGGAGATTGTTCACAAGTTCAACATAATTTTCATTTCTCTTATTGCCCAAAAAACCATAAACGACTGCTCTAAAAAATTTCCATGCTTCTTTTTCAAAGCCCTGTAAAACTGAATCAAAGTTTTGGTCCTTTAGAATCTCTCTTATTTGAGGTCCGATAAAGATTCCTTCTTTAATTTTGACGTCGCTTATACGTGGAAATTTACTTCGCAGGTATTTGAATGCAGGTCCATCCTTGTTGAGAGCCTTCACAAAGTTTTTCATTAGTCCCAATTTGATATGTAAAAGTGGTAGAAGAATTTTTTTGGGAATTAACTAGAGGAAAGTGCGTGACGCTCTTTTCTCCAGGATTGAGGCTTAGTCTAGGATTCCAATCTTTTTTTATGTAATGTAAAGATCTAGCTTGACTATCCCACTCGCACAAAAACAATAGTACTTGGTATAGCCCATTTGTAAATCCAGTACCATTGCTATGACTTTTAGATCAACACAAATCTGCCATTCGTGTTCTGAGTATGATATAGCATCTAAAATTAATTTCATATTTTCGTATGTTTCTTTAGTATGCTCAGCATGGCATAACGGAATCGATAGTTGTGTGTTACCATTATGGAGAAGAACAGCTTTCAAACTCAATTTTGAGGAGTCTATAAACAGCCGCCATTCCTGTGGATGGTATTCAATGTTCAAAGCGTTCATCAAGCCATTTACGCAGAATGCAAGCTGGTTTTCGGATTTGAAATAGGGTATCAAGCTCTTCTGACGATATCTGTATGAACTGATTTTGACATCCGGTTGCAGCAAATTCCATTGCTTAAGTCTCGATCCTAGTAATTCCGCTTTATCTTTTGGCAAATTTAAATCTCGCATAAGGTCGCTGAGTTGATCTTGCGAAATTCTATGAGGTTCGTCACAAACAATATTATCACCCACAAACTGTGGCGATTGTGAAGTTGTAGGCTCATTGTAGTCAACTTCCATTGAATTAATCGCTTCTTCAGAATCTTGCTTGTATTCTTCGGGAGGTCGAGGAACAGGTAAATCGATTCCGTGTGGTATATGTCGCGATACAAAGGCTACGTCAGGGTATACTACGCTTCGTTTCTTTTTTCGTGATATACCGTGCTGGATGGGTGGAGTCAAGCAAAACTAACAGTCATTCGTATGATTAGGTTCCCTCTGCATCATTGGTACACCAAAAGGCAATGAACGTTTCTTTTTGTTTAGCCACTTAATCAGATTTGTGGAGCAAGTTGTGCAACTAAAATTTGGTACCCACGATTTGTCTTGGTTTTTAATTTTAATTCCAAAATAATGGAAGTAAGCAGTTTCTAAACGTTGTGTTATTCAGCATCTTTGGTTAGTAAGGGTCACCTTACCACAAATGTAGCAAAATCGTCTGCACTATTAACACATTTACGCGACATAACGAAAACTGTAGATTTTTCACTAAAAATGTCAAAAAAACAGTAACAATTTCACGTTTTAACTGTTGAACAAAACACAGTCAGCGTTAAACGCAACAAACAAATGTGAAATAATAAAATTTCCGTGGGTAACCACTAAATATTTTGAGTTATCATCATTAATGTGATAAATCTGTCGCGCTACCCGCTTTTATATTTATATGGCATAAATGCACAATAAGAGCTAACTATGACTTTTAATTTGTATATTTATGTTCAGCGAGTGAAATACAATCAATATAGTATATTTCATGTAAAAGGCAAGTTTGATGTAGACCAGTGTTATTGGTTAGAGTAATCGAAAATTAGACCTCTTGTTTGGGCTTCCTTCGCGCCAGTCGTAGCGCTCACATGCTCGAAATCTTATTCAGATAAAAATGGCAAAGAATTCTCTTTCCAATAAAATCAATTTCATAACAATCAAAACAATTTACCCGTATTTTATTTCATTCCAAAATTCTATGCCTCTAAAAAAACACCCTTGATATGATATATAATCGGGGCACAATCAGAATCAAAAGCATACCGATTCACGCCCAAACACACGAATGCTTCTGGAAGGATAAAGCCAGTGGTGAGACAAATTTCAATGTACCCGGCGGTAGAGTGGAACCGCTGCGAACTCTAGAGATTTTCGCTCATAGTTACAGAATTCGTGTCATGATTTCAAATAAGCTTCAAAATGAATGTCACTTTGGCAGTTTGTTAAATTGTTCATTCCATATAAAGTGTTTCTATTGAAATTAAAGTACTCAATGAGTCAGCACTATTTGACACTTATGTCGTACATGTATACATTCAATCTGATTTGACATTTGTATATGACTTTTCGTTCTTCTTAACTAACTAACTATCACTAATTTATCTGCTTTATCACTAATTTATCTGCTAAATTTAGACTTCTTCAGTTTCCAATCCATCTTAGGCTTTCTGTACAACCCAGCACATGCACGAAGACATTTCCTTTCGAAAACTCGTAACATTTCCATTGTACTAGTCCTCTGATTATACCAGATCGGATATCCATATATCAAGACCGGTCTAACTAGAGTCGTGTAACAGATAACTTTGACCTTTCGATCAATGTATCTGGAATGAAAGAGTCGTCGAAGGGACGTGATCACTTTACGCGCCTTACTGAGCATGCTTTTGACATGTTCACTATAGTTAAAAATGCTGATCGCGATGAAAAACGAGGTATCGAGCACAGGATTTGTGTGGAACCCGTTGTGAACTACCTTCACCAACCAAAATCTGGAAATCTTTCCAATTGCGTTTAAGGTCTTGACTGGCCATCCGCAGCGTTGTACGATACAAAATTTACTTTCATTCGCCAATTGTCCGTATAGGTCTGCACATCATTAAATATTTTCTTACGGTCCTTTTGAATGAAACTGCAAAAGCGGTGCCAAAGAACACTTTAAAGAATTGTAATGAACTGTTTAAATCTACTAACTATTATTACCCAATTTTCCTCTTTCCAGGATAGAGATGCGATTGATTACTCATATGCAATGAAATGTACGTTTCCCACACGTATGCAATGCGGATTCGTAAATTGTAAAAGCAATCAAAACATACATTCTAAAGATTCTTTCAACCACAATAATACTCGAAGAGGTCGGAAAAGAGCAAAAAGTTCGGTAACCTTGCATTCGTTCCTCTATCAACCAATTATGCACGTCTGAAGTGCATTTAGTGAATCCATAATGGCAACAAATAAGAATTTGTTGCATTTATGCTAATTCCATTAACTTCATGAGGCTTTTGTATTGTCCGTCTTCGGCCTTTGACCACTTGGGTGTTACTCGAACGTTTGTTGTGTAATCATTATTATATCGATGTCCACAATTCTAAATAGTCAACAATACTGTCTCGGGGAGGAGACATGCAGACTTGAATGAAATGTTAAGACTGCATTCAATTCTTGTAAGAATCATCTTCCTGCCGAATACGTACATATTTTAATTAAACGTCTGCACTTGTAGTAAAATTCAATTGCAATCAAAGAATTTCTTAAAATGATAATTGAGTTTGAATTGAAATTGATATGAGATTTAAAGTACAGTCTAACAACTGCAGTAGGACAAACAAACGTCTGTGTTATCATTTGAAAATGTTAAAATTCTTTCTTGTTGTGACCTCAAGATATCAGTCTTAAGATGTGCAAGAAGAAACACGACTAGAGCGTCAATACCCATGAAAATCAGTAGGAAAACATTGGATGCATTGAAAAAGGTTATCAGGCATGGCTGATATACATGACCTTCTAGAATTCTTCAAATATTGGTTGATTGAATGTTGAATGCTATGCACTTGTTATTAGAGATAATTAAGTCAAAATATTATTCGTTAATTACATTGCTATGATTAGGGCTAATAAACTCAAAAATACAGTTGGCTTTTACGACCAAATGCAATACTTATCTTTTTCGTCTTCATATTTTTCCTATAATTCTTCGGTTATCAATTTAAATATATTAGAATGATTGCAAAAAGTTAATGCAAGCACCATTAGCTTTTGTGGATGCATTTACAATTGCAAAATTTTGGAATACACTGATTACAATGAACCATTTGGTATTACAATTTACATTATTTTCTGTCATTCTCAGGGTAGAAAACACCCAACCATCCATAAGTTTAACAACTTATCACATTTAAAAAGTACGGTTCAACTATTCTCAGACTAATTAATCTTGTACGAAAATGAAAACTTTTTTTCCTCTTATTTTGGTAATAAATCACGACAGTGTGATTAGCATACTAAAAATACTTGACAAATTATTCATGTAATTAATACTTTTTAATTTCGTTTCATTGGCCTGAATCTCTGGGTTGATGTTTTATTAACGATCAAGTTGATTGAGCTTGAAATAATATTATCATTTCTGATGTTTTTATTTTTTTATTTTATTTTATTCTGTCTGCTTGATAGCCATTATCGAAATTGTTGATGCATGTGAAAATCTTGAAATACGTAATCTGAATTTCCATGCACAAAAAAACGTCATTAATTGGTCTAGGGTCAAATTGGAAGATTAAATTGCTAAAATATATTGCATTCTGCAATATTTTCGAATACTGTCTAATTAAAACAGAAATAATGAGCGTGGAGCTTCTGGAGCAAAAATAAAATTGTCATCGTATATATGCAAAATCAAAGACGTTCTCTTATATTTAGTCTCTGCCGTATATAGTCAATTATTTGGTTTTTCGATGTCCGAAGGCCAGTGTGGTCTGGCATTGTCATGTTGGAAGACAACGCCCTTTTTATTGATCAATTCTGGCCGGTTTTTTGAATTGCTTGTTGCGATCTGGTTAATTGCTGACAGTACAGAGCCGTATTGAATGTTTGGCCAGGTACTAGCATCTCATGATAAACAATTCCCTTCCAATCCCACCATACACACAGGATAACCTTATTTGACGTCAATCCTGGCTTTGAACTCGTTTGTGATGATTCACCTTTTTTTTACCATGATCTTTTCGCACAACATTGTCGTATCTTACCCATTTTTTATCGCCCGTAATGATTTGCTTCACAAATGGCTCGATATCATTGCGTTTTACTAGCATTTCGCAAATGGAAATTCGTTTGATGAATTTTTTTTTCATGTTAATTCATGCGGCACCCAAACGTCGAGCTTCTTTGTGTATCCAGCCTTACGCAAATGGTTCAAAACTGTTTGGTGGTGGATATTTCAGTTCCTTAGCAATGTCATGGCTGCTTATGTGTCAGTCTTCTTCAATTTTTTGTAAGATTTCATCGACTTTTTCAGTGATTGGTCGGCCTGAGCGAGGTGTATCTTTAACATCAAAATTTCCAGAACGAAAGTGAGCTAACCATCTCTTGTCTGTGGCTTTTGATAAAGTATCTTGACCGTAGACACCACAAATTGTTTCACGAGCCTGCGATGCACTCTCACCTTGATCGTAGTGATATTGTAAAATATGACGATTTTTTCAGAAATTTCACTCATTTTCAAATGATTACAACTTTTGACACGAATGACGAAGTACAAAACTGTCCAATGTCACCTTTCAAACGCATGTCAGTTCGGCTCAATCTGATTAGTATTGCCAGATATATGGCAACGAACACCATCTAGTGACAAAAAAGGCTCAATACTTTTTAGACTATCTTCCAATAAACTCTTTAATTTATTTATTGGTATTCAAACTGGAAACTGTTTTAAATGCAAGCTGGTTCTGGTATTAGTTTGGAACAAGTTGGATAAACAGACCTACGCTCATGTCAGAAGGGTTTTGTACCCAACTACTCAGAAATGCAGTCACCAGCAATGAATAACGTCAAAGAGATGTGCACGTTTAGAAGAAAATCCAATGTTTTTCTAATTTCAACGGTCCCCATTTTGTTCCAAATCAACAGGAATCACTCAAATCATGAATTTCCAAAAATTTTAATGTTATTGACCTTATTGGAAAATTTCAAGAACATCAAGTCAAAACTGCAGTGACTGATTCGATGGAAAGTCCATAAAATACTAAAATCATGTGTTATTGTTGTTGTAATTTCATCAAACTTACAAAGTTTAAGGACCTTAGGTAGGACTACGTAAATATCGAATTTCCTTCAGTTTAAGGGTACCGATGCGATTTTATTGACGAAAATGTGAAATTCGAATATCGTACTATTTTTAACAAACGAGCAAATTTTGACTTCTAAGGTATTTGTTGTTGTTGTGCTCATAAACACCTACCTGCATAATTTTTTTCAGATTTTTCGGATCACAGGTGTCCAATCGCGAAGGGGGGCCCAAATTTCCCCTTCCCCTTCCTGCGCGCCCCGCGAAGCAAATAGTGCCAAACTAAGACCTGTTTTGAAAAGATCTTATCAAGCCCTTTCATTTGATACCCATATCGGCACCTTTGATGAAATTTTTTTTTTCGGGTGCCAATCCCATATATGGGGAGACCCCCCTTAAATGCCTCATAAAAATTTTTTTGTCGTTGAACTTCGAAGAGAGCACCACTTTACACCGGCGTACAAAATTTGATGTTTCTAGTTTTAGTAGTTTGTGAGAAAAAGTGCTGTGACACACGGACGGATGGACGGGCAGACAGATCGCGATTTTAGTAGGGTCTTGTAAAATCATTTTACAAACCCGTAAAAAGAAGCATATTTGTTTTTATTTTATTCATTCCCTACTTACAACTACAATTGCTGTGTATTTTGAAAAGTGAAAATAACCAGCTTGTGAAAAAGTTTGAGGCAGGAACTATTGAATTTCATTAGTCAAAAAATCATGCCTTTGAAGCAATGAAGAAGAATCACAAATTTGAATTTTTAGTTCTCCGAATTCTCTACTCTCCGAGCGGGGCTTTCGGTTCTCTATCGTACGGCTTCTCACGTGCCGGATAAAGGGTGCCCTTACCGGCTAGCCAGCAAGTATGTGGGAAATAATATACGGCTCACGGACCAAAAAGCGCTGATAATGCTCCGCTTAGTATTTACTTGTCACTGAACCAGGAAAACAGCCTCGAATCGGATTGGAGAAACGGCAACGACTATCGCAACGTATAAAGAACTATTCTTTCGAAACATAGAATGTAAGATCATTAAAAAGATCAGGTGCACTGCGACAACTTTGGATGAAATAAAGAAATATAGATATAGGGAAGACACATTTGACATGCGAACGCACACCGTGTTTAAAAGCGGAAAATTGCAAAGATGCCATGAGTTCTGAGTGGCTTTCATTGTTGACAGCACATTTAAGCAAATTATCACAGGCTTCAAGCCCGTTAACGAAAGGATTTGTGCAATTCGTTTCAAGACCAAATTATTTAATGTCTGGCTGGCTAACTATCACGCGCCCTGCGAAGACAAGGAGGAGGTAATCAGGGACGAATTTCACAGCACCCTGGAATGCAATATTGCCGTCAAACGACATTAAAATTATTCTGAGTGACCTATGCAAAAATCTACCGAGTAACAGCGCATAGAGGAACAACCCAAAGGCACAGCCTTCATGCAGAGACCAGTGGCAACCGGCAACGCCTGATAGACTACGCTACTAGCAAAGGCTTCATGGTAAGTTCTACACGCTTCCCGCATCGAATTATACACAAGAGAACGTGGGCATCCCCAGGCGGTCGAACACTCAACCATACCGAATATGTTCTCATACAAAAACCACCAGCATTCTCGACGCCTTCGTTCGTTTCGCGGCGCTGTCTGTGTGTCAGACCATTACCTTATAAGTGCCAAGTTCCAATGCCGCATCTACAAGAACTGTAAACAAAGAAGATAAGTTACCTCAAAGTACCAGATACATAAGCTAAATGATAGCTCAGTAAGAACGACTCGTACGACGAAAAATGTAAGAAAGCTGTTAAAAAAAAGGACCAGGCGTACAAAGAATACATTTAGCGACCAACTCGGTCCAAAGAACAATAATACAATACCTTCCGACGATAAGCTTAAAAAATGTGCCGAAGAAAGAAGCAACTAACACCAAGATCCAACCGATAAACAAAAGTATGACCCTACATGAATCACTACAGATCAGCGTATGCCTCTACTAAACAACTAAGAGACGGCTTCCATTCATAAAAAAAGTGCACAAGGAGCAGTCATCAGTCGAAATTAAAAACAGATGGCTGCGATATTTCCAGAAGCTATTCACAGCGTCCCCAACAACTACTCAAGCTATGAACATTCCAGAAGCAGAACAAGAGATTCCAGTTTCACCACCAACCAGGGACGAAGTACAGGCAGCAGTGCGTGGCTTCAGAAAAATTATGGCTCCTGGAATAGAATTGCTCCAGAGGGCGGTTCCAATCGAAGTAACCTTCTCCATCGAATAATATGCAGGATATGGTGAGAGAAGCAGTTAGCAGAGGACTAGCGGGAAGGTAAATTTAGTCCAGTTCGCAAAAAGGGGGACAAGTAAAGGTGTGAGAATTATAGAGGTCTTATGAAGTGCTATCCAAAATCATAGAAGAAAATCAAAGCTGTATTGTGAAAGTAGTGCACCAACTCTTTCGTAGACCATGAAAACAAGACAGTGTCGACAGAAATGTGCTGTACATAATAATGACTGACATTAGCGTGGGCACAGTCAAAGTCACGATGCTAAACACAGAATCCCAGATCAAGGTAAACGGCGAACAGCTTTAAAATGGAATCAGGTTTAGAACCAGGGGATGGACTTGCCCTAGTGCACTTTGAAGAAAGGAAGAAATTGTTGCGAATTCCGGCGGTGCCGGCTTTTTCCCATTCACAAATTCCAGCTGAGTGGCTATCCATCTTCCAACTTCTTTTGGGCACACATACCTACTCTTCTTCTTTTTAAATAAAAATATTTGATCATTTATCTATTCTTTTTCACCAAAAATTCATTTTTTACTTTCTGCTAACAAAATCTCATTCGTTCCTTCCTACTCGCAAAATTTTATTCTTTCCTTCCTACTAGTAAAATTTTATTCAATTGCCCATTACGATAATATTGATGTAAGCTTTCAAATGCTTTGCTCAATTGAAGTTGAGTATTGGATGCATGGGAGAATATTGGAAGCTAATAAAAATGCTAGCTTGTTAGACTCTCAATTTGAGGGGTGTACTGAGACCGTGGTTTCGAGTTCCTCCGGGGACAAGGAAACTTTTCATTGATCATTCAACCCTTTTTACATCAAGTTAATGCAAATTTACACAATAATTTGCTCTACACTGAGTTTTTTGCATGGTGCGAGCATTGCTCTCGTTCTGCGGATGGCTCCGATAGCTTCAAATTACTTATGAAAATTGTTTCCTTGTGTACAGGAGAAAATTAACCAGAATATAATTCGTAGCAACAAGAACATATTGAGCTCGCATAAATAGAATAAATTAAAATAATTCACTCACCTCTAATCATGGTGGTACCCATCACCCGTGTGTGTCTTAAAAGAGTGATGGCCTGGTGAGGCTTAGTACACACGTCAAAATCACCATCTTCTAACATTTTTCTTCTCTAATAATTTTTCAGAAAAATTAATGCAACTCAATGATGTAGCTACACACAAACAATTTTCATAAGTAAATCTTTTTCGTTTCATCAGATGTAATTGTTTCTGTGTGTATGACGATTTGCATATAGGTATAGGTATGATTTTTAATTTAAAATTAACTATAAAGTTACAGAAAATCTACGGCCCAGTGAAATAAGGAACAGAGTGAAGTTGTATGGACTATTATATGAACCATCTGTATCTGCTTGCGTAATGTTACGTAAATTACAATGCGTGGGCCATATCGAAAGAATGGAAGAAAATCGGCTACCCAAAAGAAGCACTTGATAGATGTCCAGCAGAAAGACCGAGGACTCGATAGGAAGACACGATAAAAGTTGACTGCAGATCCTTGCGATCAACTGGCGAACAAGGTCACAGAACCGTGATGATTGGATGAGATTAAATGTTAATGTTTTCTATAATCAAAATATAAACAAGTTGAGTAAGCAGGAGAGTGCTCCTACCAGAAGGTCTTTGTAAACATCCTAGGGTTAGAAACAAGTTTTCTAATAGCGTGAATCGATAACTCGAATTATTCATCCAATACTTGAATATGAAATCGTTCAAATTTATGCAAAAGATGCACAGTTTCTTTCATAAGCACAGTGCTGCCGCCATTTTGATCTTCTTCTTCTTCTTCTTAGCACAACAGCCCCTCTAGGGCCTTCGCTTCCTGCAAATAGCGCCTCCAACTGTCTCGGTCCATTGACCGCGCCCTCCAATTTCGAAATCCGAGCAGCGATGAACTGTCTTCGTCGACCGAGTCAGACCAGCGTTTCCTCGTTTACCCCACTGGTCTCCAGCCTTCAGTTTTCCCAACGAATACCTTTTTGGGAATCCGTTGTTCGTCCATACGATTCATGTGGACAGCCCATTGCAGCTTCCGCAGTCTTATAATCTTTGAGACCTCCGGGTCGTCAAAACTTTCAAACAGCTTATGGTTGTATCGAATTCGCCATTGGTCCCCGCCTAGCTTCGCTCCGATTATTCGCCTCAGGACCCGTCGCTCAAAGGCGTTCAATATATTTGCGGATGCTTGGGTTAGGGTCCATGTTTCACACCCATAGCATAACACAGGTCTTATCACAGATTTGTATACTTGGAGCTTTGTTTTCCTGTGTATGCAGCTGGTCTTCAAGATCGTCAGAACAGAATAAAATACTTTATTTGCGAGCTGTATTCTTCGGCGTATTCCGTCTCTTTCATTGCCCGTTTTCGTTATTTTGGCGCTTATACGAGGTGTGTTCAAAAAGTATCACGAATTTTGAATTTTCGCGGGTTACGTATATTCGAATTTCGATTTTTTTGTGGCGTTATGTTGTTACTCATGTCTGTCACTTATGCCGACAAGCTCGGCCATTTTGAATGTTCACTTGATTGGTGATAGCTGCTTTACTTGCACGTGTTTTCAATCGTCTTCGATTTTTACTTATTCAAAAAAATGGATCAAAGAACGTGTATCAAATTTTGTGTGAAAAACGAAATTAAGTGCGCGGATGCATTCCGAATGTTGACTGTGGCATACGGAGAAGCTACCTTGGACCGAAGCAACGCTTATCGGTGGTACAAAATGTTTTTAGAAGGCCGAGAAGATGTGAACGACGAAGAGCGTGCCGGACGCCCGAGCACTTCAACAACAGACGAAAAAATTAATGAAGTGGAGAAAATGGTATTGGCCAATCGTCGAATCACCGTTAGAGAAGTTGCTGAGGACCTAAACATATCGATTGGCTCGTGCCATTCGATTTTTATCAACGATTTGGGCATGAGACGGGTCGCCGCGAAATTCGTACCAAAATTGCTCAATTGCGACCAAAAACAGCAACGCATGAACATTGCTAATGAGATGTTAAACTCTGTCCGCGACGAACCAAATTTGCTCCAGAGGGTCATAACTGGTGACGAATCGTGGGTTTATGGTTATGACGTGGAAACCAAAGCTCAATCATCTCAATGGAAGCTGCCGCATGAACCAAGACCGAAAAAAGCGCGCCAAGTTCGGTCGAATGTGAAAGTTTTGCTGACAGTTTTCTTCGATTGCAGGGGCGTGGTGCATCATGAGTTCTTGCCACAGGGAAGAACGGTCAATAAGGAATATTACCTGCAAGTTATGCGCAATTTGCGCGAAGCAATCCGCCAGAAACGCCCGGATTTGTGGGAGAACAAAAATTGGCTTTTGCACCACGATAACGCCCCTGCTCACACATCGTTGCTTGTGCGCGACTTTTTGGCCAAAAACAACACACTAATGATGCCGCAGCCACCGTATTCCCCAGATCTGGCCCCCCTGTGACTTTTTCTTGTTTCCTAAACTGAAGAGGCCCATGAAAGGACGACGTTACGCTACGCTTGACGAGATAAAGACGCCATCGAAGGAGGAGCTGAACAAGATTTAAAAAAATGATTTTGAAGTGCTTCGAAGATTGGAAAAACCGTTGGCACAAGTGTATAATATCTCATGGGGATTACTTTGAAGGGGACAAAATAGATATTCATGAATAAATAAATAATTTTTGAAAAAAAAAACAAAATTCGCGATATTTTTTGAACACACTTCGTATACACAAATTCGCTAACATTTTCGATACTATATTCGCCAAGTGTGATGTTTTGTGTAGTTGAAGAATTTTTCCTCTACTGCGTCATGAGCTTTGTTTTATTTTCATTGATTTGTAGCCCTCCTCGTTTTGCTTCGCTGTCGAGTTTTAGGAAGAATTCTTTGGCAGTTGTTAATGACCGTGAAAAAATTTTTATGTCGTACGTATAAGGTAATACTGGGCTCGACCTGAATAGTAATGTACCTCGCGTATCGACGAGTAGCTTCCTTATGACGTACTCTAGAGCCAAATTGAATAGCAATGGGGCCAGCCCATCTCCCTGCTTTAGTCCGATATTTGTGTCAAAGGCATCGGTGAGTTGGTTATGGATGCGGACTTGGGAGGTCGTCGACGTCATTATCATTTTAGTAAGACAGACTAATTTGGCTGGGATGCCAAAGCAAAGCATTATTTGGTACGGTACGTTACGATCAATAATGTCGTATGCTTGTTTAAAGTCAACGAAACTTTGGTGAACGTCATGTTAAACTCCCAGCACTTTGCAAGTATCTGCTTGACTGTAAACAATTGGTCTATCGTCGATCTGCCTGCTCTAAAACCACCTTGATACTCCCCAATAATGTGTATGATCCGATTTTATTTATTTTTTTTATCTTTGAAAATATTTTGTACGCCGTAGAAAGTAGCGATATGCCTCTATAATTTTCGCACTGTAGCTTGTCACCTTTTTTGTGGATAGGGAATATAATTGATTGGCTCCACTCTTTCGGCATATGTTGGATGACTTTGTGAATAGCTTGATGAACACTACTGCCACCATATTTTATGAGCTCCACTGGAATCTCATCGATGCCCGGTGCTTTGTTATTCTTTTGGGCTTTGATGGCGGAACACATTTCATCCAGAGGGGGGCCAATAGGCGCTCTCCGCAGACATCTATAGGCTCCAATGCTCTGGAGCTGTGCGGAGGATTTTTGATCTAGCTTAAATGATTTTTCTGAATGCTCAGCCGATTGAACATATTCAAGTTAAACACTATTCCTTAAATGTTCATGAAAATTGAAAGAAATTAAAAGTCCCTAGGTCAACTTGAAATATGTATTAACCATAAACACGTGTTATTGTTGTTGTTATTCCATACAATTGAAATGGCTATAACTCACTTGATTATGATTCGATCTCGATTAAATTTTATGAATGTTGTAGTGAATAAAGTGTGTTCAATATGTCCGTGAAGGACTGCAGCGATGTTCTGCTGCCTCGGCAGAGGAAGGTGTTGATTCCTGCCGAGAATGCCCTCGTCCGGAGACGCGTGAATGCGCTGGCAGGCTAGCATTGCGGTGTCGTGGGGCGGGTTCGTTTCCCCGGCACGAGGACTCACTACAAAACATTTCGCATTCACGAATTGCTTGCAGAGTTCGAGGGGACGACCGAAGTCGCAAATCAGTAGATAACCTCCACGAAGGAATTACGACTTGTTGCGAGAACAAGTGCAACCTGACAAGAAAGACTAATTTGGGGTTAACCTCGTCTTTACCCAAATACATTCAGGGCCCACAAATGAAAGAGGGGCAACCGGGTGGTGGTGGAGCCCCTTCATGCCCACCCAACCGGAATAAATCCAATGTTAAATCGTTGAGGTGGCCAGGTATTCCTCTTCTGAGTGGAAAACTCATACAACTTGAATTATATGAGCTTTCCCATCAGAAGGGGAGTACCCCGGTGACCAATTTATGTCATAGAATTATACAATGGAATTGCATAACTTTATGCCATAAAAAGGCACTTGGCTTGGGCCACTCAACCCATTAAGTCTCCTGAAATAAAAAGGATTAAATTGTACCCGGTGACTGGCTCATATTTTGAGGGGGAAGCCTGCCACCGTACCGGGTCCTATACTCGGTCAGAACAACCGGAAGGGAAAAGACCAATTTCCTAGTTTAATTCTTCATTTTTTTATTTTTCTTTCGGTTTGGTTATCACAAAATAATATAAGCTTCTCCACGACAAACCAAATTTAAGAAAGATAGAACGATTACGAGTAATAAATAAATTATTGCTGATAAGATACTCGTATATCGGATATACTTTGAATAATTATATAAGAAAAAAAATATTAATAAATAAATTAAATCAAAAGGACTCACCGCATGATCCGTCGAGCGCTCGATGGGTGCTGGATACGTCCTGAAAATCTTCGTTTTTGGTTAGGTTAAACACTATAATGTACTTCGATAATGGTTTAAGGTCGAATAATTCACCTATCACTATAAAAGTTCTTTGGCCGAATGCCATTCAAAATTTAGTAAGCAAATCACTTGAAACGGGCGCTAGTGTGAATCCGTTTTCAAGAATTGTTCGTAATTCTTCTCATCCATAAGTTTATCAATTTCTGAAGTTTCGCTGCGCTTCACTTTGAATAACCAGTCTTTTCATAGCACGATGTATTTCTTGACCCTGGGGTATCCTCAACTGATATGTTCTTGTCTACCACAGTTCCTGACACAGGAGAATATAATTCACTCGCTAGCGGTGGGTGCAGAACACAAAATCATTTCGATGATTGTGGGGCCAGTTGAATACGCTGCAACACGAGGAACTGTCGATCCGATGCGCTTTGAATGCCAGGAATGGCGAATGTGTTTCCGTTAACCAGCTCGTCCCAGACAATGATCAGTAGAGCGGGGGGGTTGCCAAAGCCTTGAAAACGAACCAAACGCGGCATCCGCTAATTAGTACTGCTCCAGTGCTGGTTCTTCGGACGGATTGAAATCGTCATCGAAATGGGGCTTGGGTATTGTATGCGTACGAGTAGTTATCAATCGCTGTAATCACGGCAGACCATGGCGTAATTGCGGCTTGTCCTCAATTCAAATGGCGTTGGGTACCCGTATTTATCCTTGCACTATCAACACCGTGATTGCATTGAGAAAGTTTTGGTCAGCTCTAGGTGCACGGCGACTGGTAATAATTAATAGAAAAGTTCACATCACCAGAGTATTCCCCGCAAATTTCAATTGTTGCCTGTTTCGACTCACCAATAAGTTCGTAAACACACTCTCTTATTTTAAAATCTATCACGCGCGCAGATAACAGATATTTGTTCTTCGCACATCACGGATATTTTTATTTTATAGTTACAAATAGTTTTAGATTAAGTTTATGTTGAATCGTCATTTGAAGTGTTTGCACGTTATGAAAATGATTTAATACACATGCCTTGTTTTAAATACTAGTGTGCACTATTTTAATTTTTAATGATAATTTTAGTTTAATTGTAGGTAGGGTTGCGTTTGGGCCCATAAAAGTTTAATATATTAATAATTGGTTAAGAACTTAATGAACTTGTTATGTCCCGCCGAATAAACAGATACGACATTGTATAACTTGTATAGAATGCTTATCGCCTCCTCAGGATTCACCACTGAATCACTAAAAGCTGGCATTTGACTTTCGTTCAGGGAATCTGATTCCAAGGAATATTCACTTACTTCCGCAAGGTTCCGGAATCCTTCACGTCTTCCCGCTAGATTCGTTCTTGCTAGTTGCCTGATAAGAGGTTTTAGCCTCGTGATGGCTTGATACTTTGCTATCGGAAATAATTGGAAGTGAAGATGTTTCTGTATTTTGTGATTCTCTAGGAGTATCCCAACTGCTGGTTGATTGGTAATCGTGGTCTAGCACCGTGTTATCTACAGATTTCTTTCCCGAAGTACGATTACCGCGCGTTTTGCAATAGTAACTAAGTAGGTTAGGCTTATTTTGCGTAGTAGACAACTGTGCAGCTAAATGATTTGATTGTTGCTGTTCGGTTGCTTTACCGAAGATTTGGTTTGGAGGCTCCTCGTTTTGAGATATTGTTGGATTTCCAACGACTGTTGCAGCACTATGTTCCTTTCCAACACGAACGTTATTTACTTGCTTTGATCGATGTCTGCCGTAAGTTGTGGGCTGGGGTACTGAAGTCGTCTGAGGTTCGCGATCGTGTTCTAGAAGCTACACAATCCGTTTGGACGAGTTGTTTTTCTTCTTACTTGAATCCTTCTGGTGAGATTTATCGTGTTCTCGATTAGTGTTATTATCGGATGGGTTCTGGCGAGGTCTCTTGTGACTTGAATGTGTCGGTAAATCTTCACAACTTGGCAACGAGTTTCGGTCCGATATCCGTTTTCGTTCAAATCTTTTGGGGTGCAGGATTTGGTGATTGAGATTTATACGACCTAATAGATCCACTCGTGTTGGTCCTATTTTCTAACAGGCGTTGTTGTCGACGTCACTGTGTTGCCAACGTTACACAAGGAGTCGGTGTTGTCTTCGTTATGTGTCGATTTTGTTCGTAGACTTCGCGAGTTTTTCCCGATTTGTGTTTTTGCTACTATTTTGGTGGCTATTGTAATGTGAATGGCTACTGGAAGCTTGTGAACCTGGCGCCGTGGTCGTGTTGCTACGATGCCCCTCCGTCGCTGCCGAGAGCAATTGATTGTTAACGGGTTCGGCCATAGACGACACTTAACCGTTCACTCTATGTCACTAATCATGCCCCTGAAGCGAATTTTTCCTGTCCTTGTCCTATTTAATGTTTTGATTATACCGAAAATTGTGGGGGAGAAGGGAGTTGATCGATGTGAACAACACTAGTTCCAATGTCTAGGGTACCCCTTTTTTATATGCCGTTTGGGTAAGGTGACTGTGGCAGTGTGCGTAATTTCTACTCGAATTATTTATCAACCAAAATATTGACCGCACTACAAACGCAACCGGAATTTTCATCAAATTTCGCCGTTACTAATTGGGTTTTTATTTGTTCGCAACGATGCGACAATAAAGGAAATCAATACTCACAAAAAGTTGCCATACAAATAACAGTAGAGTTCACATTTCGCATTGCACACATACTCCCTATCCCGACGTATCTTGATTCCGGAAGTGCTTTTGATACATGAAGGAACTCCAATGAGGGGTAGCTTATAATATGAACACATTCTTGGCCCTGTTATAATGTTTCACAATAAAACTGTCTATTGCGGCATTTAGAGTTTCGTTCTCCATTTGGTTGGTTTGCCGCTGCTTCGTAAAATTGAATCGAGAATTCGAAAATATCTACACCTCAGAACAGATATTTTCCCAAACAAAATAGCCCAATTTCCCAAAAATTCCGATGGAAGCAATATTTAGGCGCGAAAGACTTGACAAACGTTGCCGTCAAGTCTAGAGAATTAACGAACACGAATTTTCTCGAAATCTTCACAAGACCTTCGACATCATTGAGTCACCACTATTTTCTATTCAAACTCAACTGCGATAATAAATAACTAAACAAACCAATCGATCACGATATTCTAACACTCAAGTATGCTATTGAAATTCCCGCCAAAATATCGCGAGAACAGTTATCTGCACTGTACTTCGCGCTCGTATCGAGATTTTTCCAGTTACACCGACTACGGGTGCGAGCAAGCTCCCCAATAGGCAAAAAGAATGAAACAGCGGCAAACCATCGAACCAACACACTTTGCAAACCGTTCTCTCGCTCGTTCACCCACACTTGTCTAGGACTAGCCAACATTCTTATGACACTTAAAATTATTTTGAACTCGCTATCAGCGCTAGAAATCAGATTTCTAATTAATTCCCTGAGGCAATTTCCATTTCTTCACTGAATAATGTCCATTTGTGTTTAACACAACACGCAAGTCTGATTGCCCCGGCAATCTGCCTAAAACACTTAACTACTCGCAACGGCACCATACCAGCGGACGTGTGTCCGTCACTATTTTGCTTTCGCCTAGTGTGTACCGTACGTACGTGACGGTTGAGGTATGCTAATGTCGGACCGTACGAAGAACAGGAACATTATTTTTCACAGCTTGAAATAAAATTTACGTAGATCGATACGCGAAAGTGTCGAAATTGCAAAAACATTATATTATTCACTCGGACTCCGCGGAGTATGTCGATAGCTCCCGACAGCAGAACTTTCGTCACTCCCGTTGGTATACTGAGAATGAACACACTAATTAAAACTATTAGCGAAAGCCTTTTAATGATAAATGTGAATAAACTTTCGAAACAAGCTAGAACGGAAAGTCTTCTAACCCGCAGTAAAAGCCAAACGCGACAATAGCATTAAAATCCCGCGGACACCACGCTCAAAAGCAATGGCTGTTTGTTTCGTACTGCTCTGCCTGCTCGTGTTTTGCCGCCGCGCGCACACTCCGGCGCTCGTCAGTGCAATCATTTATTTGTTACACTCGCGCATGCTGTGTTCAATGCACTTAAAAATAGCGAGTCATTTTCAAAAACATCAGCTATTAAATTTTGATATTTTTGATGCACCTTCACATATTCTCGACAAATTGAATGTGAATATTTTCACCTTTCAGCGTAAATATTGTTTCAATGCCCTCCTTTTGATATGATCGAGGAACATTTGTTTGAGCATATCCTGCCATCGATCTGGTATGGGTTTCAGGAGGACGTACATATTCCGTAGATCTTTTCGTTTCTCTTGTGATACCATATCTTTGCATTCAGAATAAAGGAAATCAAGATGGTCATTTATAAATCGCTCTTCACACTCCTGACCTCTTCAGTTACTACAGGGCAGCTAATTTTCTCGCGATCCCAAGGCAATGCGGATTGCGAAAAAGGAGCTGAAGGATGTTTCTGTGTATCATGGGTTGGCTTCGGCGTCGGGACTAGAGATGACGGACACTAAGAGAAAAACACAATTGACAGACGGACGGACTGACTTATGTCTATGTTTGCTCGGAAGTATACAACCTTGCGCGTTTTATGAAAATATATGCGGACGGACAAACAGACGTGCCTAATTATCTATCGGCGCAGGTCTTTCGCGTGGTATACCCCCACTTCTTTTCCCGATGGATCCGTTATCAAGTAACGATTAGGTCCCATTACCTTCTTTATGCGGCTTTTCAAGAATCGCCTGTCCAGCTTGGCGTTGTAATGCCCCGCGGCGTCGCTTTGGCGGAAATTTCGCCGAAAAACTTCATCTCCTTCTTTGAAATTAGCAGATCGTGACCGGAGACTGTACTGCGCTTCATTTGCACTACCTGCGGCCTTAATCTTCCGTCCGATTTGTTGGCGGAGGTCTCCTAAACGTTCGTGGGGCTCCAGCGCAACGACGGGGTCTCCCAAACACTTTAATTGCCGTAACAGTCGGTATGATTTACCGTGGCAAATCATGTGCTGTCCAAAGGCGGCAAAGTAAGGGGCGACACCGGTGACGGAGTGATACGAGGATCGCAGGGCGCATGTGATGGAAGACAATCGACGATCCCAATCCTTTTGAGATGGGTGGACGTAGGAACGGATCGCGGCCAATAGGGTGCGGTTCAATCGTTCTGATGCGTTGGACTGAGGAGAGTATATGGGCGTCAGTTGGTGTTCAACGCCATACTGCTCAAGTAGGCTCTTAAACTGCCGAGACCGGAACTGTACTCCATTATCTGAGTACACACTCTCTGGAACACCGAACACATGGAATACCCGGTTCTCTAAGAATTTCACGATCGATGGAGTTGTGAATTTACGGATAGGTTCCACCATTGGGAACTTTGAGAGCTGATCTAGAACGACTATAGCTCCGATGTGTCCCATGGAAGACCGGGGATATGGACCGAGTAGATCGATGTATAGACGCTGGAACACGCGTTCTGGAACGTTGAGTTGACCCATAGGAGGTCGAAGAGGCTGGTTGGGCGCTTTGGTGCCTTTACAGGTCTCACAGGCGCTCACGTAGTCTTTGACCTGGGATGCCATTTTAGGCCAAAAGAAGTATTTCTTGAGTCGCCGTAAAGTCCGACCGTAACCTCCGTGGGCACTTAAAGGATGGTCATGTGCGCGGAGGATCAGATGTTGTGTCATTTCCTCCGGTACCCAGAGTTTCCAAGACTCTTCTTCCTGCCATGGATCACCAGTGGCGTATTCGTTTCGTCTATACACATAGCCGTCTATTACCTTCAAATCAGGCAGCTGTGTCTGTAGGGTCGCTATGGTTTGCCTCAACTCTTTGTAGCTATCTGATTCGAAATGTGGGCTGTCCAAATCTATTTCGATGGGGTCCTCGTCATTTATTGTTATTTCGGCTCCCTCTGGGGAAAACATCCGTGAGAGAGTGTCGGGTACGGTGTTCTGGGTTCCTTTCCGATGTTTGATGGAGAACTTGAACCCTTGCAGTTTAAGAGCCCATCTGGCGAGGCGTCCACTTAAATCTGCCTGGTTCATCAACCATTGTAGTGACGCGTGGTCCGTGATGATCTCGAATTGGTGGCCCTCGATATAAGCTCGAAATTTCTTCACAGCCATTACCGCTGCCAAACATTCTTGCTCGGAAACAGTATAGTTTCTTTGGGCCGAATTCAGCTTATTGGACATGAAGGCGATGGGAGCTTCCTCTCCTTCATCGGTCAATTGCACCAGCACGGCTCCTACTCCATGTTGACTTGCGTCACAATGAATGGAGAAGGGCTTCGTGAAGTCGGGGCTGTGCAAGACAGGAGCTGATGTGAGGGCTTGTTTAAGCTCTTCAAATGCCTTTCGGCTGAGTTCGGTCCAAACGAACTTCCCTTTCCGCAACATGTCTGACAGGGGCGCTGAAACTGTTGCATAATTCCGAACAAACCTTCGGTACCAACCGCACACACCAAGGAAACGTCGTAGCTGCTTCACAGTTTTTGGTAAGGGGAACTCATCAATCGCACGAGTTTTGTCTGGATCCGTTTTGATAGTGCCATGTCCTATGACATGTCCTAGGTATCGGACTTCTTTCATGACAAACTTACTTTTCTGTACGTTGATAGTGAGTCCCGCCTTACTGATGTGCAGGGCTACTTCTTGTAGGAGTAGGAGGTGTTGATCGAACGTTTCCGTGATGAGTAACAGATCATCAAGGTACACGAACACTTGGTGTTTTAGGTGAGGTGGGATGACCTTGTCCATCAACCGAGTCATCGTTTGCGGCGCGTTACACAGGCCAAAGGGCATTGTGACGAACTGATATAATGGTCGTCCAGGCACTGTGAAGGCGGTCTTGTCCCTCGAGCCCTCATCGAGTGGAATTTGCCAGAAGGCGTCTTTTAGGTCGAGACTGGTGATATAATTGGCTTTCGGCAGTCTCCCTAGTATTCCATCGATGAGTGGAAGGGGGTACGCGTCCTTGATGGTAACCGCGTTTACCTTACGGGCATCAAGACAGAGGCGGACTTTACCTGGCTTTACAACCAAGGTTACCGGTGAGGACCAGGCACTTTGGGAGTCCTCTATGACCCCTAACTCGAGCATCCTATCTAGTTCCGCATACACCAATTTCTCCATGGCCGGCGAGATGGCGTAGTGTCTCTGTTTAATCGGTTTACTATCGCCAACGTCGATGGTGTGTGAGACTAGAGTGGTGCGGCCAAGGCCTTGGGTAGCGTACGATGGGAAAGCAGCAATGGATGCTTCCAGGCGTTGTCGTTGGTTAGGCGTCAGGTCATGCCTATCGGGAGTAGAAGTGATTTCGTTGACATTTCTGGTTCTTAAAGACAAATCGGTGAATAAATCGGAGGCCAGTCCAAAGCGAAGGACGAAATCGACACCAAGGTATACATTCTGAGTCAAAGACGGAATAATGTAGAACGTAATATCCTTCGTCTGACCCCTGAACGTCACGGGTGTGGTTAGTTTACCTCGTATAGGGTGTTTGGTGCCATCAGCTGTACTGATTTCAGTGCGCCAGGATTTAATCAAGTTCGGATATTCTTGGAGCACCTTCGAGCCAAAGCTCGAGGCAAGACAACTGATACTGGCACCCGTGTCGATCAAAGCAAACACGGTCTCGCCCAACACTTTGATTGGATGATAAGGTCTGATCTCATTCTCAGCAACCTCCGAGATGTTACAAGAGTTTACGGTTTGACGGCAGATGCGCACTCTCTTGCGGAAATTCCGCCAACGACGGGTTGACCATTTTGTCGTGCACGAACGGGAAGTGACGACTTCGGAAGCAAATATTCGCTCTCGAGCCACCCGATATTCCTGCAGTCTAACATGATAAGGTTTTAGAGTGCGTACTTGAGGCTGCCGCGGTTCTTCTGGCAGTGACTGCGATGGTCGTTTTAATATTGTCGTTGGTGAGGTCTCCGGAAGAGAGTGAACATCCGCAGTCGTAATGGTCATGGCTGGTGGGTTAACGTCAGGTTGATTGGGGTTGGCAGCTGGCTGGGGAACTACTGTGGGGTTTTCGAGTACCACTGAGGTGGTAGGGTACTCGCTCGTCCGTTTTTTGGAGTGGCACCATCTGGGTAGTCCGGAACATAGGTGTTCGACTCCGTGTGATCTTCCAGATTGGTGTTGTTGCAATTTGGTGCCACTTCTGCAATTTCACGTCGCGGACCTGTCCTTGCATGTAGGTAAGGCCGTTCGTGGAGGTCTTCTTCAAGCCTCTCCAATCGACTCACGACCCTCAGTAGTGCTTCCAGGTTCTGCGGGTCCAAGTTTACAACATGGCAACGAAGTTCCGGCTTTAGATTCCGTTTCAACACCCGCAGCAGTTGAGTGGAAGACATAGGCTCTGACAGCTGGTCATTCAACCTAAGGATATCGGCTCGATATTGATGAAAGGGCTCGTCCGGACGTTGCCATCTGGCATGGATCTTGTCCAGGACACTCTCATCCATGTTGACCGTTGAGTATTCCATGCGGAGTAACTCCTTCAGCCGTGTCCAGCGTGTTGATGGTGGGGCCGAATGAATCCGCCAGTACGTCTCGAGTGCTGCTCCCCTGAACAGCATTGGTAGATATCCTGCCAGCATCGTGTAGTCGCCGGCCAACATCTCTCCGACTAAGGACTCCACGCGACCAATGAAGACTTCCACGTTCAGGTCGTTTGGCTCCCCGCTAAAATGAAGGTTCCAACCCTGTACAATGCTGGGGATATGCTTCGGTTTCAGCATATAGGGTTGTTCCTGCGGAGCCACTGAACCTAGAGTCGGTGGTGGTACTTGGTTGAGTCGTGGCGGAAGATCCCAGGCGTTCCAAGGCTGGTATCGAGATGGTGGATCCGGATCCTCAGACGGATGGTAGTCTGCTCTTTGAATCCTGTTCCGCTGGTCGATAACTGGATCTCGAGATCGTCGTGCTGATTTAAGTCGTTGTAGTGTTGACTCGGTCTCTTTGCAGCGACGTATGAAGGAGTATATCCGTTCCACTTCCGTGTAACACTCACCACAGATGTGGTCTGGTGAGCCATCTTCCAATATGATGTTGATGTTGAGGGACTCCTTCAGGAAGTCGACAATAAAAATTCTCCTCGCTTCATCGACTAAACTATCACCCAGCGGATACATTTCCTCGCCAAGTCGTAGACAAAGTCGGCATGCATTTTGGATGTCCATAATTATTCTACCTAGAATTTGTACCTAAGTTGATGAAAGGCTAAAATGACGCTATGAAATAAATAATTAAATATTAATAAGGAAAAACATAAAAGTGGCCGAAAGTGGCGAACTATCAAAGAACCTCACAAAAAAAAATGCTAAAATGTTTAATTAGTTTTCAAAATTACGTTATCAAAAAAAAATAATCGGTCTTTTCCTTCCGTCCTTCCTCCCAAGTACGGACACCATGGCACAATCCTTCTAAAACGTTTCAGGGACACTCTCTTGTGGCACCATGAAAGTCAGGGTTCAGAAGTGATCCCTCATTAGCAAACTTCTCCAGTTACAGCTTGTCAGCCCAGGGTGGTATTCTAATCCACACGCAGCGCGTGTCTTGTCATGGATAGTCATGGATTAGCTAATCAGCCAAGCACATGAAATCAAAATCCATGTAATTTAAGACACTTAGGCACCGCTGGTTTGGGGAGCGGATCAGAAACCTCCGCAAAAAGATGTTGGGATAATAACCTCCGAACACAAAAAGGGACTCTAATATCATTTGGCCTTACTAGTTATACAATGGGGTAAGCCACCAAAGTATAAATCAAAAGAAGGACCAAACGATATTGATGTCCATAGACAACACACGTTCGAAAGTTATTAGGCTGCTGGGGCACGATCAGTGCAAAAACCCTCGGGAGTTATCTACCCGCCAATAATTCTAACACCTTGTGGGGACACCTAGAGACGATGGACTGTCTCGTGCTCACGACTGATGATACAGCCGGGCTTTTCGGGCCCCACGTTGGGCGCCATTTGTAGTGAATAAAGTGTGTTCAATATGTCCGTGAAGGACTGCAGCGATGTTCTGCTGCCTCGGCAGAGGAAGGTGTTGATTCCTGCCGAGAATGCCCTCGTCCGGAGACGCGTGAATGCGCTGGCAGGCTAGCATTGCGGTGTCGTGGGGCGGGTTCGTTTCCCCGGCACGAGGACTCACTACAAAACATTTCGCATTCACGAATTGCTTGCAGAGTTCGAGGGGACGACCGAAGTCGCAAATCAGTAGATAACCTCCACGAAGGAATTACGACTTGTTGCGAGAACAAGTGCAACCTGACAAGAAAGACTAATTTGGGGTTGACCTCGTCTTTACCCAAATACATTCAGGGCCCACAAATGAAAGAGGGGCAACCGGGTGGTGGTGGAGCCCCTTCATGCCCACCCAACCGGAATAAATCCAATGTTAAATCGTTGAGGTGGCCAGGTATTCCTCTTCTGAGTGGAAAACTCATACAACTTGAATTATATGAGCTTTCCCATCAGAAGGGGAGTACCCCGGTGACCAATTTATGTCATAGAATTATACAATGGAATTGCATAACTTTATGCCATAAAAAGGCACTTGGCTTGGGCCACTCAACCCATTAAGTCTCCTGAAATAAAAAGGATTAAATTGTACCCGGTGACTGGCTCATATTTTGAGGGGGAAGCCTGCCACCGTACCGGGTCCTATACTCGGTCAGAACAACCGGAAGGGAAAAGACCAATTTCCTAGTTTAATTCTTCATTTTTTATTTTTCTTTCGGTTTGGTTATCACAAAATAATATAAGCTTCTCCACGACAAACCAAATTTAAGAAAGATAGAACGATTACGAGTAATAAATAAATTATTGCTGATAAGATACTCGTATATCGGATATACTTTGAATAATTATATAAGAAAAAAAATATTAATAAATAAATTAAATCAAAAGGACTCACCGCATGATCCGTCGAGCGCTCGATGGGTGCTGGATACGTCCTGAAAATCTTCGTTTTTGGTTAGGTTAAACACTATAATGTACTTCGATAATGGTTTAAGGTCGAATAATTCACCTATCACTATAAAAGTTCTTTGGCCGAATGCCATTCAAAATTTAGTAAGCAAATCACTTGAAACGGGCGCTAGTGTGAATCCGTTTTCAAGAATTGTTCGTAATTCTTCTCATCCATAAGTTTATCAATTTCTGAAGTTTCGCTGCGCTTCACTTTGAATAACCAGTCTTTTCATAGCACGATGTATTTCTTGACCCTGGGGTATCCTCAACTGATATGTTCTTGTCTACCACAGTTCCTGACACAGGAGAATATAATTCACTCGCTAGCGGTGGGTGCAGAACACAAAATCATTTCGATGATTGTGGGGCCAGTTGAATACGCTGCAACACGAGGAACTGTCGATCCGATGCGCTTTGAATGCCAGGAATGGCGAATGTGTTTCCGTTAACCAGCTCGTCCCAGACAATGATCAGTAGAGCGGGGGGGTTGCCAAAGCCTTGAAAACGAACCAAACGCGGCATCCGCTAATTAGTACTGCTCCAGTGCTGGTTCTTCGGACGGATTGAAATCGTCATCGAAATGGGGCTTGGGTATTGTATGCGTACGAGTAGTTATCAATCGCTGTAATCACGGCAGACCATGGCGTAATTGCGGCTTGTCCTCAATTCAAATGGCGTTGGGTACCCGTATTTATCCTTGCACTATCAACACCGTGATTGCATTGAGAAAGTTTTGGTCAGCTCTAGGTGCACGGCGACTGGTAATAATTAATAGAAAAGTTCACATCACCAGAGTATTCCCCGCAAATTTCAATTGTTGCCTGTTTCGACTCACCAATAAGTTCGTAAACACACTCTCTTATTTTAAAATCTATCACGCGCGCAGATAACAGATATTTGTTCTTCGCACATCACGGATATTTTTATTTTATAGTTACAAATAGTTTTAGATTAAGTTTATGTTGAATCGTCATTTGAAGTGTTTGCACGTTATGAAAATGATTTAATACACATGCCTTGTTTTAAATACTAGTGTGCACTATTTTAATTTTTAATGATAATTTTAGTTTAATTGTAGGTAGGGTTGCGTTTGGGCCCATAAAAGTTTAATATATTAATAATTGGTTAAGAACTTAATGAACTTGTTATGTCCCGCCGAATAAACAGATACGACATTGTATAACTTGTATAGAATGCTTATCGCCTCCTCAGGATTCACCACTGAATCACTAAAAGCTGGCATTTGACTTTCGTTCAGGGAATCTGATTCCAAGGAATATTCACTTACTTCCGCAAGGTTCCGGAATCCTTCACGTCTTCCCGCTAGATTCGTTCTTGCTAGTTGCCTGATAAGAGGTTTTAGCCTCGTGATGGCTTGATACTTTGCTATCGGAAATAATTGGAAGTGAAGATGTTTCTGTATTTTGTGATTCTCTAGGAGTATCCCAACTGCTGGTTGATTGGTAATCGTGGTCTAGCACCGTGTTATCTACAGATTTCTTTCCCGAAGTACGATTACCGCGCGTTTTGCAATAGTAACTAAGTAGGTTAGGCTTATTTTGCGTAGTAGACAACTGTGCAGCTAAATGATTTGATTGTTGCTGTTCGGTTGCTTTACCGAAGATTTGGTTTGGAGGCTCCTCGTTTTGAGATATTGTTGGATTTCCAACGACTGTTGCAGCACTATGTTCCTTTCCAACACGAACGTTATTTACTTGCTTTGATCGATGTCTGCCGTAAGTTGTGGGCTGGGGTACTGAAGTCGTCTGAGGTTCGCGATCGTGTTCTAGAAGCTACACAATCCGTTTGGACGAGTTGTTTTTCTTCTTACTTGAATCCTTCTGGTGAGATTTATCGTGTTCTCGATTAGTGTTATTATCGGATGGGTTCTGGCGAGGTCTCTTGTGACTTGAATGTGTCGGTAAATCTTCACAACTTGGCAACGAGTTTCGGTCCGATATCCGTTTTCGTTCAAATCTTTTGGGGTGCAGGATTTGGTGATTGAGATTTATACGACCTAATAGATCCACTCGTGTTGGTCCTATTTTCTAACAGGCGTTGTTGTCGACGTCACTGTGTTGCCAACGTTACACAAGGAGTCGGTGTTGTCTTCGTTATGTGTCGATTTTGTTCGTAGACTTCGCGAGTTTTTCCCGATTTGTGTTTTTGCTACTATTTTGGTGGCTATTGTAATGTGAATGGCTACTGGAAGCTTGTGAACCTGGCGCCGTGGTCGTGTTGCTACGATGCCCCTCCGTCGCTGCCGAGAGCAATTGATTGTTAACGGGTTCGGCCATAGACGACACTTAACCGTTCACTCTATGTCACTAATCATGCCCCTGAAGCGAATTTTTCCTGTCCTTGTCCTATTTAATGTTTTGATTATACCGAAAATTGTGGGGGAGAAGGGAGTTGATCGATGTGAACAACACTAGTTCCAATGTCTAGGGTACCCCTTTTTTATATGCCGTTTGGGTAAGGTGACTGTGGCAGTGTGCGTAATTTCTACTCGAATTATTTATCAACCAAAATATTGACCGCACTACAAACGCAACCGGAATTTTCATCAAATTTCGCCGTTACTAATTGGGTTTTTATTTGTTCGCAACGATGCGACAATAAAGGAAATCAATACTCACAAAAAGTTGCCATACAAATAACAGTAGAGTTCACATTTCGCATTGCACACATACTCCCTATCCCGACGTATCTTGATTCCGGAAGTGCTTTTGATACATGAAGGAACTCCAATGAGGGGTAGCTTATAATATGAACACATTCTTGGCCCTGTTATAATGTTTCACAATAAAACTGTCTATTGCGGCATTTAGAGTTTCGTTCTCCATTTGGTTGGTTTGCCGCTGCTTCGTAAAATTGAATCGAGAATTCGAAAATATCTACACCTCAGAACAGATATTTTCCCAAACAAAATAGCCCAATTTCCCAAAAATTCCGATGGAAGCAATATTTAGGCGCGAAAGACTTGACAAACGTTGCCGTCAAGTCTAGAGAATTAACGAACACGAATTTTCTCGAAATCTTCACAAGACCTTCGACATCATTGAGTCACCACTATTTTCTATTCAAACTCAACTGCGATAATAAATAACTAAACAAACCAATCGATCACGATATTCTAACACTCAAGTATGCTATTGAAATTCCCGCCAAAATATCGCGAGAACAGTTATCTGCACTGTACTTCGCGCTCGTATCGAGATTTTTCCAGTTACACCGACTACGGGTGCGAGCAAGCTCCCCAATAGGCAAAAAGAATGAAACAGCGGCAAACCATCGAACCAACACACTTTGCAAACCGTTCTCTCGCTCGTTCACCCACACTTGTCTAGGACTAGCCAACATTCTTATGACACTTAAAATTATTTTGAACTCGCTATCAGCGCTAGAAATCAGATTTCTAATTAATTCCCTGAGGCAATTTCCATTTCTTCACTGAATAATGTCCATTTGTGTTTAACACAACACGCAAGTCTGATTGCCCCGGCAATCTGCCTAAAACACTTAACTACTCGCAACGGCACCATACCAGCGGACGTGTGTCCGTCACTATTTTGCTTTCGCCTAGTGTGTACCGTACGTACGTGACGGTTGAGGTATGCTAATGTCGGACCGTACGAAGAACAGGAACATTATTTTTCACAGCTTGAAATAAAATTTACGTAGATCGATACGCGAAAGTGTCGAAATTGCAAAAACATTATATTATTCACTCGGACTCCGCGGAGTATGTCGATAGCTCCCGACAGCAGAACTTTCGTCACTCCCGTTGGTATACTGAGAATGAACACACTAATTAAAACTATTAGCGAAAGCCTTTTAATGATAAATGTGAATAAACTTTCGAAACAAGCTAGAACGGAAAGTCTTCTAACCCGCAGTAAAAGCCAAACGCGACAATAGCATTAAAATCCCGCGGACACCACGCTCAAAAGCAATGGCTGTTTGTTTCGTACTGCTCTGCCTGCTCGTGTTTTGCCGCCGCGCGCACACTCCGGCGCTCGTCAGTGCAATCATTTATTTGTTACACTCGCGCATGCTGTGTTCAATGCACTTAAAAATAGCGAGTCATTTTCAAAAACATCAGCTATTAAATTTTGATATTTTTGATGCACCTTCACATATTCTCGACAAATTGAATGTGAATATTTTCACCTTTCAGCGTAAATATTGTTTCAATGCCCTCCTTTTGATATGATCGAGGAACATTTGTTTGAGCATATCCTGCCATCGATCTGGTATGGGTTTCAGGAGGACGTACATATTCCGTAGATCTTTTCGTTTCTCTTGTGATACCATATCTTTGCATTCAGAATAAAGGAAATCAAGATGGTCATTTATAAATCGCTCTTCACACTCCTGACCTCTTCAGTTACTACAATGTAAATATCTTATATTAGTCTATATAATAGCAAAACTTCAAGAAGTTTAAAAGTACCGTTTTGATTTTATGGGCGAAAATGTTAAATCTACAAATCATACTATTATTAACTAAGTTGAGTGAATTTCGATTTCTGAGGTATTTTTTGCCCCTGTACTCATAAAGGCGCACATTCGTGATAATTTTCAGATTTTTCGACTCAAAGGTGTCCAATCGCGAGGGGGGGGGGGGGGGGGGGGCACAAATACTTGGTACATTTTGCCTTCCCCTGGACCCCCTAATTCATAAAATGATTTTATTTCAGATCTTAAAAGTTCTAATCAAGGCCTTTCATTTGATACCCCACTCGACTACCTTTGATTAAACAAAAATGTTAAAGGCCAATTCGTTATAAGGGGGGGACTCCCCTTAACAAATTTTTGGTAATTCCTTAACTATTGCGAGCCCATCACCTCTGACCTTTTCACAAAGTTTGAGCATTCTAGCTTCTCTATAGTTTCTCAGGAAACTTACTGTGACGCACGAACAGACGGATAGACGGACAGACAGGTCCCGTAACTAGTAGGTCTTTTTAAAATCAAAATTTTTTTAAATTTATATGCTTGCGACATCATTGTACAAAACTTACGCGGTCCATTGCGCCTGTTAGACGGACTCCGACGCGCACAGTTTGAGTGAAAAAAGTGTTGGAAAGTGACGCTACATGACATGAAGCTACACGATTCGTTGATTTTAAATGAAACAAAAATTAATGTATTTGTATACATACGCGCGCTTGTATGACAAAGTTTCAAGCACCATTGCGTACTTAGTATTCCTCTCATGGATATAAAGGGTGGTCCAACCAACAAAAAGTTTCCACAAAATTATATTAATATTTTTTTATTACAAAAGAAATATCTATGACAGTTATGTGTGAAACAAAATACTGCCCAAATGCTCGCCACGGCTACGGTGACATACTTCTATCCGATGGTCCATATTTTCAATGACTCTGAGACATAATTGAGGTTCAATGTCGTTAATGTGCTGAATTATCTTATCGTTTAGCTCTTGAATCGTTCTTGGCTTATTGACGTACACTTTTTCTTTTGAATATTCCCAGAGAAAGAAGTCCAACGTTGTCAAATCACATGATCGTTGCGGCCAATTAACATCGCCACAAGGTGAGAAAACACGGCCATTGAATTTCTCGCGCAAAGGAGCCATTGTTTCGTTAGCTATGTGGCAAGTGGCACCATCCGGTTGGAACCACATATCGTCCAGGTCCATAACCTCACTTTCTGGCCACAAGAAGTCCGTTATCATCTCGCAATAGCGAACACCATAAACCGTAACTACTTGGCCATCCTCATTTTCGAAGAAGTACGGCTCGATGACGCCGCCAGCCCATAAACCGCAACAAAAAGTCACTCTTTTTGGATGCATCGGCTTTTCAACAATCACTTGTGTATTCTCATTTGCCCAAATGGGGCAATTCTGCTTCTTAACGAATCCACTGAGGTGAAAGTGTGCCTCGTCGCTGAAGATGATTTTGTGTCACTATTCCCTTCTGTCTGTTCATCCAACCATTCGGCGTATTGCCGATGCTTGAAATAGTCAGTAGGCTTCAGATCTTGAGTCAGTTGAACTTTGTAAGCGTGTAAATTCAAATCTTTATTCAAAATTCGCATCAGTGATGTTCCACGGCTCTTCTGCCACACTATCGCGAACAACAGCAATGTTTTCCGCAGAACGAACTGGGCGAGCATGCACAGGTGTTTTCACATTTCCTACAGACCAGGTTTGCCGAAATTCGCGTACAATTCTCCCGATTGTGGACGCATTTGGTCGATTATGCTGACCAAAAGAATCACGAAGTGCACGAAATGCATTTTGATTTGAAAGCCTATATTCGTAAAAGGCTTCAACAACCTTAACGTCCTGCTCAATTGTGTACCTCTCCGTGGTGAAATTTGTCAAACACTAAAACAAAGAAATCTCAAATGAAATTGGGTGGAAAACTTGACGTTAAGGCGTGACTCACAGTTAACATCGTGCATTATGGTTGGACCACCCTTCAGAAACATAAAATTTTGTAAGTAGGTATAAAGTGACGTCCTCTTCAACCACCACAATAAGAAATTTATGTGGTGTTTAAGGGGGTCTCCCCATATAGGGGAGTGGCCCCTGAAAAAAAATTTCATCGCATGTAGGCAATATGAGTATCAAATGAAAGGTCTTGATGAAAACCTTTCAAAACAGGTCTTAAAATGACAAATTTTGCTTTGAGGGGTGAAGAGAAAGGGGAAATGTACGAAAATTTATACACACTAACTTTTGAGCCATACCCATTAAATAATTCCGCATATTCCATACATACTTTGCGTAAAAACTAACTATCAATTTACACACATAAATTGAAGAAGCAGCTAAATTCTTCTTATCCTATTCTTATGAAATTTATCAAATCTATCCAAAATATCGTACATTGGTGCTCTATACTTTGGTCATGCATTTAATGTTTGCGTTTCAGTCAACTCCGTCTGATCAAATTAAGTTCTTCATGTCATTAGAATTAAGAAAGAAAATTGAAATCATTGACCCGACTACCCTCTACTACAAATCCATTGAGCTTTAATGTGGGTGGTTGTGAACACTTCATCTGGACATTTCAAGCAATTTATGGCATTTCAAATAAAAGAATATTTGCCATAAAGATCACCACCCACTTTTGCAATAAATTTTAAATTGTGCAATAATTTATTGCGAAATTTCAAGTATCAGCTTTGTGTAGGGGCACAGTCGGATTGTGTCATATATATACGTGTATCGGATCAGTTTTAATATTTTTGTATTTCTGTTCCACCTTAATTATGCAATTGTTGTTCTGTCTCCCTTTTTTAATAAAAAAAAATTAAAGACCTTCAAATGTTCTTGGTGAGTTCAATTGCCTTTTTCAGAAGCCATGCAACTTTTTTCTTAGTAACTGATATTTTTTATAAATTGTCGCAATTTTAGGAAAAAATCTAAAGATTCCTTGAAGACATCATGCAAGAGGTTGTTGTAACATAGTATAAAACTATTTTTTTTTGTTTTGTTTTAATTGTACATAGATCCACCATATCCTGGTTGTAAACGACCATGTCAAGACAAATTACGTGGACACATTTCTTTACGAAAAATGTAATTTCCAAGACGCAAACTGGCTGGTTCTGGGGAAGAACAGAAAAAAGAAATGCTACAACCACGACAAATCATGTGAAGTGGCTTAAAAGTCACAAGTCATGAACGTTTCAACTTGCAAACTTTGGAGAAAAAAATCAACTGCATCTCTCAGTATGAAGCGCTACAGCATTACATTAAAATTTTGCTAAATCAAGTTGTGCTGTTGGAAAAGAAGAATTTTTTAGCGTTTGCTACTTTGTACAGCCTGAAAACAATGTTCAACTAATCAACCGTCAAAGTAGTGCAGAAATACAGCAAATAGTAATGTATAGCTATAATTTGCTAACAAGACATCTACCTACACAAATTATGGTTAAATACGATGAAATTGGGAAATGAGTAGTGATGTCGCTGTTCTTACTATTGTTTCGTCGTATACATACTCATATATATTTTTTTTAAGTTATACGTCCATAATAGATGAGGACGTCGTCGTCCGCTAAGAGGCAATTATAGTCGTAACCATTTTGCATCAATTTCGAATGAAAAACATAAACCAAACACACTTTTGTAGTTTTAATGTAGCAAATCAACCATCGCCCGCGCAATTCTTAAAAGATAGTTAACATTTTTTGTTGAACAAATAGCACCACTCTTGAACGACAAAAAAAATCAAGATGTAGAAATGTCTTCAAAAGACAATTGAATGGTCTTTTCTTTAAGCGTTTCCGATGTACTTTGAACATTTGACTAGAATTTTAAGTTAAATATTTTGAAATTTCAAATCCAATTGTCATTAATCTTTTCTCTTTCAATTTCAGGATGAACATTGTGTTTCATTGTCACCAGTTAGTATAAAAAGTCAGAAATTACTTCGTTCACCACGAAAAGCCACCCGAAAGATCTCAAGAATCCCATTTAAGGTAAGTGGTCACTTGTTAGAATTTTTCATTGTTTTTCTAGATTTTATTTTTAATTTTGTGTTTTCTGTGATGAGTTTCCTAGAAATGCAAATTTGACAATTCACCATGTATCTTTTGCTTTAAAAAAAAAATGAGAAAGATGTGATACATAAATTCAACAATATCTCTGGAGCCATTGAAGTAAAATGTTTTATTTTGGTCTTTGCTAATCAATGTAATCAGTATACCTCTGACAAGATGCTCTTCAGATACTTTGAATTATGGTCAAATTTTTCGCAAACGTGATTGGCAATCGTTGCGTTGATTGATAGATTACATTTCATTAAATTATTGATTGAAGCATCAAATTTTATCGCAGTCGTCAGGTGTTGATTGGGTTTAATGAAGAGTTAGAGCATGTAAGAATTTATCTTCATAATCAATCATATAGGTTCCTGAATCTAACGTTACACCTTTCTAGAAATCCAAGTTTCTTCTGTTTTCGGAGTAAATTAGATTGTATTGAGGCTGTTAGAATGCAATTTTCATTGAAACTGAAGTCGAAATATAAGTCCATAATCGGAAATGTTTCTTAAGGAGAATATTGCTCTTAATCACGACACTATAACAATTTTATCTATAAATGAAACACAGAAATATTAGAGATATTGAGCTCAAATTTATTGTGGGTGTAGTGCAAGCATTACACTTTATGAATGAAATTCGATTTCGGTCATATGGCCACCACAAGCCCGTTTACAGCGGTCGATTCTTTGGACCCTGTTTCCCACCACTCTGGCACACATATCGACCGGAACGTTGGCAATTTCTCGTTGGATATTGTCTTTAAGCTGACTGGCTTGTTGGCGTAGACCAGTGACGATATAGCCCCATAAAAACAAATCCAATGGCGTTAGATCGCATGAAAGAGGCAGCCATTCGGCCGGACCATTTCTCGAGGTCCCAAATTTGCGTGTGGCTAGTGGTGCCGTCTTGTTGAAACCACATATCGTTGATGTCAAGTTCATCCAATTCTGGCCACAAATATTCTTCCAACATAACAAACAGTAAAATTTAGCGGATGCAACGATGCCTCAAGAAGCTGTAGTGAATTAAAGGTATAGTATAAATGTCCCTTCAGCATTGCAGCGATGGTCTGCTGCCTCAGCGAAAAAGGATGTTGAGATCCGCCGAGATTGGCTTTGTCTGGGGACGCGTGAATGCGCTGGCAGGCTAGCGTTGTGGTGTCATGGGGCAGGTTCTTTTCCCCAGCACAAGGACCCACTACAAAAAAATTTCGCATCCACGAATTTCGGGGTCAAAGAAATATCGACCGAAGTCGGGAAGGAAGTAACCTACTAAGGGTCAAAGAATATTGCTGACTCAGAAGCCAAACTGGGCCTGGGGAAAACAGACGGACTTAGGAGGACTCCGTCGTTACCGACGAGACTTATGGCCCACAAATAAGAGTGGGGCGTTCAGATGGTAGCCGTGCCCCCTCGCACCCTCCCAATCGGATCAAGATCCAATCATTAGCGTGGTCATATTTTTCATTTTAGTGAAAAACTCATACGAACATAATTTGAATGAATTTTTCCTTCAAATCAAAATATAAATGTGGCAAATTTATGTCATAATATTATGTGAGGGAATCACATAACACTATGCCATAAATAGGCACGCGAACGAAAGGCCACCTTACCCGGCAAGAGCCCCTGTTAAACAAAAGAAAGGAAGGAGCGCGCGGGTCCTATACCCGGTCGGTTTTAAATTTGAACAATTCATTTATTTAACTATAAATAGGGCATATCCACTCGTTCTCGCTAATACGTTATAAGGAACAACAATAAGAACTGGATTTATTTGACTTTTCCACACAACTAATTCTGCATCTGCACTTAAATCGTTAAAATAATCTTGCAGCTGCTTGTTTGGAAAATCCTGCTTAAAAGTTAATTTTGTTTAATTTATCATTATTGACTTTCATGAACGACTTCCAAGTAAGTTTCAACTGTTTCGCATGCAAGCACAAAAATAATAAAATCAAATCTAAATCTGAAATAAACAGGCAGACTACAGAGACCAATTTGTTAGTTCCTATCGCACAAATTAACTGTCCATGCAACATGTAAGTGCGAAAGACTTCCAGATGATTTGTCACAGGTGTCGAAAATAATTACAATACGAGTCAACACAATCGACAAAGATTTACATGGAGGTGAAGTCCATTCAGCAGACATTGGTCAGTCATTGTCTGTATCTTTTTCAGCAAAAATTCGCCTTCCAATTGGAAATCAAATTTTCAATTTAACTGAATGTGTGATTCTTCTTCTTCTTCTTAGCACTACAGCCCCTTTCGGGCCTTCGCTTCCTGCAAACAGCGCCTCAAACTGTCTCGGTCCGTTGACCGCGTCTTCCAATTCCGAAATCCGAGCAGCAATGAACTGTCTTCGTCGACCGAGTCAGACCAGCGTTTCCTCGGTTTCCCCACTGGCCTAAAGCCTTCAGTTCTCCCAACGAATACCTTCTTGGGTATCCGTTGTTCGTCGATACGATTCATGTGTCCAGCCCATTGCAGCTTCCGCAGTCTTACAATCGTTGAGACCTCCGGATCGTCAAAAATTTCATACAGCTCATGGTTGTATCGAATTCGCCATTGGTCCCCATCTAGCTTCGCTCTTATTATTCGCCTCAGGACCCGTCGCTCAAAGGCGTTCAATATATTTGCGGATGCTTGGGTTAGGGTCCATAGCATAACACAGGTCTTATCACAGATTCGTATACTTGGAGCTTTGTTTTCCTGTGTATGCAGCTGGTCTTCAAGATCCTCAATACTGAATAGAATATTTTATTTGCGAGCTGTGTTCTTCGGCGTATTTCGTCTCTTTCGTTGCCCGTTTTCGTTATTTTGGCGCCTAAATACACAAATTCGCTAAGATTCTCGATACTATATTCGCCAGGAGTGATATTTTGTGTATTTGAGGTATTTTTCATCGACTGCGTCATGAACTTTGTTTTATTTTCGTTGATTTGTAGCCCTACTAGTTTTGCTTCGCTGTCGAGATTCAGGAAGAGTTCTTTGGCAGTTGTTAATGACCGTGACAGAATATTGATGTCGTCCGCATAGGCCACTACTTGGCTCGACTTGTATAGTAATGTACCTCGCGTATCGACCGATAGCTTCCGTATGACGTATTCCAGAGCCAAATCGAATAGCAATGGGGCCAGCCCATCTCCCTGCTTTAGTCCGATACTTCTGTCAAAGGCATTGGTGAGTTGGTTATTGATGCGGACTTGCGAGGTTGTCGACGTCATTATCATTTTGGTAAGGAGGACTAATTTGGCTGGGATGCCAAAACCGAACATTATTTGGTACAGTACGTTACGATCAATACTGTCGTATGCTTGCTTGAAGTCAACGAAAATTTGGTGTACGTCTATGTTGAACTCCCAGCATTTTTCAAGTGCCTGCTTGACAGTGAACAATTGGTCTGTTGTCGATCGACCTGCCCTAAAACCACCTTGATACTCACCAATAATACTATTGGCGTATGATCCGATTTTATTTTCTAGGATTTTAGAAAATATTTTGTACGCCGTACAAAAAGCGATATGCCTCTATAATTTTCGCACTATAGCTTGTCACCTTTTTTGTGGATAGGGAATATAATTGATTGGCTACACTCTTTCGGCATATGTTCTTGTTGCCAAATGCACTGGATGACTTAGTGAATAGCTTGATGAACACTACTGCCACCATATTTAATGAGCTCCACTGGAATCTCATCGATGCCCGGCGCTTTATTATTCTTTTGGGCTTTGATGATGGAACATCCAGAGTTAGCGGGGCCAATGGAAGCTCTCCGCAGACATCTATAGGCTTCGATGTTCTGGAGCTGTGCGGAGGATTAAGGAGGTTCTTGAAATATGATGCCCATCTTTCCTTAATCTTGGTTTTATCAGCGATAATGTTGCCGATGTCATCACGACAGAGCGTGGATTTGGGCTGACAACTACGTTTCAGGCTTTTCACTACTTTGTATGCTTGTCTTGTGTTATTGCTCGCTAAACTTACATCTATACTTCTCAATTGGTCGTCATAGTATTTTCTTTTCTTAATTCTAATTACCTTATTCGCTACTCTTCTGAGATTTTCATAGTGTTCTCTCTTCGTCCAGGTTTTCCTACCTACGTATTCTTTGTACATCTGATTCTTTTTATCTAACGCATTCTGGCACTCATCATCGAACCAATCATTCCTCTTGCGCCGGGGTTGATGTCCGATCGTCTGTTCTGCCACGGTTCTGATAGCCGCTTTCATTTCCATCCAGAGCTCGTTGCTCGTCTTTAACGATGCGTCTAATAAGATGAGAACAAGCTGGTTGTCGAGGGTCTCCGTGAAATATTCGGCCACAGACGCTGTTTGGAGCCTTTTAATGTCAAATTTTTGTAGCGGGGTGGTCTTCGCTAAATATGCCTTTGACATACGACATCGATAGGTTAATTTGATCAAGTAATGATCTGAGTTACAATTGGCTCCTCGGTATGTACGGACGTCAAGTATGCTCGAGGCCCAACGTTGTTGGATCAGAACATGATCGATCTGGTTTTGCGTGTTGCCATCCGGTGATACCCGGGTCATTTTATAAATGCGTTGATGTGGGAAGCAAGTCGAACATATGACTAGATTTCATCCGTTTCATCATGGAGGCTATATCCTCGAGTCGTTCCCCGTTGAGGTAGCTCATTGCCTACCTTAGCGTTCAAATCACCCAGAACTAGTTTTGTGTCGTTTGTGGGCAGTGAGCCGACCAGTCTTTCCAGGTGATTGTAAAACGAATCCTTCGTTTCTTCGTCCTTTTCTTCGGTCGGGGCGTAAACATTAATCAGCCAGATTTTGAAGAATTTCGCTTTTATACGGATCGCACACAATCGTTCATTGACTGCCTTAAAATCAATAACGTGCGATTTGAATTCCCTATCCACAATGAAGGCCACTCCAAATTCTTATTTTCCAGTAGGCTTCCCACTTTTAAATATTGTGTGCGATCTCACGTCTTGAATGTCGTTTCCAGTCCAATTTGTTTCCTGGACTGCCAGTATTTTTAATTGATATTGACTGGCCTGTTGTAAAAGGTCCTTAACAGCGCCAGGGTAATTGAGTGATCTGACATTCCAGGATCAAATGCCATAGCCCTTTTTTCGTTTGCGAGGTCGTTGCCGTGAGTCCAATCCATTCCGAGGCCTATCTGCGGGTTTCAAAACAATTAAAGGTTTTCCAGGGGCGGGGAGTTAGCCCGTCGGCATGGTTATTACGTCGATTCCGTTATCAGGCGCGGAAGATTCGCCTTCGCCCTCTTACATCCTCACAAAAGAGGTGTAAGTAGGATTTAGCAGCAGAGCTGTAGATGTATTTACAGTTATTAGCATTTCTCGACATTTAATGTTACATTATTGGAGAACCAGTAAACCCAATGTGCACCCCGAGAGCATTTACTACCATTTAACTGGAGGGTTTGGGATGAGGAATCATGGAAGCTATGGGTTGGGGAAACAAGGGGTTCCCTCCTCCTTTCTCAAACGGGCTTGGGACCGTCTATGGCGGAGTTGAATGTGTGCTAACTTAATTTAATACTAAGCATACATAACATTGGTCTATTTTACATGAATAAAATAAAAGAAAATATACAAAAGATATTATCTACCTCCTCCTCACTTATGGACAGTTTGGCGTGTTGCACTGAATTACTTTTTATGGAATTGTTTGCTGCTACATATAAATGAGTTGCATATTTTGAATAATAATTTTTCTGAAAAATTATTAGAGAAGAAAAATGTTAGAAGAAGGTGGTTTCGACGTGTGCACTAATTCTCCTCAGGCCATCACTCTTAGATACACACCGGTGATGGCGACCACCATGCTCAGAGATGAGGGAGTTAATTTTTAATTTTTCTACTTATGCAAACTCAATATGTTTTTGTATCTGCAAGTTATATTCAAGGTAAATTTCTCTTGTAAGTACTTGTATTAGCTAAACTTTTTAATTGGATCATTTCACCCTTTTCACATCAACTTAATGTAAATCTATACTATATCTATATCTATATAATCTATGTTGCACTGGTTTCAGTTTCCCCTTCATTTTCGATTTCAAACTTAGGTTTACGCAAGTTCCTTCGCGGTTTAGTTGATTCCTTGCCTTTACTAGTCGAGGCTATTGTCTTAGCATTTGCACTCTTGTATTTTGCACTTTTATCCTTCGGAAGCTTTTTCACAGTTGCACCAACATCCGTTCTTGGAGTGCCAACCGTTTCAATGTCCTCTTTGTACCTGCAGCTCTGAAAGTCGTTCGAGATTGTCCATTGGGCGGTTCATATTTCTATCTTGTAACATTTCTTCCACGAGTTTACGCCCAATGTAAATGCTCAGTGGCCGATTAAAATTCCTTGGGATTGGTAAATAGGTCTCCATAAACTAAACAACCCCGAGCACTTCCGTCTATACCAATCGACATTCGTCGCACCTAGCTCTCGGTTGGCTACCGGCAATCACGACCATTGCACACAAAGTGTTAAAGGGAAAGAACACGCGATATTTTGATTTTTGACTATAGGGCACCTACGATTGCAAAGAAATCCGCTTGCTGGGAAATACTGAACTTCTCTCAAATTTTCTTTTGAATTTTTCGGCTTGAACTTGAATTCAACTATCCATATTTCAATCACTTCACTCTCTCCGTTTTGTATTAGCAGCGGAAAATATAATAACCAATATCTGATTGTGCTTAAATTACTTAGGAATCAACCAAATAACTAATAAATAACAATGATCTTTAATGTTTCATCATCCCGCCAAGACTCCCTACGAACTCCCTGTTCCCGAATTTTGAGTCCCGTTTTCCGCTTTTGCTTTGCTGCTGCTTTGTAAAATTGAATCAAAACAACTTTCCCGTAATGATAGTCACTCTTCTTATTACTTTGAGTTTTCACGAACTTCCAAAAATACGATATTTCACAGAACACGTGTATATCAATTCAGATTAACGCTCCTTACAACTCTTGTACTAGTTTCATATTCTGCAATTTTAACAAATATGTACACAACACAATCAATCGCTAAAGAAGCACTTTCCCCAGGAACCTTCTGCAAATCTTATTTTTTAAATTTGCAACCATTGTCTTTACCACAATTTTTATGCACAGCGCTCTCAGTAACCTCACTTCCATTTCATTGCATCCAAATACAATTCCCGAGCACTTTTTCTGGGCAACGTCAATGAACATCACCGCACCACGTCCTATTTCCACTCCCTCTACTTTTCGATTTGATAGCATATGCATTCGATACTCGATATTAAACCGATGGGGTTGTCGAATGGGGTAGTGAAATAGCAAAATAAACTCGTACAAAATAGAAGATTAAACAATGAAAAATTTATATTCACGTTGATAAGCCGAAACAAGATCTCACGTAGACTAACCATCCGTCCCAAATCTTTTGTTTCTGCCTTTCCGTGTCGCCACCGGTAAATCCCACCAGCTGCTCGCACAGCCGAGTTCAGTAGCATTTGGTAATGCAATAGACTGTTGGGATGCGCTAAATCAGTGCTCTCATGTCCGAATTTTTAATTTACAGATTTAAATTTTTCAAAAAAGAAATCAACTGAATTAAATAAAAATGAAAAAGATTTTAAATAGTAATAAAAGTTAAATCTCATGAAGAAAACAATTAAAGGACGTTTAAATTTAATCTAAAGGAAAATCGATATAAAATTACATTTAATAAAAATAAGAAAGAAAATTATTTTATAAATTACAATTATGAATGAAAGTGATGAAATCTTTTTTTTTCTAAATCTGCAATTAAAATTTCGGATAAGGGTTAGGAAGGTTTTCGAGCAGTTTGCTCGATTACTACAAAGCATATGTGGGTTTGTTGCTGACCAATAACGCATAATTTGCTTATTAACAAAGCCATTGAGCCAGAAATGAGCTTCATCGCTGAAGATGATTTTTCGTTGAAATTCTTCTTTTTCTTCAAGCTTTGCCAGAGCCCAATTGCAGAAGATTCGGCGTTTGACAGCGTTTCGAATGATCAAGTCCTTGAGTCAATTTGATCTTGTAACCATATACACCAAGACCTTTTCGCAGAATACACCACGGTGTCGTTTGACCGATGCCCAATTCTTGAGAACTACGGCTGCGATATTTCCTTCGCCTCAAGCGGTACGATGTCTTTTAGGCACCGGAACGTCCAACAGTGAAAATTTGGACTCGAATTTATTCCATATAGCACGCTCAGCCAATCGGGTGGGACGATTATTATAGCCTAAAATTGGAGTAAGCGCTCTTACGTTTGCGACCACCGGATCAAAATTTCGGTAGTAATTTTTAGCAATTTCTAAACGTTGCCGGCTCGTGAACTTTACCACAATGAAAATGTCGATATTAACTCACGATTTGACATTGACAGCTCATTAAAAAATTTTGAGAGTGCGTTCATATAAAGATAAGAAATTGTTATCTCTCTAGTGGAAATTCCTATATTATTCTTGTTAAACAAGTTGTATCGCTAGAGGTATGCTCTTGTTGGAAGGGATTTATACCTAACCTATGAAACGCAGCTACATAAATTCAACAATATAACATTACCCAACCAATCAATTCACATCATTGAAGTGTTTCAATTATATGAATATTGAATAATAGATTTACAGAAACTGCCTTTTACTTCAATAGCGGCGACTTTTTTCAGTATAACACATCATTCAGTGCACATGGTCTAAAAGTTATTTGAGTATGTAATGATTTTCACCCCGTCCGTTCGTCCTGGATTTCTCGAGAAAATCTAAACCGACCTCTCATCGGTTAAAGGACGTAAAGTTTCGCTAAGTACAAAGGACTCTACCCTACAGGCCAACTGGTCCGGGCAACATTAGTCTACTAATTCAGAGAGAAATTCCGGTCGCAGGAGTAGACTAACAGCAATTAAAATCATTCAACCACCGATTCAAATACCCGTTTAAAACACGCTCAACAATTTTCCGAAGAAAAAATTGTGCACTGCGTTACCTACGCGATTGCGAGGCTTCCAACCAATCAACAACAATAAAATCGAATTTGTACGTTGCCGATCTAAAAACCGACGAGATTCCAGAAATAAGCTGCTCTAATTATAATCGAACACAAATTACGGCGCCGCGTACCCGAACCGAATAACTGAACTGATCAGTCGCAGATTGTAAACAACCCTACCCTCTAGGCGGCATACTTACCTCCCACTTCTATTTCCTACTGAAAGGATGGAAAATGTTTGGTTTAATAATTCATGTTTAATTTCTTTCCCTTATTTTTCTTTGCTGGCCATAGCATCGTTTTGGCTACTTGCTATGGCCAACAAAGGAGGTTACGCAACTAGGAAACTCTTCCTTCACAACATCCATTGTGGCTCGTGCTGTATGTACGGTTGTACTGTCTTGTTGTAACCACATGTTCACCAAGCTCCGCTCATGCAATTCCGGCAGTAAGAAGCCATTTATCATGGCCCTGTAGCGTTCGCCCGTAGCAGTGACCGTCTTCCTGATGGGTTCTCAAAAAAATACAGCTCGACCACTCCTATCTCGATCTACACAGTGGCTTTGCGTGTATGTAATGACTGTTTGTGCATCACACGCGGTCTCAGGGACGAAGATTTTGCTTTTTGACGTAACCGCTTAAGTGGAAATGCGCTTCGTCGCTCATGATGTTCAATATAAAATCATCACAATTGAATCGACACAATTATTCCACGCTCTTGCGGAATATAGCGCTCGATTGCTTGCCTGTTTATAATATATACTGCAGCTGTCTAGTTCACAAATATCAAATATGATTCACGCACGACGCCATTTGCAAAAGTTATAACCTCTTCCGATAGGGTGATTAATTTATCGCCACCCTGTACTTCTGAGTAGGACTACTATTATTGATTGTCTTATTTAAATTTTCAACATTATATAAAATTTTAAGTGACAGCTCATCATTGTTGGGTTGAGCTTTTAACGTCTACCTGCCGGCGATGGCTGCATACGATCATCGGTATTCCAATCTGACGCTCCTTTTGAGTTTTGGTTTATTGAATTTATATCATATTTATATATAGAGGGCATCCTCTCAGTGGCTCAGTGGCCGATTAAAATTCCTTGGGATTGGTAAATAGGTCTCCATAAACTAAACAACCCCGAGCACTTCCGTCTATACCAATCGACATTCGTCGCACCTAGCTCTCGGTTGGCTACCGGCAATCACGACCATTGCACACAAAGTGTTAAAGGGAAAGAACACGCGATATTTTGATTTTTGACTATAGGGCACCTACGATTGCAAAGAAATCCGCTTGCTGGGAAATACTGAACTTCTCTCAAATTTTCTTTTGAATTTTTCGGCTTGAACTTGAATTCAACTATCCATATTTCAATCACTTCACTCTCTCCGTTTTGTATTAGCAGCGGAAAATATAATAACCAATATCTGATTGTGCTTAAATTACTTAGGAATCAACCAAATAACTAATAAATAACAATGATCTTTAATGTTTCATCATCCCGCCAAGACTCCCTACGAACTCCCTGTTCCCGAATTTTGAGTCCCGTTTTCCGCTTTTGCTTTGCTGCTGCTTTGTAAAATTGAATCAAAACAACTTTCCCGTAATGATAGTCACTCTTCTTATTACTTTGAGTTTTCACGAACTTCCAAAAATACGATATTTCACAGAACACGTGTATATCAATTCAGATTAACGCTCCTTACAACTCTTGTACTAGTTTCATATTCTGCAATTTTAACAAATATGTACACAACACAATCAATCGCTAAAGAAGCACTTTCCGCAGGAACCTTCTGCAAATCTTATTTTTTAAATTTGCAACCATTGTCTTTACCACAATTTTTATGCACAGCGCTCTCAGTAACCTCACTTCCATTTCATTGCATCCAAATACAATTCCCGAGCACTTTTTCTGGGCAACGTCAATGAACATCACCGCACCACGTCCTATTTCCACTCCCTCTACTTTTCGATTTGATAGCATATGCATTCGATACTCGATATTAAACCGATGGGGTTGTCGAATGGGGTAGTGAAATAGCAAAATAAACTCGTACAAAATAGAAGATTAAACAATGAAAAATTTATATTCACGTTGATAAGCCGAAACAAGATCTCACGTAGACTAACCATCCGTCCCAAATCTTTTGTTTCTGCCTTTCCGTGTCGCCACCGGTAAATCCCACCAGCTGCTCGCACAGCCGAGTTCAGTAGCATTTGGTAATGCAATAGACTGTTGGGATGCGCTAAATCAGTGCTCTCATGTCCGAATTTTTAATTTACAGATTTAAATTTTTCAAAAAAGAAATCAACTGAATTAAATAAAAATGAAAAAGATTTTAAATAGTAATAAAAGTTAAATCTCATGAAGAAAACAATTAAAGGACGTTTAAATTTAATCTAAAGGAAAATCGATATAAAATTACATTTAATAAAAATAAGAAAGAAAATTATTTTATAAATTACAATTATGAATGAAAGTGATGAAATCTTTTTTTTTCTAAATCTGCAATTAAAATTTCGGATAAGGGTTAGGAAGGTTTTCGAGCAGTTTGCTCGATTACTACAAAGCATATGTGGGTTTGTTGCTGACCAATAACGCATAATTTGCTTATTAACAAAGCCATTGAGCCAGAAATGAGCTTCATCGCTGAAGATGATTTTTCGTTGAAATTCTTCTTTTTCTTCAAGCTTTGCCAGAGCCCAATTGCAGAAGATTCGGCGTTTGACAGCGTTTCGAATGATCAAGTCCTTGAGTCAATTTGATCTTGTAACCATATACACCAAGACCTTTTCGCAGAATACACCACGGTGTCGTTTGACCGATGCCCAATTCTTGAGAACTACGGCTGCGATATTTCCTTCGCCTCAAGCGGTACGATGTCTTTTAGGCACCGGAACGTCCAACAGTGAAAATTTGGACTCGAATTTATTCCATATAGCACGCTCAGCCAATCGGGTGGGACGATTATTATAGCCTAAAATTGGAGTAAGCGCTCTTACGTTTGCGACCACCGGATCAAAATTTCGGTAGTAATTTTTAGCAATTTCTAAACGTTGCCGGCTCGTGAACTTTACCACAATGAAAATGTCGATATTAACTCACGATTTGACATTGACAGCTCATTAAAAAATTTTGAGAGTGCGTTCATATAAAGATAAGAAATTGTTATCTCTCTAGTGGAAATTCCTATATTATTCTTGTTAAACAAGTTGTATCGCTAGAGGTATGCTCTTGTTGGAAGGGATTTATACCTAACCTATGAAACGCAGCTACATAAATTCAACAATATAACATTACCCAACCAATCAATTCACATCATTGAAGTGTTTCAATTATATGAATATTGAATAATAGATTTACAGAAACTGCCTTTTACTTCAATAGCGGCGACTTTTTTCAGTATAACACATCATTCAGTGCACATGGTCTAAAAGTTATTTGAGTATGTAATGATTTTCACCCCGTCCGTTCGTCCTGGATTTCTCGAGAAAATCTAAACCGACCTCTCATCGGTTAAAGGACGTAAAGTTTCGCTAAGTACAAAGGACTCTACCCTACAGGCCAACTGGTCCGGGCAACATTAGTCTACTAATTCAGAGAGAAATTCCGGTCGCAGGAGTAGACTAACAGCAATTAAAATCATTCAACCACCGATTCAAATACCCGTTTAAAACACGCTCAACAATTTTCCGAAGAAAAAATTGTGCACTGCGTTACCTACGCGATTGCGAGGCTTCCAACCAATCAACAACAATAAAATCGAATTTGTACGTTGCCGATCTAAAAACCGACGAGATTCCAGAAATAAGCTGCTCTAATTATAATCGAACACAAATTACGGCGCCGCGTACCCGAACCGAATAACTGAACTGATCAGTCGCAGATTGTAAACAACCCTACCCTCTAGGCGGCATACTTACCTCCCACTTCTATTTCCTACTGAAAGGATGGAAAATGTTTGGTTTAATAATTCATGTTTAATTTCTTTCCCTTATTTTTCTTTGCTGGCCATAGCATCGTTTTGGCTACTTGCTATGGCCAACAAAGGAGGTTACGCAACTAGGAAACTCTTCCTTCACAACATCCATTGTGGCTCGTGCTGTATGTACGGTTGTACTGTCTTGTTGTAACCACATGTTCACCAAGCTCCGCTCATGCAATTCCGGCAGTAAGAAGCCATTTATCATGGCCCTGTAGCGTTCGCCCGTAGCAGTGACCGTCTTCCTGATGGGTTCTCAAAAAAATACAGCTCGACCACTCCTATCTCGATCTACACAGTGGCTTTGCGTGTATGTAATGACTGTTTGTGCATCACACGCGGTCTCAGGGACGAAGATTTTGCTTTTTGACGTAACCGCTTAAGTGGAAATGCGCTTCGTCGCTCATGATGTTCAATATAAAATCATCACAATTGAATCGACACAATTATTCCACGCTCTTGCGGAATATAGCGCTCGATTGCTTGCCTGTTTATAATATATACTGCAGCTGTCTAGTTCACAAATATCAAATATGATTCACGCACGACGCCATTTGCAAAAGTTATAACCTCTTCCGATAGGGTGATTAATTTATCGCCACCCTGTACTTCTGAGTAGGACTACTATTATTGATTGTCTTATTTAAATTTTCAACATTATATAAAATTTTAAGTGACAGCTCATCATTGTTGGGTTGAGCTTTTAACGTCTACCTGCCGGCGATGGCTGCATACGATCATCGGTATTCCAATCTGACGCTCCTTTTGAGTTTTGGTTTATTGAATTTATATCATATTTATATATAGAGGGCATCCTCGATATGATGCAGGATGACCCTCTTGACAGCAATTCACACAAAATACAAAATAAAATAATTTTTGTGTTTCACGCAGCGGTACTGCATAGTACAATTGGCAGAGGAGTAGCCAAATCATCCAAAGCATTGGCTGACTTCATTTCGGTAAAGCTACAGTCAGTTGATTTCTTATATGCTGCAAGGCTAATACTGCTATCTATCATTCATTAACTCATCTTCGAATAAATTTTCTAATTCTTTTTAACATCATTGCAAAATCTAAGAACGGACCCCAGCACAATGAAAAATTTTCTCCAAAACGATATTTCGATACGCCTGTAGCAAGTATTGATACATACTTGCAAATTGGCTGCAGTTTTTCTTCTATTTAAAAGCATGAGGAAGTCGTGAATTCTTATCTCGAACATTACACAGATTCTGGTCTTAATTATTCAGCACTACTTCAATGTAATCTATGCAGTCTAATGTTCCTTAGATTTTTCCCCATTTACCCATCTCCTTGCTCAGACACTAAAAATTTAGTTTTGAAATCGAAGAAACCTGTTAAAATAAATGAATTCTTACAAAAGCACGTAATTAAATTTACTAATTGATTATACTCGAACGATCAAGTAAGCTACCTAGTAATAGTGAAACTCACGTTAGTTTGAAAACAAATTAAAAATTAATGAAAAATATATAAAATGTTTTAAATTTTATTTTTTCTTTTTACTTACAGGTTTTAGATGCACCAGAGCTACAAGATGATTTCTATTTAAATTTAGTGGATTGGTCGTCACAAAATGTTTTATCTGTAGGATTAGGTAGTTGCGTTTATTTATGGAGTGCTTGTACCAGTCAGGTATGTATCATTCATTTTAATTTGATCACGTGTCGACTATTATGTAAGACTTCAATTGAACTCAATTGATCCCGTTCTCTCCCGTCTTGCGTGATATGAAATAAAGCCACAATCCAACTATCTACTTCTTGGAATCTTCCCTACAAAAGTTGTTCTGAGATATCTTACACGTTTGTTGCTTTTTTTAGAAAAAATCAATTTATATATTTCGTGATCAAGCCAATCATTAAACATCCTCTTCCTTCCACCCATTTCAAATCAATGGAAGTTCCAAGCCACAGGCAATTATTTTCTATCAAAAACTCTAGCCTAGAGTGTCTAAATCTACCAAATTGTAGAATCATCGCGTAAAATTAATTGACAAAATTAGACCACAAGAATCGAAACCTTTCAAGTATCTTGCACTTTCGAGCTACAATCACAGCAGGCGAGCGTAATTCAAGTTCAATTAGTTACCGACAAAAGTAGAAAAATAGCTAAGAAAAGTGCTTTCGAAGGAAATGATCGAAAATTACAGTGTATACTCGTACATGATGAAATTCCAAGTTAATAAAAGAAAAAGATATTCATTCTTATTACGACTACTCATTTCCGTTCGCTTGATCTCCTTTTGTCCTTGAATAGTCCGACCGGTCAATGTCAAAAAATTAATGAAATATTTGTCTTACCAAATCGCATTGCCATTGTTGCGTTTTTCTATGGGAGAGGAGTTGCGCGAGATAGATAGAAAATCTCGAAAGAATTCTATTGATTATCTTTTCAACACTAGACGAATCTTAGCTACTGTGCAATTAGTTGGTGTGAGCTCTAATAATGGCCAATAATGATTACACGCTTGGTTGGAATTTATAGTCGGCGGAGAAGATTAAAGATTAAAAAGAAACGCTTTGTTACAAATTTGGTCTTTTAATTTAACGTTGATATTTTTGCAAGATATTTATGTGTGAATGTGGGATTAATGTTGTATTGTTAAATTTCAAAAAAGCTCGGAGTAGTTTTTAGTAATAATTTGAAAAGGTGAAATTTGCCTTTCACACGATACAATATATCTATCAAATTATAGTTTGCATTAATAGTATTAATCTCTTCCATTCAGAAAAACTATTTCACAAATCTTAAATTTGAACTGTTCATTAGCCTGTAATTTCGATTCTTTTCCGCTATCACCCAAAACATATTGATTTATCGAAATCAAACGTTTTCTTGATTTTCCCTTGAAATACATGAATATCGAAAAAATACCGAAAATTATTATCCTTCTCCTTCTTCGCTGGCGCGACAGTCTTAATCGTATCTTGGCCTACCAGATGAATCTCACCCAATCCTGTAATTGTGTCTTTGAGGTTGGTGAGCTGGCTGAATGGAAACAATTTGAGTAGTGAAATGTTTCCTGATCATATTGTATATAGATGTGACCGTGACCTGATTGCTACTAATAAGGCTGATGGTTATCGATTTATCGATAGTGCCCTCAGACCGGGGAACCAAACGCGTCCCCAGGGTTGCGGATAGGGGAAGACCTTTCTCGAAAGGATCGCTGCGAATAACCAATAAGCAGCCGCGGACAATGGTCGGCAGTGAAGGGAGATTCTCAGGACAAATACCTGAGTGTCAATGATCTTCACTGTGACATGACGAAATATATGGCGTCATCAATTATCCATATATCCTGGCAGTAGGTAAAATGCTATGGGAACGGCCTAGACAGAAAACCAAACCATGCAGGTCCACAAGGGGAACCAAATTACGGTGCAGGGGGTCGGATCCCCAGTACCGGCGGCAGAGGGTAGTGAGCGAGCAGGCTCCCGGCCGTCGTCATCCAGCGACTGCAATGTTATAGAAGTGGTGAACTTGGCTTCTGTAACAGATATAACTACAAGCAAACAGGACGCTAGCACGGAGAACCCTTTCAGGCAAAAACCCCTGTTGGCAAGAACACCGATAAAACAAGTCACCGATTGCGGGGGGAGGCAGCAAACCCCAGAAACACTGTCAAAGTCAACATCACAGGTTAAATCATCGGAGACAGACCACAGACGGACTAACGAACGAAAGAAGGCAGAGTGGGTTGTGCAACCTGGCATCATTGCGGCCTTTGGGCGCAGTAGAAGGACTATGCGCACCCCGGAGCGTCCAGTACAAGACGTACACAATCCGGATCAAGCTGCGACACCAACAGAGGCCAGTGTAAGACTGGGGGAGGGAAAAGTTTTGCCGTTGGCCGACGCCACGTCAAACGCGACCCAAGCGATCGAAGCAAAAGGGCTAGGAATCGGGGGCCTCTCCCAAGAGGTGGCGCCAAATAATACAATCGCCCTTGACCGCGCCGAAGAGGAGCGGCTTACTCGGAAAGCGGGGACTATCACCAAACAACTGAGGGCTGCCTACGAAGTGCAGAAAAACATAGGCAAGAGTGTCAGGAATGGCATTCTTGAACTGGAGGAGCTTTTTGGCCGCATAACGCACTACAGGCGGAGGTGGCTTGCAACCGAAAAGCACCAAAAAGACGCGCTCTCCCTCGAGGCATCAGTGGGTCCTAGCAGCAGCAAAAGAATGGCCGGTAGCCCAATTGAAGGCGACCGTGAGAAAAGGAGGAAGGACGAGACCATAAACGAAGTTGACACTCCAGGCGAGGAGTTTCATGTGGTGCGAAACAAGGCAGCGAAAAAAGCGGCCAAAAAGCTACTCCTAGAAAAAAACAGACAAAGAGCTCAACCACGAAAAGAACAAAGAACCCCCCGATATACCGCAGAAAACAAAAAGCGAACCGCGGCGCAAACCCTTGCGAGAGGCACTGCTTATTAAACCCACTAAGGGCCGAACCTACGCAGATGTCTTCCGTGAAATTAAAGGAGCGGTCAAGCCAGACGACACCAAAACTGTCATCAAAGCAGTTCGACCAACCCGGACCGGTGGCCTGCTGGTGGGATTCGGGCCAGAGGCCACAAACAAAGATACATTCCGTGACGCGGTTCAAAAGGTTCTTGGAGATGCGGCAACGGTTGCCTCGCTCGAACCAATGGCCACCCTGGAAATCAGGGACCTCGACTGCGTCACGGACAAAGCTGAAGTAGAGGATGCTATCAGGAGGGAGTTCCCCAGCTTAAGTGAAGTCAAGGCAAGATTGACACGTGAAAACACAAGGGGGCAACGCATGGCTATTGTCGAACTAGCTGATAAAGACGCCCAGCAAATCCTGGCGAAGGGCAAAATTAAGATAGGTTGGGTGATCTGCAGGATACGGAGAAGAGCGATCCCTATCCGCTGCTTCAGATGCCTCGAATACGGACACACCGCGTATGGCTGTAGGGGACACGACAGGAGATCTCTGTGCTACAAATGTGGTGAAACGGGGCACAAAAGGAAGGAGTGCACGAACGAGGCAAAATGCATTCTTTGCAAGGATGCTAAGCTAGCACCCGGCGACCTCAAACATGAGCTGGGGACAGGGAGATGCTGGGTTTTCAAGGAGGCCCTAACTAAAGCCAAATCGATACTCAAATGATCCGTATCCTGCAGGTCAATTTGCACGAAGCACAAACGCCCAGGACCTACTTGAGCAGTTTGCGAGGGATAAGAAAGCTGACCTCCTGCTGCTGAGCGAGCAACATCGTAACAAGGACTCGCAAGCGTGGTACCCTGACAAATCTAGTACCTCGGCCATCTGGGTTCGAGACAGCGCCCGCCTTCATGTGCAGGGCCATGGACGCGGGGATGGTTTTGTGTGGGTGCGGTGTTCAGGGATAACATATTTCAGTGTTTATCTGACGCCTAACGAGGCAATGCGATCTTTTCGAACCAAACTCGATGCCCTGGAGGACGCTGTCTCGAACACAGAGGGCCACATGCTGGTCGGGGGAGACTTCAACGCTAGAGCCATTGAATGGGGTATGCCACGATCCGAACCAAGGGGAAAGCAAATCTTGGACATGGCGGCCAGAACAGCGCTTTTTGTCCTAAATACTGGTAACACCCCTACTTTCCGCCGCTGGGGTTGCGTAGGAACCATACCCGATGTGACACTCGCTTCGGAGTCCCTGGTACCTAGAGTACACAACTGGCAAGTACTAGAGGACTACTCGGCTAGTGATCACCAGTATATAGCGGTTGAGATTCACGACAGTGCCACTCTGCGTGCATATGCCTAAACTTCAATCCTCGGATGGAGGACTGGGAGGATGGACGTTGAGAGGTTCGCTGACGCGCTTACGGCAGGCGCACCGTTGCTGGGAGCTCCGCCAGGGAGTGGAGGGCCTACAGCCAAGGACTTGGCGAACTCAACTATGAGTACCATCATAGCTGCTTGCGAGTCTTCCATGCCCCGTCGGAGACCCCGACACGGTAAGCCTCCAGTATACTGGTGGTCAAACGAGATCGCCGAACAAAGAAGCGAGTGTCACAAACTTCGGCGAGAGGCCCAGCGGGCGCGAACACGGGAGGAGGCAGACACTAGCCTAGCAGCATACATGTCCGCCAGGAAATATCTTCGCAGGCTTATTAACAAGAGAGAGGCCCAATGCTGGCAAGACCTCGTGGATGATGTAAATAGGGATCCGTGGGGCCTTGGCTACAAGCTGGTCATGGGGAAACTTGGTGCCCTACGGAAGCCTTGTATACATGACGCGGAAAAAATGGACGCGATAGTGCGGGGACTCTTCCCCGCCCATCCCGTCCGTGCTGACGCTGTCCGTGGTGAAACAGCGGTCGAGTGCCCACTCTTCACACAGCTGGAACTGGAGGAGGCAGTCCTCTCCCTGAAAGCGAGGAAGGCTCCAGGTCCAGATGGTGTTCCAGCTGAGGTTTTGCAGCTCGTCTATCACCATTGTCCTGACTTGCTGCTCAGCACATTCAACGCTTGCCTACGGGACGGGGTTTTCCTGGTTCGATGGAAGGTGGCGAGGCTCGTGCTGGTCAGCAAGGGGAAGGGAAATCCCGAATCGCCGTCTGCATACCGCCCGTTATGCATGGTAGACACGGCTGGGAAAGTGCTAGAGAAACTCATCAAAGGAAGACTCACTGACGCGATTCGTGCTGCTGGGGACCTATCTCCTCGGCAGTACGGCTTTAGAGCAGGACGTTCTACCATTGATGCGATTGCAGAGGTGGTGAACGCGGTCCAAAAGGCAGAGGCATGTAGTCGCACCAAGCGACGGATCGTCCTGTTGGTGACACTCGACGTCAGGAATGCCTTCAACTCCGCTAGATGGGTGGACATTCTTGACACGCTGGAAAACTCTTTTCAAGTTCCAGAATATCTAATGCGGCTTTTGAGGAACTACCTAAAGGACCGAAGCATGCTCTACGACACGACACAGGCCCAACGAAGGATGGAAATTACATCGGGTGTTGCCCAGGGATCTATCCTTGGTCCGGACCTGTGGAACGTGTCTTACGACGGGCTACTGAGACTTGAGATGCCAGATGAGTCGCGCTTGGTCGGCTATGCGGATGATGTTGCGGCTCTGGTCGCCGGACGCACCGTTGAACAAGCGCAACTTAGGCTAGGTATGCTAATGCGCCGAGTGAGGGACTGGATGACTGCTCGCGGGCTCAGTTTAGCACTGGAGAAAACCGAAGTGGTCATCTTGACAAAAACGAGAATCCCTAGAGTAAGGATGATCAGTGTTGGAGATATGCAGGTCGAATCGAAGCCAGCGGTGAAGTACCTGGGGCTACTGATCGACTCGAAGATGAGTTTCTCTGAGCAAATCAGGGCAACGGCTGAGAAGGCTGCTTCGGGAATATCGGCCCTGAGTCGACTTATGGCCAACGTAGGGGGACCCAGCCCATCAAGAAGACGCCTCTTGATGAGTGCTGTAGGGTCAGTGCTACTGTACGGAGCAGAGGTATGGGGCGATGCTCTCAGCAAGGAGGTATACCGAAAACGATTGGCACAGGTACAGAGAAGAGGAGCACTGAGAATTGCATCTTCGTATCCAACAGTCTCCGACTCGGCGGTGAGAGTGATTGCAGGCGTAATTCCTGTCGCCCTCCTTGCTAGAGAGCGCCGCGCTATTTACCTGCGCCGAAACGAGGATGCGAGAGAGATGGTTGTCCGCGAGGAGAGACAACGCTCGCTCAACGATTGGCAGCAGTCTTGGAGGAATTGCACGAAGGGAAGGTGGACTGCGCGCCTCATCCCGGATGTGAGACCGTGGCTAAATCGAAGGCATGGTGAGACTGACTTCTATCTGACCCAGCTTTTGAGCGGGCACGGGTGTTTTCAGTCTTACCTGCACAAGATCGGTAAGTCACGGTCTCCCGATTGTCGGTTTTGCCCAGGAGAGGAGGACAATGCCTGCCACACATTTTTTGCGTGTACCAAATGGGCCAGGCTGCGAAGGGAACTCTACAGGGAGACGGGAGAGCTCACCCCGGATAATATAGTTGCGGTGATGCTCGAATCGGTTGACAAATGGAACCAGGTGGCACATTATGCTCGGGCAGTCCTAAAAGATAAAAGGGACTCGCAGCAGCCGGAGGGGCTGGGGGATCGCTCTTCTGGCATTTCCTCTTCCCCTCTCCCCTCCCGCTAGGAAAGGGACTCCCCAGCTTGAAGGCGCCCCACGGCGTAACAAAACGAGACCTGGACCGAAGTAATGTGTCAAACGGTTCCAGGCTAGGTTCTCAGATTGACAGGGGAGGTGTTTAGTGGGTAGTCCAAGGGTATCCTCCATGGGAGTCCCACACTGCCAAACTCGGCGGGCGTAAATGCCTTCACCTCCCTACCACAAAAAAAAGAAAAAAAAGGCTGATGGTGGTGGAGTTTTGGTTGAAGTTAGCAAAGCTCTACCTAGTTCTCCTTGCTCCGATTTCTGTTTTTCCCCTACTTCAGAATGTGTTATTATCAAAATTTCTCTCCCTCATAATACAGAGTTTTTGATTTTGTCCATTTATATTCCCCGTAATTCACCGTTAACTGGTTATGAGACGTTTTTTGATGATCTATCCTCTTATCTAGTTTTGCGACACCCTCACGCCAAAATATTAGTTTTCGGGGATTTTAACTTACCATACATAAAGTGGGCAAATTATCCTACTCCTTCTATATCGTAAGTTGACCCTTTTTCTATAACCCTGTCACAGCTAACATTGTGCCTATTTTTGAAAGTGGTGATCCTACGTCAGCTTCCAATTATCGCCCTACTTCCTTACTTTCCTGCTTTCCAAAGTTACTTGAACGATTGGTTCATAATCGACTCTGAAACTCATTAGCTCCTATTATTGCTCCAGAGCAGCATGGCTTTCTCAAAGGATACTCCACTACCTCTAATTTAATGGAGTTCACAAACAGTATTGCAAGAGCTTTGGATAACTAACTGCAAGTTGATGTGATCTTCACAGATTTCTCCAAGGCCTTTGACACTGTGAATCATTTACTTTTTTGTCGTAAGCTTGAAGCTCGGCATCTCGAGTGCTCTTCTGTCTTCGATGTCATCTTATCTATCGTGTCGTCCCTGTCGAGTGTCTCTCTGGGACTACGTCTAGTCCTTTCTATACTTCATCTGGCGTCCCACAAGGTTCAATTTTTGGGCCTCTTCTCCTTCTGTTGTTCATAAATGATCTCTCCTTTGTAATTAATTCCTCTTGCCTCTTGTATGCTGATGACTTCAAAGTATTTCGAGCTGTCAAATCCCATTTAGACTGTCAGCTCCTCCAAACTGATCTGAATGCTCTAAATAAATGGTGTGCTTCAAACTATTTATGTCTTAACACTACTAAATGTCATAAAATGACTTTTTCTCTCAAGGACTCTCCTATTAATTTTAATTATATATTAAATGATGCTTTGCTCTCTGAAGTGTTCAGTCATAAAGAGCTTGAAGTAACTTTTGATCCAAAACTCAAATTTGATGCACATATTTTAAATGTGATTACTAAGGTGTCTAGAGTTTCTGGGTTTATCCTTAGAGATGTACGTAAATTCAATAGCATCTCTTCTTCTGTCCGCCTATTTGTTTGTCTTGTTCGCCCTTTGCTTGAATACTGTTCTGTTCCGATATTCCTATCTCATGTCTTCTTTAGACACAGTCCAAAGAAAGTTCACGCGTTTTCTTTTCCTTAAGTTTAATTTGCCGTATCAGCCCTATGAAAGTCGTTTATCTTTCCTATCTCTTGCACCTCTAATATCCCGACGAACTTATTTAGACCAATGTTTTTTTTGTACAAACTCTACTACCATCAAGTCCCGTTAAATATTTTTTCTGAGCTGCGTTTCCGACACACATCTCGTTCATCTCGGATGAATTCTTATTTCGTTATCCCATATGCTAGAACTGATTTATATTTCCATTCACCAATTTTAAGAATCGTACGAAATCATAATAATCTCGAGCTTGGTCCTTTCCCCTCTTCTTACATAGCATTTAAGAAAAAACTAAGAGACTAACTACTAGTTCAACTTTCAATTATCGTCATTTTATTATTCTTTTTCATTTAAATATCGCTGTAATTATTCTTTGCGTTCCATTTTGTTATTGGATTATTTAGTCTGTAAGATGGAATAAATAAATAAATTTAGAAGTGTTCTACAAGGTGTGTTCCAAAATAAACGAGACTGCGCTAAAATAGAAACGACAGGAGCTATGTTCTGATAAATTCGAGTTTATTTATTCAAAATAGTCTCCTACGGCCTCGTTACACTGTTTTGCGCGATCCAAAAGCTTTTCGAAGGAGTGTTTCAGGTCATTGACCGGAATGTCCTTCAAGATGTCGGTACAAGCCTTTTGGATGCCCTCTGCGGACGCAAAGCGTTTTTCTTTCATGGCCAAATGCAATTATTCGAATAGGTAGAAGTCACAGGGAGGCGAGTACGGTGAGGTTAAAATGCGATTTCTAGTTTAAAAATTAGTCACAAGAGTGGATCGCTGAGATGGTGCATTAGGCCGAATTCGACGAATGCGATGCAACAAACGCTTCAAAACGCCAAGAAAGAAAATTGCATTGACGGTTTGGCCCCGTTGGCACGAACTCCTTGTCGACAATTCCCTTGGAATCGTAAAAACATATGAACTTCGACTTGATTTTTGACTTCTCCAAACGCGATTTTTTGAGTGGTGGCTCGTCTGGGGCCTTCCATTTGGCAATTTGACGCTTGTTTTCGGGTTCATATTGGAAACACCTCATTTCATCACCAGTTACAACGTTGTTAAGGAAGTTATCGTCTTTTCTCGCCTCTTTAATGATGTCATTCGAATGTTGAATTGTGAGCAATTTTTTGGTCAACAGTTAATTTGTGCGGGACAAAACGTGCACAGACGTTTCGTAAGCCCATATTTGATAAATTCACGCACAATTTCGATGGAGTTTTCGGTGATCACTGATTTTGAGCGGCCCGAATATTCATCGTCATTTATGTCCTCACGACCATCTCTGAAACGTGTAAACCACTCATGAACTCTGGCACGAGATAGACAATCATCGACATGAACTTTTTTCATCAATTCAAATGTTTCGGTAAACGTTTTACCGATTTTAAGACAAAATTTGATATTAGCTATTTGTTCGAAACTCATTTTTGTACCGATGACACAAAAATACTGTCACTTTAGAGGCAATAACTTCGCTTCCATTGAACCGAATATCACCAAACTTTCACTGGAAGTCAGGGAGGGATGTAACTTTCCAACGCACTATATTATTCACAGATGGCGCCACCAAAAAAATTTATTACAAAAGTCTCGTTTATTTTGGAAACCTCCTTGTACTCCCATGGAAACTTAAGGTCTCCTTCCGTAAAAGAAAACTGATGTAGAAAGAACGTTGGATAGGATTCTTTACCCAGATTAACATGCAGTACGCCATTGTAGCCTAATCTTTAATATGTAGGCGGCACGCTATGCTGAAGACAAAATCATCTCAACACATCACAATTGTTCGAGCCATGGGTGAGGAACAAACGTATCTAGGGACTAAACATGCGTGGCACGACAATCTTCTGTGATAGTGGATCTGACCGCCCGCGGGCATGCTTGGTATCTCTACAAATGTAGAAGCAAGACATGACCATGGTGAAGATATCGTATAAAAAAAACATGGTTGGCATGACATTATTGTTGTATCAGGTAGACTGATGTCATGGATCAAGGACAATACATGAAAAAGAGGGCAAATCAACTTTTACAGTGATAGCCAGAGGCGGCCCTGTTTGCCCTCTCGGGACGGAAAGTAACATCGAAAATTGTCCATGACTACTTGAATGAACAGAACTCTGCTGGAAGACACAATATGCTCAGGCTTTTCTGGACTCCAGGGGGTACGAGGGCAATGAGAAATCTGACGCTTTAGCGAAGGAGGGCTCTGAAACCTTACAGTCTGGAATCCTGTATGGGAATTCTCAACTCTTATATCGTTCACAAGATAAACTGCTAGCTGAAGATTCAGTCGACGGAGCTTTGGTGAGAATGTGGCGATGTAAAATAGCCAAAAAGGAGGTTAATAGATTTACTACTTAAATTAAGTAGAAAAGAGTGTAGAACACTGATTGGACTGACTACAGGGCACAATTCCCTTCATAGCTCATCTGCAAAGAAAATGTATTGCTGAGGACCCTATTTGTAGTAGTCTGCGTGGTGTAGTGGTTAGAGCACTCATCCCGTAAGCCAAAAGCCCTTGGTTCGGCTCTCGTTGGTGGCAACGAGATTTATTACGAGTGATTCTGCAGACGGACTATAAGTCCGTTCAGTTGATACGAACTGGTTTAAAAATCAGAACGCATCGCAGCTGGATGGGCGGACAAACAGCCAAAGCGTGATACTGACAATATGACCTTGTGGGGTGCAGACACATTCGATCATGATAATGAGATACTCTAACTACTAAGCGAAGGCCTGAAAGGGACTGTAGTGCTACAACAACAAGAACCCTACTTGCCAACGGTGCTCAAAAAAGGATTAGACAACCATGCACTATGTATGTGGGGACCCGGCTTCTGCCTATACCAGGTTGCAGATTTTTGGTGTCACAACAATGAGCTGGAATTTGCTCCCGGATGAAAATCTATCAGATCTACTTCGTTACTACAAAATAACGAGTAGAGTCTGATAGATGGGGTTGTTGAGTTCAATGGACCAAAGTGTGAGCGCTTAAGAGTGGCTGAAACAGCCATCTTGCCCCAACATAAAACAAAAAAAAATATACCCATGATTTTTTCAGAATTTTTAGTCCACAGGAGTCCAATCGCGAGGCAGGGCCACCATTCCGCTTCCCCTTGGTACCCCGTTATCGATATTGCAATTTTAACAACTGATATCAAAAGATCTCATCAACTGCTTCCATCTGACCTTATTTGACTATCTTCAGTGAAAAAAAAACAGCAAGGGATCACTTTATATGTGAAGACTCCCTTAAAATCCTTTGTAGTTTTTTTCGACTATCAAACTTTCATTAACCAGAGACTTCTGAGGTGCTGTGATGTACTGACGGATGAACAGACTGATAAGTACTGATTTTAAAAGGGTATGGTAAAAAAATTATAAGCAATTCTGACATTAATGCAGGCTGTGCCGTTGCAGTTATTACCCAAGCCATGGCCAATGGTCTAGACCAACATAAAATAAAATTCCACAAATTGGACATTTTAAAAACTGAAAGGACACAGACCGGGGAAAATGAATCCCCAGTCTGGGAGCCGGTGAATCTGTTAAGCAGAAATGTTATAAGGATGATATTTGGCCTTTTTTTTTAGGGTTTTGTAAAATAATTTTACAAAACCCTTCTAAAATCGCGTCCTGTCTGTCCGTCTGTCCGTCTGTCTGTCTGTCCGTCCGTCCGTCCGTGTGTCACAGCTGTTTTTCTCGGAAACTACTTAAGCTAGAAGCATCAAATTTTGTATGTAGGTGTAAAGTGGTGATCTCTTCAAAGTTCAACTACTAAAAAATTTTATAAGGTATTTAAGGGGGGTCTCTCCATGTAGGGGAGTGACCCCCCGAAAAAAAAATTTCATTGAAGGTAGCCGATATGGGTATCAAATGAAAGGTCTCAATGAGAACTTTTCAAAACAGGTCTTAATTTGGCAAAGTTTGCTTCGAGGGGCGCACAGAGAGGGGAAATACACGAAAAATTTGTGTCCCCCCCCCCTCGCGATTGGACACCTGTGATCCGAAAAATGTGAAAATAATCAGGAATGTAGGCCTTGGTGAGTACAACAACAACAAATACGTGAGAAGTTGCAATTCACTCAACTTTGTTAGTAATAGTATGATTTATCGATTTTATTTTTTCTTGAATAAAATCTTAACGGTACCCTTAAATTCAATGAAATTCAGTACACAGATGTCTATTTATAAGATTGATCAACCCTGCAAGTTTCATAAAGATTGCGTCATATTTAGCGAAGTTATAGCGGTTTGAATTTTCCTGTATTACTATGGAACAATATGCGCTGCATGTATTACTATGGCAACATATGGCTATGGAACAACATGCGCTTTTTACCGACTCAGACACTACAGTTTTGCTAGGATTTGCGTGAAAATTTCAGGAATGATAGGTGTCATGAATAACTTTGAGAATCAGTTCAGCTAGTGGTATCAGTAATCGTAAAACAAAATAGTGGCTGTTTTAAATGTGATGATTGAATGATTTTGAGTTATTTTTTCCCAACTTCAACGTTTAATGTGCATGCTTTGAACACTTGATTCAATTTAATGAATGACTGAAGCTGAGTACCTACAATTAATACTCATAAGTGAAACAAGTCAAGGAGGCGGGAGGGAGCTTCTAACAAAAGGGCTTTGTAACAACTCTAGGATTCGAAAAAATGGCTATTAATCGATGATAACAGTACAGGAGAGTGGCCCCTGAAAAAAAAATTCATCAAACGTAGCCGATATGAGTATGAAATGATAGCTTTCATGGGAGCTTTTCAAAACAGTTCTTAAACTGTCAGTTTTTGCTTCAGTGGGGGCACAGGGGGAAATACATGAAAAATGTGTTTCCTCCCTCGCGAATGGACATCTGAAATAATTATCAAGGGAGATATTTATGAGTATAACAATAACAAACACCTCAGAAGTCGAAATTCTTTCAACTTTGTTAATAATAGTATGGTTTTCGAATTTCATAGTTTCTCCAATAAAATGGTCATTGACATGCTTCTTGACTTTATTCAATCTGGTGACTGCATTTTGAAAATTGAATACAAAACCCTTCTGACATGAGCGTAGGTCTGTTTACCCAACTTATTTTTTTTGTTTTAGACTAGCAGAGTGGCCGTTGGCGACCCCAGGAGAATAGTATCAGCAACGATTTGAAACCTTCCTATTGTTGTGTGTCTATCTTAGATTTTGATTGAAATACGCGAATAATCAGTCCGTTCGTCCACCCGTTTGCGTGGGGGTTGACAGCTTCTTCCAAAACTAAAAAAGCAAATATCGCAAAATTAATTTTTTAATTTTTTTTGGGTTGGGAGATAAATACCATTTATGCACTGAGTGTAGGGCCTCTCATACTCGCGAGCGACTGGACTACCCACTAAACACCTGCCGTATCAAGCTGAAAACCTAGCCTCGAACCGTTTGATACATAACTTCGGGCCAAGTCTCGTTTTGCTACGCCGCGAGACCCCTTCAAATTAGGGGGCCCTCCTCCAGCAGGAGTGAAGGGGGGAAGAGGAATTGCAAGATGAGTGATCTCGTCTTCCCGACGTCCCGGCAGCTGTGAGTCCTTCTAAATGTGCCACATGGTTCCATTTGTCAAACAATCCAGGCCCCACCGCAACCACATTATTAAGGGCGAGCTCTCCTGTTTCCTGTCGCAGCCTGTTCCATTTCTTGCATGCAAAAAATGTGTCGCAGGCATCGTCTTCCTCTCCCGTGCCAAACCTAAAGTCGGGGGACAGTGACGTACCAATCTTGTGCAGGTGACACTGAAAACACCCATGCTCGCTCTAAAGCTGAGTCAGATAGAATTCAGTGTTATGCCTTCAACTTAGCCATGGTCTGGGATCCAGGATGAGCCATGCAGTCCACTTTCCCTTTGTGCAATTAACCCAAAACTGATGCCAATCGTTGAGTGGGTGCTGTCTCTCTTTGCGGGCAATTGTCTCTCTCGTGTCCTCGTTTCGAAGCCGGTGAAGAGTGCTGCGCTCTCCAGCAAGAGGGCGACAGATATCACGCCTGCAATAAACATAAGCAGTCGAACAGCCCCGTGGTGATCAAGAGTAGCTGCTCCCCGTCGAAACTGCTTAGTTTTTTGTTTTACTAGTTTAAAGTAAACTTCATCCGTCAAGTGGTGATCAAGAGTAGCTACTCCCCGTCGAAACTGCTTAGTTTTTTGTTTTACTAGTTTAAAGTAAACTTCATCCGTCAAGTTTTCATCCTTTAGGCAGAGATGAGTCGTTCCCCTTGTAATGCAACGATCCTCTTCGGAGAAAGTCACAGTTGCTTTTGTACAATGTTTGCGTTTGTCTCAAGCCTCCGTGTCAGCTAACTTTAACGAGACAAAAAAATATTGAATTACTGAAGAGTAGCTTAATTGACACACAATAGAAAATTTGTAAAGATAATAAAAATTGATCGCTACGCCTCGACCAGAACCCCCCTCATATGATCCCGCAAATGCTAGTGGAAGCTGAGCTCGGTGTTGTTTATAGCTCGCTGACACTTGTCCCAGACAATCGGCACCCGTGTCCTTCACGGATTTTTAGAAAAAAAATGCTGTAATTGTACAGTCATTCTTGTTAATATTTTTACGGTTTTTAGATTTTTTTTTATCTATTTCTGTTTTTTAGTTGAAATTGCTCCAGTTTGATTGGGTCTCCCCTCGGAGCCGCTATCACCGTTCGCCTGTGTAGCCACCTTTTTGGTCCCATCGTTATCTTTGCAGAGCAGGAAGGCAATGCGAGGATTGCCACAAGTCCTTATGCGGACAAGTGCTCAGAGCCAGACCAGCGCTAATCGAAAGTCCACCCCAACCGAACCACACCACCAAACCAAAGGTGCCGACTTCGCACGTACTCCAAGGCCTGCCAGGGTTTTACCTGTACAGAAACGGTATGATAGTTGGATTGGAGCTTTTCAAACACGAGTGTCCAATCTGTGCTACCGTGCAAACCAACTAGGTCTAAACCATCATGTCTACCAGCCCAATGCATCAATTCTAGTTCGTTATCCAAAGGGCCTGTCGTCCCAGGAAGGAACCTCACGGTGACCTCCATATCCGCGGGTCTGTGGGGGCGGCAATCCCCAAAGAACTCTAGCTTCCCAAAGTATTCCTATCGACCGGCATTCCCCTTGCGGGGAATCAAAAAATTTATTAAGGTCTAAAGTTATGTACGCTTGAAAGATCCTTACCTATGAATTATAAATCTTCCAATCGTTCACAAACTAGAACAGCCCATTCAAAATCAAAGAGAGTTTAGGTTATGTAGTGTAAAGAAACTGTAATTAAAAAAAGCCAGATGCGACTAAGTGAATTGATCTCTTAAAGTATATGCTAGTACATCAATCTTCGAGATACAAGGTGGGCCAGAAAGGCGTACGATTTTAAAAACACTCTTGCGTTTGAAGCTTTAGAGAGGGGACTGCGCGGGTGGTGGGGTTAAGTAGCTCGGTTCTCGGAAATTTAGTCGCGATGGATCACTTCATCGGAGCGCAACGTGCATTCTGCGTTAAACATTATTACAAAAATCACAATTCGTGCGCTATTGTTCGGCGTTTATTTCGGCGTGAGTTTGGATTACATGACCTAAGTCAGTGTCCGAAAGAAAGTGTGATTCGATCGTGGGTCAGAAAGTTCGAAGAGACTGGTTCGACTCTCAAACAGAAGCCTGCAGGACGCCCAAGGTCAACAAGAACGGAATTATCGGACCCTACTTCTTCGAAAAAACAAGGCCAATCTGTCACTGTAAATTCTGACCGATACATAGCCATGTTAAGGGATTTTTTCTTTCCACAACTGCAACAATTTGAAGCCTATAATCGTGTGACATGGTTTCAACAAGATGGCGCGACATGCCATACAGCTAATGCCTCTTTGGCGGTCGTAAACGAGATGTTTGCTGGGAAGCTGATATCGCGCCGAGGTGACATTGCATGGCCTCCTAGAAGTCCGGATCTGACGCCACCGGACTTTTTTTGTGGAGATACCTAAAAAGTAGAGTCTACACCAATAACCCAGCCACGATTAACCAGTTGAAGAGCAATATCCGGGAAGAAATGGCAGCTATTCCCCGTGCAATGTCCCAGCGAGTTTTTACCAATTTGAGGGTCAGATTCGAAGAATGTTTCCAGCGGGATGGTGCACACCTGGATGACGTTATTTTTAAGAAATTAATTTCCCAGATGTCAATTTTCATAGAAATAAAAATTTGTATGTGAATTGTACTGAGTTTTTTTTAATGATTTTTTCAAATTCGCAATTCTTTCTGGCCCACCCTGTATTATGAAAACCATTTAGCCACTATTTATGTTGATCCGAAAATTTCTGGATATATACTCACATTAATTTATTTAATTCTAATCCAAAAAAAAATTAAAAAATTAGACTGTTAAAAATTATTTTTTTTTTGTTCATTTGCAAAATAATTTTTACATTAATATTTTTCCATGTTTTCAGGTGACGAGATTATGTGATTTAAGTCCCGATACAAACACAGTAACCTCAGTATCGTGGAACGAACGAGGCAATTTAGTAGCAGTAGGAACACATCACGGATATGTAGCCGTATGGGATGTAGCAGCTAATAAGCAGGTTTGTATTCTAACAGTGTTTTTTATAGAACATCTCAAGTTTCTCACCAAGTTCTTTACATTTTTAACACTCCTGCGATGTAAATATCTACTCCACTACTTTGAGTCCAATTAAAATTTTCTATTTGAAAATTAAATTTTTGATAACTTCTGTCATTCATATTTGTATATCAAAATTCTGATTGAAGAACTGAATGGTGCCATCAAATATATAACTCATTATATAAGAAATACTCTTATAATTGCAATCATCCGCAAAATTTTCATATTCTAGACGACGACAGCAAATATTGATTGATCAATTTATTGATCAAATATTAATTTCATCTTCCACCTCAATTCCTACTGTCTTAAAAGAACAGAAGTAGCAACGCATCTTCACCAGCAACAGCAGCAGTGGAAGAATTTGCTTACTATAAATATTTAACATCACTCCCATTTCAATCATCACTAAAATTTTTCTATTTACCAAAGTTAGAGGAACCGTGAAAGAAGTCAAAAATAATTATTGTTTGTATTCCACTTCTATAATTTACCAACCTGAAATTTTTAAAAGTAACTGCGCGATTTTAGTCTGAATTTTCACTTAAATCGGAAGCAAATATTTGATTTTGCTGCATTATTATGATTATCTGTAGCTATAAGATACAAATATATATGAAATATTTTATAGCAGATTCTCTTCATACTTGTATGCGCTATGAAGTAAATAAGTTGAAAAGAAAAATCATATTTGTTCATCAATAAGTTGCAATGGTCAGTGATTTTATGTAAATTTGAACTGTTCGGAACAGAGATTCGTTAATTTGTGCAGTTTTACTTACTTATCCAATTAGAATCAACAAGAGTCTGCATTGAAATGAAAGGAAAATTGTAAGAGTAGCTAATTAGTTGGTAAATGCGATTGCACATGAAATTTTGTTTTTAACTTTCTCTCCTTAAATGTAAATAAATCAAATGAAAGTGATGAGTAGCTCAAATGAATTTCCATTAAAACAAAACATTATGAACGCTTATACTTCTTTAGTTTTTTTTCCAAAAATAAAAAGTCGGAAGCACCCCTAATATAATAATTATTTCTCAAAAAAAAAATTATTGTGGCTGCTCTACTTTTCCGTCTCTGACCTTACTTTCGATCATATCGGCTGGAAATTCATTTTCTTTGATCATATGGTCTCACCAGAATACTGACAACCAAATTTTACAATCACTTATTCGCTCCTTTACATACAGTGGCTCACAGCTTATTTGATGCAGTACGATTTTCAAAACTTCAACTGGTTGAGGCGTTGCTGATGTCATCTAACTCCGGTGCCGATTTACACCAGGGTCTCATTTCCTCCGACGTAAACACTGAACTAAAATGTCGTCGGCTGTTGCTCTTCAATCCAACCAATGTCTCCACTAAATATCGGTCGTTGCCGAGACATTTTTGAACAACAAATGGGCCTTTGTACTTCGGCTCTAATTTTCGTGAATGTCCCGTTGCAGACGGTTCGTGTTCCAACAGAACCAAGTCATCAATCAACGTTGATCAAACCGTCTTTTCCATTTTTCGCGTTCCCTTGAGATGTTAGCCATAGCAGCATCTCTTCTTTCCCTCATATTTGTATCGATCCAATTTCCAACGTTTTGTTGTTGTGCAGATAACAGATGATTCGGGAGAATTTCATCAAGCCGGAAATCGAACAAAATCTCGTTAGGGCTTTACCCAGTCGTATCATTTTTCTGGGTGTTAATAACCCACTGAAGTTCGCGCATTTCTTCGTTCAAACAATTATTGTTTCCAATTCGAGTGCGCAAATAATTGAGTATCGATTGATGCGCTCACTTCACTTGCCCGTTGGCTGGAGGGGTACGAACTGCGTTTTTGATGTGTTGAATATTGTTTTCAGCACAATATCGAGCAAATGACTTCGCTGTAAACGCAGAGCCCCGGTCGGGGATGATGCAGGAGGAAGTCCAAAATACGTCCTCATTTCGTTTAAACATCGTAATTTTGGAACGGTTTTCGTATTTTTAACGGCTTCTATGACGATGTATTTGGTGAAAGCGTCGGAGATTACCAAAAGGTACGAATTATCAGAGCGGCTTCGCAGAAATGGTCCTAGATGATCCAAGTGAAGTCGTTTGAGTGGAAAGGGCTCCATTTCGGTGAAATGTAGGGATCCTTCGGTCCTTCCGCCACGGGCTTTATTGTAATTGCATTCCAGGCACGCTGCAATGTAATCCTTCACATATTTTCGCATACGTGGAAACCAAAAATTTTATTTTATTCGGCTTATCGTTTTTTCCAATGCGAAATGACCTACGTCATTGTGGCATAACTGCACAACCTTCCAACGTACTCCTTTTGGAACGACAAAACGTAGCTCCTTGCCGACGACACGATAAAGACGGTGATCCTTGATTCGATACTCTAACTTCGTTGTTTTTCTTGCGCTGACGTGCTGTATCCATTTAGGACAGCAATTATGTTTTTCAGGGTTTTATCCTGAAGTTGCATCGTTAGAAGCCAGTCTTGTTGACCGATCGAGACAGTCAGTATGAAACCGGCTGTTTCCATATCCTTCTCTGGTACTACCGGAGCTCGGCTGAGCGCGATATTGAAATCGAATTCGAGAAGTCGCATCCACCATCGGGAAATTCGGAGTTTCATCTCGCGGCAATTTTTAAGTTTGGCGATAGCGCTGCAGTCCGTCACCAGTTCAAAGTGTTTTTCTTGGAGGTAAATCTTGAAACGCTCCAGCCCATCAACGACTGCAAGGACTTTCTGCTCGTGACTATGATACAGGCTCTCGGCTTCGGTACAACGTCGACTGTAGTACATTACGGGCTTCCAGTTTCTACCAGTAACACAGCAGAGAGACCACGGCTGCTGGCATCGGTGTGCACATGATCTTCCACAGTTACGTTACAAAGTGCAAGAACAGGTTCTCGCATAATGTTTTTGAGCTTCGTAAGGGCTTCTTCATGTTCCAGATCCCAAGAGAATGGAGTATCTTTCTTCAGTCGCTTTGTAAGCGGACGAGCAATTATCGCGTAGTTTTCCACAAACTTTCGAAAGAATCCGGTCAACCCCAAAAATCGACGAGTTTTTGTGATATTCGATGGACGTATGAACATTCTTATTGCCTCGGTCTTCTCGCTGTCAGGAACGCGATTCCCTTTTCGTTCACACACTGACCCAAAAAATTTATCTCGCCTTGCAAAAATCGGCGTTTGTCTATCCGTAACGTAAATCCAACTTGTCTCAGTAGATTAAGAAATTTTTCGATGGCTTCGGGTATAGTTTTCGCGGAGATGATCACATCATCCAAATATGCGATAACCTTCCAAGAAGGCTCCATTTTTGTGATTTCGTTCATGACTTTTTGAAATTCCCCTCAAGCATTTCACAGACCGAAAGGCATATGGTTAAATTCTATCTTGGCGTCGTTAGTTACAAATTCGGTAAATTGTTTTGAAGACTCATCTACTTCTTTCTGATGATACCCGGTACGGAAATCCGAACACGAAAAGTATTTTTTCTCGCAATGGACGCAAATATCTCATTGATTACCGGCATTGGGAAAGGTTGTTTCACGGTAATTTCGTTTAATCGGCGGTAGTCAATACAAAGGCGATGCTCACCGTTTTTTTTTTTTGACCAAAACTTTTGGTGACGCGTATGGAGAATTAAACGGGCGGATTATTTTATGTTCGAGCAGATCTCAACGATACTATTAACGATCGATCTTTTCGGGAATGAAACACGGTAAGGTTTTAGGTCGACTGGTTTATCTGTTATCATATTTATCCGGAGTTTTGTTAACGAACACTTTCCCAGCTCCGATGTCTTTCGCGAAATTGTCTCTATTGGCAATTAAGACTGACTTTAATGGTTTTTTTGTCCGTGTCGGATACAGAGTCACCAACTTCCACTTTGTCTAAGTCCACGATCCTTTCCATACGGCAGTCTCTACCTTCTATTATCAAACGTTTACTGTTTCCGCACAAATATGTTCTTCAAATATGTTTTACATTCCTGCAGCGAAACATCCGTAAGACTTTCCGCCAACACTTTCCGAACAAGCGTACGATTACTACCGGTATCGATGAAAGCTACGGTTTCTTTATTGTTTACTTTTATTTTTTTTCGATTGGCTTCGTCTAAACACTCGGTTTCACAAATCTCAAGAATGCTTTGATTGGCGCCCTACGCGCGAACACAAATTGCGCCTCTCGCGACGTTGAGGTTTCGAGCAATTTATGGGCAAGTGTCCTGGAAGAAAACAACGTAGCTGTGTTTGGTCATTTGTCTTTACACTATTCGATTCGGCACTTATTTTCGGGGTCTAAATGGGGTTGCCTCTGGCACGGTTTGCTATACTTACACTTTCACGTGGTTCATAGAGTTGCGGGCGGTTTGCGAAAAATCGGTGGATGGCTTCGAATAATTCTGCTGTGGTTGGAATTTCCAAACACGCTAGCGCGTTTTGCAGAGCGCTATGACCGAGGTTGGTTCGAATGTAACGCGTCGTTGTCTTTTGATTGACGCCACCTCTTCGAGCAATCGCGCACATCCGATGAAAAAACGACGATAGGTTACTCCGATTTTCTGGTCGTTGTTATCAGCTTCTCATTGATGGCACTCTCGTTTAGATTGTTTGGAAAATTTTGTTCCAAATCGCGTGTGAGCGTTTCCCATGAAACGTGCGGCCGCGGTTGGCTGTCAAACCATAATTTTGCTGCTCCTTTAAACTTTGACGGTGCGGCGAGAAGTAACATCTGGTCGTCCCAGGCGAATGTTTCCCGCAGCATGTTTATCCGACTTACAAATTGAGCCGAGGTAAGTGACACCTCGGAGTATGGGTCAAAATTGGGTAGCATCTCACCAACTTCACGAACGGTGAGTGAGCGGCTACTAATACGTGTTGTGGGCAATATCGGCGTTCGTTCTTCCGTATTGTGATGTATTGTCGGCGCAGCCCCCGACGGAAAGGCAATGAGCGGTTGCGGTACGTACGAGACGCTTGATGTTTTCGGCCGTAACATTGAGACGTTTAATGTTGTTGACGGCAGCATCGTGGGGCATGTTGCTGGCGGTGGCATGATCGGCTGTATGTCGGCTTGTATTGCTGCCATCGTATTTGTCGGCGTTGGCGGGGACGTCTGTACGTATACATTGGCCGGCATTTGCGAAAATGATTGTACGTTATTTTCGTTGGTGATGTGGGCAGCTGTTGCATTGGTCGAATTAATACTGTGTGTTTGTATGGCAGAGGGCGCTTGAAACATGTTCCTTCCGGCAAGCTCCCTCAACAATAACGTAATGGACGCCATGTCGTTTTTCATTTCCTCGAACTCCTCACGTGTTATTCGATTCGATGTTTTGCACGGAGAATCCTCTTCCTCCATTTCCTAACATTTGTCGTCCATTTCGTCGGTGTCTAATATTCCTCTAAGGCGCTTGATCAAATTCGCATTAGTTGCCGACATCGAACAATTTGAGGACTTCAGCTTAGCACGTAGCTGTTTGTTACACATGTCTTCAAACTTCACCGCCGGCATTTTACGCTTTTTTTTTTTTTACCTCCATTCCCTTCCACTCCCTCCATCACACTTTCTTCGTCGCACTACGCTCGTGCGATCTGCACTTCACATTTCGTCGCCACCCAGGCAATGTATAACACATCGGTATAAGGGGGCACACAAAAATATGTGAAGTCCTCCGGTTAAACTTGTCTTGTCCATATCGTGATCAGCTCTCAGAGATAAAAAAAATTATAAATTCGACGCAGTAAAAAAAACTCTGAGTTAAAAGAATAGCTGTCTCTTCAAGCATCTCGACGATAGGGTCAACAATGCCCTAAGATGCTATGTTGAAATTACTGGACTGATATTATAATAATAGTAGGTGTTTCTCGAGGCATCTCGAAGATAGGATCAATAATTGACCTAAGATGCTATGTTGAAAGTTTCTGCACTGAGATTCAATCGTTATTCATTAAATAGTTTCTAAGTCTTTTCTTGAAAACCATAAGAGAATTCGCTTCTTTAACTGATTCTGGAAGATTGTTGTATATACGAAGGGCGTCTTCTAAGTCGTATACACAGTCTCACATAATGATCGCACAGGTTAGGGTGATATCCTACTTCTGAATATTGTCAGAGACGGTACCGAAAACAATAAATTAAAGTCGACACCGAAATTGCTTATTAAATCCTATTTATTAAGTACGAGGCGTCCCCATTGAGCGATTACAGTCAACTCACTTTCTCTCGCATCTTGTTCCTCGCGTATCTCGCTACAGTGTTGCCAGGTGACAGAATTTTAATGCAAGCAAGGGATGGTTTGATAGGTTGAAGAAAAGGTAAAGACCACATAATATAAAATTCACCGGAGAGGCAGCCAGTGCTGATGTAAAACCAGCTAATTATTTTTGTAATTAAACTGAGAGACATCAGAGATATGCAAAGATTCACGTCTTCTTTGGAACGGCTTGCCTTCTCGAACGTTTGTGCTCCTGGTTTCAAAACCATCATAGACAGGTTTACTCTTTTTTTCTGCACCAATGCAAGCAAAATTTTCAGATGCAAACCCTTCTTGATCTACAGCTCTGAAAATCCTCGAGCTTTCAGAAACTTCAACAAAAACACTTTGCCCGTACATTGGAGATATAATAAAAAAGCCTAGATGACAAGTGTACTGTTCGAAGATTGGTTTAAAAATTGCTCCTGCCTAGAGGTGACTCAATACCTTAAAACCAAATGTTAGCTTACAACATCTTGACGAGGACATACCGGGGATGTTTTTACCATCTACCATCTCATAATGCCCTGCGACCAAGGTATCATTTCTACATTTAAACTTTATTACATTCGTCTGACGTCTGAAAATAGCACTGCTCATCATGGATGCATTCGCACTTTTTGGAAGTCTTATAACATTTTAAATACAGTAGAGAACATCAAAACAGCATGGAATCAGCTAACAAATTCAATTTTAAATGGTGTATGGCGAAAACTTTGGCCTGAAATATTTAACTCTACCACTGCAACATCTGAATCGCAGCGTGCTGTCCATGACGAGATTATAGAACACGCAAGGTTATTGGGTGGCTCAGAAGGTTTTGCTGACATAAATATAAAGGATAACGTACCGGACACATGACTAAAACCGTGGTACTGACCATATCACCTTCCCGAGTGCCGATACATGTGATCTAGATGAGGTACTTTAACTTTCTCTAAGCGAAGGCCCGAAAGAGGCTGTAGTGTTAAAGCGAAAAAAGCAATGTAAAGAATATAGAAGAAGTGATTCTGGCACACGATGCTGAACTTTCAATAGAAAAATTGCGTTCGCGAGAAAAATTCATCGAACATGACAAAGGAAGCCCAAAACATGGGTGAAATCAATGAAGACAAATTAACAATTATCCTTTCTATAATTCTCTCAATGGCTGAGCGGTTAAGTGAAATAATCATCAAAATTAATGATAACTGGCAACGCACACCTTCAAAAGGGCTATAGACTGTTCACTTGCGCCATCAAAAATTCTACTAGCCAAGCAATCCAATATCTCACACTTTTTCAAAGCGAAAGAGAAACTAGCTTTCAACTTTAAGTAAGATATTAATGTTAAATTTGACTCATATTTTATAATAAACCTCGAAATAAAACCTCACTTGAATTCTAAATATTTTTTTAATCAATTCTTAAACGGAACCCTCTCATTTATATGAAACTAGAATCTCGATATTCGCGAGGTTTTTTTCCGGAACACATACCTCGCAAATACCGGGCGAGCAGTGCATTGTTATTTATGAATAGCTTCCTTCGTGGTACTCTGTCATTAAAATTATGGTTTCTTAGCCCGCAGCGCATGGTTTCAGCATTGCATTTTTTTTACCAATACCAGTAAATACTTAAACTACCAATTAGGGAGCCGATAACTTAGATTTTCCCTTTATTTTTCTTACGATCCATTGCTCATCAGACTCATTCAGGATTTTATTTGGTGCATTTCTATCGTTGTTTTTCAATCTTTGTTCATTGGAAAACTTTTGAATTGTATGCTGGACTGTCGAAATTCCGCTTATTTTGAGTTGTTTCTTCTTCGTAGCACTACAGCCCCTCTCGGGCCTTCGTTTCCTACAAATAGCGCCTGCAACTGTCTCGGGGTATTGACCGCATCCTCCAATTTCGAAATCCGCGCAGCGTCTTCGTCGACCGTGTCAGACCAGCGTTTCCTCGTTTCCTCACTGGTCTCCGGCCTTCAGTTCTCCCAAAGAATACCTTTTTGGGTATCCATTGTTCATCCCTACGATTTATGTGTCCAGCCCATTGCAGCCTCCGCAGTCTTACAATCGTTGAGACCTCCGGCTCCTCAAAAATTGCATTGTGTTGAGTTTCACATTTTTAAAATTATGAATTATTGATTCTCGCTGCTCAAGTGTTGTCCTGTGACTTAAATATGAGACAATTTATCCACTTTTTATCAGTTATTTTTAAAGAATAAAATAAAAAACACATCAATATAGGGAATAAAATTTCGATGTTGAGCTTGCACTTTAGACGCTAGGAGACAAAAAATTGACTGCATCAAATAAGCTGTGAGCTATTCTATGCACGCGCTTTTGCGTTATTCTTGCTAACGGGACATTTGCAACATTTTTTCTTATATACTTGTATGCTCTGAATTTACAAATATTAATTTTGAAAACTGCATCAAAAGATTTCTAAAATTACTCGTATATTGATTTCCATAAGGATAACAGTTTGTTTAATTTATATTGAGGTGCACCAAATAAGCTGTGAACCATTGTATGTTTTGAAAATATCAAAAGATCTTTTCAGAGAAAAGATGGCATTAATTCTACCCTGAAAATTATCATAGTGCCTACAGCAAATTTGTTTTTGTTTGTAGACTTTTTGTAACATTCAATCTTACCAGTAATAGCAAAACTTAAATATTTTTTTAAGGCTTGTCACTCAAATGTCTCTTTTCCATTTTAGATTAACAAACTAACTGGTCACTCAGCACGTGTGGGTGCCTTAGCCTGGAATGGGGATGTCCTCTCAAGTGGATCACGTGATCGTTGGATAATGCAACGTGACACCCGAACGCCACCGCAGCAAGTCGAAAGACGCCTAGCAGGGCATCGTCAAGAAGTTTGTGGCCTTAAATGGTCTCCGGATAATCAATATCTTGCCAGCGGAGGAAACGACAATCGACTCTACGTTTGGAATCAACACTCCCTTAGCCCAGTTCAATCCTATTCCGAGCATATGGCCGCTGTCAAAGCCATAGCCTGGTCACCTCATCATCACGGTCTCTTGGCTAGTGGAGGAGGAACAGCAGATCGATGCATCCGTTTCTGGAACACATTAACTGGTCAACCAATGCAATGTGTCGATACCGGATCGCAAGTATGCAATTTGGCATGGTCCAAACACTCTTCTGAACTAGTCTCAACGCATGGCTACTCACAAAATCAGATACTTGTTTGGAAGTATCCATCATTGACGCAGGTCGCCAAATTGACAGGACATTCGTATCGAGTGCTATATCTTGCGTTGAGCCCTGACGGCGAAGCAATTGTTACCGGTGCAGGCGATGAAACTTTACGATTTTGGAATGTATTCAGCAAGGCTCGAAGTCAAAAAGAGAATAAAAGTGTTTTGAATCTGTTCACTAATATTAGATAAATCAACGTTGGCAAGCGATTTAAAACGATTAGCGCAATATTAACTTCTAATTTCCTTTTAATTGTAGCCAGCCTTTATTTTGTAAGTTTTTTTCTTTATTTTTTGAAGTTTTTATGATACGCGATACGTCGTATCATGTTTTTTTGATTTATTTTATAGATGCTTTTGAATAGTTTATAATGCAATTTACAAGCGAATTGTATGATATTGATTTTGAACTGAGAATATGTATCTTCTTGCTTGTAACCTTCCGAAATCAGCTGAAGTTGATTTCCTATCTGATCTTTTATTCCGCAATATAATGAAACATTTATTATAAACATCAAAGAAACGTTTAAAACTCGTTTTGCCAATTCTTAAATAATGTCCATTCAAAACGAAAATAGATCAGAATGGACTGAAAACTTTTCAAAATGAAATTCATTCCACGAAACCCGTTCGTGGCATAATGTAGTGATGCGTGTATGAAAAAATGAAGTATAATTTTCGTAGTGATTGAATTCTATCTATATATTTGTTATTGATTTTCATCTTATCAATCGTTTCCTCAAGATTAAGTAACAAAAAAATGTCATTTGGTTTTGAATGCTTTATTTATATATATTGTACTATATAGAGCTTAATTGACTTTTCTCTGTCAATTTTCTTTATGCAAATATACTTACATGTAAATGTAACAAGCGAGTATATGTATTCATTTAAGTACAACTGCTAAGAGTTATGTATATTTGATGAAATTCCATCGTTAAAGCTGATGGGCTGATTGTGAATTTGGATTTTAAAACATTTTAGTTTAATAATAATTATACTGACACACTAAACACAGTTGGATGTTTAATTTAGCGTAAAATCAAAATGATCGACGAAGTGCTGTTGTCAAATTAAATAAGATATTTGTTTCGGCGCTAGGCATATTAATATAATCGAGCAGGGTAGAATTGTTTTCAATCTACAAATATGCACTAACGGCTTACAGATTAAAATGTGTTAACCTTGTTAATGTTAAAAAACACCTAGCATTACAAAAAAATAAACCTAAATCAGTAAGATGCAGCGACCACCCAGATTAGGCCTTGAATCGTTGCGATCCTGCAACCGGAATCTCCAGTTAACCCTCAGTAGGGCGACTTGATTGCTGCTGAATGCTTCTCTTCCAATTCAAATTCAAATGCGCTTTATTTCATCAATCATTATAAAATTTTTAAAAACATAAAGCAAGCTTCTGTTACAAATATGCCACCACCCTGCCTGTACTGGCGTGATGATTGCATCTCACCATACACTACCACAATCCTTGATACCTAGAGGGGGAAGGGGCTGTCCTTTAGAAATAAGAAGAACCTTTTTTCTTTCATTTAAATACAACAAATCTTTATTTTCGTTTGACAATTCGTTATTTTGCACACACAAATGCTTTGGTTATTGTTGAATTACACATTCTTTGTCACAAAGGTATCATTTACGGAACTCCTAATTTCCATTATTAGAATGGATACATTGTAAAGAAATTAATTCAAAGCTCTCTACACTTGAAAATTATTTATGTTGATGTACTGTTGATGGCAATTACTGCTGATGGCGACCTTCGTATTATGGTTTATATTCAATGGTGTACGTGGATAAAGGCTAGAACTAGAGTTTCACCGGCTTGGGCCTAAAGAAACTCTGAATTCAACTCGTGAAATTGTCCAGTTCGACTCCCGTGGATGCCTTCACATAGGGTTTTCCGTACTCGTGTTGTCGATGGCGAAAATACCTCTTCTTTACAGCGAACTTCTTAGCAAACAACGTCCACAGTTGACTCCGGCAGTCTCTCCTCGAGACTTGTGTTAATGCTGGCTCCCTCGCCCAATTCGCCAGTAGCTTAAATACAAACAAATTGCTTGCATTGCTAGTGGGAGTCGTAGACCTTCGCTCCAGTTAACCGCAAAATACTGAGTTTGTTAGCGTGCTAGTTCCCCTTAACCTGCTTTACGAATTCATTCCTCGCTTGTTCCTCGGGAGTAATCTTGTTGCATGAAAAGGAACACCAACTCCAATCTTATGCTTTTTCTCTTTTCGTCTTCAGTATTCATATATCTGAATATTCGACGACTTCTCCTCATATGATTTCTGAGTTGGTTGTTGCGGAGAATTGATACTCAGTCTCTTTAAACTCCGTTTGAATATTCGATTTTGTACATTTGACTTGAATTTGCACAGCACAGCACAGTTGAATCGTCATAACATCTAACAACTGAACAATGTAAGGAAGCGCCTACTGTGTACCATCCTTTACTAGACCGAAGATACTTCGGATCGCTATGTGCTTGAATACAGTCTTTTCAAAATCGCTTTGAAAAAGTCAAGGGTTTCGCTTCCATGCAATGCTGCAAGCTTTGAAAGTTTCACAGAAATTCATTTCTTAGTGTCTGTTTCTGGAACTCATCCTTATTATTAGCCGACAAACAATTTGATCATTTCAGTAACTATGATTTACCATTCCGGTGTTTCATTTTAAAGCGCAGTGGCCAAACTTTTGATACTTGAAGCATCTTCTAACAGTCAGCTCTTCTCTGCAGAAATGAGAGTTGAAGTCAATGTCTACGTCTGCTTGTCCGCCAGATCTTCAAATATCAACGAACATTTATTAGTGTTTCTACTTTTCTAGCATTAAACGTTTAAAATACCTTTACGTATGTTCGTATTAAGGGCTTTGATTTCAGATGGCAGCTCACTGTTATCAACAGATCTTTCAGTCCATACAAAATAAGCCTAGGGCTCATCTGCTCAGTAGGATGCACAGGGTATGATTCAACCGGGCAGCCGACAAGAACCTCTGAATCAGTGATGCTTTCTATCTTGATGATAATTCCCCCATCTGCCAATTGCTTCTTATAAATATTAATTTTAGCATCAGGCGGCTTACAAGCTTTCTTGATTTGTAACATTTGTCCGCAAATTGTTGCAAAGATTTCAGTCGGACTGTCATCCCTCCATTGAATTTAGCGATCTTTTTGCCGAAGAACTAGTCAAAGCAACTTCATACGACCATGACAGAGTCGAGCTCTTCATTCTACGTCTAGCACTCGTTGCGTGTAGACGTGTTTTTAATCGCTCCTGTCATTAATTTTAAAAATTAATTAATTTTTCACAAAAGTCAGTTTCAAAATATTGAATTAATTTTGTACGAGTCAGTCAAAAGCAAGTTTTGATTTTATTGGGGAAGAATTAATCGTCGAAGGCATCGACCAACCATACCAATAAATCAAGAAAAGGCAACAAACCAAAGACAACTCGGGACTGCTGTATGGAGGAGCCCGACGGCTTCCCTCCGTTGGGGGGCCCCGGGGAGAGTGACGGAGTGAAATTGGCAAGTGTCAACAAGCGCAGACACACGAGCACCCAGGATACCGCAGATGCCGGTCGCAAAACACAAGTGCTCGAGGATAGACAGGAAGTGTGCCGCCTTCGAAGTGAAATCGAAGAGCTAAAGACAAGAATTCAAACGTATGAAGAAATGTTCAAGACGGCAAAACAAGTTCAAGAGAGTGGTCCGATACGAAAAATCGAAAAACAGAAGAAAGCTGCAACTCCAATAATAACTGAAGAGGTATTAAGTGCTGGTAGCACGAACGAAAGCCAGAACTACTTTGCGGCGCTGGATGGACTCCAGCAGGACATGGAGGTAGACGAAGGTAACAAAGACGATAATTTTATCTTATATTTAAAAAATAAAAATAATGAAAGTAGAAATAGGGAGAAGAAACCAGCCCGTAGTTCTGCTGGTCCTCCTCAAAAAGTAGCCAAGAATACCGAGAAAGTTCCGCCAATTAATGTCTTCGGGCAAAGCGGAAAAGACATGGTTCGGCTGTTGGCAGCCGAAAACAAATTGACAAATTTCGAAATCAAACGAGTAAATTCTGAGAAGCTGTCAATTAGAACGAGATCACTGGTTGATTTCAAATCAGCGAAAGATGCTTTGAATTCCGGGGAGGTTCCGCACTTCACCTATACCCCCAAGAGCGAGAAGAACCAGACGTTCTTGCTGAAGGGCTTGGACTGCGGAGAAGATACCGTCGATCTTCTTCAGGTTCTCAAGGAAACGGCGCCACAAATCGAGTTTATCTCAGTGAAAACATTCGCGACAAGAAGGTCGACGGTAGAAAAAAAAAAAACTTACCACTTTATTTGGTACAAATAACAAATAAGAGCAGTCCAAGCGCTCTTCAGCAAATCAGGTATTTAAATTTTCGAGTGGTGAGGTGGGAACGCCTCCAGAAACGAGAAATCAACCAGTGCTATCGCTGCCAACGATTTGGGCATTCGGCTGCCAACTGCGCCATGCATTACCGATGCGTTAAATGCAAAGACGTGCATGCTCCCGGTGAGTGCAAATTGGCTCAGACGGAGCCAAAAGAGAAGTTATATTGTGTGAACTGCGGTGTTTTTGGTCACCCGGCATCATATCGAGGATGCTCCCGATATCAGGATGCAAGATTGAAATCTGCCCCAAAACAAACACAAATACACCGCAGTGTCTTAGCTCCGAACTTCGTCAAGCCCGGAGTATCATTTGCACTCGCCGCTAGAGGACCAGCAGAAAATGCGAAAATAGGGTAAATAATGTAAGTGGCAATAATGAGCTGCTTCTCAAAATTTATCAACAATTAAATTCCTTATCAGAGCGAATCGATAAACAAGATTCGAAAATTAACATTGTTTTTCAGCGTTTAGGACTTTCAAATGGCTCAAAATAATTTGTCATCCAGCCACATTCCCACGGATAGGATTCGTCTCATCTCGATCAACGTCAACTCCATTGTTACTTTACATCGGCGTGATTATCTCCTTGAATTCATTGCCAGACAAAAGCCTGACATCCTGCTTCTAACCGAAACCCACCTCAATTCATGGCACTCCATGACATTCAAGGATTTTGAATTCGTAAGAAACGATAGGGTAATAGGTGATGGGGGAGGTGGCACCGGGATATTGGTACGAAGACCCTATTGTTTCCAAAATATTGAAAAAGTCGAATTCAAAAGCTTTGAATCTCTTGAAGTGTCCGTTATCAAAATCTCACTGCCAGGTGGGGATAACCTCTTCGTTATCTCTGCCTATGCAACTGGTGGAACTGTTCTCAAGCTCAAGGAGGAACTCAATTCCTTGTTCGAAATACTCGAATTGAACAGGCTGCATAACTATTATATTCTTGCTGGTGACCTGAACGCCAAGCATACATCATGGCTGAACGCCACCAATAATCCAAGAGGTGTATTCCTGAAATCGTGGATAACAGAGAACCAAATTGAATACAGGTGCGATCTTTATGGGTCGGAGTTCCCAACATACCCTAGGACAAATTCATATTTGGACCTTTGCATTGCTGACGCAAGACTCGAATTCAACTTTAATAGTCCTCAACGGAAACTGCAGGTGCTTCCTTATGATAGCGACCATAACGCAATCGTAATGGAAATCAATCATCACAGGGATGATTTCTTCCTCATTCCAGTTCAACATGAAAATCATCGGTTGAATTTCAAAAAAACAGACTGGGGAAAGTTTCAAAAGAAGTTTAATCGGGAGTACCAGAAGCAATGTCCCCCTTCTGATGGCGGCAACTCTTGCTCAATGGTTCCTAATGACAGAAATCTAACTAACGATGAAATAGATGTCTATTTGTCGAAGTTAGAGAAGCTGACGTTGGAAACGATTGAGAAAGTAGTTCCCAAGATTAAACATCGAAACAATATGGAAGGATATGAAACACCAACCATCGCAAGGTTGAAAAGATTGAAAAGCCTCCTTCTCACACGCGTCAACAATATTTATCGACGATTTTTGGACTACAACCATCCCTCGTTGTCTTTGTTGAAATTACATCTGAAGAATGTCCGCAACTTAATCCGGTCATACTTCAGGAGTGAGGTCAGCAATCAATGGGCGGAAAAATTGAGGGGTATTAGCCCACAGGACCCAGACGGCGTGTTCGCGAAAGTGAATAGCATATTCCGCAAGAAGTCTCGAGTGAAGGTATCGAATCTTGAAGTCACTAGTGATGAGATAAATCTTCTCGATAGGGCTGGTATCGAAATTGATAGTACGACTCCGGATAGAAATGGAAACAGGATTATTTGTGAAGGATTGGATAAACTTGCCCTGATTGGAACACATTTTGAATTGGTTCATCTACCAAACCCTGAGAGAGGGAACGAAATTTTTTCAGAGGTCGTTGAAGCAAAAGTTTCCGACTTCAAATCAAGCCTGAACGGCCAATCAATTCTTCATTTCAATGAAACATTAACATCTGACCTCATACCGAGCTTGAATCTAATTGATTATTTTGTCAGCTATGAAGACTTGTGTTTCATATTTCGCAAGATAAACAACAAGAAATCATGTGGTAATGATGGTATTCCAAATGTAGTTCTCCGACATTTGCCTGAGGTTGCTATTAGGAACTATTGCATATTGTTCAACAACATGTTGAGCAATTCATATTTCCCAAATGAGTGGAAAAAGGCTAAGGTATTTCCGATCTTGAAGAAAGGAAAAGAATCTTCATGCCCGAAAAGCTATCGCCCAATCAGCTTGCTGCCTAACATCAGCAAGGTGTTTGAAGTGATACTCAACAGAGCATTAAACGCCCACATTGAGGAAAAGGAGTTGATGCCGAATTGCCAATTTGGTTTTCGTGCCAGGCATTCGACCACACATGCAATAACGAAAGTAACCTCTGACATCTGTTGGAAACTAAATGATAGACAATGTGTTGGAGCATGTCTCATTGATATGGAGAAAGCCTTTGATACGGTATGGTTAGATGGACTTATTTTTAAACTCCTTCAGGACAAGTTCCCCAGACACCTTGTCGCCATGATGTGTAATATGTTATACGGGAAATCGTTTGTTGTAACCGATGGAAATCTGACAACAATGCGCGAGTTCAAGGTCTTGAATGGTCTACAGCAGGGAACAGTTACTGCGCCTCTGCTCTTCTCAATCTTTATTCGCAAGCTATTGAACGGCTTTGATTTTAACGTCTCGCCAAAGCGATCATTGGGCCGAACCTACGCAGATGTCCTCCGTGAAATTAAAGGAGCGGTCAAGCCAGACGACACCAAAACTGCCATCAAAGCAGTTCGACCAACCCGGACCGGCGGCTTGCTGGTGGAATTCGGGCCAGAGGCCACAAACAAAGATGCATTCCGTGACGCGGTTCAAAAGGTTCTTGGAGATGCGGCAACGGTTGCCTCGCTCGAACCAATGGCCACCCTGGAAATCAGGGACCTCGACTGCGTCACGGACAAAGCTGAAGTAGAGGATGCCATTAGGAGGGAGTTCCCCAGCTTAAGTGAAGTCAAGGCAAGATTGACGCGTGAAAACACAAGGGGGCAACGCATGGCTATTGTCGAACTAGCTGATAAAGACGCCCAGCAAATCCTGGCGAAGGGCAAAATTAAGATAGGTTGGGTGATCTGCAGGATACGGAGAAGAGCGATCCCTATCCGCTGCTTCAGATGCCTCGAATACGGACACACCGCGTATGGCTGTAGGGGACACGACAGGAGATCTCTGTGCTACAAATGTGGTGAAACGGGGCACAAAAGGAAGGAGTGCACGAACGAGGCAAAATGCATTCTTTGCAAGGACGCTAAGCTAGCACCCGGCGACCTCAAACATGAGCCGGGGACAGGGAGATGCCGGGTTTTCAAGGAGGCCCTAACTAAAGCCAAATCGATACTCAAATGATCCGTATCCTGCAGGTCAATTTGCACCGAAGCACAAACGCCCAGGACCTACTTGAGCAGTTTGCGAGGGATAAGAAAGCTGACCTCCTGTTGCTGAGCGAGCAACATCATAACAAGGACTCGCAAGCGTGGTACCCTGACAAAACTGGTACCTCGGCCATCTGGGTTCGAGACAGCGCCCGCCTTCAGGTGCAGGGCCATGGACGCGGGGATGGTTTTGTGTGGGTGCGGTGTTCAGGGATAACATATTTCAGTGTTTATCTGACGCCTAACGAGGCAATGCGATCCTTTCGAACCAAACTCGATGCCCTGGAGGACGCTGTCTCGAACACAGAGGGCCACATGTTGGTCGGGGGAGACTTCAACGCTAGAGCCATCGAATGGGGTATGCCACAATCCGACCCAAGGGGAAAGCAAATATTGGACATGGCGGCCAGAACAGCGCTTTTTGTCCTAAATACTGGTAACACCCCTACTTTCCGCCGCTGGGGTTGCGTAGGAACCATACCCGATGTGACACTCGCTTCGGAGTCCCTGGTACCTAGAGTACACAGCTGGCGAGTACTAGAGGACTACTCGGCTAGTGATCACCAGTATATAGCTGTTGAGATTCACGACGGTGCCACTCTGCGTGCATATGCCCAAACTTCAATCCTCGGATGGAGGACTGGGAGGATGGACGTCGAGAAGTTCACTGACGCGCTTACGGCAGGCGCACCGTTGCTGGGAGCTCCGCCAGGGAGTGGAGGGCCTACAGCCAAGGACTTGGTGAACTCAACTATGAGTACCATCATAGCTGCTTGCGAGTCTTCCATGCCCCGCCGAAGACCCCGACATGGTAAGCCTCCAGTATACTGGTGGTCAAACGAGATCGCCGAACAAAGAAGCGATTGTCACAAACTTCGGCGAGAGGCCCAGCGGGCGCGAACACGGGAGGAGGCAGACACTAGGCTAGCAGCATACAGGTCCGGCAGGAAATATCTTCGCAGGCTTATTAACAAGAGCAAGGCCCGATGCTGGCAAGACCTCGTGGACGATGTAAATAGGGATCCGTGGGGCCTAGGTTACAAGCTGGTCATGGGGAAACTTGGTGCCCTACGGAAGCCTTGTATACATGACGCGGAAAAGATGGACGCGATAGTACGGGGACTCTTCCCCGCACATCCCGTCCGTGTTGACGCTGTCCATGGTGAAACAGCAGTCGAGTGCCCACTCTTCACACAGCTGGAACTGGAGGAGGCAGTCCTCTCCCTGAAGGCAAGGAAGGCTCCAGGTCCAGATGGTGTACCAGCTGAGGTTTTGCAGCTCGTCTATCACCATTGTCCTGACTTGCTGCTCAGCACATTCAACGCTTGCCTACGGGACGGGGTTTTCCCGATACGATGGAAGGTGGCGAGGCTCGTGCTGGTCAGCAAGGGGAAGGGAAATCCCGAATCGCCGTCTGCATACCGCCCGTTATGCATGCTAGACACGGCTGGGAAAGTGCTAGAGAAACTCATCAAGGGAAGACTCACTGACGCGATTCGTGCTGCTGGGGACCTATCTCCTCGACAGTACGGCTTTAGAGCAGGACGTTCTACCATTGATGCGATTGCAGAGGTGGTGAACGCGGTCCAAAAGGCAGAGGCATGTAGTCGCACCAAGCGACGGATCGTCCTGTTGGTGACACTCGACGTCAGGAATGCCTTCAACTCCGCTAGATGGGTGGATATTCTGGACACGCTGGAAAACTCTTTTCAAGTTCCAGAATATCTAATGCGGCTTTTGAGGAACTACCTAAAGGACCGAAGCCTGCTCTACGACACGACACAGGGCCAACGAAGGATGGCGGTTACATCGGGTGTTGCCCAGGGATCTATCCTTGGTCCGGACCTGTGGAACGTGTCTTACGACGGGCTACTGAGACTTAAGATGCCAGATGAGTCGCGCTTGGTCGGCTATGCGGATGATGTTGCGGCTCTGGTTGCCGGACGCACCGTTGAACAAGCGCAACTTAGGCTAGGTATGCTAATGCGCCGAGTGAGGGACTGGATGACTACTCGCGGGCTCAGTCTAGCACTGGAGAAAACCGAAGTGGTCATCTTGACAAAAAAGAGAATCCCTAGAGTAAGGATGATCAGTATTGGAGATATACAGATCGAATCGAAGCCAGCGGTGAAGTACCTGGGGCTACTGATCGACTCGAAGATGAGTTTCTCTGAGCAAATCAGGGCAACGGCTGAGAAGGCTGCTTCGGGAATATCGGCCCTAAGTCGACTTATGGCCAACGTAGGGGGACCCAGCCCATCAAGAAGACGCCTCTTGATGAGTGCTGTAGGGTCAGTGCTACTGTACGGAGCAGAGGTATGGGGCGACGCTCTCAGCAAGGAGGTATACCGAAAACGATTGGCACAGGTACAGAGAAGAGGAGCACTGAGAATTGCATCTTCGTATCCAACAGTCTCCGACTCGGCGGTGAGAGTGATTGCAGGCGTGATACCTGTCGCCCTCCTTGCTAGAGAGCGCCGCGCTATTTACCTGCGCCGAAACGAGGATGCGAGGGAGATGGTTGTCCGCGAGGAGAGACAACGCTCGCTCAACGATTGGCAGCAGTCTTGGAGGAATTGCACGAAGGGAAGGTGGACTGCGCGCCTCATCCCGGATGTGAGACCGTGGCTAAATCGAAAGCATGGTGAGACTGACTTCTATCTGACCCAGCTTTTGAGCGGGCACGGGTGTTTTCAGTCTTACCTGCACAAGATCGGCAAGTCACGGTCTCCCGATTGTCGGTTTTGCCCAGGAGAGGAGGACAATGCCTGTCACACATTTTTTGCGTGTACGAAATGGGCCAGGCTGCGAAGGGAACTCTACAGGGAGACGGGAGAGCTCACCCCGGATAATATAGTTGCGGTGATGCTCGAATCGGTTGACAAATGGAACCAGGTGGCACATTATGCTCGGGCAGTCCTAAAATATAAAAGGGACTCACAGCAGCCGGAGGCGCTGGGGCTGGGGGATCGCTCTTCTGGCAATTCCTCTTCCCCCCTCCCCTCCCGCTAGGAAAGGGACTCCCCAGCTTGAAGGCGCCCCACGGCGTAACAAAACGAGACCTGGCCCGAAGTAATGTGTCAAACGGTTCCAGGCTAGGTTCTCAGATTGACAGGGGAGGTGTTTAGTGGGTAGTCCAAAGGTATCCTCCATGGGAGTCCCACACTGCCAGACTCGGCGGGCATAAATGCCTTCACCTCCCTACCACAAAAAAAAAAAAAAAAAAAAAAAAAAAGCGATCATTGGTAGCGTTTGCTGATGATTTGATCATCTACACGGCTGACCGAAAAGCTACAATAGTTCAGAGCAATCTCCAAAAAATATTCAATGATGTACAGCTGTACACTGACAATTGGCGAATGAAAATCAATGCGCAGAAGTGTGAAACAATCTTGTTTCGGACAACGCTGCAGGGGGTCAGTCAAGACCTGAAACGTAATTGGAAAGATTTCCACATCATGGCTGGCGAGGGTAGTTCAGAACGAATTCCACATAAATCCTGTGTTCGATACCTCGGTGTTTATCTCGATCAGTATCTGTACTATACTGAACATGTGAAAATCATGCTCAGTAAAGCACTTAAAGTAGTCATGGCCCTTCGAAAACTCTTTCATTCCAGATACATTGATCAAAAGGTCAAAATTATCTGTTACAAGACACAGGTTAGACCAGTTTTGACCTATGGATGTCAGATCTGGTACAACCAGAGTGCTAGTACTATGGAAAAATTAAGAGTTTTCGAAAGGAAATGTCTTCGTGCATGTACTGGTTTGTACAGAAAGCCTGAGACGGATTGGAAACATTATATATCGAATAGAAGAATTTATCAAACTGCTGAAATGACTAGAATCGATATCTTCATATTGAAGCTTCTTCGGAATCATATCGCAAGATCTGTGACTGTGAGTGAAAACCCTTGGATTTCACAGCCGTTCCACCCTACAGACGGGTATATAGCGACTTGCCTCGCTACTGGCTTCATTCCTCCAGAAGCATTCGTGTATTTGGACATGAATCGATATGTTTTTGATTCTGACGGCGTCCCAGTCATATATCACATATATCGACGGGCCACCGATAAGAAGATAAAATATCCTCCGAATTTGAGTTCACGAGACCAACGATTTCAATGGAGATACTCATTTGCTAGATTCGTTGAAGCTGATCGAGTTGAGACGGCGCAATCCAGGTATTGGTGGCTGAATGACAATGTCTAAATTTTTCGTGTTTGTTTTCAGTTTTGGTGTTTTTCGTTATTTAGTTTCAGCTCATTATTGCTACATTTAGTATTGTTATATATTTTTGTTAAAATCAGGTATAGGTTAGGTATATGTAATGTTTACTATATTCCGTTAGAGATAAGATTAAACACTTAGGTTAGGAACATTGTTATAGTATTTTTAGTATAAGATAAAGTTTTTTTTTGATTGTATTTTATTAGAAATAAGTTACAACATATTAGGTGTAGGATCAAAGTTTCACTGTTGTGTATTAATTATAAATAATTTTAGGATAGTGTTGGTTGGTTTTTTCTCCTTTTTCCAATTGAATTGTAAAAATATGTAATAATCGTAATTAATTGCATTTGCTATAGTTTTTTTTGATGAAATGAGTTAATGATAACGTACAAATTTAGAGAGCCATTTGGGCCATTAAGTTTTTTGATTGTTATTATTTGGAATTTGCTTTATATTCTTTTAAAATTTATAACGATGAGTATTAAATAAAGCGCTTTTGACTTTGACTTTGAGTCGAGCTCTTCTAAGAGATTCACTTCTGAAAATCACCTATTTCTTTTTTTAACATAGAATTTCTTTCAACTAATTCGCAATCTTTTCAGCAATATTGCCTTCATCCACCTCCGGCAGTTTGCACTTAGTTGCCTTTGCAATGTCAATTTCTTCAAATCTTGACTTATTTCTCAGTTCTCTCAGGAGCTTCCGATATGATGCTGTACTTTGTATAGTTCCAATAGACAAATCAATCTTCATTTTGCATTATTGTTGAGTTTATAAGCCCACCGTAGACGGTTAAAAGCCCGGTTGGGAAAGGAGGAAAGATCCTCTTGTTTCCCCCACCCTCAGCTTCCATGATTCCTCATCCTAAAACCCACGACCAAATGGTAGTAAATGGTCTCGGGGTCGCACATTAGGTTTACTCGTTCCCCAATGATGGGACTACAAATACACCTGCAGCTCTGCTACTAAATCCTACTTACACGCCATTTGTGGTGACGTAAGAGGGTGGTGGTGTCTTTCGCGTCTGATAATGCAGTTGAAAGTAATAATCATGCTGCCGGAATGAAGTTTGAGTGATAAGCTAACTCCCCGCCTATGGAAAACCCTACGTCGTTTCGAAACCTGCAACAGAGCCTCGGAATGGATCTGGTCTACACCAACGACCTCGTAAGCGAAAAAACGACTATTTGGCATCAGATCCTGAAATGTCAGATCACTGAACTGCCCTGGCGCTGTTAAAGACTTTTTACATCAGGCCAGTCAATATAAATTAAACATACTGGAAATCCAGGAAACGAATTGGTCTGGAAGTAATATTCAAGATATGAGATCGCACACAAAATTCAAAATTGGGAAGCCTGCAGATCGCACACAATATTCAAAATTGGGAAGCCTACTGGAAAGCGAGAACTCGGAGTGGCCGTAATTCGTGATAGGGAGTTCAAATTGCACATTATTGATTTCAAGGCAGTCAATGAACGGTTGTGTGCGCTGCGTATAAAAGCGAACACGCAGCGACCGAAGAGAAGGACAAAAAAACTAAGGAAACGTTCCACAATCACCTGGAAGGAGTAGTCGACTCATTGCCTACAAACAACATAAAAATAATACTGGGAGATTTCAAGGCAAAGTTTAGCAATGTGCTTTCTCATCGGGGAACCATTGGAAGATCGAGCCTCCACGATGAAACGAATGACAACGGCCAGCGCCTTATTGACTTTGCATGTAGCAGAAATCTAGTCATACGTTTGACTTGGTTCCCACATCGACACATACATAAAAGGACCTGGGTATCACCAGATGGCAACACACAAAACCAGATCGACCATGTTCTGATCCAACAACATTGGGTCTCGAGCATATTTGACGTCCGCACATACTGAGGAGCCAATTGTAGCTCAGATCATTACTTGATCAACTTAACTCATCGATGTCGTATGTCAAACGTTTATTCAGCGAAGACCAGCCCTCTACAGATATTCGACATCGAAAGACTTCAAACGGCCTCTGTGGTAAAACATTTCACGGAGACCCTCGACAACCAGCTAGCTCCCATACTATCAGATACATCGCTGAAAACAAGCAACGAGCTATGAGTGGAACTGAAAGCACTAAAATGACAATGATGTTGACAACCTCCTAAGTGTGCATCAATAACCAACTCACCGATGACACAAACATCGGACTAAGGCAGCGGGGAAACCAAAGAAACGCTGGTCTGACTACGTCGACGAAGACAATTCTTCGCTGCCCGAATTCTAAAATTGGTGGACGTGGTCGATAGGCCGAGATAGTTAGAGGCGCTTTTTGTAGAAAGCCACGGATTTTTCCACCGCCTGCCATATAAGAGTATGTCAGTTTATATATTGTATTTGTTTTTTTTGTTGTTGTTGGAGATTAACATAGCAGTTATGTTTCCGCCAAATTATTGGATTTGCTTTCCATTGGGTCCTATTTGAAGGACATGATAGTCGCACAATAGCAAAGTGCATTCAATAGAGTTCCGCGGGAGAATTTGGTTTAGTTGATTACAAGTACGTTACATTATTTTGTGCTTTTGGTTTTTAGGGTTTTGTAAAATAATTTTACAAAACCCTACTAAAATCGCGTCCTGTCTGTCCGTCTGTCTGTCCGTCCGTCCGTCCATGTGTCACAGCAGTTTTTCTCGGAAACTACTTAAGCTAGAAACATCAAATTTTGTATGTAGGTGTAAAGTGGTGTTCTCTTCAAAGTTCAACTACAAAAAAATTTTATAAGGTATTTAAGGGGGGTCTCCCCGTATAGGGGAGTGACCCCCGAAAAAAAAGTAGCCGATATGGGTATCAAATGAAAGGTCTTGATGAGAACTTTTCAAAACAGGTCTTAGTTTGGCAAAGTTCGCTTCGAGGAGCGCACAGGGAGGGGAAATACACGAAAAATTTGTGTTCCCCCCTCGCGATTGGACACCTGTGATCCGAAAAATCTGAAAAAAATCAGGAATGTAGGCCTTGGTGAGTACAACAACAATAAATACATGAGATGTCGCAATTCACTCAACTTTGTTAGTAATAGTATGATTTATCGATTTTATGTTTTCGTGAATAAAATCTTAATGGTATCCTTAAATTCTATGGAATTCAGTACACATATGTCTATTTATAAGATTAATTCATCCTGAAAGTTTCATAAAGATTGAATCGTATTTAGTGAAGTTATAGCGGTTTGAGTTTTCCTGTATTACTATGGAACAATATGCGCTGCATTTATTACTATGGCAACATATGGTTATGGAACAACATGCGCTTTTTACCGACTCAGACACTACAGTTTTGCTAGGATATGCATGAAAATTTCAGGAATGATAGGTGTCATGTAGATCTATGAGAATCGGTTCAGCTAGTGGTATCAGTAATCGTAAAACAAAATAGTGGCTGTTTTAAATGCGAAGATTGGATAATTTTGAGTTATTTTTTCCCAACTTCAACGTTTAAGGTGCATGCTTTGAACACTTGATTCAATTTAATGAATGACTGAAGATGAGTACCTGCAATAAATGCTCATAAGTGAAACAAGTCAAGGAGGCGGGAGAGAGCTCCAAGCAAAAGGGCTTTGTAACCATTCTAGGATTCGAAAAAATTGGCCATGAATCGGTGATAACAGTACAGGAGAATAGCCTCTGAAAAAAAAAATCATCAAACGTAGCCGATATGAGTATGAAATGAACGTTTTCATGGGAGCATTTCAAAACAGTTCTTAAACTGTCAGTTTTTGCTTCAGTGGGGGCACAGGGGGGAAATACATGAAAAATGTGTTTCCTCCCTCGCGAATGGACATCTGTAATAATTATCAAGGGAGATATTTATGAGTATAACAATGCCAAAAACCTCAGAAGTCGAAATTCGTTCAACTTTGTTAATAATAGTATGATCTTCGTATTTCATATTTTCTCCAAGAAAATCGTCTTGATTTGATTCGATCTGGTGACTGCATTTTGTAAATTGAATCCAAAACCCTTCTGACATGCGCGTAGGTCTGTTTACCCAACTTGTTTTTTTACATTTTTCTGGGCATACGTTTTGAGTGGTATGGATTGGGGAGTTCTGTTTTTACCAAAGAACGACTATTGTGCATATTCAAAAGGCGGTGGCATACTTGAAAGGATGGATTTAGAAAAAATAACAGGAACGACATGCAGAATCATGAAACAATACGATAAACGCTTGCAGAAGGACATTCGAGATAGGTTTTAGGTATATCAGTGAGTTCACACTTGAGCAATCTGATTAAACGACTCAGTAGCGAGGACTTTATAGATAAATTAGGGGACAAAGGTAGACGAAATTTTGTGCATTCGGTATGGCATTAATGAAAAGCTCCAGCACGAAAAGTAAGCATTATGTTCCACAAGAATATGAAAAGAAAATTGAGGGTAATGAACTAAGTAAACGCTACGTAATAGAATATAAAGAGAAAATTTCGGACACTAAACTTAGAATAAGCACTGAAAAATTAAACTTGTCAGCTCAAGCCCATACTTCGTAAGACAGGAAAAAAGGAGACCAGAAGAAAAACAGGTGTAGAAACATTGTATGCAAGGAATGCAGTATATCAGGCAGAGAACGTGTTGATAACAATAAAGTTTGAGAGTCAGTAGAAAACTAAAAGAAAACGCTAGGAAAGAGTGCTTATGGCAGCCGTTGCCAATAATTGAGGAGACACAGAATTAGCAAAACATATGTCACAATTTAAACAAAATGCATAACTGAAAATTGGAAACATTCAAGACCATACAAATTGCGAAGAAGATTCTCCTCAACCCAAAAAATGGATCGGAAAGTAGTAGCAAATGATCATTCAATACATATGTTATCTTTATTTGCCAATTCAGCTTGCATAATTATTTAATTCAAGACAATACCGGACGAGCATATAAAAGAGTGTAACTTCTAGTAGTGGTATGTAGTAGAGTGAAAGCACAGGTATCTCACACAGGATTTATAAGGCACACGTTTTGCACTCCCTTCAGTCTGATTTAGACCTTTATCGTCGACGGTTGTTCAGTGCGAATAGAAAACGTATAGTGTAGTGGTACAGTGACTAGCTCCAACGCGCGATTCAATAGAACAAACGTTTTAAGTGTGTTTGTGTGTATGAGTGTTCATTGCACCATACAAACAGCAATCCAATTGAAGCGGACAAGAGCCAGGTGCAATTCAAGATTCTTGGGTGAGTGTGTGTGTGTACTCGCTTTACTTAGATTTAGTTAGTTTGACGAACGGGCAAATACTTGATTATCGGACTCGGGTAATCAACTCTGCTCGGAGCAGAACATTTTTAGACTGTGTTAGGCAGAATGGAGGGGACGATGGGACCTGGACATGACCCCAAGGACCAGCAAAATATATTATTTCTTGAGCAATTTAGAAAATTGCAGAACCAACTTGATCACGTTCTCAGGGAGCTTCAGTTCACAAGAGAGCAACTTCAGAGCTCTCAACAACTGCTGAACGCTCAGGCCAAACTTGCGGAAAAACGCACGGAAAATGACGAACTCTTGCTGAAGCTTGTAGAGAAAACGTCGCACAAAAAAGGTACGAACAAACGAAGGTTGTTGAACTCCCCGACTCCCTCGACCAAATCGGCCTCCTCTTCAGAAGAGGAAAAACAAGAATCGATTGAATCGGTTTCTGACGAAGAAATAGAGGAGGAACTTTGGGAAGAGGAGACAGAGGAGGAACTGGAAGAAGGGACATTTCCAACCCTTCCTCCCCAAAACCCGCTGTCAGTTTCCCAGAAATGAGGATAATCCCAAAGCCAAACCTCCGACATCTTCAGTTCCCGCCAATCCCTCTCCCACAAAACCAAAGCAGGACAACGAACAGAAACGAACTGTATCGATTGTATTACGTGAACCTGAAAAATGGACAAACTTTTCGAAGATGCTACGTGATAAAAACATAAAGTTGGTTTCGCCAAAACGTGTATACCTTGGCATACAGATAATACCACAGACTCCAACTGACCATCGACAGATGACGAAACTATTGACCGAACAAAAACTTCAATACCATTCGTACTATCTGCCGGAAGACAAAAATTAAACGTGGTCCTTCGAGGACTACACGGCCTCACCTGCGAAGAAATTAATGAAGACCTCGAACTACAAGGCTTTCACCCATTTGAAGTTTTCTTCATGAAACTACAAAATGGTCCATCAAGACTTGTCAAAGTCCTCCTCCCAAAGGAGGAAACTTCTATTTTTAATATAACCGTGGTTGCCATCTGATCTGCAAGGTGGAAGCTTTGAAGCCTAGAAAAGGTCTAGCGATGTGTCACGACTGCCAACAATTTGGTCACTCCTCGGGCAATTGTCATGCACAGGCCCGGTGCGTTAAATGTGATGGTATGCATCACCACAAAGATTGTGTCAAGGCGAAAGATGAAACACCGAAATGTGTCAATTGTAAAGGAACGCATCCGGCCAACTATGGGGGTTGTCCAAAAAATCCCAATAATATTAGGAAAACGTTTGCGCAGATGGCTGCAAGGAAAAACCCCAACACAATCACAAGCCTTCCCTCAACCGCAAAAACAAACATCTCAACACCAACAGACAAAACACAATTCACCAAAAAACAACCAAAAACAACACACAACACTTTCACTCCACCAAACATGGGACAATTCTTCGCCTCAATGCAATCTCAGTTTCAGCTGATGATGCAAGATATGATGGTGAAGATATTGCAGGGAATTTTCTCTGCCCAAAACATGACACCAAACACAAATAAACGATAATGGATCCAGTGAATTACATTTCCATACTCACGTGGAATGCGAATTCCTTGCTTTCGAAGGTGGGAGAGTTTCAACAATTTATACTAGATTATAAATTTGATATTATACTCCTCCAAGAAACCTTTCTGAAGCCTGGGATTCGTCTCCACATCCCTAAGTACATGCTGTACAGAAACGACAGAATGACTGGTAGGGGAGGTGAAACATCCATTCTCGTAAGAAGAAATGTGAATCACCACATAATCACAACACCACAAATGCAACGAGCAGAAGTCACCGCCATTCAAGTGTAGACGCCCGCCTTCGAATTTATCGTGATTTCGTTGTACAACCCTCCCAACAACAAACACCTAGCCCAAGACCTTGCTTCTCTCTTCAGCCTCGAAGGCCCAGTCCTGGTAATTGGAGACTTCAATGCATCGCATCAACAATGGGGAGCTGTGAGAAGAAATCAAGCTGGGCCAGTGCTTAGTAAATTCATCACAAGCATTAAAGGTAGCCTGCATATCCCCGATGAACCAACCCACTTTGGCCGAACATCTAGCAACATTCTGGATATTGGAGTCTCTCGAGAATTCCATCAAAATATAAGAACCAGAGTCCTCAATGAGCTCTCCTCAGATCACCAACCGGCTCACTTCTTAATAGAGGACGTTTTTATAGACGAGCCTTTAAAAGTTAAGAAGCTCATAAATTGGAAGGCTTTCCAAGACTCGCTGCCAAACAAAAGTTTCACCCAAGAATTAAACACAGCTAGCGACGTCGAATATGTTATTTAAGAAATAACAGAGAAGATTAAACAGACAAAAGAGGACCACACAGTCACAACTTCGGCAAGGGAACACAACCCCTATGAACTCCCTCAAGATATAAAAAACTTGATAAGGAAGAAGAACCAAACCCGGAGAAGAGCTAATAGCACGGGTGATCCTAGACTTAGAACGAAAGCCAACCAGTTAACAAACAAGATCCGAAATAAAATCCATGAATTTCGTAACGAGCAACGAGAGAGCTTTTTACAAAGCCTGGAGCCAGGCGAGAATACCTTTTGGAGAACTACTAAATATTTTCGAACGAAAAACAAAGTAGTTGTGCCACCAATCCATGGACCAAATGGCCTCAAATTCGACAACACAGATAAGGCGGAAGCCTTTGCAGACACACTAGAACTTCAGTTCCGTGAAAACATCTTCCAAGAGGAGAACATTGACGAAGAAGAACAAATTTTAAATAAAGTTCACGAGATAACACACACGCGAATTCAGGCAGATAGTACTTAGAAGAGACAAAAGACATACTAAGACTCAACAAACGTAAAGCACCTGGTTTTAACACACTGACAAACATGACGCTTAAATGGCTACCTGACAACCTGCTACTGACAATTACCCATGTCATTAACGCAATCTTCCGTTTGAGGAGATACCCCAAAATATGGAAGTCAGCAGTAGTAATAGTTATCCCCAAACCAGGGAAGGATCTTACTTTTCCACAGAATTGGAGGCCAATCAGTCTCCTCTCATCTCTATCCAAAATAGCTGAAAGAGCTATTCTCAAAAGACTTCAAAATAATATTAACACAAATCAAACTCTTCCTGACGAAAAATTCGGATTCAGACCAGCTCATTCCACAGAACTCCAGCTAAAAAGAGTGGTCCAACATATAAGAAACGGGATGAACCGCAAGAAGTCAACGGGCTTAGTTATGTTCGACATAGCGAAAGCCTTTGACAAAGTCTGGCATGCAAGATTTATTTTCAAAATGCATGAACTCAAAATACCACTCGCGTTAATACAAATAATTCATTCATTCCTACAAGACAGATTTTTCCGTGTAAAAATTGACAACTTCTCAAACCTGCGACGAATTCTAGCTAGAGTTCCCCAAGAATCACCTATTTCACCAATCCTTTACAGCCTATACACTGCTGACTTACCCAGCCTTCCCAACAATGTTCAAGTTTCCCTATATGCTGATGATATATGTATATATTATTCAGCTCGACAAGCAGAAGTCATCACCTGAAAACTGCAATAATCTGTCAATACTTTCCTGGAATACTTCCGCAAATGGAAGATCAAACTAAATAACAACAAGGCGCAGGCAATCTTTATCTCAAGACGTAGACATCAACAACCACCAACTTTACAAATAAATTCGGACATTATACCTTGGAACAGAACCGCAAAATACCTAGCCCTAACCCTGGACCATAAACTGACATGGAATGACCACATACGAATAAAACGACAGCACTGCATTGGTATCCTATCCTCATTAAAATCCATCCTAAAATATAACCGGCTCAACATTAAAAATAAGTTGCTCATATATAAGCAAATAATACGCCCGACATTACTCTATGGATGCATCGCATTTCGCCAGACATCAAAAACAAACAAGAAAACCCTCCAGTCGCTGCAAAACAGGGCCATAAGATGGATCTTCCAAATCTCATGGTGTATTAGAAACACAGACATTTACAAAGACCTACGAATCGAGACTATTGACAAATATATACGCGACCGTGCTTTAAAACTTTTTGACAAAATAGACGAACACTCTAATAAAACCTTGGGATTTCTGAAGATTTCTGAGAGGGTACGAGTGACTTACCCGAGCCTCCGATCTATATTATACAGTACAGAAACTAACTCTTAATCATAGGTAATAGTGAGTGCATAAGCACTCGCAGACAAGAATGAAGTAAAAGTGCTCAATCGCACTAGCTCCAAGGACCCCCCAACTCAAGGCACTCCCTTCGGCAGGTATAACGTGGAAATCCTTCGAATTGCATTTTAGGTCTTCAGGCCAACCGCAACTTCGTTTACAACAGAATTGTTTCGTATTTCTCCATATTAATTTTGCACCGCTTCCATACATTTTGTATTTGAATAAAAGTGAATTGCAATTGAATATAGTTTTGCGTAGTGTATGGTCAATGCCCATTTGTCGATAGATCAGTGAAGAAGTTGGTACTCACCATATAGCAATCAGTGTAATTTGTCCCAAGGTACAAACAGGTTCTGTATTTTGGGGCAGGGGTGGTTGTACACTCGGAATATGAATGATAAAAAATAAGTGTACATACATGTTTACGACTATAATGAAATTTATATATACATCGTTTAAGGTTAATATTCGCAGGAAACTTGGTGTTGAAAGAATGCTGTCCTCAACGCGGGAGGCTTAGGCTATAACTTCAATATAAAGGAGTTGCCAACCACAACAACAGCTTCAACTTTAAGAAAGATGAAGCGAACCTTTTGTAGTCACCGAAATTTCATATTAGCCTCCAATTTTGTGGCATCTTCAACTATACCGGCATAATAGACACTGTTTGATGAAGTTTTCCCGAGGACATCAATCGGAATAGTTAAGTGGAGCTGCGTCGAAGTGATCCGACTCGTATTCTTCATCATCAGAGCTGTCAGCAAAACGGCTTCCAACGGAGGTATCTTGAAGTTCGGGTTTGGGTTCGTCCTCATCTTCAGATGATGACAGGACTAAACTCTCTTAATAGTTGCCTGAACAAAAGGCTTATTTTTCATTTTTTGCAGTTTGATTTCTTGAAAGTCTAGGGAGTCAATTGCAATCATACATTTGCCGGGTTTTCGGTTCCCTATAGCACGCTTGCGAGGTTGGTCTTAAGGAAATGGACGAAATTTCAATGGAATCTTCGCTATGATAGTTGCACTGCTTGGCGTTTCTAGATACGTCTCCTCTTGAATTCTGCTTTCATTATGAGGTTCGTACGATCTGTTTGTTACTTCAGCTGGCAAGAACTCATGGTCTTCAAACACGTCTGGATTAAATGGCCATATGCCAGATTCTTTAAATCTAGCTGGAATGTTGTTTGGTCTGAAAGCCAAATGCCAAAATGCTAGTGGTACCAATGTCGATACAGCTTAAATTGAAATGGATTCACCAGGATAATTGAGCATCCAGTCTTTACTGGCCCTATTTTAGTAGCTTTTGAACGGTCCAAAAGTTGATCTATCAAGCGGCTGCAGTTTATGGATCGTGAGTGGGGGGAACGTGAAGAATATGTTTCTCGTTTCCCTCGCTAGAGTAATGGCAGCTATTAAAAGGTATGAATTGGTTTAAACGAAATGACCCAAGACGATTGACATAAAAAATAGCAGCTAGGATAAAAGGAGTCGCGACTTCTCCATTGGCCAGCTTAAAGTCAAAGTCAAAAGCGCTTTATTTAATGCTTATCGTTATAAATTTTAAAAGAATGTAAAGCAAATTCCAAACAATAACAGTACAAAAACTTAGTGGCCCAAATTTATACGTTATCAGTTAAACTTTTCATCAAAAAAACTATAGCAAATTCAGATTAACTAAGATTATTAAACATTTCATTAATCAATTGGAAAAAGGAGGAAAAACCAACCAACACTATTCAAAAATTATTTATAATTTTAACACAACAGTGAACTTTGATCCTACACCAAATATGTTATAACCTGATTCTATTAAAATTCAATCAAAAACTTTATCTTATACTAAAAAAATCAGTCACAATATTCCTAACCTACGCGCTAAACCTTATCTCTTAACCTAATATAATAAACATAACATACATATACCTAACCTACCCCTAATTTTTAACACAAGTAAACAACAACACTAAATCTCGCAATAATGAGCTGACACTCTAACGAAAAACACAAAAACTGGAAAAAAACACGAATAATTTGGACATTGTCATTCAGCCACCAATACCTAGATTCAGCGAATCTAGCAAATGAGTATCTCCATTGGAATCGTTGGTCTCGTGAACTCAAATTCGGAGGATATTTTATCTTCGTATCGGTGGCCCGTCGATAGATGTGATAAATGACTGGGACGGCGTCAGAATCAAAAACATATTGATTCATGTCCAAATACACGAATGCTTCTGGAGGGACGAAGCCAGTAGCAAGGCACTTCGCTATATACTCGTCTGCACGATGGAACGGCTATGAAATCCAAGGGTTTTCACTCACAGTCACAGATCTTGCGATATGACTCCGAAGAAATTTCGAAATGAATATATCGACCCTTTTCAGTTTAGCTGCTAGATAAACTCTTTTATTGGATATAGAATGCTTCCAATCCGTCTCAGGCTTTCTGTACAAACCAGTACATGCACGAAGACATTTCCTTTCGAAAAATCTTAATTTTTCCATAGTACTAGCACTCTGGTTGTACCAGATCTGACATCCATATGTCAAAACTGGTCGAACCAAGGGTCTTATAACAAATAATTTTGACCTTTTGATCAATGTATTTGGAATAAAAGAGTCTTCGTAGGGCCATGACTACTTTTAGTGCCTTAGTGAGCATGATTTTGATATGTTCAGTATAGTACAGATACTGGTCGAGATGAACACCGAGATATGGAACACAGAATTTATGTGGAACCCGTTCTGAACCATCCTCGCCAACCATGATGTGGAAATCCTTCCAATTACGTTTCAGGTCTTGACTGACCCCCTGCAGCGTTGTCCGAAACAAGATTGTTTCACACTTTTGCGCATTGATTTTCATTCGGAAATTGTCAGTGTACAGCTGTACATCATTGAACATTTTTTGGAGATTGCTCTGAACTATTGTAGCTTTTCGGTCTGCCGTATAGATGATCAGATCATCAGCAAACGCTACCAATGATGGCGTTAGAAATTTCAGAAGAGCAGAGGCGCAGTAACTGTTCCCTGCTGTAGATCATTCAAGACCTTGAATTTGCGCATTGTTGTCAGGTTCGCATCAGTTACAACAAACGATTTCCCGTATAACATATTGCACATCATGGCATCAAGGTGTCTGGGGAACTTATCTTGAAGGAGTTTAAAAACTAGTCCATCTAACCACACCGTATCGAAGGCTTTCTCCATATCAATGAGACATGCTCCAACGTATTGTCTATCATTTAGTTTCCAACAGATATCTGAGGCTACTTTCGTTATTGCATGTGTGGTCGAATGCCTGGCACGAAAACAAAATTGGCAATTCGGCATCAACTCATATTCCTCAATGTGGGTGTTTAATGCTCTGTTGAGTATCACTACAAACACCTTGCTGATGTTAGGCAACAAGCTGCTTGGGCGATAGCTTTTGGGGCATGAAGATTCGTTTCCTTAGCCTTTTCCGCTCAATTGGGAAATATGAATTGCTCAACATGTTGTTGAACAATATGCAATAATTTCTAATAGCAACCTCAGGCATATATCGGAGAGGTACATTTGGAATACCATCAGTACCACATCATTTCTTGTTGTTTATCCTGCGAAATATGGAACACAAGTCTTCATAGCTGACAAAATAATCAATAAGATTCAAGCTCGGTATGAGGTCAGATGTTAATGTTTCATTGAAATGAAGAATTGATTGGCCGTTCAGGCTTGATTTGAAGTAGGAAACTTTTGCCTCGACAACCTCTGAAAAAATTTCATTCCCTCTCTCAGGGTTTGGTAGATGAACCAATGCAAAATGTGTTCCAATCAGGGCAAATTTATCTAATCCCTCACATATAATCCTGTTTCCATTTCTACCCGGAGTCGTACTATCAATTTCGATACCAGTCCTAGCGAGAAAATTTATCTCATTACTAGTGACTTCATGATTCGATACCTTCACTCGAGACTTCTTGTGGAATATGCTATTCACTTTCGCGAACACGCCGTCTGGGTCCTGTGGGCTAATACCCCTCAATTTTTCCGCCCATTGATTGCTGACCTCACTCCTGAAGTATGACCGGATTAAGTTCCGGACATTCTTCAGGTGTAATTTCAACAAAGCCAACGAGGGATGGTTGTAGTCCAAAAATTGTCGATAAATATTGTTGACGCGTGTGAGGAGGCTTTCAATCTTTTCAACCTTGCAATGGTTGGTGTTTCATATCCTTCCATATTGTTTCGATGTTTAATCTTGGGAACTACTTTCTCAATCATTTCCAACGTCAGCTTCTCTAACTTCGACAAATAGACATCGATTCCTGTCATTAGGAACCATTAAGCAAGAGTTGCCACCATCAGAAGAGGACATTGCTCAACCGATGATTTTTATGTTGAACTGAAATGTGGAAGAAATCATCCTTTTGATGATTGATTTCCATTACGATTGCGTTATGGTCGCTATCGTAAGAAAGCACCTGCAGTTTCCGTTGAGGACTATTATAGCTGAATTCAAGTCTTGCGTTAGCGATGCAGAGATCCAAATATGAATTTGTCCTAGGGTATGTTGGGAGCTCCGACCCAAATAGATTGCACCTGTATTCAATTTGGTTCTCTGTTATCCAGGATTTCACGAAGACACCTCTTGTATTATTAGTGGCGTTCAGCCATGATGTACTCGTATGCTTGGCGTTCAGGTCACCAGCAAGAATATAATAACTGTGCAGCCTGTTCAATTCGAGTATTTCAAACAAGGAATTGAGCTCCTCCTTGAGCTTGAGAACAGTTCCACCAGTTGCATAGGCAGAGATAACGAAGAGGTTATCCCCACCTGGCAGTGATATTTTGATAACGGACACTTCAAGAGATTCAAAGCTTTTGAATTCAACTTTTTCCATATTTAGGAAACAGTAAGGTCTTCGAAACAATATCCTGGTGCCACCTCCCGCATCACCTATTACCCTATCGTTTCTTACGAATTCAAAATCCTTGAATGTCATGAAGTGCCATGAATTGAGGTGGGTTTCAGTGAGAAGCATGGTGTCAGGCTTTTGCTTAACAATGAGTTCAAGGAGATAATCATGCCGATGTAAAGTAACAATGGAGTTGACGTTGATCGAGATGAGACGAATCGTATCCATGGGAATGTGATTGGATGACAAATTATTTTGAAGCATTTGAAACCCCTAAACGATGATAAACATGATTAATTTTCGTATCTTGTTTATCGATTCTCTCCGTTAAAGAATTTAATTGCTGGTAAATTTTGAGAAGCAGCTCATCGTTGCCACTTACATTATTTACAGCATTTTCTGCTGGTCCTCTAGCGGCGAGTGCAAATGATACTCCGGGCTTGACGAATTTCGGAGCTAAGACACTACGGTTTAGTTGTGTTTGCTTTGAGACGAATTTTACTCTCGCATCTTGATATCAGGAGCATCCTCGATATGACACCGTTTGAGCCAATTTGCACGGACCGGAAGCATGAATGTCTTTGCATTTGACGCACCGATAAAGCATGGCACAGTTCGCAGCCAAATTTCCAAATCTTCGGCACCGATAGCACTGTTTTACTTCCCTTTTCTGGAGGTGCTCCCACCTCACCACTCGGAAGTTCAAGTACCTAATTTGTTGAAGAGCACTTGGACTGCTCTTATTTGAAATCTGTACCAAGTGAAGTGGTTGATTCTTCTTTTCTACCGTCAATCTTCTTGTCGCGAAGGTTTTAACGGCTTTCTTGAGCACCTGAAGAAGATTGACAGCAATTCACGGCCCTTACGGTATCAAATTCGACAGCTCTCGTAAGGTGGAGGCCTTCGCAGATACTCTAGAACAGCAGTTCTGTGAAAATTTATCGGATGAGGAGGACCTGGATGAACACAAAGATCACGTCAACCGGTTGACCAACAGGCTCATGAGGTCAGACATTACAGACTCCAACCAAGTACGCAGCACCTGTCTTCAAGAGGTAAAAGACATCATACGAGTACTAAATAGACGGGAAGTACCGGGATTTGATTTAATATCACATACCATGGGAAAATGGCTTCCGGATAACATTCTCAACGCAATAACAGCGACTATAAATGCAATTTTCCACCTGCAAAAATACTCGAAAATATGGAAATCGGTGATTGTTATTGTTCTTCCAAAACCAGGTAAAAACCTCATGTTTCCACGAAACTGGTCTATTATCCTCTATGTCGAAAATAGTAGAGCGGGTGCTACTAAATCGGCTAACTGAGGTTACCGAAAAAGAAATAGTTTCAGAAGAACAATTTGGCTTCAAGCTCCAGCTTACTAGGGTGGTCCAGCACATTAGAATAGGGCTTAACCGCAGGAAATGAACGGGTTTGGTTATGTTTGATATAGCCAAAGCTTTCGATAAAGTCTGGCATGCAGAACTTTTTCATAAAATGCATGAATTCCAAATGCCACTGCAGCTCGTCAAAATCATTAGCTCCTTTCTGAAAGGCACATCATTTCGTGTCAAAATTGACAACCACCTCTCCACCATGCGGTAAATTCAAGCTGGAGTCTCACAAGGATCACCCATCTCCCCCATGCTATATACAATATCTTTACAGCAGACTTACCTTGGCTGCCTCTAAATATCCAAAAGTCCCTATTTGCCGACGATATCTTTTTTTTTTACTCATCTAGACAAACAAGAGTCATCACCACCAAACTGCAACTCCCTATAGACATACTTTTGGAGTATTTTCATAAATGGAAGATTAAGTTGAACGCAGACCCAGGTATTATTTATTACTAGAAAAAGACGACATCAACCAAAACTGTAACTGTTGACAACGAAAATATTGCCTGGTCTAGAACAGCCAAATACCTAGCACTGACATTCGACAACAAACTTTCTTGAACCGACCATATACGTAACAAATGAGGACATTGCTATAATGTGTTGTCCCAACTCTATCCACTCCTTAAGGCCAAAAAACTCAATTTCAAGAACCATCTGCTAATCTACAAACAAATAATATGACCGACGCTGCTATATGTCAGTACAGCCTTCTACCAGACGACATGGACCAACAAAAAGGCACTACAATCCATGCAAAACAAAATCATCAGACAAATCTTCGGAATCCCATGGTATGTTTGAAATACGGATACATACAAGGACTTGCGAATCAAACTGCTCGACACAGTAGATAGGTATCCTGACACTACCCTGGGAGTCCTAAGACATAAAGCACTCCAGAATTAAATCTATCCAACTATCCGCGGTAGCTTTAAATAAACATAATTTATTATAAACAAGAACAAATTAATATGATCTCGTTAATCAAGATGAGTAAATAATTGTTCCCCGATAGAAGGGAGCTAGGGTGCTAAATCACACCAGCTCCAAGTGAAGCCAAAAATTCGTATGTACCTCTCTTAGTAACACGTGCATGTACTTCAGTAATTACATCAACACCAATATACAATATGATACTGGGGAGAAACAAATGCGTTTGCGGTTTGCAGACGAACGAATAGTATTTAATAAGATTTTTCAAATTTTATTTGAAATCATTTATTTTTCTCTCTACTCCTCAACTAATTTAGTGTTTACATAAATACATAATATAACGTAGTTTGAAGATTTGAATCTTCTACCATAACTCAAATGGTAAAATTAACTTTTATTTTCCTAGGAAAGCAAAAAAATCGTTTATGACATACATACCTTTGAATTCCCCAAATTCCTTTAAAAACAAATTTTCAAAAAGAACCGAGTACACTATTGAGAAATCTAAATACCAGGCGAACAATCAATTCAACCCTGTTTTAAAGGGTAGGAACATTTTGTGTACTAATGCAATTTACGCCTGAGAACATTTCATGCAATTGCTGTTGGTGCGCAACTCGAATTTTCACGGATTCTGGCGGATCTGCCGATTCGCACCAACGATGGCAAGTCAAATGACCGACACAGTGCTGCAGGTGATTGGAAAGAAGAATGCATACAAATGACATGCATACTTACTCGTCTTCTTGTCGGACGTTAAAGACGTGGTTGGTTGGTTTCGATTCTTGCTATTCTGCTGGAATGTTAGCTATGCAATGGATTTGATGTTGAAACCAGCTGGGCTCCTAGTATCTCGGATTTTTCATTTACATAGTTTCGAATCGAATTCGCGTAATGCTCGGGCTGGAATGGTTTGACTGGAAAGGGTGGATTAAGCTAAATCATTAGGATTGGTAGATAATAATATTTTCTTGAAGTTAGGGCATATTCTAACTGACCTACCCTCTAATTTACATATTTAATTTGATTTTGAATTTTATTATTTATTCTCTTTGATTCATTGTTCTAAAACATACTTATACATGACATAGGGGGAAGTAGAAATTTTTCAAATTCAGTTCAGGGTCTTACTGACATACCTGTGATATATGGGTCTAGCAGTCGCTGCATATAGACGTGTTTTTAAAAGCTCATGTCAAGAAATTAAAATAATTTTTAAACGTCAATTCGAAACTAATTTAAAAAAAACTTATTACATCGTCGAATTATTCGAAAAATTTATCAAGTGTCTGGATTTTACTTGCGAAGAAGTTCAAGAAAAGAAGAAACGTTTTTTTTTTTCGCTGAGGCATAGAGAAACCCGACGGCTTCCCACCGCTGTTGTCCCGGGGGGCCAGGTATTTTAAATGCTAATAATGGAAAGCTCATGAAACGAAAAACGACCAAGAAAACTTTGAGCATGGTAGGGGAATGCGTTTTCAAGCGAAGAATTGGAAAGAGTAACCAGAGAAAATGAAGCGATGAAACTCCAAATTCAAAATTTGGAGGAAATGATCCGGCTATTGACAAACGGCAACAAAACAAAAGTGATCAAGCCACAAAATACATTAATCGTTCATTGGCTGCCTCAAAATCAATAACGGACGATTTAAGCTCGCTATCCACAATAAAATCCTATCCGAATTCTCCCTTTTCATCAGGCTTCCCACTTTTGGATATTGTATGCGAGCTCATGTCTTGAATATCATTTCCAGTATAGTTCGTTTCCTGATTGTACAGTATGTTTAATTTATTCAGACTCGCTGGTGGTAAAAGGTCCTCAACAACGCTAAGGTTGTTCACTGATCTGACATTCCATGATCCAATGCTAAAGCCTTTTTTTCTTTTGCAAGCTCATTGCCTTAGGTCCAATCTATTCCTAGACTCTATTGTTTGAGACAATCTAGGATTTTCCAGGGATGGGGAGTTAGCCCGTCACCCAAACTCCATTCCGACGGCATAGTTATTGCTTTTGATTCCATTGTCAGGTGCAAAAGACTCACCTTCAGCCTCTCACGTCAGCCTTTTACAAAAATTAAAAACTACCAGCGTTCACCACAAAGAGGTATAAGTAGGTTTTTATAGCAGAACTGTGGGAGTATTTTCAGTTATTGGCATTTTTTGGAATTTTCGGCATTTCATGTCCTACAATTGAGGAATCAGTAGAACCAATGTGCGATCTCAAGAGCATTTACTACCAATTTTCTGCCTCTCTGCTTATTAGAATGTAAAGGGTGGTTCAACCATAATGCACGATGTTATGAGTCACACCTTAACGTCAAGTTTTTCGCCCAACTTTATTTCAGGATTTGACAAATTCATCCATGGAGAGGTACGTAATTGAGCAGTGCGTTAAGGTTGTTGAAGCCTTTTACGAAACTAAGCGTTCAAATCAAAATGCATTTCGTGCACTTCGTGATTTGTTTGGTCAGCATAATCGACCAAATGTGTCCACAATCGGGAGAATGATGCGCAAATTTCAGCAAATCGGGTCTGTAGGAGATGTGAAAACACCTGTGCATGCTCGCCCAGTTCGTTCTGCGGAAAACATTGCTGTTGTTCGCGGTAGTGTGGCAGAAGAGCCGTCAACATCGACTCGTCGTCGTGTTCAACGATTGAACATCTCACGAACATCACTGATGCGAATTTTGAATAAAGATTTTGCATTTACACGCTTACAAGGTTCAATTGACTCAAGAGCTGAAGCCTATTGACCATTTCAAACGTCGGCAATACGCCGAATTGTTGGTTGAATAGATAGAAGGGAATGGTGACATTACAAAGAAAATCATCTTTAGCAACGAGGCACACTTTCACCTCAGTAGATTCGTTAACAAGCAGAAATGCCGCATTTGGGCAAACGAGAAACCACGACTGATTGTTGAAAAGCCAATTCATCCACAAAGAGTGACTGTTTGGTGTGGTTTATGGGATGGCGGCACCATCGGGCCATACTTCTTCGAAAATGAGGACGGCCAAGTAGTTACCGTGAATGATGTTCGCTATTTCGAGATGATAACGGACTTCTTGTGGCCAGAAATTGAGGTTATTGACCTGAACGATATGTGGTTCCAACAGGATGGTGCCACTTGCCACACAGCGAATGAAACAATGGCTCTTTCGCGCGAGAAATTTGAAGGCCGTGTTATCTGTCGTTATGGCTATTTAATTGACTGCCCGATCATGTGATTTGACACCGTTGGATTTCTTTCTCTGGGGATATTTAAAAGAAAAAGTGTACGTCAATAAGCCAAGAACAATTCAAGAACTAAAGGATGAGATAATTCAGCACATTAACGACATTGAACCTCAATTATGTCTCAGAGTCATTGAAACCATCCGATAGAAGTATGCCACCGTAGCCGTGTCGAGCATTTGGGCAATATTTTGATAATTGTCACAGTTTATTCTATTATAATAAAAAATATTCACCTAATTCTCTGAAAACTTTTTGTTTTATTTACAATTAACATCATGCGTTTTGGTTGGACCACCCTTTATTTAAGCAATCGTGTTTGTTGCTTGATAAGATAAGATGGTCGATAAGCTTGATTTTTTAACTGACTTCCATAGGAGTAAAGGTTATTAGTTTCACCCGTACATTGTTTTGTTGTTGCTTTTTTAGGAATGTTCACCCATGACTTTTGAATGAAAATAAATAAAAGAGTTCTGTTTTCGGCCAAGTAATTACTTTCAATTAGGTCCCATTTGAAACTTTACCGTAAAAAAATATCTGAAGTTCCCTTCGGTTTTTCAACATAACTGATCGACACATATGAGGATTTTCATGATTGAGGTTTTAGACGAGAAACAACATATTGGACTAAAATGTCTTGGAATTGAATTGTTATTTTTTAAAGGACTCTACATATATTTACAGCCAAATATGGTACGTGGACGTCAAGAAATCGAATTTTAATGCTTTTTTGTACGAAATATATGCATTTATACGAAATATATACCACTTTATCCTAAATGACCAATAAGTTAATTCTATATGTAGCTTACATGCTATAATTTAAGATGATTTAGGGCAACATCTTTTGGGAGCTTTTCAAGATTGCTTTACCTTCAGCACTCGTCCTCCGATTGATAATGAACTTACAAGTACAATAAAATCCTTTTTAAATCCTTAGATGAAGATGTTATACGTAAGGTTTGTAAAATTCCCCAGGAAACAATAAGGGTTGAATGACTGCATATTAAAAAAATCATCGCCATTTGAAAATTTATTCATTACTTTTCAGATAATTTATACCTAATTTGGGCGGAAAGTTAAAATTAGTGATTCCCATACCAAAGACAATAGGGAACCACGTCCTTAAAAGACGATGACTTTGTATTATTGATCATAACTTTGAAGACGAATATGAAAATACATAGTTGAGTTTTCATTAAACAATGGCACATAATTTTCATGAAAGCTTTTACGAAGATAGTGGAAATCGAATAAACATAAACGAGTGTTACAGTTAAGAAGGATTTTTTTGTTACTTGGCGATTTTTTTGCATAGCAACAACACATGTGTAGATTGCAATTATTGAGGTTGAATATGAGAACTACTATATTGGACTAATATGCATAAGAACGGAATAGTATGTAGTAATCGAGCAGTCACCTAAGCCAACTGCCCGAAAACCAGCATAGCAATGTTCCGAAATTCCAAATGCAGATTTGAAAAATTTAATTATTCAAATTTATATTTTTGTAAATTATAAAATTTAGAAGAAAATGTTTTTAATTCTATATTATAAATATAAATTTGTATTATTTTTTTATACATATATTAAACTTAAATTTTTCTTTACGTTGATATTCTTCACGAGATTTATCTTTTTATTATGATTTAAACTATTCTATATATTATAATTTTTTTACTAACTTAATTCAAATCTGCAATTGACAGTTCTGACATGAGAACACTGATAAAATACATCCCATCCATGTATTGCATTGTAGCCCAGTCATATTAGGGCTTTCACCTCGGAATGAAAGATAATAAGCTGCAAATTGGTATGAACCTTTGTTTTGTCATTCTAAATGTTGTCTCAAAAGTCACAATCGTTATCGTGTCCGCGTCTCAAGATATTCAAGGTCAAAGGTCACAAAAATCGGTTTTTCGCGAATATCTGGCTTCCTATCGGTTAAATGAGATTTGCATTTATTATAAAAGTTGTAGGCTATAAAATTCCCTACAACTTTTGTTTAAACTTTTTTTTCATACGACCAACCGTTTTGAAGGTAGAGCGCGAAGAGTGCACATCGTACAGTCATATACGGCCTAATGCAAGGTCAAGCGTGAGTTATGGTTATCAGTACGTTATAAAGTCAATTATTTACTTGGAAATTATAATTATTAAACAATGCCTATTATTTATGTACTAACTATTAATTATTTATATTTAATTAAAGTAAGTAACTTGATTATTTATATATAATTATTCATATTTAACTATTTAAGTATAAAATATTATTAATTCTGGATTATATATTTTAGTTTTATTTTAAGTTAAAATGATAGTAAGAGTATATATTTTACACATATTTTTATTTATTATTAAATACGGCATAATATACATTTATCAAAATGTGAGTTCAAATATCAAAAGTATCTTTGTTGATTTTAATTGTAATGAAATTGGAAATGGAAGCTAATTATCTTCTTCTTGTTCGTCGTCTTCTTCTTCTTGTCGCTCAAAAATGTTCGATTCATTGTCATCATCCTCATTATCTGTCATGTTCATCTCCAAACCTTCCAGAATATCGGGATCATATGTATTTTCTTCATCGGGATTACTTGGATACAGTGAAGCGTTGAGGCAAGCTTGTCCGTTGCACTGGCCGCAAGCTAAAGAACATTGTAGCCCTGATTTTCTGCATCCACAGCGGGAACCACAACCATTTTTGCAATTGCAAAATATTACGTTTAGTAGTTCGGCTGGTGCTGGAGGTAATAACGTTCGTATGGGCTCCAGGATTTCATTTTCAAGCAAATAGTTAAATATGAATAATTATATATAAATAATCAAGTTACTTACTTTAATTAAATATAAATAATTAATAGTTAGTACATAAATAATAGGCATTGTTTAATAATTATAATTTCCAAGTAAATAATTGACTTTATAACGTACTGATAACCATAACTCACGCTTGACCTTGCATTAGGCCGTATATGACTGTACGATGTGCACTCTTCGCGCTCTACCTTCAAAACGGTTGGTCGTATGAAAAAAAAGTTTAAACAAAAGTTGTAGGGAATTTTATAGCCTACAACTTTTATAATAAATGCAAATCTCATTTAACCGATAGGAAGCCAGATATTCGCGAAAAACCGATTTTTGTGACCTTTGACCTTGAATATCTTGAGACGCGGACACGATAACGATTGTGACTTTTGAGACAACATTTAGAATGACAAAACAAAGGTTCATACCAATTTGCAGCTTATTATCTTTCATTCCGAGGTGAAAGCCCTAATATGACTGGGCTATTGCCGAATGCAATCTAACGCGGCTGAGCTAGAAGCTCGTCTCAATTCAACGTTGCGGCATAGAGATTATGCGGAGATTTGGACGGATCGAGGAGTCTGCTTGAGATCGCCACACAGCGCGGACGCCGTGAGAAAAGAAAACGGGAGTCTTGCCGGATGAGCGGAAGGGAAAATTTTGCATTCGGATCGTAGAGTGTAGCTATAGAAAAAGAAAAGATTAAATTTTGTGAATTTTGACTGAAGGAATCAATTTAACGTGAAAGAAAGGTTAAATTTGTGAATTTTGACTGAAGGAATTAATACAACGCGAAAGAAAAATTTTAGTTTTGTAAAATTTTGATTGGAGAAGTAGAATTTTGGAGGGAAAGAATTTGAGATAATTGTTGCTAAGACCAGTCGGGAAGAAAATAATTTGTTGAAATTAGAAAGATTTATTAAGTTATTTGACCATAAAGTCAATTCCAAGTGGTGAATCTTTGTTGATAGAATAGAAAGTAGTGAAATAATAAAGCCACGATGGTTTAAATATACCTGTTAAAACCTAAACACGTACATTGTGGAAAAAGCTTAGAGAGGAAAAGTATATGAAATAATTGGTGCAAATAACTGCGCAGTGGACCATTTAAAAATCACCGTACGGCGATGGAATAGATTTAAATTGTGAATGCCCACAACGCTGAGGAATCACTCCAGGCTATGGGTGTGCAGTTTTAAAATAGCCTGAACTCCTCTACGATGTGATTCGGATGATGTTGGTTACAAATCTGCAGTGAATTTGTGTCGGACCGTAGAGAACTGTGGTGCCTCCTTTATATCCACAGATGGTCGAGCTCCGTGTCAGAAAACTTGCGAGCCTGTCGAAGTCAGTGTCGTAGCTGAGGACTGGCCAGATTGGTGGCCACCAGGGGTGCAAACTTTTGGGGCGCGTTTCCACAACCCAAGACTGCGCAGAAGGGCAGCTAAAATAAACATGCAGATTATAAACGTGCCCTTAACTTACACAAACTATTTTTGTCGAATCCTAAAAAACTGATTTTACAAACAAACTAATATGTATTTCATATAAAAACGCACGGATAGCCCAGCTGACTATACCATATGTGCACAATTTATTGTTTTTCGTTCTATGTGCTAAAAATTGTAGATCTTTTTAGGAAAACAAAAAAAATATTGCATTGTTTAGCATTAAAAATTATCACTAAGTGTAATATCACTGGAAAGTCATGAGGGCAACTAGGTTGAAATAATAAACTTAAATAATGACTTACAGAAAACAGAAAATTTTGAAATAGCTTGTCTTTATCATGTCTGCTAGATTGTTCTGGTCCTAATAATAAAACTGCATTTCGTTCGCATCTGGGGCGCATCGAAACCACATCGGAACACATGATGTGCTCTTGAAACCGGTTTGGAAAATCGAAAGTAACTGTTTGGCTCTCGGAAACCTGAAAGTCGTTTACATTTTCGGGTTTGTGTCTATTCGTCTGTTCTCGGCCAGTACTTAAACGGGGCATAACATGAATGCCACCGTAAATGTTGCATGCACCTGGTATCTTTGAATAGAATGACGATCATTCTTATCAAACAAGCCGAACAAGTCACTCTGAGTAAGAAACCCGCCTCGATATCGTTGTTAACAGGGACTTGGTTTTTCCGTGAAAAAGTTCGAGCCATCATTCATCAATCAGCGGAGAAGACAGTAAATACCTGTGGTTATACAGTGCAATAAACAAAGGCTATATTTCAGTTGAATACTTTATTATTAAGTTATTTGTGAAGTAAACGCAAAACGTCATTCTTAAGTATTAGAATTCTAGTCAAGGTATTTCAGTTATTGTGATTGATTTAGAATGCCACCACAGAAAAAGATGTCTGGATCCCAATTCCGAAAGGTCAGAAGTACACGCAAAGTATAAAACAAAAAATTAGCCCACACATTACGCAAGTTGATATCGCTGAATCCAGAACAATGTGACATGACAATTACATCGCTGTCCGAAAGTAACACAACTTCTTCAGAAAATATTGATAAGCTACTTGATAAAGGCGAAAAAAAGGATAATACTGATAATGAAACAGCAACAGATAAAAACGAAAACCACGGTATGTGGTGGTATACGAGTATTTTATTGTTGCTGATATTTAGTATTAGTTTAGATAGGTGTTTCAAAACAGGTCTTATTTTATACTGTCGGGTTGTGTCAAATCACATGCACAGTGTTCATATTTAATCCAAACAAGAAGTGTGTGGGGTTCGATTATAACGGGAACCACGCAGTGCGAGCGGGAAAAGGTACCTAGTTGTTTTAATGGTCTCATTTATGACAACCAATAGGCGCAGGTTTGACACACTCTTTACTCTGCCTACAGATATTTTACTTGTTTTAACCAAATGTAGTTTTTTTTTATCAATTTTTGTTTTGTTTCGTATATGTTATTGAATAGTTTGCTCGACGAGGCTTGATAAAGGCGAAAAAAGGAGGATTGATAAAGGCGAAAAAAAGGATAATACTGATAATGAAACAGCAACAGATAAAAACGAAAACCACGGTATGTGGTGGTATACGAGTATTTTATTGTTGCTGATATTTAGTATTAGTTTAGATAGGTGTTTCAAATTCTACGTCTAGCACTCGTTGCGTGTAGACGTGTTTTTAATCGCTCCTGTCATTAATTTTAAAAATTAATTAATTTTTCACAAAAGTCAGTTTCAAAATATTGAAATAATTTTTTACGAGCCAGTCAAAAGCAAGTTTTGATTTTATTGGGGAAGAATTTATCGTCGAAGGCATCGACCAACCGTACCCATAAACCAAGAAAAGGCCAAACCAACGACAACTCGGGACTGCTGTATGGAGGAGCCCGACGGCTTCCCTCCGTTGGGGGGCTCCGGGGAAAATGACGGTGTGAAATTGGCAAGTGTCAACAAGCGGAGACACACGAGCACCCAGGATACCGCAGATGCCGGTCGCAAAACACAAGTGCTCGAGGATAGACAGGAAGTGTGCCGCCTTCGAAGTGAAATCGAAGAGCTAAAGGCAAGAATTCAAACGTATGAAGAAATGTTCAAGACGGCAAAACAAGTTCAAGAGAGTGGTCCGATACGAAAAGTCGAAAAACAGAAGAAAGCTGCAACTCCAATAATAACTGAAGAGGTATTAAGTGCTGGTGGCACGAACGAAAGCCAGAACTACTTTGCGGCGCTGGATGGACTCCAGCAGGACATGGAGGTAGACGAAGGTAACAAAGACGATAATTTTATCTTATATTTAAAAAATAAAAATAATGAAAGCAGAAATAGGGAGAAGAAACCAGCCCGTAGTTCTGCTGGTCCTCCTCAAAAAGTAGCCAAGAATACCGAGAAAATTCCGCCAATTAATGTCTTCGGGCAAAGCGGAAAAGACATGGTTCGGCTGTTGGCAGCCGAAAACAAATTGACAAATTTCGAAATCAAACGAATAAATTCTGAGAAGCTGTCAATTAGAACGAAAGCACTGGTTGATTTCAAATCAGCGAAAGATGCTTTGAATTCTGGGGAGGTTCCGCACTTCACCTATACCCCCAAGAGCGAGAAGAACCAGACGTTCTTGCTGAAGGGCTTGGATTGCGGAGAAGATACCGTCGATCTTCTTCAGGTTCTCAAGGAAACGGCGCCACAAATCAAGTTTATCTCAGTGAAAACATTCGCGACAAGAAGGTCGACGGTAGAAAAAAAAACTTACCACTTTATTTGGTACAAATAACAAATAAGAGCAGTCCAAGCGCTGTTCAGCAAATCAGATATTTAAATTTTCGAGTGGTGAGGTGGGAACGCCACCAGAAGCGAGAAATCAACCAGTGCTATCGCTGCCAACGGTTTGGGCATTCGGCTGCCAACTGCGCCATGCAATACCGATGCGTTAAATGCAAAGACGTGCATGCTCCCGGTGAGTGCAAATTGGCTCAGACGGAGCCAAAAGAGAAGTTATATTGTGTGAACTGCGGTGTTTTTGGTCACCCGGCATCATATCGAGGATGCTCCCGATATCAGGATGCAAGATTGAAATCTGCCCCAAAACAAACACAAATACACCGCAGTGTCTTAGCTCCGAACTTCGTCAAGCCCGGAGTATCATTTGCACTCGCCGCTAGAGGACCAGCAGAAAATGCGGAAAATAGGGTAAATAATGTAAGTGGCAATAATGAGCTGCTACTCAAAATTTATCAACAATTAAATTCCTTATCAGAGCGAATCGATAAACAAGATTCGAAAATTAACATTGTTTTTCAGCGTTTAGGACTTTCAAATGGCTCAAAATAAGTTGTCATCCAGCCACATTCCCACGGATAGGATTCGTCTCATCTCGATCAACGTCAACTCCATTGTTACTTTACATCGGCGTGATTATCTCCTTGAATTCATTGCCAGACAAAAGCCTGACATCCTGCTTCTAACCGAAACCCACCTCAATTCATGGCACTCCATGACATTCAAGGATTTTGAATTCGTAAGAAACGATAGGGTAATAGGTGATGGGGGAGGTGGCACCGGGATATTGGTACGAAGACCCTATTGTTTCCAAAATATTGAAAAAGTCGAATTCAAAAGCTTTGAATCTCTTGAAGTGTCCGTTATCAAAATCTCACTGCCAGGTGGGGATAACCTCTTCGTTATCTCTGCCTATGCAACTGGTGGAACTGTTCTCAAGCTCAAGGAGGAGCTCAATTCCTTGTTCGAAATACTCGAATTGAACAGGCTGCATAGCTATTATATTCTTGCTGGTGACCTGAACGCCAAGCATACATCATGGCTGAACGCCACCATTAATCCAAGAGGTGTATTCCTGAAATCGTGGATAACAGAGAACAAAATTGAATACAGGTGCAATCTATATGGGTCGGAGTTCCCAACATACCCTAGGACAAATTCATATTTGGACCTTGCATTGCTGACGCAAGACTCGAATTCAACTTTAATAGTCCTCAACGGAAACTGCAGGTGCTTCCTTATGATAGCGACCATAACGCAATCGTAATGGAAATCAATCATCACAGGGATGATTTCTTCCTCATTCCAGTTCAACATGAAAATCATCGGTTGAATTTCAAAAAAACAGACTGGGGAAAGTTTCAAAAGAAGTTTAATCGGGAGTACCAGAAGCAATGTCCCCCTTCTGATGGCGGCAACTCTTGCTCAATGGTTCCTAATGACAGAAATCTAACTAACGATGAAATAGATGTCTATTTGTCGAAGTTAGAGAAGCTGACGTTGGAAACGATTGAGAAAGTAGTTCCCAAGATTAAACATCGAAACAATATGGAAGGATATAAAACACCAACCATCGCAAGGTTGAAAAGATTGAAAAGCCTCCTTCTCACACGCGTCAACAATATTTATCGACGATTTTTGGACTACAACCATCCCTCGTTGTCTTTGTTGAAATTACATCTGAAGAATGTCCGGAACTTAATCCGTTCATACTTCAGGAGTGAGGTCAGCAATCAATGGGCGGAAAAATTGAGGGGTATTAGCCCACAGGACCCAGACGGCGTGTTCGCGAAAGTGAATAGCATATTCCGCAAGAAGTCTCGAGTGAAGGTATCGAATCTTGAAGTCGCTAGTGATGAGATAAATCTTCTCGATAGGGCTGGTATCGAAATTGATAGTACGACTCCGGATAGAAATGGAAACAGGATTATTTGTGAAGGATTGGATAAACTTGCCCTGATTGGAACACATTTTGAATTGGTTCATCTACCAACCCCTGAGAGAGGGAACGAAATTTTTTCAGAGTTCGTTGAGGCAAAAGTTTCCGACTTCAAATCAAGCCTGAACGGCCAATCAATTCTTCATTTCAATGAAACATTAACATCTGACCTCATACCGAGCTTGAATCTAATTGATTATTTTGTCAGCTATGAAGACTTGTGTTTCATATTTCGCAAGATAAACAACAAGAAATCATGTGGTAATGATGGTATTCCAAATGTAGTTCTCCGACATTTGCCTGAGGTTGCTATTAGGAACTATTGCATATTGTTCAACAACATGTTGAGCAATTCATATTTCCCAAATGAGTGGAAAAAGGCTAAGGTATTTCCAATCTTGAAGAAAGGAAAAGAATCTTCATGCCCGAAAAGCTATCGCCCAATCAACTTGCTGCCTAACATCAGCAAGGTGTTTGAAGTGATACTCAACAGAGCATTAAACGCCAACATTGAGGAAAATGAGTTGATGCCGAATTGCCAATTTGGTTTTCGTGCCAGGCATTCGACCACACATGCAATAACGAAAGTAGCCTCAGATATCTGTTGGAAACTAAATGATAGACAATGTGTTGGAGCATGTCTCATTGATATGGAGAAAGCCTTTGATACGGAATGGTTAGATGGACTTATTTTTAAACTCCTTCAGGACAAGTTCCCCAGACACCTTGTCGCCATGATGTGTAATATGTTATACGGGAAATCGTTTGTTGTAACCGATGGAAATCTGACAACAATGCGCGAGTTCAAGGTCTTGAATGGTCTACAGCAGGGAACAGTTACTGCGCCTTTGCTCTTCTCAATCTTTATTCGCAAGCTATTGAACGGCTTTGATTTTAACGTCTCGCCAACGCGATCATTAGTAGCGTTTGCTGATGATCTGATCATCTATACGGCTGACCGAAAAGCTACAATTGTTCAGAGCAATCTCCAAAAAATGTTCAATGATGTACAGCTGTACACTGACAATTGGCGAATGAAAATCAATGCGCAGAAGTGTGAAACAATCTTGTTTCGGACAACGCTGCAGGGGGTCAGTCAAGACCTGAAACGTAATTGGAAAGATTTCCACATCATGGCTGGCGAGGGTAGTTCAGAACGAGTTCCACATAAATCCTGTGTTCGGTACCTCGGTGTTTATCTCGATCAGTATCTGTACTATACTGAACATGTGAAAATCATGCTCAGTAAAGCACTTAAAGTAGTCATGGCCCTTCGAAAACTCTTTCATTCCAGATACATTGATCAAAAGGTCAAAATTATCTGTTACAAGACACTGGTTAGACCAGTTTTGACCTATGGGTGTCAGATCTGGTACAACCAGAGTGCCAGTACTATGGAAAAATTAAGAGTTTTCGAAAGGAAATGTCTTCGTGCATGTACTGGTTTGTACAGAAAGCCTGAGACGGATTGGAAACATTATGTATCGAATAGAAGAATTTATCAAACTGCTGAAGTGACTAGAGTCGATATCTTCATATTGAAGCTTCTTCGGAATCATATCGCAAGATCTGTGACTGTGAGTGAAAACCCTTGAATTTCACAGCCGTTCCACCCTACAGACGGGTATATAGCGACTTGCCTCGCTACTGGCTTCATTCCTCCAGAAGCATTCGTGTATTTGGACATGAATGGATATGTTTTTGATTCTGACGGCGTCCCAGTCATATATCACATATATCGACGGGCCACCGATAAGAAGATAAAATATCCTCCGAATTTGAGTTCACGAGACCAACGATTTCAATGGAGATACTCATTTGCTAGATTCGTTGAAGCTGATCGAGTTGAGACGGCGCAATCCAGGTATTGGTGGCTGAATGACAATGTCTAAATTTTTCGTGTTTGTTTTCAGTTTTGGTGTTTTTCGTTATTTAGTTTTTGAGTTTCAGCTCATTATTGCTACATTTAGTATTGTTATATATTTTTGTTAAAATCAGGTATAGGTTAGGTATATGTAATGTTTACTATATTCCGTTAGAGATAAGATTAAACACTTAGGTTAGGAACATTGTTATAGTATTTTTAGTATAAGATAAAGTTTTTTTGATTGTATTTTATTAGAAATAAGTTACAACATATTAGGTGTAGGATCAAAGTTTCACTGTTGTGTATTAATTATAAATAATTTTTGGATAGTGTTGGTTGGTTTTTTCTCCTTTTTCCAATTGAATTGTAAAAATATGTAATAATCGTAATTAATTGCATTTGCTATAGTTTTTTTTTTTTTTGATGAAATGAGTTTATGATAACGTACAAATTTAGAGAGCCATTTGGGCCATTAAGTTTTTTGATTGTTATTATTTGGAATTTGCTTTATATTCTTTTAAAATTTATAACGATGAGTATTAAATAAAGCGCTTTTGACTTTGACTTTGACTTTGATAGGTGTTTCAAAACAGGTCTTATTTTATACTGTCGGGTTGTGTCAAATCACATGCACAGTGTTCATATTTAATCCAAACAAGAAGTGTGTGGGGTTCGATTATAACGGGAACCACGCAGTGCGAGCGGGAAAAGGTACCTAGTTGTTTTAATGGTCTCATTTATGACAACCAATAGGCGCAGGTTTGACACACTCTTTACTCTGCCTACAGATATTTTACTTGTTTTAACCAAATGTAGTTTTTTTTTATCAATTTTTGTTTTGTTTCGTATATGTTATTGAATAGTTTGCTCGACGAGGCTTGATTGTCACCAGAATTTTTGAATTGATAAACTATGCATATAGAGTGTACCTTCAACGTCCTACAAGTGGCAAATAGTTCGTCGGGCTTTATTAGTAATTTTTTGTTTATTTAATAAAATCTAGCCTATTGGTAAGGTTGACTGGCAAACATTTAGTGCAGATTGTGCTTTGCAATCAACCTCGTTGAGTGAAATGTCTTCACGAGGATACGTTGTTCATTATGATGGTCTTACAATTGCTTTTTTCAGGTGATGTAACGACATTAAATACTTTAGATTCGGAAGATGCTGACTTTGAAAATCCTGTGTGCATAAATTATAATGACCCCAGGTCAAAGCCCAAATAGATGACAAGGTTAGATGTTGTCTCATTGAACGTGGACCAGAACAGGGAAAAGACTGCGATTTAAGGCTTTCAATGACTGATAATGGCAGAACTTTTTTAGCTGATTGGTTTTAGAAGACCATGTTAAATAATGAACAAATAGAGAGGAAATGGCTCATTTACAGTGATATGCTAAATCTATTTTTTGTTTTCCATTTTCATTATTCAGTACGAAAGAAACAATTTTCGCAAAAGGTTTTCGTGACTGGAAACATTTGAATCAAAGAATAGGAGAATACGAAAATACTGTAGAACATTGTAAATGTTATGAAACATGTAAAGAAATGGAAATGCGATTAACGAAAACTTTAGACAGAGAATTACATTGTGGAATATCTGCAGAAAAAGAAAAGTGGAGATACATTCTAAAGGTAGTCATAGACGTAGTAAGGTTTTGTGCCAAAAACAATCTGGAACTGAGAGGAGGGGTCGAACAAATTGGACATCGTAAATCTGATATATTTTTGAGTATTGTGGAACTCTTGGCCAAGCACAATCCATAAATGAAGGAACACGTGTCCTCTATTACCAAAGGAGCCTTTCGTACTTCTCACCAAATACAATATACAAAATAAAATAATTTCGGCACTATGTTCAGAAGTCAAAAATAAAATTTCGGCAAAAATTCTGCAAGCAAAATATTACAGTATCTCATTTGATTGTACCCCGGATATTAGGCACCAAGAACAAATGTCAGAAATTGTACGCTATGTAGATACAAATAATGGAAAGTGTACGGTTGAAGAAAGTATTTTAGCTTTTATAAAAACTTATGAACAAACCAGCGGTGGACTTACTGACAAAATCGTAAACAGACTCAGCCAAAATGGTCTGATATTATCAGACTGCATGGGACAGTCATATGACAATGATGCTAATCTGGCGGGTAAATATCAAGGAGTTCAAGCGCGAATCTTGCAACTGAATCAGCATGGCAGATTTTTCCCATATAGTGCTCACTCACTTAATTTAGTTGGAGTTCATGCGTCGTCTGTAACACCAGAATTAACTACATTTTGCGGGACAGTGTAAAATATTTTCAATAATTTTCCCGGATCAAGCTAACCGTTGGTTAGCTTGATCAAATTTGAAATGGACTCTGAAAGGCCATTCTGATACGAGATGTTTATCAAAATATAATTTAATTCACGCATTGCTTACTCAACTACCGCAGGTAATGAAAACATTAAATACCATTGCAGATGGTACTAATGAAAACACGTCATATACAGCTGACGCTGTATTCTCAGCAAAAACCATTTTAAAAATGATTAATTTCTAATTTATCTATTTATTGGCCGTATAGGATCACCTTCTTAGGAGAATAGATAAAGTTAATCGCATTGCACAGGAGAAAACCGTTTCCATTGAGGTTGCATCAAAACATTTGGAGGGGCTTGTTGATTTTTTTCAACGATTTCAGAAATAATCAGATAGAGCCATGTAATATTTCCGCAAAAAAATAGCAAATGAATCATTGATAGAACCAGAGTTTTCTGAAATACATAAACGAAAGGTTCAGATAATGTACGACGAAAAGGCCAAAGATTAAGCGGCTATAGTAACTCCGCATCAAAAATTTAAGGTTCAGCTTTAGTGTGCAGTAGACAATCTTATTCAGCAAATGGAATGGAGATTTCAAAGTTTGGCTATCGTAGCTTCTGATTTTGGGTTCCTTACAGGACCTTCGTTAAACGATACATCTACTGGAGAGCTTAAAAAATCAGCAACTTACCTCGCATTAAAGTACAAAAATGATTTAAATGCCAATGAATTATGTCTAGAGATTGAAAGCGAAAAACCCCAAATAAAATCATTGCTGCTTAAAAAATGCAGAATACATAAAGTCAAAGTCAAAGTCAAAAGCGCTTTATTTAATACTAATCGGTATAAATTTTCAAAGAATATAAAGCAAATTCCAAACAATAAATATACAAAAACTTAATGGCCAAAATGGCTCTCTAAATTTATACGTTATCATTAAACAGCTTTCTTCAAAAAAACTCTAGCGAATTCAATCAATTAAAATTATTACATATTTTGAGAATTAATTAGAAAAAGGAGAAAACACCAACCAACACTATTATTTATAATTTAAAAACAACAGTGAACTTTGATCCTACACCTAATATGTTTTAACTTAATTCTAATAAAATGCAATCAAAAACTTTATCTTATACTAAAAAATTCTATAAAAATGTTCCTAACCTAAGCGTTTAACCTTATCTCTAACCGTATATAATAAACATAACATATGCCTAACCTATATCTAATTTTTGACAAAAATAAACAATACTTAATGTAGCAATAATGATCTGAAACTCAAAAACTAAATAACGAAAAAACACCAAAACTGAAAATAAACACGAATAATTTAGACATTGTCATTCAGCCACCAATATCTAGATTGCCCCGTCTCAATTCGATCAGCTTCAAAAAATCTAGCAAATGAGTATCTCCATTGGAATTGTTGGTCTCGTGAACTCAAACTCGGAGGATATTTTATCTTCTTATCGGTGGCCCGTCGATAAATGTGATATATGACTGGGACGCCGTCAGAATCAAAAACATCGATTCATGTCCAAATACACAAATGCTTCTGAAGGAATGAAGCCAGTAGCGCAGGGGCCATGCTAATCTTCTCTGTATCGTTCCAATTTTAGTATATGTTCTGCCGAAGCAGATGGTGGCAACTCTTGCTCAATGGTTCCTAATGACAGGAATCTAACTAACGATGAAATAGATCTCTATTTGTCGAAGTTAGAGAAGCTGACGTTGGAAACGATTGAGAAAGTAGTTCCCAAGATTAAACTTCGAAACAATATGGAAGGATATGAAACACCAACCATCGCAAGGTTGAAAAGATTGAAAAGCCTTCTTCTCACACGCGTCAACAATATTTATCGACGATTTTTGGATTACAACCATCCCTCGTTGGCTTTGTTGAAATTACATCTGAAGAATGTCCGGAACTTAATCCGGTCATACTTCAGGAGTGAGGTCAGCAATCAATGGGCGGAAAAATTGAGGGGTATTAGCCCACAGGACCCAGATGGCGTGTTTGCGAAAGTGAATAGCATATTCCGTAAGAAGTCTCGAGTGAAGGTATCGAATCTTGAAGTCACTAGTGATGAGATAAATCTTCTCGATAGGGCTGGTATCGAAATTGATAGTACGACTCCGGATAGAAATGGAAACAGGATTATTTGTGAAGGATTGGATAAACTTGCCCTGATTGGAACACATTTTGAATTGGTTCATCTACCAAACCCTGAGAGAGGGAACGAAATTTTTTCAGAGGTCGTTGAAGCAAAAGTTTTCGACTTCAAATCAAGCCTGAACGGCCAATCAATTCTTCATTTCAATGAAACATTAACATCTGACCTTATACCGAGCTTGAATCTTATTGATTATTTTGTCAGCTATGAAGACTTGTGTTCCATATTTCGCAAGATAAACAACAAGAAATCATGTGGTACTGATGGTATTCCAAATGTAGTTCTCCGACATTTGCCTGAGGTTTCTATTAGGAACTATTGCATATTGTTCAACAACATGTTGAGCAATTCATATTTCCCAAATGAGTGGAAAAAGGCTAAGGTATTTCCGATCTTGAAGAAAGGAAAAGAATCTTTATGCCCGAAAAGCTATCGCCCAATCAGCTTGCTGCCTAACATCAGCATGGTGTTTGAAGTGATACTCAACAGAGCATTAAACGCCCACATTGAGGAAAATGAGTTGATGCCGAATTGCCAATTTGGTTTTCGTGCCAGGTATTCGACCACACATGCAATAACGAAAGTAACCTCAGACATCTGTTGGAAACTAAATGATAGACAATGCGTTGGAGCATGTCTCATTGATATGGAGAAAGCCTTTGATACGGTATGGTTAGATGGGCTTATTTTTAAACTCCTTCAGGACAAGTTCCCCAGACACCTTGTCGCCATGATGTGTAATATGTTATACGGGAAATCGTTTGTTGTAACTGATGGAAATCTGACAACAATGCGCGAGTTCAAGGTCTTGAATGGTCTACAGCAGGGAACAGTTACTGCGCCTCTGCTCTTTTCAATCTTCATTCGCAAGCTATTGAACGGCTTTGATTTTAACGTCTCGCCAACGCGATCATTGGTAGCGTTTGCTGATGATCTGATCATCTATACGGCAGACCGAAAAGCTACAATTGTTCAGAGCAATCTCCAAAAAATGTTCAATGATGTACAGCTGTACACTGACAATTGGCGAATGAAAATCAATGCGCAGAAGTGTGAAACAATCTTGTTTCGGACAACGCTGCACGGGGCCAGTCAAGACCTGAAACGTAATTGGAAAGATTTCCACATCATGGCTAGCGAGGGTAGTTCAGAACGAGTTCCACATAAATCCTGTGTTCGATACCTCGGTGTTTATCTCGGTCAGTATCTGTACTATACTGAACATGTGAAAATCATGCTCAGTAAGGCACTTAAAGTAGTCATGGCCCTTCGAAAGCTCTTTCATTCCAGATACATTGATCAAAAGGTCAAAATTATCTGTTACAAGACACTGGTTGGACCAGTTTTGACATATGGATGTCAGATCTGGTACAACCAGAGTGCTAGTACTATGGAAAAATTAAGAGTTTTCGAAAGGAAATGTCTTCGTGCATGTACTGGTTTGTACAGAAAGCCTGAGACGGATTGGAAACATTATATATCGAATAGAAGAATTTATCAAACTGCTGAAGTGACGAGGGTCGATATCTTCATATTGAAACTTCTTCGGAATCATATCGCAAGATCTGTGACTGTGAGTGAAAACCCTTGGATTTCACAGCCGTTCCACCCTACAGATGGGTATATTGCGACTTGCCTCGCTACTGGCTTCATTCCTCCAGAAGCATTCGTGTATTTGGACATGAATCGATATGTTTTTGATTCTGACGGCGTCCCAGTCATATACCACATATATCGACGGGCCACCGATAAGAAGATAAAATATCCTCCTAATTTGAGTTCACGAGACCAACGATTTCAATGGAGATACTCATTTGCTAGATTCGTTGAAGCTGATCGAGTTGAGACGGGGCAATCTAGGTTTTGGTGGCTGAATGACAATGTCTGAATTATTCGTGTTTATTTTCAGTTTTGGTGTTCTTCGTTATTTAGTTTTTGAGTTTCAGCTCATTATTGCTACATTTAGTGTTGTTGTTTATTTTTGTTAAAAATTAGGTATAGGTTAGGTATAAGTAATGTTTACTATATTCCGTTAGAGATAAGATTAATCACTTAGGTTAGGAACATTGTTATTGATTTTTTTAGTATAAGATAAAGTTTTTGATTGTATTTTATTAGAAATAAGTTACAACATATTAGGTGTAGGATCAAAGTTTCACTGTTGTGTTTTGATTATAAATAATTTTAGGATAGTGTAGGTTGGTTTTTTCTCCTTTTTCCAATTAAATTTTAAAAATATGTAATAATCGTAATTAATTGAATTTGCTTTAGTTTTTTTTTGATGATATGAGTTAACGATAACGTACAAATTTAGAGAGCCATTTGGGCCATTAAGTTTTTTGATTGTTATTGTTTGGAATTTGCTTTATATTCTTTTAAAATTTATAACGATTAGTATTAAATAAAGCGCTTTTGACTTTGACTTTATGAAGCCAGTAGCGAGGCAAGTCGCAGTATATCCGTCTGTAGGGTGGAACGGCTGTGAAATCCAAGGGTTTCCACTCACAGTCACAGATCTTGCGATATGATTCCGAAGAAGTTTCAATATGAAGATATCGACCCTCGTCACTTCAGCAGTTTGATAAATTCTTCTATTCGATATATAATGTTTCCAATCCATCTCAGGCTTTCTGTACAAACCAGTACATGGAAAAACACATTTCCTTTCGAAAACTCTTAATTTTTCCATAGTACTCGCAGTCTGGTTGTACCCGATCTGATATCCATATGTCAAAACTGGTCTAGCCAGGGTCTTGTAACAGATAATTTTGACCTTTTGATCAATGTATTTGGAATGAAAGAGTCTTCGTAGGGCCATGACTACTTTTAGTGCCTTACTGAGCATGGTTTTGACATGTTCAGTATAGTACAGATACTGATCGAGATAAACACCGAGGTATCGAATACAGGATTTATTTGGAACTCGTTCTAAACTGCCCTCGCCAGCCATGATATGGAAATCTTTCCAATTACGTTTCAGGTCTTGACTGACCCCGTGCAGCGTTGTCCGAAACAAGATTGTTTCACACTTCCGCGCATTGATTTTCATTCGCCAACTGTCAGTGTACAGCTGTACATCATTGTACATTTTTTGGAGATTGCTCTGAACAATTGTAGCTTTTCGGTCTGCCGTATAGATGATCAGATCATCAGCAAACGCTACCAATGATCGCGTTGGCGAGACGTTAAAATCAAAGCCGTTCAATAGCTTGCGAATGAAGATTGAGAAGAGCAGCGGTGCAGTAACTGTTCCCTGCTGTAGACCATTCAAGACCTTGAACTCGCGCATTGTTGTCAGATTTCCATCAGTTACAACAAATGATTTTCCGTATAACATATTGCACATCATGGCGACAAGGTGTCTGGGGAACTTGTCCTGAAGGAGTTTAAAAATTAGTCCATCTAACCACACCGTATCGAAGGCTTTCTCCATATCAATAACACATGCTCTAACGCATTGTCTATCATTTAGTTTCCAACAGATGTCTGAGGTTACTTTCGTTATTGCATGTGTGGTCGAATACCTGGCACGAAAACCAAATTGGCAATTCGGCATCAACTCATTTTCCTCAATGTGGGCGTTTAATGCTCTGTTGAGTATCACTTCAAACACCATGCTGATGTTAGGCAGCAAGCTGATTGGGCGATAGCTTTAAGGACATGAAGATTCTTTTCCTTTCTTCAAGATCGGAAATACCTTAGCCTTTTTCCACTCATTTGGGAAATATTTATTGCTCAACATGTTGTTGAACAATATGCAATAATTCCTAATAGCAACCTCAGGCAAATGTCGGAGAACTACATTTGGAATACCATCAGTACCACATGATTTCTTGTTGCTTATCCTGCGAAATATGGAATACAAGTCTTCATAGCTGACAAAATAATCAATAAGATTCAAGCTCGGTATAAGGTCAGATGTTAATGTTTCATTGAAATGAAGAATTGATTGGCCGTTCAGGCTTGATTTGAAGTCGGAAACTTTTGCTTCAACGACCTCTGAAAAAATGTCATTTCCTCTCTCAGGGTTTGGTAGATGAACCAATTCAAAATGTTTTCCAATCAGGGCAAGTTTATCTAATCTCTCACATATAATCTGTTTCCATTTCTATCCGGAGTCGTACTATCAATTTCAATACCAGCCCTATCGAGAAGATTTATCTCATCACTAGTGACTTCAAGATTCGATACCTTCACTTGAGACTTCTTGCGGAATATGCTATTCACTTTCACAAAAACGCCACCTGGGTCCTGTGGGCTAATACTTCTCAATTTTCTCGTCCGCTAAACGCTGATCTCACCCCTGGAGTATGAACGGATTAAGTTCCGGACATTCTTCAGGTGTAATTTCAACAAAGCCAACGAGGGATGGTTGTAATCCAAAAATCGTCGATAAATATTGTTGACGCGTGTGAGAAGGCTCTTCAATCTTTTCAACCTTGCGATGGTTGGTGTTTCATATCCTTCCATATTGTTTCGATGTTTAATCTTGGGAACGACTTTCTCAATCGTTTCCAACGTCAGCTTCTCTAACTTCGACAAATAGAGATCTTTTTCATCGTTAGTTAGATTCCTGTCATTAGGAACCATTGAGCAAGAGTTGCCGCCATTAGAAGGGGACATTGCTTCTGGTACCCCGGATTAAACTTCTTTTGAACTTTCCCCAGTCTTTTTTTTTAAATTCAACCGATGATTTTCATGTCGAACTGGAATGAGGAAGAAATTATGCCGTTGATGATTGATTTCCATTACGATTGTGTTATGGTCGCTATCATAAGGAAGTACCTGCAGTTTCCGTTGAGAACTATTAAAGCTGAATTCAAGTCTTGCATCAGCAATGCAGAGGTCCAAATATGAATTTGTCCTAGGGTATGTTGGGAACTCCGCCCCATATACATTGCACTTGTATTCAATTTGGTGCTCTGTGTTCCACGATTTGAGGAATACACCTCTTGTATTATAAGTGGCGTTAAGCCATGATGTATGCTTGGCGTTCAGGTCACCAGCAAGAATATCATAACTATGCAGCCTGTTCAATTCGAGTATTTCAAACAAAGAATTGAGTTCCTCCTTGAGCTTGGGAACAGTTCCACCAGTTGCATAGGCAGAGATAACGAAGAGGTTATCCCCACCTGGCAGTGAGATTGTGATAACGGACACTTCAAGAGATTCAAAGCTTTTGAATTCGACTTTTTCAATATTTTGGAAACGATAGGGTCTTCGAACCATTATACCGGTGCCACCTTCCCCATCACCTATTACCCTATCGTTTCTTACGAATTCAAAATCCTTGAATGTCATGGAGTGCCATGAATTGAGGTGGGTTTCAGTGAGAAGGATTATGTCAGGAGATAATCACGCCGATGTAAAGTAACAATGGAGTTGACGTTGATTGAGATGAGACGAATCCTATCCATGGGAATGTGACTGGATGACAAATTATTTTGAGGCATTTGAAACCCCTAAACGATGAAAAACAGGATTGATTTTTGTATCTTGTTTATCAATTCTTTCCGCCAAAGAATTTGGTTGCTGGTCAATCTTATGAAGCAGCTCATTATTGCCACTTACATTATTTACACTATTTACCGCATTTTCTACTGGTCCTCTAACGGCTTGTGCAAATGATCCTCCGGGCTTGACGAAGTTCGGAGCTAAGACATTGCGGTATAGTTGTGTTTGCTTTGGGACAGATTTCACTCTCGCATCTTGATATCGGGGGGCATCCTCGATATGATGCCGGGGGACCAAAAACACTGCAGTTAACACAGTATAATTTCTCTTTTACCTCCCTCTGAGCCAATTTGCACTCACCGGGAGCATGCACGTCCTTGGATTTGACGCATCGGTAATGCATGGCACAGTTGGCAGCCGAATGCCCAAATCGTTGATAGCGATAACACTGGTTTCGGGGGTGTTCCCACCCCACCACTCGGAAGTTCAAGTATCTGATTTGTTGTAGAGCACTTGGACAGCTCTTATTTGATATCTGCACCAAACAAAGTGGTAAATTTTTTTTTCTACCGTCGACCTTCTTGTCGCAAACGTTATAACGGAGATAAACTCGATTTGTGGTGCTGCTTCTTTGAGCACCTGTAGAAGATCGACGGTATCTTCTCCGCAGTCCAAGCCCTTCAACAAGAAGGTCTGGTTCTTCTCTCTTTTCGGGGTATATGTGAAGTGGAGCCTCCCCAGAATTTAAAGCATTTTTTGTTGATTTGAAATCAACTAGTGATTTTGCTCTGATAGTCAACTTTTCGGCATTGATTCTTTTAATTTCGAAATTTGTTAATTTATTTTCGGCTGCCGCTTTCCTGAAGTATGCACTGCATTAATGTTATTTGTTACAATTCCTGTGACTACAGCTAGTGCTGAACGATCGTTTTCAAAACTAAATTTAATGTAAACCTATTTAAGAAACTCTATTGGACAAGACAGGTTATGTAACTTGGCTATTCTGTCTATTGAAAATTCTGTGGCCCGATCTTTAAACTTTGATAATGTTGTAGACACTTTTGTGGAACAGAAAGCTCGAAGAAAAGATTTTTCTTAATAAATATTCTATTGAAATTAAATTGTTATTTTTATTTCATTGTAAATGTATGCAGCTTTCCTGACGATGTTGTTCCTTCACCGAAAAGCTAGCAAATGGAAGATGAATGTGAAGTCTCCAATCCGCATTGGGCTGGCGAGGGGGACTATAGCCCATTCCCTCTCGCCTAAGAGAGGAGGCCTATGCCCAGCAGTGGAACGTATATAGGCTGGTGAATGTGAATGAATGTAAATGTATAAACCCATGCTCTTTAAAATAAAATTCTTATTAGTGCTGGATAACTACTTGAGTGGTTTATTAAAATTAAACTAAGTACAACGTGACAAATTTTACTCATAGGGCCCTATCAAAAGAATTTGCCACGGGCCCCAAATGGCATAGTTACGCCAATGATGGCTTGGGCTAGAAAACGTTCTTAAATTTAGATATAAAATCAGTCTCTAAAGAGTGTGAAATAATAACCTTTTAGAAAAAAATAGAAATTAAAACTGCCTTCGAAGTGCCCTAAAGAGGAAAAATAAATTTCATGGAATTGGTGCTAAATCAATTTCTCCGGTTGGACATAATAACAAAAATGAATCAACATGATATAACTGATTTAGAACCGATTCCATAAAATTTATTTCATCCTTTTTGAGACATTTCGAACTCAGTTTTTATTATTTTTATAAAGGTTTTCAATAGTTTTTCAATAGTTTTATTAATTAACTCGAACTATTAACCACTGCAAAAATATTTTTGGGTTTTCAACTAATCTATCGATTTTGCATTCTCATTGCAACAATTTATAAATTCTAGTAATTCTATCTTACCACTTTCCTACCCTACCACCCACTCATTTCACAAAGTCACACTTCCTCCTGATATTGGCTCAAATTTTAGATGGAATTCCATTCAATCTCTTGTATGCCATTGTTCCAGTCCAGCTATGTAAAAGTGATTCATCGCACACAAACACTTCTGACCATTCTGTGACCCTGGTAGAATTCATGAATTGATTTATGACCCGAAATTGTCGGAGCTGTCTCATAAAAGTCATTTCAATAAACCCAATGAGCTGCTCTGTCCACACTATGCAACATCCAATCATACATTTCACTTCCCCAGTACTTGAGACGTTTCGTTCAAATTCATCTGGGAGGCAAGCACACGTAACTGTAAAAGTGTATGAGTACATTATCTAAGAGAGCTAACTCGTTAGTGGGTGATTATAATATTAATGGACATTTTTATAATGCTGTCTGCTAGCTGTCTAATGATTTTGCTTAAAACTTTCTCATACCACTTTTTGGTCACGGACTACCAGGCGCTCAAAGCTCGAAGTGTGTAAATGGAAGCGGGCGCCAAGCTCTTGCAGGCATGCCAGTCTGCTTGGCTTCGAGAAAACTGTCTTCAGTGTGCCATGTATATCAAACAATCGGTAAATAACCAAGCGCTCAGAATATTTCGCAGATATTACACCATAGAGGCAGCGAGCTTGGGAAGTTGCTTCGAGATTTTCCCACACTGAATATACCCGTACGTTGGGCGAATGCGCATGGGGAAGCACCGATAATTTCCGGTCGTTAGATACAGAAAGTATCTTTTGCTTATTGCTTTGCAAAAGGAAATAACACGATAGGGGTGCTTTGCTGTAAAAGCAATGTTGAATAGTATCGTTTAGTGAAATACAATAAATATATATTAAAAAGTTGGGAAGATAGACTTATGCTCATGCCAGAAGCGTTTTGTACCCAACATACGAAATGAATAAATTCAAGAAACATGTCAAAGATATGTGCATGATTAGAAGAAAATCCATTGTTTCTCTATTTTCAACGTTCGCAGAAATCAGTCCTATCATGAATTCCCAAAAAAATTTATTTTATTGATCCCATTTGAAAATTTTAAGATTGAATCAAAATTCCAGTGTCTTGTATGATGGAAAGTCTATAAAATACCAAAATCGTGGGTTATTGTTGTTGTGATTGGAGAAATTTCAAATGGCTATAACTTCCGTGAATAACGTTCGATTTTGATTAAACTTACAGAGTATTAAGACCTTTAATAAGACTAATTAAATATCGAATTTCGTTGAGTTTAAGGGTATCTACACGATTTTATTGGGGAAAATGTGAAATTCGAAGATAGGATAGGTATTTGTTGTTGTTGTGCTCATAAAGACCGATCACCAGGATTTTTTCAGATTTTTTATTGCACAGGTATCCTATCGCGAGGGGGGCAGAAATTTTTCGGGTATTTCGCCTCCATGTGCACCCCTTGAAGCAAAAAATGTCAAATTAATCAAATAAGAGTCACTTTTTCCAATGTGTTTTAATTAAAGTAAGTAAAAAAAAGAAAACTGACTTCGGAATGCCCTAAAAAGGATGAAATAAATTTTATGGAAGCGGTGCCATATCATGTTTTCCCCCATTATTTTGTGATGGAGCAGATGTTGGAAGTATCTATGTTGAAATGGGGAAATTGATTTGGCACCGCTTCCATAAAATTTATGTCATCCTTTTTAGGGCATTCCGAAGTCGGTTTTCTTATTTTTCTAAAAATTTTTTAATTCACCCTTTTTAGAGGCAAATTTTTTCATTTCAAAACTTAGTTTCTTGAATACGTTGTATCATGTACTCGTATATTAAAATATAATTTTTAATGCAATGCGAAAACCACTACGACTAAAATCTGCAGCGTTCATAGGAATCGAATTTAATTCTGGTACATTTAATACATGATCTCATCAACCTCTACCTTGATTTTAGATTTCATAAAAATCCAATAAGGATTGTAGCTTTGAGAAATTTTCGAATTTCGAACTTTGCCTAGCCGCCATTTTTATATTCTGAACTGACCCTGAATTGCTTTTTTATCGCTCAACTTTTTCCGACCTTTGAGCGGCCGACATTTTGTTTCAAATTGTTCCGCTTTGGACTTTTTATTGTGAGCTTTATCACACAATTGAATAAATTCTTGTACCAGTTTTGGCACAAACCGGGGCCATACTATAGTCAGAACAGAAATATTTCTGAAAATTTGGCTAAAATCAAAGCAAAGTTGCGAGCTCCAGGCGCAAATTTTTTTATATCCTATCGACATACAACCAACCATACACACACACTTATATATATATATATATATATATATATATATATATATATATATATATATATATATATATATATATATATATATATATATAAGTGTGTGTGTATGTATATATATATATATATATATATATATATATATATATATATATATATATATATATATATATATATATATGTAGAATCCGACCACGATAATTATGTAAAATCCGAACACAATAATTACATCAGACGTAAAGAGTATATTGTAATTTTATTTGATGGCAATAAGAATAGTGTCAGCGTACCGACAATTTATGACAAAACGAAAGTCTCTTCACAGTTCATTTGATTAATTAGGTTTTGGGCGAACTCGCGTCCTGTCCGATTGAAGACTTCATTTGAACTAACTGGCTGGGGACGATATCGTACATCTGTCTCTCTTCCACACGGCCATCCTACTCAGACTCAGTCTCTGAGTCGTATAACCAAGGTTTCATCTGGTCGGCTGACGAAGAAGTTCGCATTGGTCCATCGTGGAATCCCCTTCTTTCCAGATCGTAACGTTCGTTTCGTTTGGTTTTGGTTATTACATAAGGTCCTAAGTACTTTCCTCGTAGCTTAAGTCCAGTTCCGAATTGAGTTCGTTTGATCGCTACTAAATCACCCTCCTTATAAGTATTGGCTGGCTTCCTTCTTCGATTGAACTGACGCTTTTGTTCTTCTTGGATATCCAGGATCTTACTTCTGGCATGGTCTCGCAAGTACTCACGCGTTTGCCCAAAATTGTTTGCCCATTCAATTTGTAGTAGTTCCATTACCCGCAAATCTTCCTTGTTCTTCATTTTAACTCCTAGTAGAACTTCACAGGGAGATAAGTCGATACTACGGTGATATGCAGAGTTGATGCAGCGTTGTACACGATCCAGATGTCGATACCAGTTGGAAGGATTCTCAATAGTGAGTTTGGCCAATACGTTCGTGACAGTTTGATTTTCCCGTTCGACCTGACCGTTGCCTCTAGGTACGCCGGTGGTAATGGCATGATGTTCGATTCCTCTATCTATGCAATATTCTTCAAAGTCTTTTGATGTAAAAGCCGAACCTTTGTCCGTGATAATTCGATGAGGGTCTCCAAATACTTTCGCTTGTCGTTCCAGTTTATCGATAACTTCGCGCACACCTGTAGATTTTGTGGGGTAAATCCAACAGAACTTGGAAAATCCGTCCATGATGACTAAAATATAATTATACCCTTTTCCAGTAGTCGTCATGGGTCCTTGGTGGTCGATGTGGTATGTGTTTAGCGGGGTATCGCCTTTGGCAATCGGGTGTAATGCACCTTCCTGTTTCCTCTTTTTATTCTTTACCAGAATGCATGGAACGCAGCATTGTATGAAATTTTCTATCTTCGTCTTTAAATTAGGAATAAAGAACTCATTGGAGATGATAGCTTCCATCTTCTTAAATCCAAAACGGCCGTTCTCATGAGTGCGCCGTATAACATCCCTTTGCAAATTTGTTGGTAACACAATCACGTCTTTTCCATTGACCGTCTTTAGCAGAACACCGTCTCGCGTCAGGTAATCTTCATATTGGCCATTCTTTAGTACTTCCTTAATGGCACGCAATTTTTCATCTTTTTCCTGTTGTTCCTTGATAGTGGATCTAATGTTGTCGTTTATGCTCATGACGGGATTTCTGCTTAGGAAGTCGACATGTTTCATTTGTTGCGCTGACCGATGAACCATGACATAGTCGAACTCTTCCATCATTAGTGTCCATCCAACAACGCGACGAGGCATTTCTTTTTTGTTTACTGTTCGTTGAAAGGCCGCACAATCTGTCACTATTCTGAATCTGATTCCTAGCAAGTATGGGCGAAATTTTTTCAATGCTTCGACAATCGCCAATGTCTCCAATTCATACGAGTGGTAATTCTTCTGAGCATCGTTGGTCGCCTTACTCATATAGTATACCGGTCGAAAATGTTTTTTTAGTGGTTCCTTTTGCATCAATACTGCACCCAATCCATTTTTACAGGCATCGGTGTGTAGTTCTGTCTCGTTTTCTTGTCTAAAAATGCACAGGACAGGTTCTTGCGTCAACATTTCTTTAATGTGGTTGAAGGCTAATAGTTCTTCTTGTTCGAATTTAATCGTTGCATTCTTCTTAAGCATTGCCGTTAATGGTGCCGCTATTCTTGCATATCCTTCAATGAATCTTCTAAAATAGCTTGTCAATCCCAGGAAGCTTCGAAGTTGTTTGACTGTCTTAGGGACTGCAAACTTGATTACTGCCTGAGTCTTCTTTTTCGTGGGTCGGACCGTTGAATCTTCAACTATATACCCCAAGTATTCTACTGATGTTTGCAAAAACTGACATTTGCTCCAGTTAATATCCAACCCATTTGCGGCAGCTACGTTCAACACGGTATGCAGTTTCTCTATACCTTCTTCTCTTGTATGCGATGGAATTATGAAATCATCGACGTATGGTATAATAATTTTATTTTTAATCAGTTTCTTGAAAACGTCTCTAATGAATCTTCCAAAAGCGGCTGGGCTATTACATAAGCCAAATGGGGTTTTCAAAAATTCATACTGATTATCAGGGGTTAGGAAAGCTGTATATTTCCTACTTTCCTTTGCCACTGGTACATGGTAGAATCCATTGCGTAAATCCAACAGTGTATAAATTTTGTAACCCGCTAACGCTTCAAGCTGTTCCTCGATTATTGGCATTGGATACCTGTCCTTGATTACCACTTTGTTCAGCTTTCTGTAGTCGATACATGTGCGATAGTCACCATTTTTCTTTCGCACAAGCACAACAGGACTTGCGAACTCTGACTCGCTGGGTTGTATTATGCCTTCTTTGAGCCACTCTTCAATTTGTTTGTCGAGAATCGCGCGTTCCAGTGGAGCTAGTCGTCTTTGCTTCTGATATATTGGCGTTTCGTCTACCAACACTATCTTGGTTTCGATCATCGTCTTGCTTTTATTTCTATCTGGTTCATAACTATTTATCATGGCCTGGACTTTCTTACGCCATGGTTCGGGTAGATCCAATTCGGTGTCGTTTCCTGTATCGTATTCAATGTTCATCATACCAACACTTTCTTGCAAAGTATGTGTGTTCTCCTTTTCGCATTCGTCTTCTTTGGGCAACTTCTTAATTGCAATTTCGTTTCGGCTAAGAACGATTTCCGTTTGTTTAGTCCATTCTCTACCTAACAGCATTTCATATTGCATACTGTTGGTGGGTACAATGTAGAACATGGTGCTGAAATGTTCGCCATTAACGTTTATTGGCACTATGATTTGCCCCAGCGGTTGTATGGTGCTTCCTCCTAATCCAGTGAACGTACGATAGGTCTTCGTGTATTTTGGTTTCCCAATCGCTTCGTATTTACCATAACTCAGCAAGTTTACAGGACTTCCAGTGTCCACTAATGCGTTCAAGCTTATGTTGTCTAATTGTACTCTGGTCATCATTTCATGTTTATCACTGATGTTGTTAAGCGTAGCATTATTGCAATTTTTGGATACATGCCCGGATTGGTTGCATCTAAAGCATTTGCTTCCTTTCTCTTTCTGGCTGCAATCTGCTGATTTGTGTCCAATTGCACCACAATTAAAGCATCGTATTTTATTTGGTTGTATTGCTTTCATGACTGGTGATCTTGTTGATTTGCTATTATATTCACTCATATTATTTTTATATAACTTTGTTATTTTTGTTGTAGCGTTCGTTGTTGATAGTTGCGCATACGCACGCAGTTTTTCTTTGAATTCGGTGATGCTCTTTGCGTTATATAGTATGATTTTGTTTCCACTGTGGTCACGAATTCCTTCTATTGTATAATGCATCAGAGATTCATCGTCGACTTTGCCCCAATTCGCTATCTCTCTCATTTTGAGGAAATATTCTTGTAATGACTCACTGTCTATTCTTTTTCTACCTCTGAGAAGAGCGTGTATTTCTGCGCTGTTTACGCATTTCCCAAATTCACTTTCCAACGCTCGTTTCAATTTTTTCCATGTAGTTAGCCCTTTCTCGCTTTTAACGAACATCTTTGCTATTCCTGTCAGCGATTTTTTGGCAAATATTACCTTTTGAAACTCATCCCATTGCATTATCTTCGCCATATCCTCGAACTCGGATAGCCATTCCTCAACCACCTGGCAACCTTCACCATCGAACTGTTGCATTGATTCTTATATATCACGAAACGTCACTGCGAACTTATGCGGTTTCGTGTGGATGGATGCATCGTTCGTCGCACTCACACACTCGCTTACGTCGTCCCTTTCGTCAGCGTCGTTATCTTCTTCTGTGCTGTCATCACCTTCTTCGCTGTCCGCTTCTTGCAATTCTAGTAAGCGCAAATCCATAAGTGCACTACATATGTGGCTCGCCAATTCATCTTTTTCACCGTCGTAGTCCATTCCTAGCAGATTGCATATTATTACTAGCTGCGAAACTCAAAACCCGAGAATTTTCTCAACCTACTCCGATTTCCCTGATCGCCTTCATAACCAAAAATAAGTTGATGTAACACTTTAATTGTCTTCGTTGGGCCAGTCTTCAATGCCTCTTTTATTTTGAGGTTATCGTTTAAGCAATTCATTTTGCGTACTTCACTGTTATTATTATTTTTTAAGCAAACAAAACACACACGTTATTCTATTATTTAATCGTCGTTATATTAGTTCTCGTTGTTTTGTGCTGTTACCGTCGTATATCGCCTTTTTCACGTCAACTGCCGTCTTCACTTCGTATTTTTTTTTTGCTCGTCGTTATATGTTCTCACTGTCGTATATCACTTTCCACATTTCTCGCGTCTTCACTACTTATGTATATTTTCTCGTCGTAGTGTGCTCTTATCGTCGTGTAGCACATTCCATATATCACTTTTCACATTTCTCGCGTCTTCACTACTTATGTATATTTTCTCGTCGTAGTGTGCTCTTATCGTCGTGTAGCACATTCCATATTGCCCGCATCTTCACTACTTGTGTATATTTTCTCGTTTGTTTTTGCGGTCGCGTTTACAGTCACAAATCCCGGATGAGCCCCCATGTAGAATCCGACCACGATAATTATGTAAAATCCGAACACAATAATTACATCAGACGTAAAGAGTATATTGTAATTTTATTTGATGGCAATAAGAATAGTGTCAGCGTACCGACAATTTATGACAAAACGAAAGTCTCTTCACAGTTCATTTGATTAATTAGGTTTTGGGCGAACTCGCGTCCTGTCCGATTGAAGACTTCATTTGAACTAACTGGCTGGGGACGATATCGTACATCTGTCTCTCTTCCACATATATATATATATATATATATATATATATATATATATATATATACTCGTATATATATATATATATATATATATATATATATATATATATATAAAGTTCACTCATATATATATATATATATATATATATATATATATATATATATATATATATATATATATATATATATATATATATATATATATAAGTTCACTCCGCAATCAATTTCAAGAAATTTACTTAAAAAGATCCTTCTTAGCCGTATCACTTATCACGTTTATTCGATACCCATCGCCTTCGTTTTCAGATAACTATAGCACCTAATTTTCATGAAAGTTTCAAGATAATTATACTCTATAGTTCAATGAAAACTCGGCTATGCATTTTCATCTTCATCTGTAAAGTTATGATCAGCTATAGAAGGAAAAGTATCTCTTTTTAGGTTGCGGTTCTCGCCGGTCTTTGGTATAGAAATTACGAATTTTAGATTTCTGGGCATAGGCTATAATGTATAATATTAACTGGAAAGTAACGAATCAACTCTATAATTTGTCCTGATTATTTCTACGAGGAATTTTATAAATTCTATGTGTAACGTTTACATCTAAGGATGTAAGAAGGATCGTTTACTAAACTCATCGGTAAGCAAAGAATGAATTCGGAAGAGAAAAGCATCCTGAAATGTAGATTTTTTTTTTATGCCACATGTAGAAGTAATTTATTTGTTATTTCCGGTAGAAATTATTGACTAAAATATACCGTTTATGCAGAAAATTAAGGATACTGATCATTTTTATCATCCGTCACTAGAGGACTCGGTATCTCCATCAAATCCTTGAAGAGTGCCAACTAATTGGCACTTTTCGTGCGAAAGATTATTTAAATTCAATTTCTCGACATCAATGTATCATATTGAACTGTTAATATCTACAGAGTCCTAGGAAGGATTACATTTCTGTTCCGATACATTTTAGATCCATATGTTGTCCTTCATTTGAAACATCTACAATCAAAATCCTTACACCCGTCGATCAGTTATACTGAAAAATCGGGGTGAAAGTCGCAATTTTTTTAGTTTTAACGGTAAAAGTCCTTTACCGTTAGTTGAATTTCTCATCCTTTAAACGGAACCCAATTGGAAAAAAGACGCATCATTTACCAAAAACAGGACTCTTCTATCTATCTCCGTTTAAAAGTTATGCGTGAACATACAAAAATAAAAGCAAAATAAAAAATATACGCGATGAATTGATAACCTTCTTTCTTTTGGAAGTCGGTTAATAATGTTTTCCTTTTAACATTGGATATTTATTTTGTGTAAAACGCGTTTTCGACTACTATTTGTAGTCTTCTTCAGGACAATGAACAATTTAAATTTTAGGTATTCTATTTATACATGTAACGTTTAATTATTCTAATGCTATTTTAATTGATTTTACTACTCCTAATTACTCTACTCTATTTTGTTACATTAAACAAGACTGAGCTACAATTTCCTTGATCGGTATTCATTCTTTGTGCGTTAGGTACCTGCATGATTTTCAGTGATTCAATAGCGTCAAGATGCCATGGGTTTTCCAGTCGTCTTGTCATCATCACATTTTCGTCGCCGATGTGGTGGTTTTCTTCGATCATATGCTTTGCGACCGTTGATCTGATCACTGTTCCAGGATTTCTCCGAGCAATATCCGCTTCCCTGAAGTGTTCTCTCGCTCTTATCGGGATCAAACGTTTTGTATGTCCGACGTAAATTTTTGGGCAATCCTTGCAAGTTATTTTATACACTCCACTCGATTCACCAAATCATTTCGGGTCATTAGCTGATCCTAGCTTTGATTTTAAGGTATTATTCCGGCTTGTTGCGATGATGTCATATCCGTTTCATTTCAATATTTTTCCAATTTTCCTAGAAAAGAAAGAATTTATTATACTTACGCGCCTTAAATCTTCTGATTGTTGAGTTAGTGTCGTTAATTTTCTTTGCAGCCTTGTTTCCTTTTTCCTAATAATTTACTCAATAGTTGTCGGTTCGAATCCATTTATTATTGCGATTTGTAGTATGAATGATTTTTCTTTTTCGAATCTTTCTTCATTCAATGGTACTGTCAAGAGCCGGTGGATCATTGAATGGTATGCTGCCATTTTGTGCGCGTAGTTATGAAAGGAATCATTCTTATGAATCACTGAAAGTCATGCTGGTACCTGACGCACTTAGAATGAATACCGATCAAGGAAATTGTAACTCAGTCTTGTTTAATGTAATAAAATAGAGTAGAGTAATTAGGGGTAGTAAAATCAATTAAAATAGCATTAGAATAATTAAACGTTACATGTATAAATAGAATAACCAAAATTCAAATTGCTCATTGTACTGAAGAAGACTACAAATAGTAGTCGAAAACGCGTTTTACACAAAATAAATATCCAATGTTAAAAGGAAAAACATTATTAAGCGACTTCCAAAAGAAAAAAGGTTAATAAATCATCGCGTATATTTTTTATTTTGTTTTTATTTTTGTATGTTCACGCATAACTTTTAAACGGAGATAGATAGAAGAGTCCTGTTTTTGGCAAATGATGCGTCTTTTTTCCAATTGGGTTCCGTTTAAAGGATAAGAAATTCAACTAACGGTAAAGGACTTTTACCACTTACAAAATGTTTGTTTACAAAATTATTTTCGACTATGTCGAGCGTGTAGAAATTTTCATGATGATCCTCAAAAGATCCGCGTCGCTGTCTTGCTCACTGCCTACCTTATCGATCTTTTTGATACCGCGCTCGGCATTTGCACGTTTGGCGTAACAGGCATCTTCGATGTGTCCACGTTTCCTACAGTGACCGCATGTCGCGTCTTTGTACTTACATACATCTCTCCTATGCCCGGTTTTACCGCAACTGGCACATTCATTGCGTTGTTTTGATGTTCCCGGGCTTGGGCATTGATAACGAGTATGTCCGCGACCGCCACAATTCCAGCATGAGTTGTCCTTAGCTTCGCGTCCTTGATGTCGGCTTTGCTGCGTGCGTGGTCCCTGTTTGTTGTTGTAACACGATCTCTCGCGATGGCTATTATCATGCCCGATAGCAAGTACATCTTGCTGGTGGTTAATCCTCACGTTGCTCTGCGCATTTTTCTGCGCCATTTCTCGCGCGATTGCGCTTTTTAGTGCTGTGTCGAACGTTAACTCTTCTGTTTCGAACAGTTTGTTTTCTGTTATTTTAGCGAAGTTGCACTTTAACGACAATTTCTTCAAACGTGCGGCAAAGTCGGCAATGCTTTCGCCTTGTTCTTGGCTTGCTTTATAGAAATTATTTCGTTCCATCAGTTCAGACGGCTTAGGCTCGAGGTGATCTGCCATGAGCTTCGTGAGCTCCCCGTATTTTTTTCGGATAGCTTTTGCGGCGCACAAAGATTTTTAATAAGCCCATACGCGTCCTCGTTAATTGAGGTGAGCAGTATGGCCGCCTTCTTTGCGTCGATAGTTGTGTCCCGAGCCAGAAACTAGAACTCAAGGCGTTCGACGAATGTTCCCCATTTGTCTTTATTTAGACAAAATTTTATTCGCGTACTGTTCTCCGCCATGTCACTATCGCTATCTGAGTCGTACTCTTGGAATGTGTCTCTGGGGCACTTTATGCTGCTAGTGTTTACTTTCTGCTCGTCTTGCGTTTTTACCGATTCTTCTTGTAGTTCCACGGCTGGTTTGTCTTTATTTTCCGTGTCAACTGCGGCTTCTCGTTTTGCGTTTGCCTCGTCGTGCACTAATAACACTAACGTGTCACGTATGTCGTCGCCACTAATTGTTATGTTCTTGAACCAAAAAGGAAAATACACACACTTATATTTAATGATAGTTTATTGTGAATATTAAATTGGTGATACAATTTAGTGTGGAGGTCGGTACGTGTTATCTCGAGTCGCACGGAGCGTAGACTGAACTGTGCACGGCGCATGTTTACGTATGAAACGCGGCGTGGCTCATCGACTCGCGACACACACACTCGTACACATACCTATCATACGCGCTCACTCACCACATACTTATCATACACCACAAGGATATTGGAAGTATTTTAGATATTCACAAATTAAAATTACAAACTTTAGGCAGATATTATTTCAATCAAATTGATTATTAAATCTCCTATGGAAGTCGGTTGAAAAACAGTAGTTTAAATAAAGAATTGAAATTGAGAAGATAATTAAGGATATCACTTTTCTGATAATATATGCGCTATAATAGGTAATGATCGCACCACTACATTCCTCATCTCAATACTGAGAAAGTTAAAAGAAAAATCCATAATGGAAAAAAGTACTACTAATCTTACCATTAAGTCAACGTATTTATCCTTGAATAACATAAAGATATTATTGCATTTTGTTTTTCTACGATTCACAGCAATTACATAAATATAATTTTCAGTATCGAAAATAAAGTCAAAAATTTTGAAAATTTGATTTCAATGTTATACTGCCATCTCTTGGTGAAATATACCTTAAATTTCACCCTGGACACATTTTGATTCCGATGTAAAATACTCATGATTGCATATATTATGGCTTATTTGTTTTCTCAAAAAATGAATACCATTTTTTGCTTAAACAAGGATACTATTATAAATCCTGTTTTAACTGATTATTAATTTCACGCTAATATACTTTTAATTTATGTCAAGCAAACATTAAAAAATTCCTTAAATTCAATGTCAAAGTTATACTGCCATCTACTTATGAAAAAATAAAAGAATTCACCCTGGACACATCTTCAATCCGAACGAGATTTCTTTTCACGATTGCATATCTCTTGGCTAATTTTTGTCGGGCCAAAAAAAAGTTTTTTTCCCAATTTCATTTGCTTGCTGAAAATTTTTATTTCTGGGCGCCTAGTATTTTATCGAATTATTATTTAGCGGCCTTGCTGATTCTTTGTCGTTGGGGGGGTGGGTTGTTGAATGATGTAGAAATATGAGTTGGTACGGAAGATAGGTTGCAGATGATCTGATCGATTTTAGCAGTGCAGATTTGTAATTTTCAAAAAAGATATTCAAATATTTTTTATGGAGAAACTGTATGAGGATGGGCAATTTGATTTTTGTGGTAGGGCAAATGTTAACAGATTGCTAATTTCCAGGTTTTTTTTAGTGACTGAAGATAACTTCTATGAGTCGAAAGGCGTTTGCTCACAAAAACAGCAGTCAGAGTGTCCGCTGGGAGGTTTGGCTCCGTTTTGCAAATGATTCAAAGTCAAAGTCAAAAGCGCTTTATTTAATACCAATCGTTATAAATTTTTAAAAGAACATAAAGCAAATTCCAAACAATAAAACTATAAAAAAACTTAATGGCCCGAATGGCTCTCTAAATTTATACGTTAACAGTTAAACACATTTAATGAAAAAAATACACTTGCAAATTTAAATTAATTAATATTATTAGATATTTTTTGATTCAATTGGAAAAAGGAGAAAAAACCAATCAGCATTATTCAAAAATTACTTATACTACTAACACAACAATGAACTTATATCTTATACCTAATATGTTACACCCTAATTCTAAATAAGTTCAATCAAAACAAAAAAAAAAAAAAAATTACCTTATATTGAAACCTATACCTAATTTATAATACAAATAAACAACAATACTAGATGTAGCAATAATGAGATGAATCTGAAAAACTAAGTAACGAGAAAAAGCACAAAAACAGAAAATAAACACGAATAATTTAGACATTGTCATTCAGCCACCAATACCTAGATTGCTCCATCTCAGCTCGACCAGCCTCAACGAATCTAGCAAATGAGTATCTCCATTGGAATTGTTGGTCTCGTGAACTCAGATTCGGAGGATATTTTATCTTCTTATCGGTGGCCCGTCGGTATATGTGATATATGATTGGGACGCCGTCAGAATCAAAAACATATCGATTCATGTCCAAATAAACGAATGCTTCTGGAGGAACGAAGCCAGTAGTGAGGCAAGTCACAATATACCCGTCTGTAGGGTGGAACGGCTGTGAAATCCAAGGGTTTCCACTCACAGTTACAGATCTTGCGATATGATTCCGAAGAAGTTTCAATATGAAGATATCGACTCTTGTCACTTGAGCGGCTTGATAATTTTTTCTATTCGATATATAGTGCTTCCAATCCGTCTCAGGCTTTCTGTACAAACCAGTACATGCACGAAGATATTTCCTTTCGAAAACTCTTAGTCTTTCCATTGTACTAGCACTCTGGTTGTACCAGATCTGGCATCCGTATGTCAAAACTGGCCTAACCAGGGTCTTGTAACAAATAACTTTGACTTTTTGATCAATGTATCTGGAATGAAAGAGTCGCCGAAGAGCCATGACTACTTTTAGTGCCTTACTGAGCATGATTTTGACATGTTCAGTATAGTACAGATACTGATCGAGATGAACACCGAGGTATCGAACACAGAATTTATGTGGAACCCGTTCTGAACCACCCTCACCAGCCATAATGTGGAAATCCTTCCAGTTACGTTTCAGGTCTTGACTGGCCTCCTGCAGCGTTGTCCGAAACAAAATTGTTTCGCACTTCTGCGCATTGATTTTCATTCGCCAATTGTCGATGTAAAGCTGCACATCATTAAACATTTTTTGAAGATTGCTCTGAACTATTGTAGCTTTTCGGTCTGCCGTATAGATGATCTGATCATCAGCAAACACTACCAATGATCGCGTTGGCGAGACATTAAAATCAAAGCCGTTCAATAGCTTGCGAATGAATATTGAGAAAAGCAGGGGCGCAGTAACTGTTCCCTGCTGTAGACCATTCAAGACCTTGAATTCGCGCATTGTTGTCAGATTTCCATCAGTTACAACAAATGATTTCCCGTATAACATATTACACATCATGGCCACAAGGTGTCTGGGGAACTTGTCCTGAAGAAGTTTAAAAACTAGTCCATCTAACCACACCGTATCGAAGGCTTTCTCCATATCAATGAGACATGCTCTAACACATTCTTTGTTGTTTAGTTTCCAACAGATGTCTGAGGTTACTTTCGTTATTGCATGTATGGTCGAATGCCTGGCACGAAAACCAAATTGGCAATTCGGCATCAACTCATATTTCTCAATGTGGGCGTTTAATGCTCTGTTGAGTATCGCTTCAAACACCTTGCTCATGTTAGGCAGCAAGCTGATTGGGCGATAGCTTTTGGGGCATGAAGATTCCTTTCCTTTCTTCAAGATCGGAAATACCTTAGCCTTTTTCCACTCGTTTGGGAAATATGAATTGTTCAACATGTTGTTGAACAATATGCAATGATTCCTAATAGCAACCTCAGGCAAATGTCGGAGAACTATATTTGGAATACCGTCAGTACCACATGATTTTTTGTTGTTTATTCTGCGAAATATGAAACACAAGTCTTCATAGCTGACAAAATAATCAATAAGATTCAAGCTCGGTATGAGGTCAGATGTTAATGTTTCATTGAAATGAAGAATTGATTGGCCGTTCAGGCTTGATTTGAAGTCGGAAACTTTTGCTTCAACGACCTCCGAAAATATTTCATCCCTTCTCTCTGGGTTTGGCAGATGGACCAATTCAAAATGTGTTCCAATCAGGGCAAGTTTCTGCAATCCATCACATATAATCCTGTTTCCATTTCTATCCGGAGTCGTACTATCAATTTCGATACCAGCTCTATCGAGAAGATTTATCTCATCACTAGCGACTTCAAGATTCGATACCTTCACTCGAGACTTCCTGCGGAATAAGCTATTCACTTTCGCGAAAACGCCATCTGGGTCCTGTGGGCTAATACCCCTCAGTTTTTCCGCCCATTGATTGCTGACTTCACTCCTGAAGTATGAACGGATTAAGTACCGGACATTCTTCAGGTGTAATTTCAACAAAGCTAACGAGGGATGGTTGTAGTCCAAAAATCGTCGATAAATATTGTTGACACGGGTGAGAAGAAAGCTTTTCAATCTTTTCAACCTTGCGATGGTTGGTGTTTCATATCCTTCCATATTGTTTCGATGTTTAATCTTGGGAACAACTTTCTCAATCGTTTCCAACGTCAGCTTCTCTAACTTCGACAAATAGACATCTATTTGATCGTCAGTTAGATTTCTGTTATTAGGAACCATTGAGCAAGCGTTGCCATCATCAGAAGAGGGACATTGCTTCTGGTACTCCCGATTAAACTTCTTTTGAAACTTTCCCCAGTCTGTTTTTTTGAAATTCAACCGATGGTTTTCATGTTGAACTGGAATGAGGAAGAAATCATCCCTTTGATGATTGATTTCCATTACGATTGCGTTATGGTCGCTATCGTAAGGAAGCACCTGCAGTTTCCGTTGAGGACTATTAAAGCTAAATTCAAGTCTGGCGTCAGCAATGCAGAGGTCCAAATATGAATTTGTCCTAGGGTATGTTGGGAACTCCGACCCATATAGGTTGCACCTGTATTCAATTTGGTTCTCTGTTATCCATGACTTCAGGAATACACCTCTTGGATTATTGGTGGCGTTCAGCCATGATGTATGCTTGGCATTCATGTCACCGGCAGAAATATAATAGTTATGCAGCCTGTTCAATTCGAGTATTTCAAACAAGGAATTGAGTTCCTCCTTGAACTTGAGAACATTTTGACCAGTTGCATAGGCAGAGATAACGAAGAGGTTATCCCCACCTGGCAGTGAAATTTTGATGACGGACACTTCAAGAAATTCAAAGTTTTTGAATTCGACTTTTTCAATATTTTGGAAACAATAGGGTCTCTTAACCAATATCCCGGTGCCACCTCCCCCATCACCTATTACCCTATCGTTTTTTACGAATGCAAAATCTTTGAATTCCATGGAATGCCATGAATTGAGGTGGGTTTCAGTGAGAAGTATGATGTCAGGCTTTTGCTTAACAACAAATTCAAGGAGATAATCACGTCGATGTATAGCAACGATAGAGTTGACGTTGATCGATATGAGGCGAAGCCTATCCATGGGAATATGACTGAATGACAAGTTATTATTAGGCATTTGAAAGACCTAAACGCTGAAAAGCAAAGTTAATTTTTGAATCTTGTTTGTCGATTCTCTCCGATAAAGAATTAAGTTGCTGGTAAATTTTGAGAAGCAGCTCATTATTGCCACTTACATTATTTACATTATTTCCAGCATTTTCTGCTGGTCCTCTAGCGGCGAGTGCAAATGATACTCCGGGCTTGACGAAGTTGGAAGGTATGATATTACGGTGTACTTGTGTTTGCTTTGGAGCAAATTTAACTTTTGCATCTTGATATCAGAAGCATCCTCGATATGATGCTGGGTGACCAAAAACACCGCAGTTAACGCAGTATAATTTTTCTTTAGGCTCCGTCTGAGCCAATTTGCACTCACCGGGAGCATGGACGTCTTTGCATTTAACGCAACAATAGTGCATGGCACAATTGGCAGCCGAATGTCCAAATCTTTGACACCGGTAACACTGGTTGACCTCTCTTTTCTGGAGGCGTTCCCACCTCACCACTCTGAAATTCAAGTACCTTATTTGTTGAAGTGCACTTGGACTGCTCTTATTTGCAATTTGTACCAGGTAAAGTGGTAAATTCTTCCTTTCTACGGTCGACCTTCTTGTCGCAAAGGCTTTGATTGAAACAAAGTCAATATCTGGTGCAGCGTCCTTAAGCACCTGAAGAAGATCGACCGTATCCTCTCCGCTGTCCAAACCCTTCAACAAGAAGGTCTGATTTTTTTTTCACTTTTTGGGGTATAGGTGAAGTGTGGAACCTCCCCAGAAATCAGCGCATCTTTAGCTGACTTGAAATCAACCAGTGATTTCGTCCTTATAGTTAATTTTTCGGCATTAACTCTTTTGATTTCGAAATTGGCCAGTTTATTTTCGGCTGCCAATAGCCGAACCATATCTTTCCCGGTTTGTCCGAACACGTTGATTGGCGGAACTTTTTCTGTCTTGTTGGAAGCTTTTTCAGAGGAACCGGCAGAACTGCGGGCTGGTTTTTTCTCCTTATTTTTGTTCTTTAAATATTGAATGAAATTAACGTCATTATCTTGATTAAAATTACCTCCGATGTTTTCTTCGATTTCCATATCTTCGGTTAATCCCTCCAGTGCTGCAAAATAATTTTGGCTCTCGTTGGTACCACCAGCACTTAGAACTTCCTCTGGATTTACTTGCTTTGCACTTTTCTTCGGCTTTGTTACCTGTTGCCATTGATTTTGTAGTTGCGTCTTTTGAGGCTTCATCCCTTGCTTGAAAAGATCCTTGAGAGACTGTATCTCTTACCTTAGTTCATCATTTTCTTTCTGCAATTTGGCCATTTGTTGATTGTCCGCTATTATTTGCAGCTTGCACCCTCCATTTACGGAGTTTTCTTCGTAATGTTTTCTTTTAGTGATTGTCGCCAGTTTCGTATTCGTCGTTTCCCCAGGTTGCCCCAACGGTGGGAAGCCGTCGGGCTCCTCCATACTAGCGGCGAAATTTTCTTTGTGAATTTGTTTTTCGTTACCAATCGAAGTAAAAATATTCGATAGAAATTTCCTGAGTCGATTACTTCGACAATATAAGATTTTTTCCGACAAAAATTAACTTCGGACTAACGTTTTTAGCAAATTAATTTAATTTTTGGAAACTTTCGACAGGAGCGATTTAAAAGACGTCTATACGCAAAGACTACTACGATCCAATCACAGCAGTCAGAGTGTCCGCTGGGAGGTTTGCCTTCGTTTTGCAAATTATTATACAAGTGTAAAAGTTAAAAAGTTGCATATAGTTAAATGCAGGAAAAGTTTGTAAAAAATTTTATTTCACCGTGGACAATATGTTGGACTTAATATTATTTTCTATGGGGATTAACGGCAGTTACCACCAGTGAGAACAACGCCAATGTTCCAACAAATGTATTGCGGTGGAAGAATTATTTTTTCTTTCTCTACGTTTTTTCTAGGCTGACTCCTCTCACTCATTTAAACGTACTTATGTGTATATGCAGTGTACTGCGTTTGTCTTACTGCCGTTCGCTTTGTCCGTTCGGTACGCTTTTTTGTTCGGTAGGCTTTTTCTGGGCTCACTCTTCTCGCTCACTTTTCATTAGAGCCACCGTAAAGGAAGTTAAATTTCCAAAAAAGTGCAAGGGCCCGATGGAATTTGTAGACCTGCGGTTGAAATAAAATAATTGATTTCAAAAACTCTTTAGTTGACTCTCTAAATGGGTAACATTATCTTTTATAAACTGGGTATATCAAAATTGGGAGCATTGGCTCTAAGCAATGTTAGCAAATGAGGTTTGCAAAACGGTTGAAAGCTGTAATGTAGGGCAGATATTGTATTACAGTTACTTACTGCGATTTAAATGTTACTAGTGTTAATAGCTAGTCATATACTCAAATAAACAATTTTGACAACCGTATGGGCTATGCGCGCAATGCCTCCTTAGCGAAGGTGACCTAATGATGATAGTAATTTTTTAAAGTTTCAAACAAAATATTACAGTATTATGAGGAATGGCTATTCTACTCGTATATACTCGTATCAAAACTGAATGTCTGTCAATGCGTCAATTCTTTATCTTTTTTTCCCAAGTTAAAATTACAAACATGCTGGAGGTAACGATTTTGCTTCAATTTGCATTATCAGGAACGGTATATGGTCTTTCTATAGAGGCGGAGAATTGAAATAAAACAAAGAAAAATGTTTTTGATATCCATGAAATTGACTTTATTTGGAATATATTTCATCGAAACCTTGCTCTTTTTTGCTAGAAAACGCGTTTCGTTTCATTGAAGTTATCTTCAGTCACTAAACAACCTTTAAATTAAATATCTGTTAATATTTTCCCTACTACAAAAATCAAATTGCCTTTCTTCATACAGTTTCTCCATAAAAATAATTGAATATATTTTAAAATAACAAATCTTCACTGTTAAAATCGATCAGATTATCTACAATCTGTCTAACATCATCTACCGTACAATACCCATCTTCCTACATCATTCAACAACCAATCCATCCCCCAACGACAAGAATCAGCGAAGCCGCTAAAAATTTTAAATAAGAATTCGCTGAAATACTCGGCGCCCAGAAATGAAAATTTTCAGCAAGCAAATGAAATTGAAAAAAAAATGTTTTTCTTGGACCGACAAAGATCAGCCTAGAGATATGCGATCACGAAAAGAAATCTCATTCAGATTGAAAATGTGTCCAGGGCGAATTCTTTTATTTTTTCATAAGTAGATGGCAGTATGACTTTGAAATTGAATTTGAAAAATTTTTTAATGTTTGCTTTAGATAAATAAAAAGTATATTAGCGTGAAAGTAATAACCAGTTAAAACAGGATATATAATGGTATCCTTGTCTTAGTCAAAAATGCTATTCATTTTTGTGTAAATAAATAAGCCTTAATATATGCAATCATGAGCATTTTGCCTTGGAATCAAAATGTGTCCAGGCTTAAATTTTAAGTATTTTTGATCAATAGATGGCAGTATAACATTGAAATCAAATTTTTGTGATTTTATTTTTCGATACTGAAAATTACATTTATGTGATTGCTGTGAATCGTAGAAAAACAGAATGCAATTATGTTCTTCTTTGTGTAAGGATAAATACATTTGCTTAATGGTAAGATTAGTAGTACTTTTCTCCATTATGGACTTGTTTTGGCCTTCTCAGTATTCAAGTCAAGAGGATTATGGTGGTACGATAATTATCGTTTTATTAATGTTACTTTTTGATATTGAATAAATTAGTAGATAGACGTCTTGTAAGTATTAATTGATTGGCTTAAAGTTCTTGATAGTAATGTCAAGGGGGCATATTTTTGTGGAGGGAGGTGAAGGTTAAATTACTCCCTGAATTTGGAACTCCCAGATGAGCAAGAAATCCGGAGTTTCCACAACACATCTCCTCTTTTAATCTGTGAACGTATCCTGGACTCATTTGACACGTTATTTCGGACAAAGACTCGTTTTACTACACCATGAGGCACCGTCAAGTTGGAGGGATGCCTCTTCTCATGAGGGAAAAGAGGGATTGCTAGAAAAAGTTCCCTATCCCCATACCCCTGGCTACTTAAGTGAGCCCTTTTTACTTGTTAGGACTATCTGAACGTATTGTGACAAATGGTTCCTTTTGTCAATAGATCGAAGTATCTCACGATAAGACTGTCTGCAGAGAGCTCTACTATCTCCCCATAATTGTTTTCAAAGAGTCCGTCCGATATTCAATATGGAAAAAATGTAAAGCAAACATCGTCTTCCTCTCCTGTACGAAACATAACACACAGGCAGGAGACAGTGACTTACTAAACTTATGCAAGTAAGACTGAAGACACACATGCTCGTCAAGAGCTGGGTCATTTAGAAGCCAGAAGGAAGTAGGATCACCATACCTCCAATTGAGCCATGTATTAAGATCACGAATGAAACACACTTTCCATTCCTCCTTCATGTTGTTCACACAGGACCGCTGCTAATCGTTGAGTGGGGATGGTCTCTTCTTGTGGGCAATCGTTCCCCTTAACGTATTCGTTTCAACACAAGTAAACATGGTGCTCTCTAGCAAAGACGACGATGGGTATTACCCCTGAGATGACCAGTAACACTGAACAGCGGCTATCAGTTAAGTGGATGCAATTATCGGTGCTCCTTTTTTCTGTACTCGTACCCGGCGATTTCAGTGCAGTTCGTTGCTGAGAGCATCGCTCCATATTTCTGCTCCATACAGTCATCAACAGTCACCTTCTTGTTGAGTTAAGTCCCCGTACATCAGTTACAAGTCAACTCAGTGCTGATACGTCTGAAGCCCTAATTTGCTCAGAAAAACTCATTTGGGAGTCGTCCAGCAAACCCATGTACTTCACTGTTGATTTTGATTCGACAAGCACTTCCCATTGCAGCTTCCGCAGACTTACAAACATTGAAATCTCCAGTTCGTTAAAAATTTGACACAGCTCATGGTTGTATCGAATTCGCCATTGGTCTCCGTCTAGCTTCGCTTTGATAATTCGCCTCAGGACCCGTCACTCAAAGGCGTTCAATATATTTGCGGATGCTTGGGTTAGGGTCCACGTTTCACACCCATAGCATAACACAGATTTATATATTTGGAGCTTTGTTTTTCTGTGTATGCAGCTGGTCTTCAAAATCGTCAAAACTGAATAAAATAATTTATTTGCGAGCTGTATTCTTCGGCGTATTTCATCTCGTTTATGGGGGGGAGGGGGGGTTTTGACATATGTGTATCATGTTAGGTTATGAAGTTAATAAAAAATAATAAGACACTTTTCTTATAAATGCAGACATTTTATTGTGTCTTGTGTCTTGACTTGATATTCAGTTATTATATAATAAATTAACTCTGCGAGGTGTAGAAAAAAACTTCTACGAAACTCTTTGCGGATCGACCTCGACATCACGATGTATATTGAGCGAGGCTAATCGGTTCAGCCGATCTTCAGACATTGTTGACCTGAGGTAAGTCTTGAGGCGACGCAATGTTGAAAAGGAGCGTTCATTCGCTGCTGTCGTTACAGGCAGAACTGTCAAAATGTGAAGCATTTGATGAACATTTGGAAACGCATCTCCATTGCACACATCGAGTGCTTCAAGCCAATTTTTAACGTTCTTTCTGGCGATGCGTTGACGCCAAAGTTTGACTTCGTCTACCCAGATGTCACGGGAATCATCCCGCAAAATTGAGGAGTATGGTTCAAACAATTGAGCGCAGGATTCTTCATTGAATTTCTTCATTTTGTTGGGGAAGAGGCAAGCAAAGTTTGATAAAATTTTGCGGTGATTCAAAAATCGATCTTGTAAATGGGTCAGAAACAAATCAACGTATGGGATGTAAATCGTTATGCGAAAATAATCTTCAACTGAATCAGTTTGTACGTTGGAGCGTTGAGTCTGTTTTGACGCGAGCCTTGGTTTCCGCAGTTTGATGTCGTATTTTTCGCTGATTTCGCTCACGGTTTTGAAAATTCCTCTGAAGTCCTTTTCGGCGTTTTCTCTTCTTTCAAGCAGGACTTGTTTCACAGCATCAGCCAGTTCGATAGCCTTGCCAAGATTCTGGTTTTTGGACTAAAGTACTCGACTGAGAGACAAAGTCAAAGAATGTACTGAGCTCAAAATATGCATGGAGATCTGGAAATTCAATTCAAAGAATGAAGAATATACAAACATCTCATAATAGAGAGCTGGTAACGTGCTAGTGTGAGTCTTGAATTTTACCTGGAACTTTGCAGTTTTTATAGCTGAAAGAAATTGGAAAGCTCCAGATGAAGTCGTCGGATCCTTCCAGGTGGTCGAAATCACATCAAGAGCGCAAATTACTGCTGGTTGGAAGTGCAGATAAGTTGCGACAGACTTGTGTTGCTCTACCCATCTGGTTTTGCAAAATTTTTTCAATTTCTTCAACCGACTTTCACGTAGCGTCTCATCTTCATTGATCGCATCTTGAAGAGCATTTTGGCGTTTCGGATAGATGAAGAAAATACGAATGCTTTTGAGGGTTTCCAAACAATTTCTGATTGCTTTAACAATGCATGCAGAGCTGACTGTCAAATTAAAGCTGTGAGCAGCACAATGGGAGTAGAGCGCGAGTGGATAACGCTCTCTGACAACAGCTTGGGCTCCATGAAATTCTCCGCTAACCGCTCGTGCGCCATCATATCCCTGTCCGAGAAAATATGTGCAATTAAGTCCGGAAGAATCCAAGAAATTGAGATAAAAAGTTCCTATTCCTTTTCCAGTGAAATCTGCGATAGTGATGAAGCACAAAAATCTTCACGAATGATAAACTTCCCGTCGCTCTTATCCAAGTATTGAGTGCAAATTGAACTTTGTTCTATTCCTGCAATGCCCGGTGTGTCATCTCCAAGAAAAGAAAAGCCCATCGATTCGTTGACTCGATCGACAATGTGATTTATGATCAGATCGTGACAAATGTTAATCAGTTCATTCTGAACTCGGTTGCTTATATACATAGCATTCTTTGGCGATTCAACCAGTTGTTTCTTCCACTCCTCATCATTTTTTGCTCGAAATCTCAAGAGAGCTCGGAAATTTCCATCATTAATTAACGGTTCATCTCCAGAAACTCTCCCCGTACCCCTGGAACCCCGAAGAGCAAGCCCTTGCCGGCCACAAAGAATAATTGTTTCAATAATTGGAATCATGCGTAGCTTACTTTCATTTATAAAGTCAAGTTTTTGTTTCGAAACTTGTAAATCAATGGATAAAGCATTTTCGTCTTTGATTTCCAGTCTCAAGCTCCATTACAACAGGCTTCTCTTGTGATATTCTGATGCATTGTGCTTTTCGAAAGTGTCCAGTGCTTTTTTTCCAATTTCTCAATGGATTCGTGACTAACTGGCATAAGGTTTGGCGACCAACCCCTCCCGATCGAGCACAAAATAAGACACAGCATTGGCAAAATGCACCGTCTTCTCTTTCCGAGTACGCCAGCCATGAGTATGTCAGGAGCCAAGAGCGTTGGAACTTTAAATTTCTAGGGCCCAATGCGGGAAAACTGTAGCCGTCAGGTGGAGTCCAAATTTTCTTTTGCAATCCAGGGATTAAATTTATCCCATCAGCCGAAGACCTTTGTACGAATAATCCTATATCGTATGAACTTAGATTATCATTCGTAGAGCAAGCTGGTGAAGATAGACTTTTCGGTACTTCAGGATCAATGTCCATATCTGAAGAACTCTGCAAAAGAGAATAAAAGAAACATTAGTCTCTGTTCATACTGAATTCATTATCTTTCTATATAGGGTTTTTCAATGTACTGAAAGAATTCTTGGAATTTCTCAAACAGGATTTTTTAAAACATCGTAGTAGGACAATAATATTGTTAAGAAGTACGTCGAAAATACACATATAACAGATGTTCGGAGGAAGTAAATACATAATAAATATCCAATTTTTGCAAAATCATAATAAAGTCCGGCTTTAGTAAAATCGTATTTTGTTCATAAAGTTTGAAAATTTCGCAGGTTTGATGATGGATACGTTTTATTGTTGATACAGTCATGAAAAGTTTATACTAGCAACAAATATGCATTATTTATAGTTTTTTGTACCCGTTAGTTTTTTAATAATTAACGAGTGTGACATAAATATAAATTGTTTTTTCGTTATCAGCAATTTTCTAAAAATATAACTGAAAATTCAATATCATATTGAAATAAAAAACGTATCAATGATAATGCTCCGAATAAAAATTAACGAAACCTTCACAATGTTCTAATTGCAGTTGTGAATCGTGCCCGCCCTAGAAATTCAAATACATTTTCTGATATGAAATGACCTATTATATAAATTAAAATATTGCCGCGTGTTATGGTTCGCGGCCTATAATTTTAATGTTCCGGGAAAGTGAAAACGTAATGTCTTTTAATTTAAGTTAAAAGACTTTATTTAATTACAAAAATGCACAATAATCAATTTAACACTTTCACTGATTTTAATTTTCACTATTAAAAATCTAACACTTGTCCATAAATTTCTTATCGCAATTGTCTTCTAAATCACTTCACTATTACGAAAATCACTTTTCTATTACTCGAACAATATCGCTTCCCACACACTATCACAGTTCTTATCGCGATCGAATGAATGATTCCCCCCATTCATTCAGCTCGCCTTTATATAGGGTCTCTAATCATTCAACTCAGTTCTCGTACATTGATGAAATAGCGGGAACATTCCAGCAGCGTAATGAATGGAGCAGTGACTCACTTTCAGATGTTGATCATGCTTGTTGGGTTCTCGTGGTTTCGAGTAAATTCGTTTTGTTGATGTTCTTCATTGTTGTGAAAACAATTGCGACAGTAGCTCGCAGAATTATTTGTACATGTAACACTGCCCCCACCTCAGTTCTTTTCGCCCCGAAGAGATGTGTCGCCAGTTGTAGTCAATTCTCCCTGGGTGTAATATGGGGCAAGACGGTCCAGATGCACGATTTTTATTTTGGCTCTCGGTTTACGGTGTTCCTGTATGTGATATACGACGTCGTTGATTCGCTTTGTGACCCAGTATGATCCCTCCCAATTATGTTGCAACTTTGGAGACCTACCCTTTCACTGTAGCGGGTTATATAGCCAGACTAATCATCTTGCTGGAAGCCAGTAGAATTTGCCTTCAGATCATACCTGGTCTTCATGCGGTCAGTAGCCGATTCCAGGTGTTTTCGCACTGTCCGATGTATCTGGTTCAACCGTTGTCTTAGCTCACTAGCGTATTCCGAGATCGTTTGGGGTTTCTCAGGGGGTGTCCCGAACTTTATATCAGCTGGCAGACGAATAGTCTTTCCAAAAATGACTTTGGCTGGGGCTTGGCCCGTCGATGCATGTCCGGCAGCTCTGTATGCCATCAAAAATAGTGGGATATGTTGGTCCCAGTCCCTTTGGTTCTCGTCAACCATCTTGGCCAGGTGTTTATTGAGCGTGCCGTTGAAACGTTCGACCATTCCATAGGATTGGGGACGCAGCGGTGTTGTCCTCGTTTTCCGTATTCCAAGCAGCTCGCACATTTCGCTAAAAACTAGTGACTCAAAGTTTTGGCCTTGATCCGGATGTAGTTCGCAAGGTACGCCGTACCCACTGACCCAATTTATCACTAGCTGTTCGGCTACAGTAGTTGCTTCCTGGTTGGGAATGGGGTAGACCTCGGGCCACTTGCTGAAATAATCGGCTACAACCAGCGTGTATCGATTTCCCCATTCAGATTCAGGAAAGGGTCCTGCGATGTCAACAGCAATCCTTTCAAACGGTACCCCCACGTTATAGGTTCGCATTTGTCCTCTCAGTCGTCGCTTTGGGCCTTTGACGGAAGCACAAATTGTGCATCTGCGACACCAGTCCTCAACGTCTTCTCGAGCGTGGAGCCAGTAGAATCTTTTCCGCAATTTCGCTAAGGTCTTGTTAACACCAAGGTGGCCTCCCGAGGATCCTTCATGCATTTCCTTAACCACATCGTGGATTCGGCTTTTGGGTAGTATAGTTTGCATCCTATAGGAGCTGCCATCCACCGTTTCCCATTTCCGCTTGAGTATGCCACCCTCTACCTGAAGGGAGTTCCATTGTGCCCAATAGCTTTTCAGGGTTGCGCCATGCGTTGAAACGTGCTTCCACTCAGGTCGCCCAGTCGTCTCCTTCCATACGAGCAATGGTCCGATGTCTTCATCGGCTAGCTGGGCATTTCGAATCTCCTCCGATGACCAACCTTTATCGAATTCGGTCGTTATCAATCGCAGATCAACGGTCGGCTGCGTTTCCTTAACCCGTCGGCAATGCTTGCAGTTAGCTGGACATGGATGACGAGATAGGGTGTCAGCATTGCCATGAACTCTGTCCTTGTGAAGTAGTTGGGGCCTCACTAGGTCTGGTCAGATCGTCGATCGGGTTGCACCAGTGTCGTTTGTTATGGTGCAATGTTCTTCATCAACTTGGCCAGGAAGGCATAAGTCTGCTTCTCCACGATGTTGCCTTGACACGGTGATGGGGGTGCTGGGGATGTCGATCCTCCAAGCCGACGTCCGTCGCATGAAGTTGGCGCTTTCAGTTTGATGGGGTCTATTCTAGGCTCCTGACATGGTCTGGATCTCCAACATTCTGGACAAAAGCTCCGTTTTCTTCGTTTCTTGCAGTCTCTTCGCAGGTGCCCCTTCTCACCACAATCCCAGCATCTAGGTGCACCATTTACTTGCGGCTCTCGCTCATTTTTCACGCACTCGCACCTGCACTCGTCTGCCACTACCTTGCGAACCCGGGCAGTGGTGCGAGTCACATTTTTCGCTGCCTCAAAGTTCAGGCTATAAGCCAATGCATCCTTGACTGTTTGCTTTTCAGCTAGACGCACAGCTTGTTGCCATTCCTGGTCCTTCAACGCGCTGATGAATGCTTCTGTTGCTGTGTCATCTCGATGTTCTGGGTCATAAGCTGGATAAGCCAAAAGTGCCAGGCACTCAATGTCTTGGGCTAGCTGCTGTAAGGTTCCGCCAGACTTTTGCACCTGATGCCGTAGCTGTGCCCGGTAAATCTGCTTCAGATGGGCGCTTCCATGACGCATGTCGAGCGCATTCAATATAGCAGTCGGGTTTGAGTGTAAATCAACGGGGATAGTCTGCAAAAGCTCGGCAGCTGTGCCTCTTAGAGCAAGAATTAATGCAGTTGTTCGTTCCTGCTCATTCCACTGATTTGTCCTAGCGGCGGCTTCAAACTGGATTTTGTAAATACTCCAGACCGTTTGCCCGTCGAATATTGGTGCTTGCACATTTCTAGATGAGCTTTGCGCTGCGGTTATAAGTGGGGCTGGTGAGGCGGTTACTACTGCCTTCACTGCTTCCAAGTCCTTTTTCACTTTCTCCATCTCATGGTTGATTCTCTCTTCGACCTGGCTGATCTCAAGATTGATTCGCTCCTCGACCTGGTATACCTTTTCCTCGACGCATTTAATTTGGCTGTTAAGACTACTGAGCTCCGATTTTATTTCGGTTGACTGTTTTTCCAGCTTCTGTGTGATGTCTGCCTTGATTTTGAACGCTTGTTGGTCTAGCTGGATGTCTGTTCATTTAGCTGCGCTGATTGTTCATTTAGCTTCACAGCTAAACTGGATGTCTGTTCATTTAGCTGCGCTGATTGTTCATCTAGCTTCGTAGTTAAATTGGACGACCGTTCATTGAGCTTCGCTGATTGTTCATCTAGCTTCGCAGTTAAACTGGATGACATCAGCATTAACATTTGCATCAGCGCATTTTCTGGCTCCTTTGATTTTGGTGTTTCTACTTCTCCACCTTCTGCACCTTTTTCCGCATCTGAGAGCTCACCCGAACCCAGATTCATGCCTTCCGACTCGATCGCATCACGCAAGCGTGCAATCAGTATGGCCTTTGTACCTTGTGATGCCAGATTTCGTTGTTCCAACTCCTCTTTGAGTTCCGATATGCTCAATTGATTAATTTTCAGATGTAAATTTCCTGGCATTTTCATTGTTTCGGCTATTTTTCCACGTTAATTTTCACAATTGCGCACTTTAAAATTTTTTAAACGTTTTCACTTCCAAAATTTTCTTTCTCACTTCTTGACACCATTGTCGCGTGTTATGGTTCGCGGCCAATAATTTTAATGTTCCGGGAAAGTGAAAACGCAATGTCTTTTAAATCACTTCACTATTACGAAAATCACTTTTCTATTACTCGAACAATATCGCTTCCCACACACTATCGCAGTTCTTATCGCGGTCGAATGAATGATTCCCCCCATTCATTCAGCTCGCCTTTATATAGGGTCTCTAATCAACCCCCCCCCCCCCCCCCCCTTGCGCACGGGCCTGCTCCCAATTGTCGACGTCATTGTCATTTTGGTAAGACTGTCTTATTTGGCTGGGATGCCAAAGCAAAGCATTATTTGGTACACTACGTTACGATCAATACTGTCGTATGCTTGCTTAAAGTCAACGAAAGTTCGGTGCACTTCTATGTTGAACTCACAGCATTTTCCAACTGAAATTAATCAACTTCAATTAGTAAGTGCGCGCATTAAGCTCTTCTTAACTCACCAACTACGCGACAGTTAGTTTTCGGCTACTTCATATTCCTCTCTTACATTAATAGGCGTCAATAGTTTATCCATATCCTTTTATTATTATTATTATTATTAGATTTAAGTTTGCTTCTTCTTCTAAAACGTAACCCAGTCTTTTGTATCACATTATGTATGTAAAGTATTGGTACAAACAACGAAGGTATCGGTGCTATTTTGAACGATATTTTATTTGACATTGCCACCCATTGATACCTCCAACTTCCGAATCATTGAACACGCTTAGGAAGTCGAAGCACGCGTTGGAATCTCCCACGCATAACATTCGAATCTTGGAAACCACACGAAGAAACAAGAAGCTAAGAATTGTCTCGAGTAATGGTCGCCTGGTGCTCGGATGGCTCCAACATTTTTTGTATGCGATTTCTCGAAAGCTTAAAATGATTGGAATGAATGGAATGAATTCCGTATGTATAGAGCCCTGAGATGGGGCTGCAGTACGTATTTGTTCGGGTTTAGATTGCGTTGATTGTGGGGAGAATACATTCATCTAAACTTCGGAATTTGAAACAAACGACGGGACCCACCGCATCTCCAAGCAGCAATTGGAGCTCTCTGGTGTATGCAAGGCATAAATGTAAAACGGGGAATCAACTAGGGAAGCAGAAAGCGACATCTGAATAAGAGAGCAGTCGAGAACTTAACTTAATAGCCCCAACTCCCATTTAAATTACAACACACTCCACTACCAGATAAGCTTTTGCAAGAGATACCAATTTAGTTGTTATCACATAAAGCCCTTGAGGAATGATTTCTGAAACTCATTTCGAAGGTTGAGTTCAACTCGTCATTGAAGGGAAAATCAATTGGCGACAAGTACTTGTAATTAGAATAAAGCTTAAGACTGAAGCGCCACGCTATCAAGTTTAATTCGATTTGTTTTACAATTAGAACGAGATTTTTTGAAGCTAATTTAAAGATAGATTAACAGACGAAGAGATGCTTAGAAGTCCAAGGGGTAATACACTGTTCATCAATATGTTTGCTGTTATCAGTAAAGAATGAATTCGATGCGAAGGGAAATTACTGCGATTTTCGAGTTCATAATGAAACAAATAGAGCAGGCAGGAATATGCTCCAGCCAGAAGGGTTTTGTATACAACTTATGAAATATTGACATTCATAACAAAAGCAATTAGCAGTTTAATATCATTTGCAGTGTTTAGTCGAAGGGAATAAAAACTAGGCAAATTTATTCAAATTCTATTTAAAGTGGCTGCCATTGTATTTTTACATTATGCAAATCATTGATTTATTAAATTCATAAAAATAATCATAATATTAACCGTTTCTGATATTTTTAAAAAATATCAACAAATCTGTTATGTCTGGGTCGATGGGGAGGGCATATCGTTCCATAGATACGCATTATTGTTATTGTAACACAAGAAAATTGAACTGACTAAAACTTCGTTAAATATAATTCGATTCTTTTAAAATCTTCAGAATAAAATAGTCATATAGATAAATTGTATATCTAAATATCGAATTCATCGAATTTATATATATCGTTACGATTTTATTTAGCATAAAAACATAGAATAATCTTTAAATATAAACAATCAGCAGAGACAAGAGAAAAAAATCGACGAATCTTTAAGTAAAATGTGTCTTTACCTAAAAAAAAAACCCAAAAATAATGTTACGTAGACAGATCTACGCTCCTGTCAGAAGGGTTTTGCACTCAACTTACGATATGCACGCACCAACAACGAATAAAACAGATGTACATGTTTAAAAGAAATTCCATTGTGACTCCATTTTCAATTTTCACCATTTTGTTGCAATGTAACCAACATTACTCACATCATAAATTCCTTAAAATATTTATGTCATTCATCTTATCTGAAAATTTTATGAAGATTAAATCAAAACTACAGTAGCTGATTCGATGGAAAGTCCATAGAATACCAAAATCGTGTATTGTTGCTGTAATTCGGAAATTTGCAAACAGCTATAGCTTCCGTGGAGATGATTCAATTTTCTTCAAACTTACAGAGTATTAGAACGTCGGAAGTAAGCTTACGACTTTATTGGGGACAATATGAAATTCGAAGATCATACTATTATTAACAAAGTTGAGCGAATTTCAACTCCAAAGGTGTTTTTTGTTGTTGTATTCATAAAGACCTTCTTCTTCTTCGTGGTATTACAGCCCCTCTCGGGCATTTGCTTCCTGCAAATAGCACCTCCAACTGTCTCGGTCCATTGACCGCGTCCTCCAACTTCGAAATCCGAGGATGCGTTGAATTGTCTTCGTCGACCGAGTCAGACCAGCATTTTCTAGGTTTCCCCACTGGTCTACGCCCTTCAGTTATCCTACCAGACCTACCTCCATGATTTTTCGGATTAAAGGTGTCCACTCGCTTGGATGGACACATATTTTTTTCGTACATTTCCCCCTTCCCTGCACTCCACAAAACTGTTAACACTATTTTAAGACCTGCTTTGAAAACTTCTTATCAAGACCTTTCATTCGATATCCCATAGAACTACCTTCGGTAAAAAAAAATTGTTTGCGGCTCCTTCCGTTTAAAACCATTAAAGCTTTTATTAGTACCCAAAATTTCAAGGAGTCATCACTTTTGATTCATCTACAAAGTTTGGTGTCTGTAGCAGCAATAGTTCCGGAGAAAAACTGTTGTGACATACAGACAAATGGACGGACAGACAAAACCGATTTCAATAGGGTTTCGTAAGCAGTAAAAAACCTCAAAAATGAAAAGATTGATCTATCAACACAAACGGAAGCATGTTCAGTAGGAAATACATCAAAAGAAATATTGTATTGATTGTTTTAAAAATATTAAAAGAATATGAAAGTGTTTCCAATTTAACACTTTGTACCAAGTCAAAGTCCGGATATTGACATAGCAATTGTAGTAACCGAGGAGCTATGGCTCTAAAAGCCAGCCGCCGGGTACAGATTAATTCCTTCTTTTGTTTCAGGTGACTTTATGGGTTGAGTGGCCCAAGCCAAGTGCCTTTTTATGGCATAGAGTTATGCAATTCAATTGTATAGTTCTATGACATAAATTGGTCACCGGGGTACTCCCCTTCTGATGGGAAAGTTCATATAATTCAAGTTGTATGAGTTTTCCACTCAGAAGAGGAATACCTGGCCACTTCAACAAATTAACATTGGATTTATTCCGGTTGGGTGGGCATGAAGGGGCTCCACCACCACCCGGTTGCCCCTCTTTCATTTGTGGGCCCTGAATGTATTTGGGTAAAGACGAGGTCACCCCAAATTAGCCTTTCTTGTCAGGTTGCACTTGTTCTCGTAACAAGTCATAATTCCTTCGTGGAGGTTATCTACAAATTTGCGACTTCGGTCGTCCTCTTGTGATCTCTGCAAGCAATTCGTGAATGCGAAATGTTTCGTAGTGAGTCCTCGTGCCAGGGAAACGAACCCGCCCCCACGACACCGCAATGCTAGCCTGCCAGCGCATTCACGCGTCTCCGGACGAGGGCATTCTCGGCAGGAACCAACACCTTCCTCTGCCGAGGCAGCAGAACATCGCTGCGGTCCTTTACGGACATTATGGAAACTCCTTTATCTCACTACAAATGGCGCCCAACGTGGGGCCCGAAAAGCCCGGCTGTATCATCAGTCGTGAGCACGAGACAGTCCATCGTCTCTAGGTGTCCCCACTAGGTATTAGGATTATTGGCGGGTAGATAACTCCCGAGGGTTTTTGCACTAATCGTGCCCCAGCAAATAGTAACTTTCGAACTTGTGTTGTCATCGGACATCAATATCGTTTGGTCCTGCTTTTGATTTATACTTTGGTGGTTTACCACCATTGTATAACTAGTAAGGCCAAATGATATTAGAGTCCCTTTTTGTGTTCGGATGTTATTATTCCAACAACTTTTTGCGGAGGATTCTGATCCGCTCCCCAAACCAGCGGTGCCTAGGTGTCTTAAATTACATGGATCTTGATTTCATGTGATTGGCTGATTAGCTGATCCATGACTATCCATGACAAGACACGCGCTGCTAGTGGATTAGAATCCCACCCTGGGCTAACAAGTTGTAACTTGAGAAATTTGCTAATGAGGGATCACTTCTGAACCCTGATTTTCATGGTGCCACAAGAGAGTGTCCCTGAAACGCTAGAGAAAGATTGTGCCATGGTGTCCATACTTGGGAGGAAGGACGGAAAGGAAAGACCGATTATTTTTTTTGATAACGTAAATTATTTTTTTTTATACCTTGCGGTTTTTTTTTTGTGAGGTTCTTTTATAGTTCGCCACTTTCGGCCACTTTTGTGTTTTGTCTTGTTAATATTTGATTATTTCTTTATAGCGTCATTTTTGCCTTTATTTCACTTTTCCAGCAACTTAGGTATACATTTTAGGTAGGATCATTATGGACTGTACAAATACATGCCGACTCTGCCTGCGACTTGGCGAAGACATGTATCCACTCGGTGATTGTGTCGTCGATGAAGTGAGGAGGATTTTTGTTGTCGACTTCGTGAAGGAGTCCCTCAACATGAACATCACTTTTGAAGATGATTCACCAGACCAAATCTGTGGTAGTTGTTACACGGAAGTGGAACGTATATACTCCTTCATACGGCGCTGTAAACAAACCGAGTCAACACTACAACGACTTAAATCAGCACGACGATCTCGAGAACCAGTTATCAACCAGCGGAACAAGATTCGAAGAGCAGACTACCATCCGTCTGAGGATCCGGATCCACCATCTCGATACCAGCCTTGGACCGCCTGGGATCTTCCGCCACGACTCAACCAAGTACCACCAACGACTCTAGGTTCAGTGGCTCCGCAGGAACAACCCTATATGCTGAAACCGAAGCATATCCCCAGCATTGTACAGGGTTGGAATCTTCATTTTAGCGGGGAGCCAAACGACCTGAACGTGGAAGTCTTCATTGGTCGCGTGGAGTCCTTAGTCGGAGAGATGTTGGCCGGCGACTACACGGTGCTGGCAGGTTATTTACCAATGCTGTTCAGGGGAGCAGCACTCGAGACGTACTGGCGGATTCATTCGGCCCCACCATCAATACGCTGGACACGGCTGAAGGAGGTACTCCGCATGGAATACTCGACGGTCAACATGGATGAGAGTGTCCTGGACAAGATCCATGCCAGATGGCAACGTCCGGACAAGCCCTTTCATCAATATCGAGCCGATATCCTTAGGTTGAATGACCAGTTGTCAGAGCCTATGTCTCCCACTCAACTGCTGCGGGTGTTGAAATGGAATCTAAAGCCGGAACTTCGTTGCCATGTTGTAAACTCGGACCCGCAGAACATGGAAGCACTACTGAGGGTCGTGAGTCGATTGGAGAGGCTTGAAGAGGACCTCCAAGAACGGCCTTACCTACATGCGAGGACGGGTCCGCGACGTGAAATTGCAGAAGTGGCACCAAATTGCAACAACACAAACCTGGAAGATCACACGGAGTCGAACACCTATGTTCCGGACTACCCAGATGGTGCCACTCCAAAAAACGGACGAGCGACTACCCGACCACCTCAGTGGTACTCGAAAACCCCGCAGTAGCTCCTCAGCCAGCTGCTAACCCCAATAGCCCTGACGTTAACCAACCAGCCATGACCACTACGACTGCGGATGTTCACTCTCTTCCGGAGACCTCGCCAACGACAATATTGAAGAGACCATCGCAGTCACTGCCAGAAGAACCGCGCCAGCCTCAAATACGCACTCTAAAACCTTATCATGTTAGACTGCAGGAATATCGGGTGGCTCGAGAGCGAATATTTGCTTCTGAAGTAGTCACTTCCCGCCCGCGCACGACAAAATGGTCAACCCGTCGTTGGCGGAATTTCCGCAAGAGAGTGCGCATCTGCCGTCAAACCTTACACTCGTGTAACATCTCGGAGGTTGCTGAGAATGAGATCAGACCTTATCATCCAATTAAAGTGTTGGGCGAGACCGTGTTTGCATTGATCGACACGGGTGCCAGTATCAGTTGTCTTGCCTCGAGCTTTGGCTCGAAGGTGCTCCAAGACTATCCGAACTTGATTAAATCCTGGCGCACTGAAATCAGTACAGCTGATGGCACCAAACACCCTATAAGAGGTAAACTAACCACACCCGTGACGTTCAGGGGTCAGACGAAGGATATTACGTTCTACATTATCCCGTCTTTGACTCAGAATGTATACCTTGGCGTCGATTTCGTCCTTCGCTTTGGACTGGCCTCAGATTTTTTCACAGATTTGTCTTTAAAAACCAGAAATGTCAACGAAATCACTTCTACTCCCGATAGGCATGACCTGACGCCTAACCAACGGCAACGCCTGGAAGCATCCATTGCTGCTTTCCCATCTTACGCTACCCAAGGCCTTGGCCGCACCACCCTAGTCCCACACGCCATAGACGTTGGCGATAGTAAACCGATTAAACAGAGACACTACGCCATCTCGCCGGCCATGGAGAAATTGGTGTATGCGGAACTAGATAGGATGCTCGAGTTGGGGGTCATAGAAGAGTCCCAAAGTGCCTGGTCATCACCGGTAACCTTGGTTGTGAAGCCAGGTAAAGTCCGCCTCTGTCTTGATGCCCGTAAGGTAAACGCAGTTACCATCAAGGACGCGTACCCTCTTCCACTCATCGATGGAATACTAGGGAGACTGCCGAAAGCTAATTATATCACCAGTCTCGACCTAAAAGACGCCTTCTGGCAAATTCCACTCGATGAGGGCTCGAGGGACAAGACCGCCTTCACAGTGCCTGGACGACCATTATATCAGTTCGTCACAATGCCCTTTGGCCTGTGTAACGCGCCGCAAACGATGACTCGGTTGATGGACAAGGTCATCCCACCTCACCTAAAACACCAAGTGTTCGTGTACCTTGATGATCTGTTACTCATCACGGAAACGTTCGATCAACACCTCCTACTTCTACAAGAAGTAGCCCTGCACATCAGTAAGGCGGGACTCACCATCAACGTACAGAAAAGTAAGTTTGTCATGAAAGAAGTCCGATACCTAGGACATGTCATAGGACATGGCACTATCAAAACGGATCCAGACAAAACTCGTACGATTGATGAGTTCCTCTTACCAAAAACTGTGAAGCAGCTACGACGTTTCCTTGGTGTGTGCGGTTGGTACCGAAGGTTTGTTCGGAATTATGCAACAGTTTCAGCGCCCCTGTCAGACATGTTGCGGAAAGGGAAGTTCGTTTGGACCGAACTCAGCCGAAAGGCATTTGAAGAGCTTAAACAAGCCCTCACATCAGCTCCTGTCTTGCACAGCCCCGACTTCACGAAGCCCTTCTCCATTCATTGTGACGCAAGTCAACATGGAGTAGGAGCCGTGCTGGTGCAATTGACCGACGAAGGGGAGGAAGCTCCCATCGCCTTCATGTCCAATAAGCTGAATTCAGCCCAAAGAAACTATACTGTTTCCGAGCAAGAATGTTTGGCAGCAGTAATGGCTGTGAAGAAATTCCGAGCTTATATCGAGGGCCACCAATTCGAGATCATCACGGACCACGCGTCACTACAATGGTTGATGAACCAGGCAGATTTAAGTGGACGCCTAGCCAGATGGGCTCTTAAACTGCAAGGGTTCAAGTTCTCCACCAAACACTGGAAAGGAATCCAGAACATCGTACCCGACACTCTCTCACGGATGTTTTCCCCAGAGGGAGCCGAAATAACAATAAATGACGAGGACCCCATCGAAATAGATTTGGACAGCCCACATTTCGAATCAGATAGCTACAAAGAGTTGAGGCAAACCATAGCGACCCAACAAACACAGCTGCCTGATTTGAAGGTAATAGACGGCTATGTGTATAGACGAAATGAATACGCCACTGGTGATCCATGGCAGGAAGAAGAGTCTTGGAAACTCTGGGTACCGGAGGAAATGACACAACATCTGATCCTCCGCGCACATGACCATCCTTTAAGTGCCCACGGAGGTTACGGTCGGACGTTACGGCGACTCAAGAAATACTTCTTTTGGCCTAAAATGGCATCCCAGGTCAAAGACTACGTGAGCGCCTGTGAGACCTGTAAAGGCACCAAAGCGCCCAACCAGCCTCTTCGACCTCCTATGGGTCAACTCAACGTTCCAGAACTTGTGTTCCAGCGTCTATACATCGATCTACTCGGTCCATATCCTCGGTCTTCCATGGGACACATCGGAGCTATAGTCGTTCTAGATCAGCTCTCGAAATTCCCAATGGTGGAACCTATCCGTAAGTTTACAACTCCATCGATCGTGAAATTCTTAGAGAACCGGGTATTCCATGTGTTCGGTGTTCCAGAGAGTGTGTACTCAGATAATGGAGTACAGTTCCGGTCTCGGCAGTTTAAGAGCCTACTTGAGCAGTATGGCGTTGAACACCAACTGACGCCCATATACTCTCCTCAGTCCAACGCATCAGAACGGTTGAACCGCACCCTATTGGCCGCGATCCGTTCCTACGTCCTCCCATCTCAAAAGGATTGGGATCGTCGATTGTCTGCCATCACATGCGCCCTGCGATCCTCGTGTCATTCCGTCACCGGTGTCGCCCCTTACTTTGCCGCCTTTGGACAGCACATGATTTGCCACGGTAAATCATACCGGCTGTTACGGCAATTAAAGTGTTTGGGAGACCCTATCGTTGCGCTGGAGCCCCACGAACGTTTAGGAGACCTCCGCCAACAAATCGGACGGAAGATTAAGGCCGCAGGTAGTGCAAATGAAGCGCAGTACAATCTCCGGTCACGATCTGCTAATTTCAAAGAAGGAGATGAAGTTTTCCGGCGAAATTTCCGCCAAAGTGACGCCGCGGGGCATTACAACGCCAAGCTGGACAGGCGATTCTTGAAAAGCCGCATAAAACAGGTAATGGGACCTAACCGTTACTTGATAACGGATCCATCGGGAAAAGAAGTGGGGATATACCACGCGAAAGACCTGCGCCGATAGATAATTAGTCACGTCTGTTTGTCCGTCCGCATATATTTTCAAAAAACGCACAAGGGTTGTATACGTCCGGCCAAACATAAAAATAAGTCAGTCCGTCCGTCTGTCAATTGTGTTTTTCTTTTATTGTCCGTCATCTCCAGTCCCGACGCCGAAGCCAACCCCTGATACACAGAAATATCCTTCAGCTCCTTTTTCGCAATCCGCATTGCCTTGGGATCGCGAGAAAATTAGCTGCCCTGTAGTAACCGAGGAGCTATGGCTCTAAAAGCCAGCCGCCGGGTACAGATTAATTCCTTCTTTTGTTTCAGGTGACTTTATGGGTTGAGTGGCCCAAGCCAAGTGCCTTTTTATGGCATAGAGTTATGCAATTCAATTGTATAGTTCTATGACATAAATTGGTCACCGGGGTACTCCCCTTCTGATGGGAAAGTTCATATAATTCAAGTTGTATGAGTTTTCCACTCAGAAGAGGAATACCTGGCCACTTCAACAAATTAACATTGGATTTATTCCGGTTGAGTGGGTATGAAGGGGCTCCACCACCACCCGGTTGCCCCTCTTTCATTTGTGGGCCCTGAATGTATTTGGGTAAAGACGAGGTCACCCCAAGTTCGCCTTTCTTGTCAGGTTGCACTTGTTCTCGTAACAAGTCATAATTCCTTCGTGGAGGTTATCTACAAATTTGCGACTTCGGTCGTCCTCTTGTGATCTCTGCAAGCAATTCGTGAATGCGAAATGTTTTGTAGTGAGTCCTCGTGCCGGGGAAACGAACCCGCCCCACGACACCGCAATGCTAGCCTGCCAGCGCATTCACGCGTCTCCGGACGAGGGCATTCTCGGCAGGAACCAACACCTTCCTCTGCCGAGGCAGCAGAACATCGCTGCGGTCCTTTACGGACATTATGGAAACTCACAATTCACTACACAATAATGCTTAAAATTTTTGCAACCGACTCCCATGGGGGTGTATATGTATACTTGTACATAAACTTTTTTTGCTCCCGTATATATATACTTTTTTGCTCTCTATAATGTATATCCGAGCATAACTTTTGAACAGAGGACAGGTGATATATTGACGGACAGGTGTATACTGATGGAATTTGGGCCAGATAATGTTTCTGTAAAGCAGTCAAAAATGTCCCCAGAGAGATGGCAGCTGTAGTCTCTTTCGAGCCTTTGGCAGTACTCAGCTGTGCCACAGAATTAAACGAAGTTAAATGCGTCATTAAAAGTGAGCTCCCCAGCTTCACTGCGGTTACCCTAAGGTTCACCGAAGGAACTTACAGGGTGCAACACTAGGTAAACATTGACCTTCCTGAAAAGGAAGCTGAACAAATTGTTCTCCTTTTTTTTCTTCGTAGCACTACAGCCCCTCTCGCGCCTTCGCTTTCTGCGAATAGTGCCTCTAACTGTCTTAGTCCATTGGTCGCGTCCTCCAATTTTGAAATCTGAGCTGCGATGAACTGTCTTCGTCGACCGAGTCAGACCAGCGTTTCCTCGGTTTCCCCACTGGTCTCCGGTCTTCTGTTCTCCAAACGAATTCCTTTGGGGGTATCCGTTGTTCGTCCATACAATCCACGTGGCCAGCCCATTGCAGCTTCCGCAGTCTTACAATCATTGAATACTTCGGCTCGTCAAAAATTTCATACAGCTCATGATTGTATCGAATTCGCCATTGGTTCCCATCTAGCTTTGCTCCAATTGTTCACCTCAGGACCCGTCGCTCAAAGGCGTTCAATATATTTGCGGATGCTTGGGTTAGGGTCCATGTTTCACACCCATAGCATAACATAGGTCTTATCACAGACTTGTATACTTGGAGCTTTGTTTTCCTGTGTATGCAGCTGGTCTTCAAGATCGTCAATACTGAGTAAAATGTTTTATTTGCGAGCTATGTTCTTTGGCGTATTTCGTCTCTTTCATTGCCCGTTTTCGTTATTTTGGCGCCTAAATACACAAATTTGCTGGCATTTTTGATACTTTATTCACCAGGTGTGATATTTTGTGTATTTGAGGTACTTTTCCTCGACTACATCATGAGGTTTGTTTTATTTTCATTGATTTGTAACCCTACTAGTTTTGCTTCACTGTCGAGTTTCAGGAAAAGTTCTTTGGCAGTTTTTAATGACCTTGACAAAATGTTGATATCGCCCGCATAGGCTACAACTTGGCTTGACTTGTATAGTAATGTACCTCACGTATCGATAGGTAGCTTCCTTATAACGTACTCCAGAGCCAAATTAAATAGCAATGGGGCCAGCCCATCTCCCTGCTTTAGTCCGATATTTGTGTCAAAGCCATCGGTGAGTTGGTTATTGATGTGGACTTGGGAGGTCATCGACGTCATTGTCATTTTGGTAAGACGGACTGATTATGCTGGGATGCCAAAGCAAAGTATTATTTGGTACAGTATGTTACGATCAATACTGTCGTAGGCTTGCTTAAAGTCAACAAAAATTTGGTGTACGTCTATGTTGAACTCCCAGCATTTTTCAAGTACCTGCTTGACTGTGAATAGTTGGTCCATTATCGATCCACTTGCTCTAAAACCACCTTGATTCTCCCCAATAATACTGTTGGCGTATGATCCGATTTTATTTTCTAAGATTTTTGAAAATATTTTGTACGCCGTACAAAGTAGTGATATGCCTCTATAATTTTCGCACTGTAGCTTATCACCTTTTTTGTGGATAGGGAATATAATTGATTGGCTCCGCTCTTTCGGCATATGTTCTTGTTGCCAAATGTGCTGGATGACTTTGTGAATAGCTTGATGAACACTACTGCAACCATATTTGATGAGCTCCACTGGAATCTCATCGATGCCCGGTGCTTTTGGGCTTTGATGATGGAACACACTTCATTCAGGGTTGGTGTGGGAATAGAAGCTCTCCGCAGACATCTACAGGCTCCGATGTTCCGGAGCTGTGCGGAGGATTAAGGAGGTTCTAGAAGTATGATGCCCATCTTTCCTTAATCTTGGTTTCATCAGCGATGATATTGCCGATGTCATGACAGCAGAGCGAAGTTTTGGGCTGAAAACCACGTTTCAGGCTTTTCACTAGTTTGTATGCTTGTCTTGTGTTGTTGCTCGCTAAACTTACATCTATACTTCTCAATTGGTCGTCATAGTATTTTCTTTTCTTAATCCCAATTATCTTATTCTCTACTCTTCTGAGATTTTCATAGTGTTCTCTCTTCGTCCTGGTTCTCCTACCTACGTCATTTTTGTACGCCTGATTCTTTTTATCTAACGCATTCTGGCACTCATCATCGAACCAATTATTTTTTTTGCGCCGGGCTTGATGTCCGATCGCCTGTTCTGCCACGGTCCTAATACCCGCTTACACTTCCATCCACAGCTCGTTGCTCATCTTTAACGATGCGTCTGATAAGATGGGGGCCAGCTGGTTGTCAAGGGTCTTCTTGAAATGTTTGGCCACAGACGCCGTTGGGAGCCTTCGATCTCAAATTTTTATAGCAGGCTGGTCTTTATCGAATATGCCTTTGGCATGCGATATCGATAGGTTAATTTGATCAAGTAATGATCTGAGTTACAATTGGCTCCTCGGTATGTACGGGCGTCAAGTATGCTCGAGGCCCAACGTTTTTGGATCAGAACATCCGGTGATACCTAGGTCATTTTATGTGGGCGTCGATGAGGGAAGCTAGTCGAACGTGTGACTAGATTTTTGCTACGTGAAAAACCAATAAGGCGGTGGCCATTGTCATTTGTTTCATCGTGGTGTCTTTAGTCTCCCGTCGTTCCCCGATGAAATATCTCATTGCAAATCTTAGCGTTGAAATCACCCAGAATAATTTTTGTGCCTTTTTTTGGCAATTTGTCGACTAGCCTTTCTATGTGATTGATTAATTGCCTTGAAATCAATAACGTACAATTTGAACTCCCTATGCACAATAAAGGCCACTCCGAATTTTCGTTTTCCAGTGGGCTTCCCACTTTTGGATATTGTGTGCGGTCTCATGTCTTGAATATCATTTCCAGTCCAGTTCGTTTCCTGGATTGCCAGGATTTTTTATTCATATTGACTGGTCTGTTGTAAAAGATCCTTAACAGCGCCAGGTATAATCATTTGGTTTAATATCTTTCGCTCGAGACTGACCTCTCATCGACAAGTCCGGGCACTCTTAGTCTACCCCAAGGCGGCTGCTGGCTGGCTAGCTAGTTTGGAGAGAAATTCTAGTTGCGGGTCTTATGCAAGCAGACTAAGTCCGAAATACAAAAAAAGCCAGCCACTATTTGAACCGGTGACTGTTTTTTTATTTAAAACGCATCGAACAACTTCCACCAACTCTGCTTCAACTTGCTTTACTTTCGTTCCAAGGGAAGGACCACAGTATCAAAAACGCTAAACAAAAAAGTATGCGCTCCCGAATATCACCGGCGCGGTGCCAGAAATAACCTAGTCAAATCCAAAATCGAAAAAATCTACTCGAACGAAAAACTCAAGATATGGCACCGCATACCGATCGCAACACGGATTACTGGAGCCCTACTCCTTTTGCGGCATACCCACCTTTCGGCTGCACTAACCTTCTCATAGGAACGGGTTTGCTGGAAAGGAAAGACGTGATTAAGTAAGCAGTTCATTTTTCATTTCCATGTAAGGATGATAAAGTACGCAAATTATTTCAGTTTAATGATAAACAATAAGACAAATTTATTTTACTAACAGTTTCGAAAAATGATTACGTAACATTAATTTATATTATTAACATCTTAACCAAAACAGCAGAGTTTTTCTACTCATTCCGTCCGTGGTTTTACTTTTTTTTTGACGCTGAGAAATTTTTCACTTTTCTTTGAGAACGTGGTGCTTGATTTGACTTCTACGTAGAATGTTTGGCTGAGACATGGAATAATTTTCCCGTACAATATTCACGTACTGATATTCATCTATTTTGTAGGTTTGTATTGTGATACAATGAAACTCGATTTTCAAACTTAATTGTATATGTAAAATGCTTTGTAGTTGACTTAGTTCTAGGAGAAAGAACCCGCTCCATGACGCTTTTTTCACCTGAGCACTAGTCCTTTACTCACTGAGTCAGCAATCCAACATTGCACTCCTTTAGTAACTTCTAACACTTTGCCAATCATTATACCTGACAGGAGCTCATTATGCTACAAGTGTGGTAGTGCAGGGCCCACGGGTGAGATGCAGTGTGTCCTCTGCGATTATGCTGACCTTAGTGTTGACGACTTCAAGCTGGTTCTAGATACAGGAAGGCGTCAGACCTTCAATTAAACATGGACGAGATAGGGTTGGCTCATTTCATTTCACGATGGAATGCCTTCTTTTTACGAAGATGGAACTAGAGGAAGTATTCTTACCTATGAAAGAAAGCTTCAGAACCAGACAGGACGCGAGCTTAGTTACTAGAGATGATCATAGGGGAATGTTGGTTGGCAGGAGCATTCTTGGAAGCTACTTTTCATTAGGGAGTTCCACTCCTACGTACCTGAGGAAATGGAGGTTTCTGTAAGGTTCCTCTTGGGAGTGCAAGGTGTATGACCTTGAATTATAACATATCTGGACCACAACTAACTTATCAATTGAAATTGACGTTTTGGGCTGACGAACATAATGTGTGGTAGCCCCCAGGTGTCACTTGAACGTGAATGGCTCCAACTCAACAACCATAACATCTGCTTCCCGGTAAAACCTTGGCAGGTCTCGGAGTACGTTTGAAGTTCGCACCATTGAGTTGGTGGTATAGGTTCGGTTGAGATATACTCCCGATTAGCGCTGGTCTAGCCTTGCGCCTTTGTCCCCATAAGAGCTTCTGTCAACCCGCATATGGCCCCCCTACTGCACAAAGACAATTATGGGACCAAAAAGGTGACGACACACATGAACGAAGATAAAGGCTCAGAGGGAGGAAGCAATTAATGTGGTCCCAAAATAACAACAATAGCAACTACAACAACACCGACGACCAAAACATCGAAGACAGATAGTTAAACGAAGGAACTAACAGAGCAAGCTCGAGAGCTTGCAATAACCAGAGATACTGACAGCTTTTGGTTGAAGCATCCTACTTGGTAGGGCGCAGAAGCAGGATCAGCCTTGACCGGGAAATTTCTGCCTTTCTCGAATTATGCTCGCGTGAAAATCAAAGTGCCTGAGGCGATGAATATAAAAGCAGAGAATTGACCATATGAGGGAAGCCCTAAATATTAATTTACCCTTGACCTTTCCCAGGAAGAGAAGCTTATTAAGAAAAGAGGGATAGTCTTGAACAAAATGAAAGCTACCTGTGAGGAGCAAAGGTATATTGGAAAGGATATCAGAAATGAAGTCCTTGAAATAGAAGAGGTCCTGGGCCGCATCGGATACTTTACGTGTAGCTGAAGGAGAAATATAGGCTAAGCCGGTAAGTGAAGCGCCAACAGCTTGGTTGCCAACTACAAGTAAGAGGATAGCATGCAGCTCAATCAAAGATCTGGTAAAAGATGGAAAACGAAGCCTTCAATGGACATGCTTTGACATACCAGAAGTGTCAGAAAGTTAAAACAAAGGCAGGCAAAAAGCTTTTACTCCCTAAAGCGCAGGAAGAAACTATTTAGGAAATAACCGATACGGTGCGGAGTAGGAAGAATACGCCACGACACAAAGCGAAAAGCATGCACTAATACTAAAGTCAATACATCGTAGATCGTATGCAGACGTACTACGCGATATAAGGGGAGCTGTGAAATTGGATAAAATCGAAACTGAACATAAAGTGGTATACGCTACCTGGTCTGGTGAACTACTGGCGAAATTTGGAGCAGACGTAGAAAATAAGGACTCATTTCGCGATGTAGTTAAAAAGCTCCTTGGAGAAAAGGCGACAGTAACTGCACTCATAACAACTCTCGAGATTCGTGATACTGACTATGTTACAGACACGACTGGGTTTGAGGAGGCTATCAGATGGGAGTCTCCTAACAGGAGCCGGATTATGCTAAGACTAGCTTCAGAAAACAATAAGGGTCAATGTTTGGCCACAGTCGACTTGATAGGTAAAGATGCCTAAAAGTATCCGAAAAAAGGTAAAGTTAAGTACATGATATGTGACCTGCAGGATTTTTTAAAGAGCAGCTCAACTACGCTGCTTCGAGTGCCTTGATTATGGTCACGCTTTGCAAGGGGGCAAGTGCCTGACAGAAGAGCCTTGTGATGCAACTGTGGTAATCTGGGTCACAAAAGAAAAGTGTGCATGATGGAGGTACTTTGTATCCTCTGCATGATGACTATGAACATGTCCCTGGGAGTGGAAAGTTTCAGATCTTTAGAGAAGCTCTAGCAAAGGCTAAAGTGGTACTGTGATGAGCCACACCCTGGATTACATCGGAACATAAATGCGCAAGACCTGCTGCTTGAGCAGTTTACAAAGGACACCAAGACTAATCCGCTGTCACTCAGCGGAACAAAAAATCGCCTGTACGGTACTTTGATGATTCCGATTCTGCTATCATGGGTATGAAACTGTTCAGGGCCCCGAAGGAGGTGATGGCATCCTGTGGTTTCAGTGATCAGGAACAAAACTCTTCAGCGTGTATCTAGTGCCGCACGCACATATACCATCTTTTCAAGCCTAGCTCAATGCTTTAATGGATACTGTCTTGAACACAGCTGGCTATCTGGTAGTCCCAGGAGATTTTGAGGCATGCATCACTCAGACTTGAGATAGAAAGGAGTCCTAAAGATGTCAGCTAGAAACAGGATTTACTGTGCTAGATACTGGCAATCCTGTACGTGAAGGCCAGGAAGGCTCTTGGGCCAGATAGCATCCCAGCTGAGGTCGTGCAGCTTGGCTGCTACTTTAGTACTGACTTGCTGCTTAGTACGTTTAACACTTGCCTGTCTAAAAAGCTCTTCCCGGAGTGCTAGAAGATCAGCATAGTCTTTGGCTGGTCAGTAAAGGAAACTCCGAGTCATCGTCCGCATACCACCCGTTATGTATGCTGGTCCGGGCTGGGAAAGCGCTCGAGAAACTCATCAAGAGAAGAGTTACTAGCACGATTCATAATGGCGGGGATCAATCCCTATGGCAGTACGACTTTAGAGCAGGTCGCTTCTCCGCGTTCCTATGGATGAAGGTAATATTGTTGGTGACACTGGATCTTTGGAGTGCCTTCAACTCCGCAAGATGAGTGGATATCCTGGAAAATCTTATATGGAGCATCCCGTATGATGGGCTATTGAGGCTTGAGCTGCTGGATAAGTAACGCTTTATCAGCTAAGCGGCTGATATTGCGGTGCTACTCACTGGCCGCTCAGTCGAACTTGCACAGCTTAGACTAGGTATGCTTATGCGCTGAGTGAGGGATTAGATAAGGAAACCGAAGTGGTCATTCCGAAAAAGAATAGAACCCTTCGAGCAAGAACGATTTGGGGAAGTGAAGGATGATTCGATGCATGCCGCAAAGTACGTGGGCTTACTGATAGACTTAAAGATGAGTTTTTCCAAGCAAATTGGAGCAACGGCTGATAAAGCTGCAACGGGTGTGTCGGCAACCAGTCGACTTATGATCAACATAGAGGGACCCACCTTATCAAAAACATTATGAATTGTCAGCCGGTCTCAGGTTGACAGGTTAAGTGTTTAATGGATAGTCCAGAAGTCTTGCGGTTCTGGAAGCCCTACACTCTGAGCGTAAACGGTTTTCTCCTCGCAACCAAAAACAAAACGTTTATAGTGACCGAAAAGATACAATCTAAGCGTCTTCTGAAAATAACGTAGTGTGATTTTTGGAACTTATTTAAACCTTCATACTTCAACGATTCTCTACCATTTACTTATACGCTTCACTTGAGCTTAAGCTTTTTTGAAATAATTTATCAAATTATCCTTAACATACAACTGCAGAATAAGTAAATTAATTGTAAACTTTGTTTTCAAACTTGCTTTAAATGTTTCACAGATGAATCTGCCATATTCTTTAACTATTTATTTGATACAAGAGTATATACATACAGAACGGGCAAATTTGATTTCAATTTTGATGTATTAAAACAAATTCAAAATTTGTACCTTCTATATTTGAAATAATATATTGTAATAATTGATTGCAGAACAATACAGACCAAACTCTATGCTTGAGATACGTTAGCAATGGGCTACCTCTATCTCAGAAGGGGTTTATTTACTAACTTTTTAAATCAGCACTCTTCTTACGTGGGTGAAATTCATAGTTTGTGCAAAGAATCAGTTAATCCGCGTACCTTGAAATTGATTTGAACCAGTGATTCGCGATTTTAAGCTACTAAAATTTTGAATTGCATTCACAATGCTGGTAATTTGTATAAATCAATGGGTCAATTGAAGATGAATAATTATGAAATCTTTATGAAAAATTTTGAAGCACATACAAACATTATTTTCCGTTTCGCCAATTGAATAAATTATATTTAATAAATTAATTATAAAACAATACTATTGTAACAATTTACTTATAACTTATACTATACTATCCTCTAGTTAATGTACGTGGAAAGTCGATACTTAAATCTGCTATCACATAAGCAGCAGCTGCAAATATAGCTGCACATTTATCTAAGCTTTTCGGATCTTCAACAAGTATACTATCGCCTGCTGAATGATGGAACCTGTAATTTATATTTAAAATGCGATATATTAAAGCTGCTCGTATGACACATTCACTCAAATCGAAAACCTACCAGAAATACCGCTCATTTTTGTTAATTAAAGATGCCGATGGAAATCCCCTATTGGTCCACAATGATATATCTGGTCCTCCATCAGCTGGAGTTTGGAATTGTGTCGCATTTAACGAAGTCATTAATCTGTGAGAGAGTAGATAATTACAAATAATCCTTCATACCATCAATATGAAACTTACTTTACTATTTCTTTGAAAATGCATTCAGCGTCTCTAGTTCCAGTGAAGTCCATACCGGTAGGATCAAAAGTTCCAATATCAGATTCTATGAAGAAGTTAAATTCCTCTTTTTCAGTTGCAGCGTGAGCTCTTTGATATGCTTCAGCCCCTAAATAACCAAATTCTTCACCAGTCCATAAAATTGTTCGGATGGTCCGTTTTGGTCGATATCCCATTTGTTTCAGATATTGAACAGCTTTCCATGCTATAAATGTACCACCACCATCATCCATTGCACCTACACCTACATCCCAACTATCTAAATGACCGGAGACAACAACCACAGATCTGTAAAAGAAGTTTTAATTGATTAAATTGTTTGTGGTCGTCAATTCAGATGGTTTAAGGACATTCTTGTCTATAGAACTTTTGACAATGCCATAGGGAACTAACAATTTTTATTATGGGAAATAAAAAAACTTCAAATGGATATTCAATACATTATGCTTTTAGATCATCAGATACGGAAGACTTCTATGGTAAGGGGTGAGAAATACACATCTGACGAAACAGTGTTAAAGCTGCACAGACACGTTAAAAGAAAGCAAATGCAAAGGTGCTGGATATTTTGAAAGTCGCTAGTGCAATTTAAGCGCAAATCATAACTCTAGCGAAGTTTAAAGCGGACATTCACGAACCTTCTACTGATCCCACGAAAAAGATTCTACGTCTAGCCTCCGTTGCGTAAATACGTGTTTTTAATTCGCTCCTGTCAATAATTTTAAAAATTAATTAATTTTTTGGATAAGTCAGTTGAAACTTATTTTTTAATTGAAAATCATCACCCTCGATTTATTCGAACAATTATTGAAAACCTGAAGTTTCTTTTCTGAAGAATTATCAAAAAGCGGAAACGCATTCAAGGGAAGTCCCGGTTTACGAACATTTCCTCTAATCTTGCTGCAAAAGCAACGAGATAGAGGAGCCCGACTGCTTCAGCCATCAACTAAAACGCCAAGGATGACGGGCGAAGAAAAACTAAAATGAAGATTCGATAGCATTGAAGAAAAACGGAAAATTTTATCAGTCATCGAGATCACGCAACTAGTCAAAGCTAACGATAAAGTTGAGAAGTATGAGCGAGAAAACGAGGAACTCAGACCTCGGATCCAGTCGCTAGAAGAACAAGTTTGCAAATTAATGTTCAACAAAGGAAAAGAAACCACCAAGAAAGAAAAAGAAGGAAAGTCAAAACCCGACCGAAGACAAAAATCGACGAAACCGCAACAGGAACCTGATCAAGAAGATGTCCTCAGCGCAGGCGGAGTAAACGTCAGTAAAAACTATTATGCTAGCTAGGCTAGATGATTCCAGGATAAAGGTAACGAAAATTCTGAACATTGTTTTACAAAACCTGGTAATACACTCATAGAAGTTTAAAAATTACAAACAGGGAGAAAAAACCAAAAGTTTTGTCTGCTGTCCATATTATTCAAAAGAAAGAGAAAGTCCCAACAATCAATGTATTTGGGCAAACTGGCACAAATGTGCTTCAACTTTTGGCAGCCGAAAATAAATTAAATGATTAGAACTCAGTCATTAGTTGACTTTCAGGCAGCAAAAAGTTCGTTGAATTCTGAAGAGGTTCTGCACTTAACGTAACAGACTGCGGAGAGGACACAGTCGATCTCCTTCAAATCAATTGTCGAGCGTAAAAATTGGCCTTTTTATTTACTCCGAATTTCGAACCAAAGCAGTCCAGGTGCCCTTCAAAACATAAGGTACTTGAACTTCCAAGTGGTGAGGTTGAAATGCTTGCAGAAGAGCGAGCTCAACCAGTGCTACAGGGGCCAAAGATTCGTTCATCCGGCTGCCATTTGTGCCATGAAGTATAGATGTGTGAAGTACAAAGATCTCCATGCTCCCGGTGAGTGCGAATCGGCTCAAACGGAGCCATAACAAAAATTATATTGTGTGAACTGCGGTGCCTTTGGTCATCCAGCATCATATCGAGGATTCCCCCCCTATCAAGATGCAAAAGTAAGATTTACTCAAACACACTGCAGTCTGATACCTACCAACTTTATCAAGCCCGGTGTGTAATTTGCGCTGCTAGAGAACCAGCAGACTTTGTAAATAAAATGAATAATTTAAGTGCAAATAATGAGCTGCTTCTCAAAATTTACCCGCAATTAAATTCTTCATCGGAGAGAATCGATAAACAGGATTCAAAAATTAACTTTGTATTTCAGCATTTAGGGCTTTCAAATGCCTCAAAATAACTTGTCACCCAGTCAGATTCCCATGGATAGGATTCGTCTCATCTCGATCAACGTCAACTCTATTGTTACTCTACGTCGACGTGACTACGAAGTGTGACAATAAAGTAATGAGACTAATTTTATTGCCGCGCTTGTAGTAAACCTGCGACCTTGAAATTCCCTTCCCCTTCCCCGGCATCCTTCTCCGCTCCATTGATATATTTACCATTGCTCTAGCTTATTTGTTTCGCCTGCTGTGTCGTGTTGAGTAGACGTGTGTTGATGGTACTTGTCACGAAAATGGAGAAACGAGATTGGGCGAAACAGCATCGGAAACATACACTAAAATTGTAAAAGTGCATGCTGATAGTCCTCTTAGTCGTGCCCTGGTGTTTCGATGGCATAAAGAGTTTAAGGAGCGGCGTGAAAGCGTGGAAGACGAGGCGCGGAGCGTTAGATCAGTCGAGGTGCAGACTGACGCGAATGCGCAGCGTGTCGCAGTATTTGGCCTCTAAATAGATCGCCGTGTTGCAACAGCCACCTTATTCGCCCGATATGTCACCCTGTGGCTTTTTTTTGTTCCCTAGAATAAAATCGGCGGTCGAAGGAACCTATTTTGAGTCGATTACGGACATCCAGGTGGCCGCGACGAGGGTACTCGCGGACATCCCAGTCGAAGCGTTCCAGAAATGTTACGAAGCATGGAAAATGCGCTGGAATCGTTGTAAAGCTGCCCAAAGGGACTACTTTGAAGGAGATCGCAGAGCTGTAGAATAATTTTTAAATAAACGGTTTTCAGGGAATCAGTCTCATTACTTAATTGTCACAACTCGTATTTCCTTGAATTCATTGTTAAGCAAAAGCCTGACATCATCACTTCTCACTGAAATCCGCCTCAATTTATGGCACTCAAAGATTTAACATCCATACGAAACGATAGGATAAACGGTGATAGGGAAGTGGCACCGGGATATTGGTTAGAAGACCCTATTGTTCCCAAAATATTGAAAAAGTCGAATTCCGAAAACATTGAATTCCTTGAGGTGTCCGTTATCAAAATTTCACTGCCAGGTGGGGATAACCTCTTCGTTATCTCTGCCTATGCAACTGGTCGAAAGTTTTTAAATTCAAGCAGGAGCTCAATTCCTTGTTTGAAATACTTGAATAGAGCAGGCTGCATAATTATTATATTCTTGCCGGTGACCTGAAGGCCCGGCATACATCATGGCTGAACGCCACCAATAATCCAAGAGGTGTTTTCCTGAAATCGTGGATAACAGAGAACCAAATTGAATACAGGTGCAATCTTTATGGGTCGAAGTTCTCAACATACCCTAGGACAAATTCATATTTGGACCTCTGCATTGCTGACGCAAGACTTGAATTCAGCTTTAAAAGCCCTCAACGGAAACTGCAATTGCTTCCTTACTATAGCGACCATAACGCATTCGTGATGAAAATCAAGCATCAAAAGCATGATGTCTTCCTCATTCTAGTTCGACGTGAGAATCATTGGTTGGATTTCAAAAAAACATACTGGGGAAAGTTTCAAAAGAAGTTAAATCGGGAGTACCAGAAGCAATGTCCTCCTTCTGATGATGGCAACTCTTGCTCAATGGTTCCTAATAACAAGAATCTAACTAACGATGAAATAGATCTCGATTTGTTGAATTTAGAGCAGCTCACGTTCGAACCGTTGACAAAGTAGTTCCCAAGATTTAACATCGAAACAATATGGCAGGATATGAAACACCAACCATCGCAAGTTTAAAAAGATTGAAAAGCCTTCTCACACGCGTCAACAATATTTATCGGCGATATTTGGACTGCAACTATCCCTCGTTAGCTTAGTTGAAATTACACCTGAAGAATGTCCGGAACTTAATCCGTTCATACTTCAGGAGTGAGGTCAGCAATCAATGGGCGGAAAAACTGAGGGGCATTCGCCCACAGGACCCAGGTGGCGTTTTCACGAAAGTGAATAGTCTATTCCACAAGATGTCTCGAGCAAAGGTATCGATTCTTGGAGTCGCTAGTGATGAGATAAATCTTCTCGATAGGGCTGGTATCGAAATTAATAGTACGACTCCGAATAGAAATGGAAACAGGATTATAAGTGATGGATTGCAAAAACTTGCTCTGATTGGAACACATTTTGAACTGGTTCATCTACGAAAACCTGAGAGAGGGGATGAAATATTTTCAGAGGTCGTTGAAGCAAAAGTTTCGGACTTCAAATCAAGATTGAATGGCGAATCACTTTTTCATTTCAATGAAACATTGACTTCTGACCTCATACCGAGCATGAATCTTATTGTTATTTTGTCAGCTACGAAGACTTGCCTTTCATTTTTGCCAGGATAAACAACAAGAAATCATGTGGTACTGACGGTATTTAAAATATAGTTTTCCGATATTTGCTTGAGGTTGCTATTAGGAAATATTGTTTAACAACATGTTGAGCAATTCATATTTTCCAAATGAGTGGAAGAAGGCTAAGGTATTTCCGATCTTGAAGAAAGGACAATAATCTTCGTGCCCCAAAAGCTATCGACCAATCAGCTTGCTGCCTAACATCAGCAAGGTGTTTGAAGTGAGAAGTATGAGTTGATGTCAAATTGCCAATTTGGTTTTAGTGCCAGTCATTCCAGCATACCTGTACATGCGATAATGAAAGTAAATCGTTCAATCAATCAGAAATCACTTAAGCGACAAAATATTAAAAAATGTGTTTTTGGTGGTGCCGTACAAGTTAAAGGTAAATACATCTTTTAGTGCAGGAATAACCTATGTTCCATATCAGCAATGCTATTTGACAGCCTTGAAAATAATTTATTTCAGAAAGAACCCAAGCGCCGTCGTTTAGGTTCTTTCTGTGGTAAATTTCACTCGTGACGGTTGGCAACCTTGTTGATATCACTTGTTGATATATTTGTGGATTTAAAGGTTCTTAATATAGTAACAGTAACTGTTGATTCAAAATTTACCTAACACTGAGTGGTTAGATTTTGTGAGTTTTCGGTGCAAATTAGGTGTTATTTTGTTGTTTACTATTACATTATATAGTTTTAAAGCCATATCGGATAGTTCAGATGATGAACCAAGCGTAGGCGTGGAGTTGTGCGCGAAGAAAAATACAAACAGAACATTATTCGGAGTGCTAGGCTCAAAGGACTGCAGTACGTCGCTTAAAGGCAAAGAAGTTCCCAGCAAAGCCCCACTGAATGATGTAAACTGGAATTTGAAATTTTATTTGAAACTTACGGATGAAATAAAACGAGAACTATGGAAAAATTTTACTCTTCGGAAAATAAAAACACCCAAGATACGTACCTCCAAGCTTTAGTAGAGCAAGCTCAAGAAAACCCTGATGACTTGCCAAACAAAAGATTCCATTCACACAAGTATCACTTGAAAGTAAATGATGTTCTTACTCAAGTTTGTGGAAGTGTTTTCTTGAAAGTGTTTAGAATTTCTGACAATAGAATCAAAAAAATAAATAAATGTTCTGCCCTTCACAAATACCCTGTAGATATGAGGGGAAAATCAAGAAGTGGAAACGCTCTTCCAGGTAACTTTGTGTGAGACTGCAGCACACATTGACAAATTTGATGTCAAGGAAGCCTATTATGGAGAAAAACCGTAAAAATATAGACGCTAGGCTTGATGCCGCAAAAATGCAAACAATGTTTACTTTAGACAACCCTGATCTAAAAAATCAAGTAAAGTATAGTTTCTACAACAAATACTTTAAAGATAACTTTGCTTACTGTTTTGGAAGACCACAAATTGATGTGTGTTCAACTTGCGAGAGACTGTCGGACTGAAAAACAAGGGTTTGAGTGACAATGCTAAACAAATGTAGCTGCTGAGAAAATGATACACTCAAGGTGAGCAAAAAAGTTTTACAAAGCTATGGATGAAGCAAGTTAGAACAAAGATGACAACATGGTCGCACTAGTCTTCGACTATATGCAAAACTTCTCTTGCCGCACATACCTATACAGGAGGTTTTCTATATGAGGCAGCCCTGGGTAAATGTGTTTTCGTTACACGATTTGAAAACAAGCAAACAAAGGCCCAGATGAAGTATGTTCAATACTACTGAACTATATCAATGACATTCCAGTTAATGTGAAGCATCCCATACTGTTTTGTGATGGGCCATCAGGCCAAAATAAGAATCATACAGTTGTGCGTTTTTTTCTAAGCCTCTGTGATTTAGGTCGGTTTCAAACAATAACTCACAACTACCCTGTACGTGACCACTCATTTTCCCCATGTGACAAAGATTTTGGAAGCATAGAGCGTCTATTGAAAAAGACGGACAGGATTTATACTCCTGATGAATATGCAGAGCTCATGTTGAAAGCTAGTAAGTCTGACCGATTTACTGTATATCACCTTACATCAGACAATGTTCTCTGTTTCAAAACGTGGTGGCCCAAATCATATAAGAAAATGCCAAATTCGGACGAAACATCAGGCAGGGAAGTACCCAAAGAAAATAAGCAACCATTCAAAGTGTCCAAGTACAAGCAGTTTCTCTACAGCAAGGATACTCCGGGAAAAATGGCCGTAAGCGAATTCATTGAAGGAATAACAACATCTACCTTCGCATTGCTTAAAACTGCCAGTCCTCCGGAACTACCACCAGAGAAAGCTTATGCTACGGGTAAGATATGTTTACTTTTATTTTACTAAGGTTATTTAAAACGTTTATATTTTACTTTTAGCTAAACATTTTTGGAGGCTATAACAAGTTTTAAAATTTATCGGGTTTCACACAGTGAGATTTTTGGTTTTAGGTTCCAATCAACAGAATAAAAAAGATAGAGGATATAAAAAAGTTGATGGAATACACTGTTGGATATGAAGCCTTCTATGAAACTATCATCCAATGGCCAACAACTGACAAGGAGTTTTCAGAAGACTTGCCAGAAGCTGAATAAGTGAATATGTATCTTTGTATATATACATACTGTAGCGTGTAGTCTACACAATTTTGTTTCGAACAACGCTGTAAGGGGACCAGTCAAGACCTTAAACGTAATTGGAAGGATTTCCACATTATAGCTGGTGAAGGAAGTTCAGAAAGGGCTCCACATAAATCCTGTATTCGATACCGCGGTGTTCATCTCGATCAGTATCTGTACTATACTTAACATGTCAAAATCATGCTCAGTAAAGCACAAAAAGTAGTCGCGGCACTTCGACGATCAAAAGGTCAAAGTTATGAGACCAGTTTTGACATCTGGATGTCAGATCTGGTACAACCAGAGTGCTAGTACTATGGAAAGATTAAGAATTTCGGAAAGGAAATATCTTCGTGCATGTACTGGTTTGTACAGAAAGCCTGAGACAGATTGGAAGCACGATATATCGGATAGAAAAATTTATCAAACTGCTAAAGTGACGAGAGTCGATACCTTCATATTGAAACTTCTTCGGAATCATATCGCAAGATCTGTAACTGTAATTGGAAACCCCTTGATTTCACAGCCGTTCCAACCTACAGACGGGTATATTTCGACTTTCCTCGCTACTGGCGTCATTCCTCCGGAAGCATTCGTTTATTTAGACATGATTCGATATGTTTTTGATTATGACGGTGATCCAATTATACAATATATTACATATATAGACAGGCTACCAATAAGAAGATAAAATATCCTCCGAATTTGAGTTCACGAGATCAACAATGCCAATGGAGGTACTCATTTGCTAGATTTGTTGCGGCTGGTTGAGCTGAGATGGAGCAATCTAGGTATTGGTTGCTGAATGACAATGTCTAAATTATTTGTGTTTATTTTCTGTTTTTGTGTTTTTCGTTACTTAGATTTTGAGTTTCAGCTCACTATTCCTATACCTAGTGTTGTTGTTTATTTTTGTTAAAAATAAGGGAAAATTTTCAATATTTAGAATAGGTATATGTTATGTTTATAATAGTAGGTTTAGAGATAAGGTTTGAAGTTTAGGTTAGGAATATTGTGTTAGGATTGTATTGGTATAAGACAAAGTTTTTGATTAAATTTCATTAGAGTTAGGTTATATCATATTAGGTTTAGTATAAAAGTTCACTGTTGCATTCCAATTATAAATAGTTTTTGAAACGTGTTGGTTGGTATTTTCTCCTGTTTCCAATTGAATCATAAAATATGTAATAATTTCACTTAATTTCAATTGGCTATGGGTTTTTTTTTCATCAAATTAAACACATATATATTTAAAGAGGAATTTGGGCCATTAGATTTTAGTAGTTTTGTTTGGAATTCGCTTTATATTCTTTGAAAATTTATAACGGTTAGCATTGAATAAAGCGCTTTTCATTTGGACTTGGAAAAAAGTGTAAAAGAAAAAGTTGTCATTGCAGCAAAAAAAAAAATTGCCGTAAACTGTAGAGGGAAATTTTGAATGATAAGCTTTAAGTATAATAAGGAAAGTAGAAAAAATTGGTGAAAAGTTTCCGTATGATATATGCAAGCAAGTTTTACGAAGCGTCAGTCTACATGATCAATATTTTTATAGGGAAAGTATCCTAGGAGTACTTTGCGTATTTTCCCATGTTTAGCGCTTCCGAACTATCCTTAATTTGCATGTTTCCATTAAAACGCTACTTGCTTTTATTCGAAAGATATATATTTCGGGAGTTGTTGCTCCCTTCTTCAGTGTCAATTATTTTCTTATGTTACAAGGCCTTTTCGGGGATATTTATACTAAGATTTTAAGTCTAGGATAATACCGTCAAATTGCAAGATTCCCTTTCAACTGCTACGGCCTATTCGCAATGGTAGGGCGATAATTAAAACAACGACCAATGCCAACGCGTCTGAGCCATACCGAGTAACTATGGATAACATGCAGGATGAGCACGACATTACCGAGACAAAAATGCGTCGATCCAGACTGGTTATGAATGGGCTAGATAATCAATTTACAAATGAGGAACTACGAAAAGAAATACAGGCGCTAAACCCTGATGTTGGGTATAGAGAAAAAATGGAGCTCATTCATGCCAGACAGACAAAAAACGGCAAATGGTTACTCATTATTGAGATAAATAAAAGCATGTATAAAAGATTAGCTAACAAATACGTCAACATTGATTATGGGTCATATTTTGTGAAGGAAGACTTTAATGTTACGAGATGCTTTAAGTGCCAACAATATAACCATAAGACATTGAAATGCGAAGGAGAACAAATCTGTGTGAAATGTGGAGGAAAGCATGAGCTCAAGGAATGCAAAAGCACACATGAGAAGTGTTATAACTGTATGGATAATAATAAGAATACTGATCGTTCACATAGAGCAGACTCGTGGGAGTGCCCAGAGTATCAAAGAAGGATTGTAATTGCTAGGAGGAGTACTGACTACAATTTTGATGATGATTGTTAATCCCAAAACTCAATCAAGCGACAAATTAAGTATCTTTTATGCCAAAATAAGAAGCTTACGATACAAGCTGAGTGATATTCAAATTTATTTGCAGCAAAATCCTGAAATGGATCTGATTATACTAAACGAAGTATGGATCTATCCTGAAGAAGCAAAGTATTACAATATTCCGGGATATAGCTCCGTTTTCTCCTGCAGGCCCGGAAAAGGAGGAGGTATAGCAATTTATATAAAAAATACAATTGATTTCGTGGCAAAGAGAGTAACATATGACATATATAGTACAATAATAATTGAAATAACCTGCGCAGGTAAAAACCTAAAAATCTGTACTTACTATAATCCCAATCGTCTTAATGCGCAGGACTTCTGCACAGTAATAGATGCAATATACTCTACTGAAAAAAATCTAATCACAGTTGCTGACACAAACATAGACCTGATTGCAGAATCTCCAGAATCAAGAATGTACAAGGATACCCTGGAAACAAACGGAGCGGTCATTGTCAATAAGGACAAAATCACTCGCCCGACTTCAAGTACCTGCCTAGGTCACATAGCAACAAATGATAAAAAATTTGCTGAAAACATTAAATTCACACTTGCAGACTGGCCGGAGTTAGATCATCGTGTCCTAAAAATTGTCGTCCATGGTCAAAGTCTCAATAAGCAAAATCCTATTCACAAAATATCCAGATATTTAGACAAGGATCTTTTCAAATCGAAATTTCAACAGTTGCCAACAAACCGATAACCTGGAAACCTTATGGAGCTCAAAAATATGATTACAGACTCCAAGTATGATTCTACCATTTAGAAAAAGATCCGATGTCGACAACATACATGGAAAACAAAGAAAATTATTGAGGCTAGTCTTAATAAAAGGAAGGCTTATAAAAAATACAAAAAAGAACGCTGAAGATCAAGCACTTAAACATCTGTATAACCAAGCCGTAAAAGAATCAATTTTTGTGGACCTGAAGAAAGCTTTTGATACGGTTGATCATGACCTGTTACTTCAAAAACTTGAATCGTGTGGTATACAAGGAAAACCTAAACAGCTTTTTAAAAGTTATTTAGAAGGTAGATTCTAAAGAACATCAGTTAATAATGTCTTGAGCAATCTAGCACCAATGAAATCGGGGGTTCCTCAAGGATCCAAACTTGGACCAACTTTGTTTTTGCTATACACCAATAATTTGAATATATGTAAACTGAAAGCTCATCACACATTATATGCTGATGATACTGTACTTCTTTTTTCAGGAGAATATCGTCAACGAGGATATAGATAAATATCGTTCATGGCTTATCAAAAACAAGCTAACATTGAATACTATTAAGACAATCCACATGATTTTTAAACAGAAGAATAAGGAAGACATAGAAGTTGACCTAAAAATTAACGGCGAAAACTTACAAAGAGTGTTTGAAATCAAATATCTCTGTCTTACCATAGATCATCGTTTGACATGGTTGCCACACATAAATAATTTGAGGAGACAACTAGCACCAATTATAGGAGTGTTGAGAAGATATGGAGGTTTTCCAATGCATATAAAGAAACTTGTATTAAATGAATTTTTACTAAAAAAGCTACATTATGCGGTGGTCATTTGGAGTCAATCGTCAAAGCAAAACCTTAATATTATATCCAGGATACTAACTAAAGCCTATAAAAATATTCTAAACCTTCCGATTCTCACTCCAACAAGACTGGTGTATCAACGGACCAATCCACTCACCTTCAGCGAAATCATTACTATGGAGTAAGCGAAGTTTATCTTCAAATGTCTAATTTCCAGTGAATCGGAACGAAGCCCCTTTATAAAAGTATCACAAATAAGTCCATATAATTCAAGAAATGCCAACAATTTTGTAATACCTTACGCTAGAACTGACCGACTAAAGAACGATGCAACGAATGACGCTCTGCGTATATACAACAATTTTCCAGAAACAGTGAAAAACGTAAACGCATTATTGGTTTTTAAGAAAAGACTTAGGGAGCATCTAATAAATTCAGATTAATGATAAGTCCGGAGGACTGAAAATGCAGTATCTTAGGGCATTTTAGACCCTAACGTCGAGATACTTAAAGACAGCTGGTTTTTATAAACTCAGATTTTTTTTACTGCGTCGTATGATAATTTTTTTTTATCTCTGAGAACATTTCACGAATTGGACTAGACTATCAGGAAAGGAGTACACAGCATTTGGTGTGCCCCTTATACGGATGTTTTAGCATTGCCTGGAGACACACGTAGGAATTGACGACGTGTGAAGTGCAGATCGCACGAGCGTTGTGCGACGATGAAAGAGTGATGGAGAGAGTGATAGGGAATGGAGGTATTAAAAAAAAAGATAAATCATGTTCTAATTGCTTAAGGTTTGATTACTATAGGATTGTTTTTCATTCATCTTATTTTACTTATTTTTAATGGGGGTAATTACTTAGCCTCTAATTACTTGGGGTCTAATAGTTTTTTATGTTTATTACCTGTTTACATATTTTATTATTACTTTAATTATTCTTATTCCTATTATTACTGTTTCTATTATTGTTATCATTTATTTTTATTAAGTATAATTATTAGAAAAGCAAGAAAGGAAAACGCCCACAGCTATGTCACTAAATTGAGGAGACGACTAGAGTATCCATTGCCCAGCTCATCGTTGAGTCTTGTTCCGGTTGGCTACCTCATAATCCACAATGATTCGTACCAAAACTGACGAAAGATACAAGCCATATGGCAGCAGCGCTTACTACCACACACATGATCATTAGTAGGCCGACTTTGCTGACTAACTTACATGCCGTTATATGAAGAATTGTGGAGGTGCCAACGAAAATTCGAGGTTTTGTACGGTTTAGAGACGGATTTCTACAGTGAAATCCAGATGTTCCGCGGAAAACACAATAGCGCTTCTTGTGAAGTGAAAATTATTTCAGTTCTTATACCCGTTTAGTTTTTATCGCCTTCCAAAGTGAATTTATAGGAGTTTGTTTACATCTCAACGCTGAGCTATCAGTCGAAGGTGCAAAACATGTGCTTCATTTGCTCGTCTTGGAAAGTTTAGGAGCACAATGGGCTATACAAGGTGAATTTATAGCATGCACGGAATGCGTTCGGCACGTTTTTTATTCGGAAAATAGTATATATGACGAAATATAAGCATTTGCTAATGCCGCAGTTGGGTGACAGCTACCGGAAGCTTGTCCATAGTAGGCCGACTAATACATATGCAAATTGCTACCATATGGCTTGATCTATCGTCAGTTTTGATTCGTACACGTCGCTAATTGTGCCTCCTTTGTGTGCTACTCGAATCTTACTTTGACCGTTCGTCTTGTTTGTCCACCACCTTTGTATTTGTGAGCCTACTCTTTAGTTGGAACTGGGCGCTACTTGAAGTTAGGTGAAATGGATACTCTTGCCTCCTGAATTTAGTAAAATAGCTGTGGGTTTTTTCTTCTTCTCTAACGATCGTACTTAATAAAAAAATTATAACAATAATAATATCAACAATAATAGAAATAAGAATAATTCAAGTAGTACTAAGATATTTAAACAGGGAATAAAATAAGAAACCCATTAGACCCTAAGTAATAAGACGGTAAGTAATTAGACCCAATAAAAATAAGTAAAATAAGATAAGGACATGTAGGCAGGTAATAAAAAAAATCCTATAGTAATTAAACCTTAAGCAACTTGATTTATCTAAATATAAACATTCCCGAAAATGATTGACCCTGAAGAAGGGAGCAGCTTACTCTTGAAATATATATCTGTCGAATAAAAATAAATAGCGTTTTAATGGAGAACATACAAATGAAGGATATCTTGGAGTATTTTGAATAGTTCGATGTACAGTGAAAGCTCCAGTCGCGGACAGCTCCCTCAGGCGGACATCTCCCATGGGCGGACGAAATTTTTAGTCCCAATTTATTCTTTATGGTTTTGGAACAAAAGACATTCCAGTAGCCGGACGCTCCTCCGGCCGGACATGGACACCTAATCAATGTATTTTTTATGCAAGGGATCTCTCGCAAGCGGACAAATAGCGCATTATGAGAAATAATAAGCCGACGAATATTAGAAAATACCATGGTAGTTAGTCACAGCTGCCGACCAAAACGATTTTGCTGCATTTGTTATAACATAGCTAGTAGTGTAGAAGTAGTGTAAACGTAGTGTAGAAGTAGTGTAGTGTTTCAGAATTTGATTGTTAAAGAGCGCAAATGGCACCGCATAATATACTTTCCTTAAAAGAAAAAGTTGAAGTTATCAACAAGCAAGAGACAGAAAAACTATCGGTTCATGAACTAGCAAAGAGGTAAGGTATTTTATAGCTTCGATTTCCCAATTGATAGCTTGCATTTCCCAATTGTTTCAAAGATTCAATATTGGAAAAACGCAAGCTGCAGAAATAATGAAACAAAAAGACTCCATCAAAGCCAAATGGTGTTCTGGAATCAATATTCATCAAAAGAAGATATGTCTTACCCTACAAGGCTCCAAGGTTGACAAATTGTGCTTTGATTAGTTTGCAAAGGCGAGAAGCAAGGGGATTCCTATATCTGGGCCGATCGAAAAGCAAAGGCAAAAGAAATTGCCGAAAAGGTTGGATATTCTGGGTTTTCGGCATCAGATGGCTGGTTACACAAATGACGCAATTGACACAACATTAGTTTCAAGTGTATATATGGCGAAGCTTCAGATGTGATTCCAGCGAGTGTCAATCAGTTCAAGGAAAAAACTTCCTTCATTACTACGTGGCTATAAGCCGGAGGATGTTAACAACGCAGATGAAAGTGGCCTTTTTTTCGAGCAATGCATGACAAAACTTTGGCATTCAAATCCGAGAAATGCACTGGTGGTAACCTATCCAAGGAGAGGCTAACTGTTTTGTTTCGTGTAAGATGTCTGGAGAAAAAGAAATGTTGCTAGTCATTAGTAAAGCAGCATGTCCTCGAGCTTTTAAAATATTCCAATCAAAGAATTGCCAGCTATTTGGAAATCTAACAAAAAAGCATAGATGATGATATAATGACTGAGTGGTTGTAGCAATTTGAGAACAAGATGAGATGTCAGCAAAGAAAAATTCTTTTATTTTTAGATAATGCTGCCCCTTATCCTAGAGATTTAATTTTAACGAATGTTAACATTGTTTTTTGCCTGTGAATATGACCGCAGTATGCCAATCATTGGATTATTCAAAGCTTTAAAGTAAATTACAGAAGCTTAATTTTAAAGCACGTGATATCAAAAATGGATTCAGCTAAGTCAGCATCCGAATTGTCAAAAACCATAAACGTACTTGACATCTTATGTTTCGTAAAATCTTCTTGGGATAAAGTAAAGGTGGAAATGTTAGAAACTGTTGCCATAAAGCCGGATTTACAAACTCAGGACTTGGAATTGAAGAGTTTGATACTGCGGACGATCTACCATTATCGACATTAGTAAGTCTAAGCTCAATGGTAGAGTTGAATGAACAAACTGTTGACGATTTTTTCAAAATCGATAATATTGTGTATACTGAAGACGAAGAGCTTGGAATTGATTTTGAAAATTTAAATGAAACTGAAATTTTCGTAAGTGATTCTGAGGAAGAACTGAACTTAGAAGTAGCTGATCCATTAAATTCATATGCTGAGGCATTGCATCTGATTGCCCGTTTGAAACAATTTGCCAGAAACGATTTTGTATCATTTCAACAGTTGACTAATTTACAAAGTCGTTTTGAGGTATTGGAGTTCAAATGGAACCAAACTAATTTTAAGCAGCTGACAATTCATTTTTTCCAATATAAATAGACTGTTTTGCGTAAATTAAATTTTTTTCTACAACTTCTTCATGTCCAATTACAACTAAAATAATGGAATTATTTTTTCGTTACTGTCTTCTTGTTATTTTTGGTCAAAAATCATAAAAAAGAACCTCAGATATAGTAAAAGTAAATTAATAAAAAGTTAAAGTGAAGGATATTTAATATTTTTGTATACTTTATTCTTATTTAAACTGAATTCAGTTTATAAATATGATATAACTTGAAATGTGAAATGTAATAATTATTTATGTGTCTTCATAGTGTTCTTAAGTTGATATGCAGAAAAATGTCTAGAAACATTGGAAAAAATACCTGCATGTAAATAAACAATTTATCAGTGGAGATTATCATTTTTAAATTTCATTCATTTACACTTATGTACATTTCCTTACAATTTGTGACGAATGTCCGGCCAGAGGAGCTTTCACTGTATATTCAACTTTCTATGCGTCATGAAATTGTAAAGTTAAGGGAATACCTCAAATACACAAAATATCGCACTTGGCAAATGCAATATCGAAAATGTTGTCGAGTTTGTGTATCTAGGTGCCAAAATAACGAAGAAGGGTATGAAAGAGACGAAATACGCCGAAGAATACAGCTCGCAAATAAAATATTTTATTCAGTTTTGGCGATCTTCAAGATTAACGAATCCGTGTATTTAGGTGCCAAAACAACGAGAACCAGAAATTTAAGAGACGAAATACGCCGAACCATGCAACCCGAATTTAAATAATTTTTTTCAATTTTGACGATCTTAAAGACCAGCTTCATATATAGGAAAACAAAGCTCCAAGTATACAAATCTGTGATAAGACCTGTGCTATGCCTAGACCCTAACCCAAGTATCCGCAAATATATTGAACGCCTTTGAGCGACGGGTCCTGAGGCGAATAATCGGAGCGAAGCTAGACGGGAACCAATGGCGAATTCGATACAACCATGAGCTGTATGAAATTCTTGACGAACCGGAGGTCTCAACGATTGTAAGACTGCGGAAGCTGCAATGAACTGGGCACATGAATCGTATGGACGAACAACGGATATCCAAGAAAGTATTCGTTGGGAGAGCTGAAGGCCGGAGGCCAGTGGGGAAACCGAGGAAACGCTGGTCTGACTCGGTCGACGAAGACAGTTCATCGCTGCTCGGATTTCGGAATTGGAGGACGCGGTCAATGAACCGAGACAGTTGGAGGCGCTGTTTGCATGAAGCGAAGACCCGAGAGCGGCTGTAGTGCTAAGAAGAAGGGATCTCAAACTGGAGAGCATTGCGAAAATAAAGATAAACAGAGGCTCACTTCAAAATGATATAAAGCCACAACATGATTCTTGTAAATCAAAAGTTTTCCTAGATCCATTGCCTATGTTTTAAACAGAAAAAAGTCGTGCATTCAAAACAAAAATAGGTACGATTCCAATACTAACCATTGAACAAATAATTTTATCATAGACTTCAAACTACTTCAATTGTGTAGTCCAATACAAACAAACAACTTCAGACATAGAATCATTTTCTAACAAATCTAGATTTCGAGGTTATGTAAATTCAATGATAACCTTTGCGTTCGACAGTTATATTAAAAGTTTAAAACAAACGAATCAAAATAGAACGAGGTTATTAGGAAAATTACACGAAAGAAGGGAGTTCTATTTTAAGAACAACAAACAATGGGATATCTCTAGACAAAAATAAATTAATCGTCAAAATTGGGGTATTTAGCTAATTTAAGAAATAAATGTTAACTTGTTTCCATATGAGTTCATTAACTTTGGATGGAAGTTGAATGAAACAAACGTTGACAATCAAATTGAAATAGTGGAAATCAATGATGAAAATCTCTACTATCAAGGCATGGTTTAATATCATGATATAGAAAATTTTCTCGTTGGGTTACATATCTGTAAGTGCAAAGCACATAAAAGTTGCTTAATTTAAACTTAAATAAGCCTAATCGAAAAATAATCAAAGGCTAAAAAGTTGCAAGTTCTTAGCGATTAAAGTATTATGCTAGTACTCACTTATTGGGATTGTTCGTTCCTCTTAGTTCCCCTATTGTGTTCCGAGACAACACAGGCTCTAAATTTCTATCATCCATTTCAAGACGAATCGTTATTCTCTCTCCTGAATACATAAAAAACATTGAAAATATTTCCAAAAACATATCAAGTATGTTTTTCAAATTTACCTCTTCGGTACAATCTTAGTAGTAACATGGCATCTTCGACTGTTAAACATGCTGTTGGTATTTTGACGACACCTTCTTCGTAATCCTGCATTCCAGTGTGTGGTGATCCAATTGAAAACGGTGTTGCTGATCGAATTAGCGACGCAATAGCTCCTTTACGTGAGGCTACACTAGCTCCGCGTTCACGATATTCAACGGTCTTTCCATATCCCATCCACTCAGGAGCGAAAACCACAATTTTTCCTTTGACCTAAACAGATAAATTAATTCTCAATAAACAATTCGAAATTATTATTAGAGTAGAAATAAATTACTTTTTCGTCAGGTATTTTTGCAAGCTCATCGAAACTTTCAACTGCTACTACTTCTCCAATGATACCTCCACGAGGAGTTCCCACTGAAAGTCCCAGGCCGAGTATGTTTAATTTAGCATGACGAGGTGTGATCATTTCGGCATTTTCATATCCTCTGAAAATTATGAATTTAAAATTTAAATAAGAATTGGAAAGTGCATTCAGTTGTTTCAAATGATAATATAATTAAATTTAATAAATTTAAAACTTACCTAACCCAATGAGGAACCATAGCATCTTCGGTATGAACATTTTCTAATCCAGTTCTGTGAAACTGGTCAACCATGTAATCAATAGCATCCTCCAAGCTTTGTGAACCGGCTATTCGTGATCCGAACTTATCAGTCATTTCCAACAAGCTATTGAAATTTTTGCAACAAAACGATTAATAACTTTCTCCAGATATTATCAAATGAATCACTACTTACCTATTGAACGTATCACCAGCAAACTTTCCATTGACAATTTTATGGATGATTGTATCCACGGTTGATTGATATGCTCGAATCTCTTTGAGCAATCCTTCCGGCAAATGGCATTCTCCTCGATAAACGTATTTGTCCACTTGGTTGTCGATAACTGAACTCCATGAGACGTCAGCCACAATGGTAAAAATCAATAACACTTTTGAAAAACTTCTGCTTCTCATTGTGAAAACCTTTAATGAAACCAAACAAAAGGGTCCAAGCTAAGTAAAGATGTTTCTTACTGCTATGCAAACGATCTACTGACTACAATCCGTAACTTAAGTAACGAAGAAACTTGCGATTCCTTCAATCGAACAATCAACGCCAAACAATCTTAACCGTAGTAAGCACAATCTATCTACGCGAGACAGCAGCTGACATTGCTGAGAGTATCTTTTAAAGTTTGGAACCAGTTTGCAAAAGTGTCCGCATCTTTCATCAGCTTTGGTAGCTTCCGTTCCCGGCTTTGGTCGTAGCAAAAGCCGGTAGCAGCTGAGAATGTGATATAGTGTATAGTAATGCTTTTGTTATGTGAAGCATGTATCTCAAGTACGGGGGCACATCGAGTTAAACGGGGGATTCAAGCAGTTCACCAACTGTGAATAGTTGATACATACGAGTATTCGCATGAATTATGAAACAGTAAAATATTTTCAGTCAGCCGAAGCTTCTTCAATCGCAGGGGCAACAAATTGATGACCTACGGGCCACACATGAATTTTTAGAGGCGCTACCACATGGGGTGTGAGAATTCTGTTGCAATACTAGAACAGGATTACGAAGTAAGTGAGAAGCTAAATCTTCATAATTTCTGATAATGAAAGGAATGTTAAGAGTAATTTTAATAGGATCAACAAATGCTTTAGACTTGAAAAAAAGTGTTAAAAAGACAGAGCTACGCTCATGTCAGAAGGGTTTTGTACTGAACTTACGATATGCAGACATATAGAAAAATTAAATTCAGAAAAACTTTAATGACATGCACAACAAATATATTTTAGCTTTAAATGAAAAACCAGTGCTGCTACATTTTAACTGGCCTACATTTTGTTACAGTATTGCTAAAATCATTGACTAAGCCGAATCTTAAATGTTTTTTTTATATAACATATTTGGAGAAAAGACCATCAAATGTGTAGTGTCTGGTTCGATGAGAGTTCATGTAGTAGAAAAACAGTACGATCATTGTAATCAGAGAAAATTTAAACGGCAATAACTTATTCTAATTCAAATATAAGAACTTTTTAAAGGACTACTTAAATATCTACTTTCATCACATTTAATTATGCTAATGCAGTTTTATGTTATTGGATCTACCTCCGTGATGAAATAATTTTTAGCTGCTCATCTTCAGCTATTCATTAATAAATTCAATCATGTGTTAATCTTATGTGCTTTAAATGTTAAAGTTCGGGGAAAATAACACAATTTTATACAATATTTTCATTTAAAACGGCCGCCATATTGTCTTACAAATGTTAGCCGTTGAACAAATTCTCAATGATATTCATTACGAATTCTAGCAAACTCGTAGTGTCTGAGTTGATTGTAAATCCATATTGTCCCATAGCCATGTAAAGTTGTTGTTGTAATACAGGAAAATTTAAGCCATCATAGCTTTGTTAAATACAATCCGACCTTTCTAAAATTTTAAGTAATGATTAAGCTTGTAAATTGATATTTGCTTATTGAATTTCCTTGAATTTAAGAATGTCCTTGTGATTTTATTCAAGAAAGTGCAAAATTGGTAAATTATACTACAATACTATAAACAAAGATTCGTTGTTGTTGCTGTGCTCATAAACGTCTACACTTGTGTTTTTTAGATTTTTAAGATGAAAGGTGTCCAATCCTCCTCATTGAGAACTTTCATATGGCAGCACACTTAACCACCTCTGATAAACATTTTTTAAGGGCCACTCCTCTATATGGGTGGACCCTCTAAAAACTCTTTGAAATTTTTTCCCACCCCAAAACTTTCTAGAAGTCATTATTTCTGATCTTTCAACAAAGTTTCACGGCTGCAGCTTCTATAGTTTCGGATGAAAACGACCGGACAGACAGACAGACAAAGGTACCGATTTCAATAGGATTTTATATTTTAGTACAAAACCCTAAAAAGAAAACCGACTTTACAAAGGATGAATAGAGTTAGTTGGCTTTTTTCTCCTTTTTACGGTTTTGTAAAATCATTTTATAAAACCTTACTAAAACCGCGTCCTGTCTATTGGTCTGTCCATCCGTCCTTCCGTCCGTGTGTCACACCACTTTTTATCGCAAATTACATAAGCTAGAAACATAAGATTTTATGGATAGATGCAAAGTGACACCCTCTTTAAAGTTTCACCACAAAAAAAAATTATAAGGTGCTTTGAGGGATGCAGGGGAAGGGGAAATGTACGAACATTTTGTGTCCTCCCACCTTTGACCCGAAAAATCTGAAAAAAATCACAGAAGTGAGACTTAAATAGTACAAGGGCAATAAATATCTCAGAAGTTGAAATACGATCAACTTTATTAATAATAGTACATTTTATAAATTTTACATTTTGGCCTTTAAAATCAAATTGGCACCCTTAAATTTCCCAAAAGCTGCAATTAAAGTTTTTTGGTAGCAATTTTATGTATTCTGAAAATTTCCCAGTAATTGAACAATGAACAGCTAAGTTACAGCCGATTGAATATTTAACAATTACAACAAAATTAACACGTCATATTAAGGCGCAGCCTCCAGTAAAACTGCAAATTTGGGTAAACTTTACAGCCGTTAACCTCAGAAACGTGACGATAATTTGCAAAAAAATTTTAGCAAGAAGTCAGAATAAACCTATGGCTATTGAATCAACTTATTACATTTTGCAAAAAGTTTGTTGCAAAAATTACGAAATTCAAACAAAATAGCATATTTTCGTTAAAAAATGTAGTAAATCTCTGAAACTTCTTAACGTACCAGTTGATTTAAGCTTTGTTTCTTAGATCTAAATTATTTACATTGAATTAACTCATCAAAAATTTAAAAAAGATTTTTGCAAAAAATTTCCTGGAATAAAATGTGTAATTTGCACACACTGAACAAAAATCATGCATGCACATTGATTTGTATCAAATTTCCACATTTTGATCTAGGGATTTTTTTTCAAAAAACTTTGTTAAATTTTTGATGAGATAATTCAATGTAAATAATTTAGATTGAACAAACGTAGCTTAAATCAACACGGTACGTTTAGTAGTTTCCGAGATTTACTGGGGGCTGCGCCTAAAGGAGAAACACGTTTGCAACGGACCTAGACACTACAAATATGTAGGAATTTTGATAAAAATTTTAGAAATGGTTCATTATATTGATGTATTATCATGACTAACTAAGCGACGGAGTCAAAATTTAAAAACATAATAACCATAATAATTTTCCGAACTCAATTTATGGAATCTGTATATTAGTCAAGTTTTGATATGCAGAATATATTGTTTGATTTACTAAATGTTTTACAAAACCCTTTTGGGAGGAACACTTTCCTGCTACTTCAACTTGTTTCAATTAATTAATAGTATTTAGCAATTTTAATTTAATAACATTTCATCTTCTTTTTTCACTAAATATTGTTTGAATTTAGAGTGTCATGTGGGCCACTAAATTTTTTGAAAGTCAAAGTCAAAAGCGCTTTATTCAATATCAATCGTTATAAATTTTCAAAGAATATAAAGCGAATTCCAAACAATAAAAATACGAAAACTTAATGGCCCAAACGGCTCTCTAAATTTATACGTTATCAATGGAAAACATTTAATCAAAAAAACAATAGCAAATTCAAATTAATTAAAATTATTACATATTTCATTATTCAGTTGTAAAATGGAGAAAAAACCAACCATCACTATTCAACAAAAATATTTATAATTGCAACACAGCAGTGAACTTTTATTCTACACCTAAGATGCTTTAACCTCAGTTTAATCAAATTCAATCAAAAAATTTACCTTATACTAATACAATGCTAACACTATATTCCTAACCTAAGCATTAAACCGTATGTCTAAGCCTAAAATAATAAATATAACATATACTATCCTAAATATTGAAACCTATCCCTATTTTTTAAATTAAACAAACAACAACAATAAATGTAGCAATAATGAGCTGAGACTCAAAAACTGAAAATAAACACGAATAATTTAGCCACAGTCATTCAGTCACTAATACCTGGATTGCTCCGTCTCTGCTCCATCAGCCTCAACGAATGTAGCAAATGAGTATCTCCATTGGTTTCGTTGGTCTCGTGAACTAAAATTCGGAGACTATTTTTTATATACATATGATTGGGATACCGTCAGAATCAATTATCCGTGGTCCGTCTATATATGTGATATATGATTGGGGTACCGTCAGAATCACAAACATATGGACTCATGTCCAAATTCACGAATGCTTCTGAAGGAACGAAGCCAGTATCGAGGTAAGTCGCAATATACCCGTCTGTAACGTGGAACGGCTGTGAAATTCTGGTTGTACCAGATCTGACATCCATATGTCAAAACTGGTCTAACCAGGGTCTTGTAACAGATAACTTTAACCTTTTAATCAATGTATCTGGAACGGAAGAGTGGTCGAAGGGCGATGACTACTTTTTGTGCCTTACCGAACATGATTTTGACACGCTCAGTATAGTACAGATACTGATCTAAATGAACACTGAGGCATTGAACACAAAATTTATGTGGGACCCGTTCTGAACTACTCCCATCAGCCATAATGTGGAAATCCTTCCAAGTACGGTTCAGGTTTTGATTGACCCCCTGCAGCGTTGTCCGAAACGAAATTGTTTCGCACTTCTGCGCATTAATTTTCATTCTCCAATTGTCAGTATTATCGGTGGCCCATCTATATATGTGATATGTGATTGGGATACTTTCAGAATCAAAAACATATCGATTCATGTTCAAATACACGAAATCTTCTGGAGGAACAAAGCCAGTAGCGAGGCAAGTCGCGTGGAATGGTTGTAAAATTCAGGGGTTTTCACTCACAGTTACAGATCTTGCGATATGATTCCGAAGAAGTTTCAATATGAAGATATCGACTCTCGTCACTTGAGCAGTTTGATAAATTTTTCCATTCGATATAAAGTCCTTCCAATCCACCTCAGGCTTCATGTATAAACCAGTACATGCACGAAAACATTTCCTTTCGAAAACTCTTAATCTTTTCATAGTACTAGCACTCTGGTTGTACCAGATCTGATATCCATATGTCAAAACTGGTCCAACCAGGGTCTTGTAACAGATAACTTTGACCTTTTGAACGATGTATCTAGAAGGGAAGAGTTTTCAAAGGGCCATGACTACTTTTTGTGCGTTACTGAGCATGATTTTGACATGTTCAGTATAGTACAGATACTGATCGAGATGAACACCGAGGTATTGAACTCAAGATTGTAATGACTTTCTGTTCAAAACGCTCGAACGAAATCGAAACTGACCTTTCATCTGTTCTAGACGTGAAGTCTTTGGAAGTGACATCGGACTGTACCCTACAGGTCAACAAGTCCGGACATAACTTAGTCTACTCTGAGGTGGCTGCTGGCTAGCTAGCTAGTTGGGAGAGGAGTTTGGTCGCAGGTCTTACGCAAGCAGACGAAGTCCGAAATACAACAACTTATCCCAAGAGGTGGCGCCAAATAACACAATCGCCCTTGACCGCGCCGAAGAGGAGCGGCTTACTCGGAAAGCGGGGAATATCGTCAAACAACTGAGGGCTGCCTGCGAAGTGCAGAAAAACATAGGCAAGAGTGTCAAGAATGGCATTCTTGAACTGGAGGAGCTTTTTGGTCGCATAACGCACTACAGGCGGAGGTGGCTTGCAACCGAAAAGCACCAAAAAGACACGCTCTCCCTCGAGGCATCAGTGGGTCCTAGCAGCAGCAAAAGAATGGCCGGTAGCCCAATTGAAGGCGACCGTGAGAAAAGGAGGAAGGACGAGACCATAAACGAAGTTGACACTCCAGGTGAGGAGTTTCATGTGGTGCGAAACAAGGCAGTGAAAAAAGCGGCCAAAAAGCTACTCCTAGAAAAAACAGACAAAGAGCAAAGAACCCCCCGATATACCGCAGAAAACAAAAAGCAAACCGCGGCGCAAACCCTTGCGAGAGGCACTGCTTATTAAACCAACTAAGGGCCGAACCTATGCAGATGTCCTCCGTGAAATTAAAGGAGCGGTCAAGCCAGACGACACCAAAACTGCCATCAAAGCAGTTCGACCAACCCGGACCGGTGGCTTGCTGGTGGAATTCGGGCCAGAGGCCACAAACAAAGATGCATTCCGTGACGCGGTTCAAAAGGTTCTTGGAGATGCGGCAACGGTTGCCTCGCTCGAACCAATGGCCACCCTGGAAATCAGGGACCTTGACTGCGTCACGGACAAAGCTGAAGTAGAGGATGCCATTAGGAGGGAGTTCCCCAGCTTAAGTGAAGTCAAGGCAAGATTGACACGTGAAAACACAAGGGGGCAACGCATGGCTATTGTCGAACTAGCTGATAAAGACGCCCAGCAAATCCTGGCGAAGGGCAAAATTAATATAGGTTGGGTGATCTGCAGGATACGGAGAAGAGCGATCCCTATCCGCTGCTTCAGATGCCTCGAATACGGACACACCGCGTATGGCTGTAGAGGACCCGACAGGAGATCTCTGTGCTACAAATGTGGTGAAACGGGGCACAAAAGGAAGGAGTGCACGAACGAGGCAAAATCCATTCTTTGCAAGGATGCTAAGCTAGCACCCGGCGACCTCAGACATGAGCCGGGGACAGGGAGATGCTGGGTTTTCAAGGAGGCCCTAACTAAAGCCAAATCGATACTCAAATGATCCGTATCCTGCAGGTCAATTTGCACCGAAGCACAATCGCCCAGGACCTACTTGAGCAGTTTGCGAGGGATAAGAAAGCTGACCTCCTGTTGCTGAGCGAGCAACATCATAACAAGGACTCGCAAGCGTGGTACCCTGACAAATCTGGTACCTCGGCCATCTGGGTTCGAGACAGCGCCCGCCTTCAGGTGCAGGGCCATGGACGCGGGGATGGTTTTGTGTGGGTGCGGTGTTCAGGGATAACATATTTCAGTGTTTGTCTGACGCCTAACGAGGCAATGCGATCTTTTCGAACCAAACTCGATGCCCTGGAGGACGCTGTCTCGAACACAGAGGGTCACATGCTGGTCGGGGGAGACTTCAACGCTAGAGCCATTGAATGGGGTATGCCACAATCCGACCCAAGGGGAAAGCAAATCTTGGACATGGCGGCCAGAACAGCGCTTTTGGTCCTAAATACTGGTAACACCCCTACTTTCCGCCGCTGGGGTTGCGTAGGAACCATACCCGATGTGGCACTCGCTTCGGAGTCCCTGGTACCCAGAGTACACAACTGGCGAGTACTAGAGGACTACTCGGCTAGTGATCACCAGTATATAGCTGTTGAGATTCACGACGGTGCCACTCTGCGTGCATATGCTCAAACTTCAATCCTCGGATGGAGGACTGGGAGGATGGACGTTGAGAGGTTTGCTGACGCACTTACGGCAGGCGCACCGTTGCTGGGAGCTCCGCCAGGGAGTGGAGGGCCTACAGCCAAGGACTTGGTGAACTCAACTATGAGTACCATCATAGCTGCTAGCGAGTCTTCCATGCCCCGTCGGAGACCCCGACACGGTAAGCCTCCAGTATACTGGTGGTCAAACGAGATCGCCGAACAAAGAAGCGAGTGTCACAAACTTCGGCGAGAGGCCCAGCGGGCGCGAACACGGGAGGAGGCAGACACTAGGCGAGCAGCATACAGGTCCGGCAGGAAATATCTTCGCAGGCTTATTAACAAGAGCAAGGCCCGATGCTCGCAAGACCTCGTGGACGATGTAAATAGGGATCCGTGGGGCCTTGGCTACAAGCTGGACATGGGGAAACTTGGTGCCCTACGGGAGCCTTGTATACATGACGCGGAAAAGATGGACGCGATAGTGCGGGGACTCTTCCCCGTCCATCCCGTCCGTGTTGACGCTGTCCATGCTGAAACAGCAGTCGAGTGCCCACTCTTCACACAGCTGGAACTGGAGGAGGCAGTCCTCTCCCTGAAAGCGAGGAAGGCTCCAGGTCCAGATGGTGTTCCAGCTGAGGTTTTGCAGCTCGTCTATCACCATTGTCCTGACTTGCTGCTCAGCACATTCAACGCTTGCCTACGGGACGGGGTTTTCCCGGTACGATGGAAGGTGGCGAGGCTCGTGCTGGTCAGCAAGGGGAAGGGAAATCCCAAATCGCCGTCTGCATACCGCCCGTTATGCATGCTAGACACGGCTGGGAAAGTGCTAGAGAAACTCATCAAGGGAAGACTCACTGACGCGATTCGTGCTGCTGGGGACCTATCTCCTCGGCAGTACGGCTTTAGAGCAGGACGTTCTACCATTGATGCGATTGCAGAGGTGGTGAACGCGGTCCAAAAGGCAGAGGCATATAGTCGCACCAAGCGACGGATCGTCCTGTTGGTGACACTCGACGTCAGGAATGCCTTCAACTCCGCTAGATGGGTGGATATTCTGGACACGCTGGAAAACTCTTTTCAAGTTCCAGAATATCTAATGCGGCTTTTGAGGAACTACCTAAAGGACCGAAGCCTGCTCTACGACACGACACAGGGCCAACGAAGGATGGAAATTACATCGGGTGTTGCCCAGGGATCTATCCTTGGTCCGGACCTGTGGAACGTGTCTTACGACGGGCTACTGAGACTTGAGATGCCAGATGAGTCGCGCTTGGTCGGCTATGCGGATGACGTTGCGGCTCTGGTCGCCGGACGTACCGTTGAATAAGCGCAACTTAGGCTAGGTATGCTAATGCGCCGAGTGAGGGACTGGATGACTGCTCGCGGGCTCAGTTTAGCACTGGAGAAAACCGAAGTGGTCATCTTGACAAAAAAGAGAATCCCTAGAGTAAGGATGATCAGTATTGGAGATATACAGATCGAATCAAAGCCAGCGGTGAAGTACCTGGGGCTACTGATCGACTCGAAGATGAGTTTCTCTGAGCAAATCGGGGCAACGGCTGAGAAGGCAGCTTCGGGAATATCGGCCCTGAGTCGACTTATGGCCAACGTAGGGGGACCCAGCCCATCAAGAAGACGCCTCTTGATGAGTGCTGTAGGGTCAGTGCTACTGTACGGAGCAGAGGTATGGGGCGACGCTCTCAGCAAGGAGGTATACCGAAAACGATTGGCACAGGTACAGAGAAGAGGAGCACTGAGAATTGCATCTTCGTATCCAACAGTCTCCGACTCGGCGGTGAGAGTGATTGCAGGCGTGATACCTGTCGCCCTCCTTGCTAGAGAGCGCCGCGCTATTTACCTGTGCCGAAACGAGGATGCGAGGGAGATGGTTGTCCGCGAGGAGTGACAACGCTCGCTCAACGATTGGCAGCAGTCTTGGAGGAATTGCACGAAGGGAAGGTGGACTGCGCGTCTCATCTCGGATGTGAGACCGTGGCTCAATCGAAGGCATGGTGAGACTGACTTCTATCTGACCCAGCTTTTGAGCGAGCAAGGGTGTTTTCAGTCTTACCTGCACAAGATCGGCAAGTCACGGTCTCCCGATTGTCGGTTTTGCCCAGGAGAGGAGGACAATGCCTGTCACACATTTTTTGCGTGTACCAAATGGGCCAGGCTGCAAAGGGAACTCTACAGGGAGACGGGAGAGCTCACCCCGGATAATATAGTTGCGGTGATGCTCGAATCGGTTGACAAATGGAACCAGGTGGCACATTATGCTCGGGCAGTCCTAAAATATAAAAGGGACTCACAGCAGCCGGAGGCACTGGGGCTGGGGGATCGCTCTTCTGGCAATTCCTCTTCCCCTCTCCCCTCCCGCTAAGAAAGGGACTCCCCAGCTTGAAGGCGCCCCACGGCGTAACAAAACGAGACCTGGCCCGAAGTAATGTGTCAAACGGTTCCAGGCTAGGTTCTCAGATTGACAGGGGAGGTGTTTAGTGGGTAGTCCAAAGGTATCCTCCATGGGAGTCCCACACTGCCAGACTCGGCGGGCATAAATGCCTTCACCTCCCTACCACAAAAAAAAAAATACAACAACTTAGCCACATGTTCACATGGCCGTTTTAAACGCGTCGAAAAAACACAACTATACGGAAATGAAACCTATCTTTACTCTATTCCGTATTTCTTCCAATCTTGCAGACAAAAACAAAAACTAGATTTGATTTTGCGTTCCCGAATATCACCGACGCGCTACCAAAAAATTTTCTACTCTCATTCGACTGTGAAATAAACGACTCTAAGAAAAAAAACTCAAATCAAACTATGGTACCGCGTACCGCACGCGACGCGAAACCGGCCATCCGCGGATTTCTACAACCCTACCTTCGTCACAGCATACTTACCGTTCACTACCATTCCTGCTGGAAGAGAAGGGCATGCTGGAAAGAAAGTGTAATAAACATAAGCAGTCGAGCAGCCCCGTGGTGATCAGGAGTGGCTGCTCCTGAAGAGATAAGGTGGTCACCCCGTCGAAACTGCTAAGTTTGTTGTTTTACTAGTGTAAAGTAAACTGCATCCGTCAAGTTTCCATCCTTTAGGCAGAGATGAGTGGTTCACTTCAGCCACTTTAACATCTTTAGGTTTGACATTCCTCTTGTAATGCAACGACCTTCTTCTGTGAAAGTAACGGTTGCTGTTTGTATAATGTTTGCGTTTGTCTCAAGCCTCCGTGTCCGCTAACTTTAACGAGGCAAAAAAATATTGAATTACTGTAAAGTAGCTTAATTGACACCTAATAGAACTTTTCTAAAGACAATAAAAATTGATCGGTGAGTCTTGTAGAGTAGAGTACGCGTGATAAGTATTTTGTAGTGTAGCTTCGTGGCTCGACAAGAACCCGCCTCATATGATCCCGCAAATGCTAGTCGTCAAGCACGCGTACGCGGTCGTTAAGCGAAGCTAGTTAGCTGAGCTCGGTGTTGTTTATAGCTCCCTGAACTTATGCCAGACCATCGGCACCCGTGTCCTAAACGGGCATTAAAAAAAATCATTACAAAAGTCGTTGCTACCTTTAGTAATTCATTTTAATTGTAGAGCTGGTCTAATCAGGGTCTTGTAAGAGATAACTTTGACCTTTTGATCAATGTGTCTGGCATGGCAGAGTCGTCAAAGGGCCATGGCTACTTTTTGTGCCTCACTGAGCATGATTTTGACATGTTCAGTATAGAACAGATACTGACCGAGATTAAGATCGAGGTATCGAACACAGGATTTATGTGGGAGCCGTTCTGAACTACCCCCACTAGTCATAATGTGGAAATCCTTCCAATTACTGTTTAGGTCTTGACTGACCCCCTGCAGCGTTGTCCGAAACAAAATTGATTCGCACTTCTGCGCATTGATTTTCATTCGCCAATTGTCAGTGTAGAGCTGCACATCATTAAACATTTTTTGAAGATTGCTCTGAACTATTGTAGGTTTTCGGTCTGCTGTATAGATGACCAGATCATCAGCAGACGATACCAATGATCGCGTTGGCGAGACTTTAAAATCAAAGCCGTTCAATAGCTTGCGAATGAATAAAGAGAAAAGCTGAGGCGCAGTAACTGCTCCCTGCTGTAGACCATTCAAGACCTTGAATTTGCGCATTGTTGTCAGGTTCCCATCATTTACAACAAACGATTTCCCGGATAACATATTGCACTTCATGGCGCGAAGGTGTCTGGGGAACTTGTCCTGAAGGAGTTTAAAAACTAGTCTATCTAACCACACCGTAACGAAGGCTTTCTTCATATCAATGAGACACGCTCCAACATATTCTCTATAATTTAGTTTCCAACAGATGTGTGAGGTCACTTTCGTTATCGCATGTATGGTAGAATGTGTAATGATTTTTCTACCTTCAGCTCGAACGCGGAACCGACCTCTCATCGGTTCTAGACGTTAAGTCTGAGTAGTGCCAACGGATGGTACCAACAGGTCAACCAATCCGTGCACCGTAATCCATTCACGCGGTGACTGCTTGTCGGCCAGCTAGTTCGGAGAGGATTTCGGTCGCGGGTCTCCGAATGGATTACGCTCGATTACAATATTTCAGTCACCTGAAATTGCCCGTTTTCTAAACGCGTCAACATTTACTCATCCAGAACGAGAAACCTACATTACGTTAGTTCTGGATGGGATCTATCCACAGATCTCCAATCAAAAACGCTACAAAATCTCATAGGCGCGTTACCGATTCACCGACGCGGTACCGAAAAATATACTACTCGAACTTACACCGAAGAAAACTACTCTAAAGAAATGGCGAAACAAGCAAAGGTACCGCGTACCGCGCGCGACGCGAAACCGACTTCAGCGGATTTGTCGAAACCCTACCCTCGCGACGGCATACTTACCCTACACTCTCTGTTCCCACTGAAAAAAAAGGACGAGTCACTGAAAAGGAAAGTCGTTAGTTACTTAGCAATTCATTTTTAATAATGTAAAAATTTTGAACAAAACATAATATTTGTATTGTTTCATTTCTTGTTCTTTTTTTTTTACGCTTAATTTAAAATACTATTTAGTAGATATTTAGCTTTGTAGCTTAACAATACTCATTTATTTATAATTATTTCTTGATTCATGGATGTTCTATCTGTTTGATATATATTTGTTGTATCGCACCTTAGTTATTTTGAAAATCTACAAGTCATTTTGATCTTGGTTTAAGTAAAACTTAGAATGGTTTAGTGGACTTGTATTAGAAATACAATATTAATTATTATTGGAACTGTTTTTGGAAGGAACTACCAATTATTTAGGATTTTTTTAGAATAATCGTTCAAGTTACATTTGGAAGGAGCATTTATCGTGGATGATTTTGAAGGATGTTAAGGAAGCTTCAATGAGAAAGGAAACAGCGAGAAAGTTTAATTTTCGAAAAAGGGCCGTCAATCATTTAGTAAAAAGTAATCATCAACATTATTTAAACTTTTTCGGGGCAGAGAATAGATATTGCATCAAATAAATTTTTTCCGAACAATAGCACATCTCATCGTTATTATTAATATTTATTTTGGTTCATCTACGTATCACATAGATAGTGCAACAAATCATTAACTTGAGTTTGACAAGCTATTAATTATCCTCCAATGGTACGAAACAAATATCTAGCAGATATATTAAAATTTTATAAATCTAATAATAAATGTAAATAGAATTTTGTCAATCTTTTTCTTCTTTTGTTTAAATAAAATCCTTAAAAATATATTTATAGATCATCTAATTACTATTCTCATTTTTAATTCTCTACTTAGCTTATTACTTAGCTAGAAGAAACATTAGTAATCTAAAGTTAATTGCCTTAGCTGCCAATAACCGATTGCACTCTGAACTATCTGGCAAGGGTAGGAGATAATATTCACTTTCATTGCTCTCATCTGTGAATATGTGTTTGCAGATCTGAGTGTTTACTTTCATTTCCGAGAACGGTCCCCTTAAAGCAAAGAAGTGTATGTGCAATGGGGTACTTGTCTTACTTTTCAGTATGAGCTTTCAACAATTGAAATTAATCTAAATAAACAATTCCTAGCTCTCCACTTTGACCGTTCGAATTTTCAACGGTTTTGGAGGTTTTGGTTTGTGCGTATCACCCCGCTTGCGCAAATGATCGCGTCTGGTGAAGCCTTTTGAACAGGTTTCGCACACGTAAGCTTTTCTGCCTGTATGCGAATCGATATGTCTTCTCAGATCAGTTTTATGATGGAATTGTTTCGGACAAAATTGAAATTGATGGGGTTTTTGTGCTGCACTGTGCTTCGCATAGTGCGTGTCGAAAGTGACTTCGTTGGGAAAACGTTTGCCACATCGATTACAACGGAATGGTTGCTCGCCCTTATGGAATGTTTTATAGTGTTGTGTTAAATAGCAAATCTTTGTAAATACCTTGTTACACTCGTCGCAACGAATTTCGCCAGTCGGTGTTTTTCGGCGCATCCAATTCATGGGGCGAGGAACTCTTTATTCCCAATCAAGAGCGGCCTTTACTTTTAGACACAACACTAACCTAGAGAGAGAGGTTAACTCTTAAACTTTTAATTGACGAAAAATTGCATCACTCACTTTCTTATTGCTGTTACTTAGCCAAACGATTAACCAATGTCCGTACAACAGCGGCAATTACCGTGACCCGTTCTTTTCATACACCTTCTCGATTTTTACGTCCTACAAGAGGCGCCAAATTCACTGACATCTGTCCAAATCAGAGTATACTGACTGCCATCACCTCCATGTGGCTGTCAAATCCCTGGTTGTCACATCGGACAAAACATCTGTGCGTGGAATGGCACTTCATATGGCGGAAATGTGCTTCTCCAGATGTCGCCAGTGGCATAGTTTTCTCGATGGCCACGGTGGAGGGGCATTTCCAGATGGCTATGTCTCGAAATGTGCCGGGGTTGGATTAATTCTATATTTCGAATATTTATATCCACGGATCTAAATATTTGGACAGAAAAAAAAATATTTTCTGCACAACGATATCCGCACAACCGATGAAGTCCGCTGGCACTTCGAGGACATATCCATCTGGCAGGTTACAAGGGTTCGGGATCGGAATCACTTCGATTCCTGGGCGTAGGCGTCACATTACAAATGTCTCGTACGAAAACCAAATAGACAATTCGGCATTAACTCATATTTCTCATTGTAGGCGTTCAATGCTTCATTTAGTATCACTTCAAATTTTGTACCTTGCTGTTTAATACAATCATAAATTAAAAATGCTCCCGTTTCACGACTAAGAGTTTATTTTTTTTTTTTGTATGTACGCATTTTGACTGCCATTCGCAATCTTCGTCAGTACAATGGCGAACGGAAGCATTTTTAATATATAATTTAATTATATAGAACGACTATAGAACGTTCAGGATCTTGATTAAGTTTAGACCTTGCTAATGTTATACAGCAAGCTGATTGGGCGATAGCTTTAAGGGCACGAAGATTCTATTCCTTTCTTCAAGATCGGAAATACCTTGGCCTTTTTCCACTTATTTGGAGAGTATTAATTGCTTGATATGTTGTTGAACGATATACAAAAATTCCTAATAGTAACCTCAGGCAAATGTTGGAGAACTATATTTGGAATACCGTCTATACCAAATGTTTTCTTGTTGTACCATTCTCTTTTGCCGAGGCAGCAGACCATCGCTGCAGTCCTTTACGGACATTATATCTATCCTACTTCACTACAAAATTTTTACCACGTGCGGTTAGGTGAAAGGGGGAAAGTAGGAAGTCGGTGCTATAGTTTGCTTTTTCCCTTCAGTTCTGGACTAGACCTTTTTGGCCATTGATTTTGTCTTGTGAAATTCGTGCACTTGATAAATGTTTTTGTAGTGCGGCTTGTGCTGGGAAAAAGGACCCACCCATTGCCACCGTAGATAATTAGCTGCTAGCAAGCACAGCCATTTCCAGCGGAGCTCAGTCTTCTACGAGGATGTTTTAAATTTTCTGAGTTATGGGGCAATATGCGCTTCCAATCGACTCAGACACAACGTGGTTGTTAAGATGTGAATTTAAAATTTCAGGAAGGATATCTATCATGCATATCTTTGGGAATCTGCTCAACGAGTAATGTCAGTAATCTGAAAACAAAACGGCGGCTGTTTTAAATGAGAATAATGAATTAATTTGTGTTATTTTCCATAACTTCAGCATTGAAAGCATATGTATGCTATTAACTTTTGATCAAAATGTACATTTTATAGGTGACAAAATCATAGTATACACAATATGTTCGAAATAAGCTAAAAAATCTATATTCGTAGGTAAAACAAAAATACTAGTATGGATCACCTGAGGTGAAGAAGATATTTAGAAATAATGGCTCAAAACAGTATTGATCTCTCTAAATCAGCTGAAACTTATAAAACACAAATTATTTCACGAACAATGGCCTTCTCCACAACTCATTATCTGCTTTACAGAAATTTCAATAAATATCTTCATATTTATTCGAATTTTAATTTATCTTGCGCCACCTACTGCCTTTATAACATTTTAAGAAAATTTACAGAAACAAAGTTCACATGCTCGCTTCAACCCAACTTTATCATAAGCTCGCTTGATAAAGCATACTCCCGACATCTGCAACTATCATCATACGATATCACACCCTTATGTACAGGAAGCAGAACTAAATGTGCAGCACAGAACCCAGTTAAGTGTTATCGGATTCACTAACATTCATTTTGTTTGACTGTAAACAAATGCTATACTAAAATATGCACATACGCGTAGCGGTTGGATAGTAGAGTGAAAAAAATTATAATGTCGATTGTGGTGGTCAGCCTGTCTTTTTAGCTCAATGTGGTGATTGACCAATTAACAAGCTTACGTCCATGTGAAGTTCGTATGTGTATTAAATACAATAACTTTCAATCGGTCAGAACAAAAGCAACAAAAAATTATACAAACGATATGCAGATGTACTCAGAGTACATGGAAAACCATACCAAGCGCGTTAATATGAGCGTGGACTATCGGTTAAGTGAATTCATTGGTAACGTAACTAGAATAGACGTTAACTGACTTAAATGATATAGAATTTCAGTCCAAATGACCTTCGAAGCCAATTTGAAGACGACACAAACAATAGCGGTAGTGGCAGTCGTAGTAGTAGTACGTTAGTAGCAGATGGTTAATTTTGCCATTCTGGCACGTTAGTGATTTTGTTTTTTAATAGATAGTACTTATATGCTTGCATTTAATGGGAAGTAGCATAAGTTGCTGCCAATTAACTTGAATTAGCATTTAAACTGCTTTTTCATCAAATAGGTCACCATTGGATTTGCGGTTAATATAAAATTGTGGACTTAATATCGTCCAAATGTCGGCCTGATTTTATTTTTTGAACGAGGTGATATGGATTTTTAATGTTTAAATCAAATAATTATTCGGAGAAATTAAATAAAAATGAACCTTATAGAAAATAGGCCACATTACCATTTTCACTTGAATCTGCGATGTCACCTAACTTTCGAAGTGACGGTGCATGAGGAAATTTGCTATCACATATTGCATTTGTTTTTAACGGCAGTTTATTTCGAAGAATGTTTAAGATGAAAAATTGGAGTGATTGAACGTATTCTTTCATCATTTAAAATTAAATAAATCTTATTTAATGAAACTATCTCTTATTAAAAAGGTCTAGGCTTCATAAGCATTGTATCAAATAGAATGTTTTTTTTAGAATTATATCTTCAATAATCCAATGTTTTGTGCAGTTTCCTTTTGCTTTATCATCTCGGCATTGATAATATATTTTTTTAGGTTGGGAGGTGAATACCATTTACGCACTGAGTGTGGATCTCCCATGCTCGCGAGCGACTAGACTACCATCTAAACACCTCTCTGAGAACCTAGCCTGGAACCGTTTGACATATTATTTTGGGCCAGGTCTCATTTTGCGATGCCGTGGGGCGCCTGCAAGTTGGGGGATCCCTCCTTTATCGGGAGTCGAGGGAAGGAGATTTGCTAGATAAGTGTTCCCCCGCCCCGACTGCTGTGTATCCTTTGTATATTTCATGACTGCCCGAGCATAATGTGCCATATATGTAGTTCCATTTGTCAACCGATCCAAGCATCACCGCGACTATCTTATCCAGGGTGAGCCCTCGTGTTTCCTTGTAGAGGCCCCGTCGCAGCATGTCTCAGGTGTGGCAGGCATCCTCTCCTTGGCAAAATCGACAGTCGGGGGATAGTGGCTCGCCAATCTTGTGCAGGTAAGGATGAAAACACTCATGCCCACTCAAAAGCTGGGTCAGATAGAAGTCAGTCTCACCATAGCCACACAAATGGGATGAGGCGCGCTGTCGACCTTCTCTTCGTGCATTTCACCCAAGACTGCTGCCAATCGTTAAGTGAGCGCTGTCTCTCTTTGCGTCCTTGTTTTGACGTATCTCTTGCATCCTTGTTTCGACGTAGGCAGTGTTGGGATATCTACTTCTTTGGAAGGAGATCTACTTCTTTTGAACATTTTCTCCTTATCTACATCTCAGACCCTAAATTCTCCTTCTTTTAAACATAACAAGCTTTTATGGTAAATGAAAAAACATTTTGGAATTTGTAGGTATTTTTCCCCTAATATGAACTCAAAAGAAAGCAAATTAGAAGTCAAAATGTTTACAAAGTTCATTTCGTATTCCATTTGGTAGAATTTTCTGAAAAAATACCCAGAAAACCTTGAACTCTTTTTGCATTCATCGAAAACAAAACAATTGTGATCTGGTCTAAGCTGCAACTGAAGATACTCGTGTACTACAAAAAACGAATGCGATGTTAGTATCCATGGCCACTATTGTTGGAAATTTTTATTGACATCATAGTTGAGCGTGCATGAAGGGCTTAGTATTTGCTTGCATTTACTTACGGTGAATCGTGAATGTGGATATTGGAAACAGCTTCCAATGTTGATGAAATGAAACCATTTGTGTTTAACGTTCAGAAAAGAAAAGAAGTGCGGAGTGTTTTTGCGTGTGATAACAGAAAAGTGTTATATTAGTTATTATCTAGTGTCTGTCATCAGGAAAGGGAAGATTTTCAGAAGCCAAATGGTAAGCCAAAGAACATATTAGTGGCTGTAAAGTTCACCTAAATTTGCAGTTTTACAGAGGGCTGCGCCTTAAGAAGACATGTACCAACTAGCAAAAACGATCCAGAAAGTGACTTTAGATTTAGATGTAGAAAATATCTTACATCATCATCAAAATACGATTTAAATACACTTTTGTAGTTTGGGCGAAAATATTTACTTCGAATCTATGAGCTGTTATTTGGAAATTTTCTCTAAGGTATGCATTAGGGTAATGTCAAACGGAGTGAACCATAGCGGGTGATATTTTGTTTGCTTTGTTCATGTATGAATAGCCAGATCAATTACAAATAAACTTAATTATAACGTAACTTGTGATGGCCCAGCACTAGTTGGATTTTTCTTGCCTTAACTTGGTTCTGTCCTTTTCATTTCGAGTTTTGGTCGACGTAACAAAGAACGTTTTGATGCAAACCAAATAAAGAAGGATAGGTGACAAAAGTGGGTTGAAATTAACCAAGAATACAGAATAATTATAATATTTAATGCAATGGAGAGGAAAGGCAACTTATCATTGCATTGTATTCCTATTTTTATGTAAAACACATTATTAATCTTCTAAAGATTCAAGTCAACGATAAGTCACTGTATTAGCAACTCAAGATTGAAGTTTCTTATATGTATATTTCCGATTAAAACTGTTCAATCCATCTTTAAAGTTTAGAGCTTTACGTAATTTTAACTAAAAATAATTAAATTTTCAGATAATGGAGAAATTTTTGAAGCCATATATTAACAAAGCATCAATAGATGAGCCACAAAGTGCACCAAAACACAAAAAAGCTAAATATGAGCAGAAATATCGCTCAACATGGGAAAAAGAGTTCAATTGGATTAAGCCAAGTTATAAAAGCGAAAGCCATTTACTTTGTAAGGTTTGCTCGCGAGACCTCTACATAGGGACTTCAAAGCAGCCTACTTTATTCAAATTAGTAAAAACTGTAAATTTATATACTAAAGCAATGGAAATTGAGATAAAATATGCAATTCTGATAGCCAGCCAGAACCTATTGTTTAGTTTAATTGATAGTTTCCCAGATACCATAGCTTCTATTTGTCTAGACTCTCAAATTGCTAAAACTGTAAAATATTCACGTAGAAAAGTTACCGCAATTTTAACAAATGTAATTGGGACGTATTACAACGAAGAAATATGTAAAATTCTCAACGAAAACAAGTTTTCTTTAATAATTGACGAGTCAACAGATATAACTTTAAGTAAGACATTATGCTTGGTTGTGAGAGTAGCTTTCCAAAATAAAATTATTCAAGATCTATTTTTCGATCTGATTTCTGTTGAGAATGCCGATGCTACCTTTTTGCCCGCAAAAATTTTAAAATGCTTTGAAACATGTAAAGTAAATCATAAAGAAAATTTAATAGGATTTGCAGCTGATGGTGCAAACGTAATGATGGGTAAAAAGCATTCAGTGGCAGCTTTGTTAAAGCGGGACATAAAAAACTTATTTGTATTAAAATGCGTTTGTCATTCATTCCATCTGTGTGCATCATACGCGTGTGAGCAGCTACCAAACAATGCGGAATCTTTGGCTAGAGATGTTTTTTATTATTTGGGACGTTCCAAGAGACTCAATGACTTCAAATCCTTACAAACCTTTTTCGAAGTAAAACCTCATAAAATGTTGCATTCTAGCCAAACCAGGTGGTTATCTTTACTTTGTGTGGTTCAAAGAATCGTATCTCAATATGATATACTTAAAGATTATTTCGCAATCGCTGATCAAGAGGAGCGATTATCATCGGCATGATGAACTTCCTTTTTTATATTTTTTTTTTCTTAAATTTAGTCTTCCATTTCTCAACAGCCTAAGTAGAGCATTTCAATCAGAAGCTCCAAAATATACAGCTTACATTCATCAGTGGAAACAATTAGTATTTCCATGCTCGAATGTTATATGAAAAAGGAATCTTTTGATCAAAGTACTGGAAGCAAAACTGATTACACTAATTCTGAGAAATTTCTGCCTCTTACTCTAATATATCTTGGTGCGAAAGTTGAGTCCTTCATATTGGCAAATAATATTGATAATACTGCTCTTAGAGAATTCAGGCTCAACTACCAGGCTTTCTACATAGAATCTTTGCGACAGATTTTCAAGCGGTTTGATTTTGAACGAAACTTTTTCCAAACAGTTGATATTTTAGAATCTAAAATTATTTTCGATAGAAAATATTCATCGATAGTATCTCTTGTTTTTGAATTTCCGAACTTGATTTCAGCTGAAAATCTTCAAAAAACTGATAACGAATTTAGATTACTTATGTCCTATGTAACTGAAAGACATACACATTATACTGTTGAGAATTTTTGGAAAGAGATGCCACCTGTGGAAATTGGTGGAGACATTGCGTTTCTAACTTTAGTTAAATTTGTATTTCAAGTACTCAGCCTGCCTAATTCTTCCGCTAATGTTGAACGCATATTCTCACAGATAAATTGCATTAAACTTAAGCTAAGAAACCGCAAATAAAATATTTTATTCAGTTTTGGCGATCTTCAAGATAAGCGAATCCATGTATTTAGGTGCCAAAACAACGAGAACCAGAAACTAAAAAGACGAAATACGCCGAACAATGCAACTCGAATTTAAATATTTTTTTTCCAGTTTTGACGATCTTGAAGACCAGCTGCATACACAGGAAAACAAAGCTCCAAGTATACAAATCTTTGATAAGACCTGTGTTATGCTATGGGTGTGAAACATGGACCCTAACCCAAGCATCCGCAAATTGAACGCCTTTGAGCGACGGGTCCTGAGGGGAATAATCGGAGCGAAGCTAGATGGGGACCAATGGCGAATTCGATATAACCATGAGCTGTATGAAATTTTTGACGAACCGGAGGTCTCAACGATTGTAAGACTGCGGAAGCTGCAATGGGCTGGACACATGAATCGTATGGACGAACAATGGATACCCAAGAAGGTATTCGTTGGGAGAACTGAAGGCCGGCGGCCAGTGGGGAAACCGAGGAAACGCTGGTCTGACTCGGTGGTCGACGAAGACAGTTCATCGCTGCTCGGATTTTGGAATCGGATGGCGCGGTTAACGGACCGAGACAGTTGGAGGCGCTGTTTGCAGGAAGCGAAGGCCCGAAAGGGGCTGTAGGGCTAAGAAGAAGAAGAAGAAACCGACTAGGAAATGAAAGTATTACAGCTTGTTTAAGAGCTAAAGGGCTTCTAAAACTTCAGGATAAAAATTGCACTAACTTTGAAGTGTCCAATAGAATGATAAGGCTTTTTGATGCAAATATGTATGTATTTAATAAATGATGCCAGATGAGTACAAATTGTTATAAATCATATGTTTACTTAATAAAAAATTCCATCATATCTCGTTATTACACTATCTTTTCTACTTTACCATCTACATTTATGGAATCATTTAATTTTATTTTATTTTTGCCCACAGTAACATTATTAAACTTTTAATGAAAAGGCATCGGTTTCATGTATCTTTAATTTTGAAAATTAACATGATTATAACTATATGTTGAATACAAGTTGAATGAATTTAAAATGTATTTTGGTATTTTTTTCACATTGGAAATAAATAATATTATTTAATACGACGGTTTTTTGAATATATTTGAAAAAATGCTCCCACGAAACTATCTCCTTCTTTTCACCCCAATCTCCTTCTTTTCAGAGCCCAAATCTCCTTTTAATTTTTTTTTCAATATCCCAACACTGGACGTAGGTAAATATCGCGGCGTTCTCTGGCTAGGAGGGCGATAGGTATCAACCAACTAGACTATTTTACATAAAATGAATGATTAAAAGGTCATTTTCTCTTATATATACGACCTGGAAGCCTTAATTTACCATATGTACATTCCAGACCCAAGTATATAGTTTTAATGTATTTAAGTGTTAAAAATTGGCCTTAAACTTTTACACGTTCAGTTGCAAAGCATTCTTAATGTTTTTTTTCGAGCATGCCATTCAGTGTATAGCTCTTTTATGATATCGATTTTGTATTTCGTGACAAATCATTGAAAGTACTTTTCAAATTGTAACATGTATCAAAAATGTTGATTTTTAAAGCATTTAAAGTGATTGAAACGTTTAACAAGTTGAATAGACAGAACTGCACTCGTGTCTGAAGGGTTTTGTATTTAACATACGATATGCAGACATACGAGTGTAGAATGAATTGATTCAAGAAAAGCTTTAATGACATGTACCACAAATATATTTTTGCTTTAAAAGAAAAACCAGTATTACTGCATTTTAACTGGCCAACATTTTGCTACAATATTGCTAAAATCATTGACTAAGCCGAATCTTAAATGTCTTTTTGTTCTATTATATATTTGGAGAAAATACAATCAAAAGTGTGGTGTCTGGTTTGATGGAAAGCCCATGTAGTAAAAAGTTCGCGAAAAATAACACAATTTTAGGCAATATTCTCATTAAAAACGGTCGCTATTTTATTCCGTCATTACGGATGTAACAAATTCTCAAAGATATACATCCTGAATATAGTTCCTGAAACTTTTGTGCAAATGCTAGCAAACCCGTAGTGCCTGAGTTGATTGGAAGTGCATATTGGCCCATATCCATGTATAGTTGCTATTTAATATGAAAATTTAAACCTCCCATAAATCTGTTAAATATGGTTCAATTTTTCTGAAACTTTCATTAATAATTAAGCTTGTAAATAGGCATTTACCAATTTGAGGATGCCCTTACAATTTTATTCAAGTAAATGTAAAATAAGTAAATCATACTTTTACTAACAAAGTTGAGTGATTTTGGACTTCTGATGTATTTGTTGTTGTAGTGCTCATCAAAGTCTACATTCATGATTTTTTTCAGATTTTTCAGATGAACGGTTTCCAATCACGAGGGATGGTACGCTCCCACGATACTGATAAAGTAATTATAAGTTTTGAAAAAATCTCATTGAGACCTTTGATATGATACCCCACTTGACGACCTTTGAAGAAAAAACATTTTTTTTGAGAGTCACTCCTCTATAAGGGGGGAGCCTCATGAAGCTCTTTGAAAATTTGTTTTCACCCCAAAACTTTCTAGAAGTTATATGTTCCGACCTTTTCACAAAGTTTCATGGCTGCAGCTTCTATAGTTTCGGAGAAAAACGGTAGTGACATACAGACGGACACAGGTACCGATTTTAATATGGTTTTATATTTTAGTACAAAACCCTAAAAAGTGACTATATAATTGTTTTGAAACAAAGCACTTATAACGAACTGTGATTTGGAATGCATGCAATTTTTTTTAATCTAATGCTTGCTCTAAACCCCAGCCTGCAAGATTATGAAGCTAACGTGCACATTGTCGTACGAGTATTATCATACAATCGAACGTTTGCAAAATGCTCTCCTCCAAGTGCTTCCCTTAGAGACCTAAACATATGGAAATTACTAAGTGAAAGGTCAGTGCTATAGGTAGGGTGATCAAGTGTAGTTCAATGCATTTCTTTCAATTTTTGGGGTTGTTAGGGCTACAGTATCGGGTCTTGCATCGCCATACAGGAGCAGGACGTCTCGAATGGGTTGACAGGGCCTTTTTGACCGATATGCAGCTTAAACTTGGTCAAGAAGTTCACAGTTGTAAGCAGCGTTTATTCTCCGACGAGCCCGAAGGAAATCAACAAGTAAAATTCCTGGCAAGTAGCAAAAACCCGTTGATATCACCTTCCCGTCTGACAAGTGAGTTTAAGCTTTTGATGGCCTTGGTTCCCCCTTTTTCTCAACACCATAGAGGCCATTTTTGACTCGGGAGTGCAGTGTTTTCGCTCGTAGCCATGAAAGTGTATTTTCTCCGAATAGTGTATCCACTTGATCCCGAATTTCGACTAGTATAACGCCTTCGTTCGTTAAAACCTTTATTATAATGCGTTGTGTAACGGAAGGATGAACCTCTCTTTCGGTGATTGTGAGGACAACCAAACAAACTGGTGGAATGGTCAGCTTGGCCTTGGGTCATCTAGACGGGGTCCTTCCTACCCTTCCCGATACTCTGCCTATCTTTGATATACTTTCTAAGTCCACAGAATTAAAATGCTCGTTTGTATTTGAATGCCCCTCGTAGCTTCTCTTGTGTTTTATTTGAATGTGGCTGAAATTAAAGTCACTAAACTATTGCATCTTTTTCCTTTAAACTTTCCTAAAGTGCAGTAATTCATTTCTATCACATTATTTATCAGTATTTTATTCTTTCAGACTGGCGTGTAAGTTCAGTTTATCAAGTGTAATTCGCATAACTGCATAGATGTATGCAGCGTGTCGATACAAGTAGTTCCTACGAATCCTGTTTGTGAAAATATATCCATTCTTTTGATGTTACTATTGGCGTTTAAACATTTAAGGTTTTACTTGTGAGCTTTGGTTGGTTCTATATCGATATTACAAATACGTTATGAAAGCTTCTTTGGAGAGAAACGCTAATAACTGTAAATACATCTAAAGCTCTGCCTTCTAAATCGTACTTACACCTCCTGTGTGGGGACGTAAGAGGGTTAAGACGAGTCTGCTGTAACTGATAACGGAATCGAAGTAATAACCATGCCACGGGAATGGAGTATGGGCGATGGGCTAACTCTTTGTGTCTGGAAAACCCTACACTTTCGAAACCTGCAGATGTGTAGTAATCAAGCAGTCGCCTAAGCCAACTACCCGAAAACCAGCATAACACTGTTCCGAAATTTCAATTGCAGATTTGAAAAGAAGTGAGGAGCCTGCTGGAAAACAAGAAAACGGAGGTGCCTTTATTGTGGATAGGGAGTTCAAACCACACGTTATTGATTTTAAGGCAGTCAATGAACGGTTGTGTACGATCCGTATAAAAGCGAAATTCTTCAAAATCATGGTGATCAACGTACATGCCTTGACAGAAGAAAAGGACGAGACAACAAAGGAAACGTTCTACAATCACCTGGAAAAATTAGTCGACTCATTGCCTACAAAGGACACAAAAATAATCCTCGGTGATTTCAACGCTAAGGTTGGCAAAGAGATATCTCATCGGGGAACGACTGGAGGATATAGCCTTCACGATGAAATGAATGACAACGACCCGCGCCTGATTGACTTTGCATGTAGCAGAAATCTATTAATACGTTCGACTTGCTTCCCACATTGACGCATACATAAAATAAACTGAGTATCATCGGATGGCAACACACAAAACCAGTTCGATCATGTTCCAATCCAACAACGTTGGACGTCCATACATACCGAGGAGCCAATTGTAACTCAGATCATTACTTGATTACATTAACCTATCGATGTAGTATGTCAAAGGCGTATTCGGCAAAGACCTACCCTCTACGAAAATTCAACATTGAAAGGCTCCAAACGGCATCTGTGGCGAAAATTTAAGAGACCCCCGACAACCAGCTGGCTCCTATCTTATCAGATACATCACTGAAAACAAGCAACAACTTATGGATGGAAGTGAAAGTGGCAATTAAGACAGTAGCAGAACAGACGATCGGACATCAAGCCCCTCCTAAAAGAAATGATTGGTTCGATGAAGATTGCCAATATGCATTAGACAAGAAGAATCAAGCATACAAAGAATATTTATGTAGAGAAACCAGGACGAAGAGAGTACATTATGAAAATCTCAGGAGAGTAGCGAATAAGATAATTGGAATTAAAAAGAGAAAAAAACCATGACGGCCAATTGAGAAGTATTGATGTAAGTCTAGCGAACAGCGACACAAGACAAGCATACAAAGTAGTAAAACGACGTTATCAGCCCGAAACCACCCTTTGTTCTGATAACATCCGCGACATCATCGTAGTTTAAAACAGAATTAATGAAAGATGGGCATCATATTTCAATAACCCCCTTAATCGTCCGCACAGCTCCAGAACATTGGATCCTATAAATATTCCCGGAGAGCTTCCATTGGCCCCACCAACACTGGATAAAGCGTGTTCCATCATCAAAGCCCAAAAGAATAATAAAGCGCCGGGCATCGATGAGATTCCAGTGGAGCTCATTCAATATGGTGACAGCAGTGTTCAGAAAGTCGTCCACAAAGTCATCCAATACATTTGGCAACAAGAACATATGCCAAACGAGTGGAGCCAATCAATTATATCCCCCATCTACAAAAAAGGTGACAAGCCACAGTGCGAAAACTATAGACGAATATCAATACTTTGTAAGGCGTACAAAAAATTTTCAAAGATCTAAGAAAATAAAATCGGATCACACGCCAACAGTATTATTGGGGAGTATCAAGGTGGTTTTATAGCAGGTAGATCGACAATAGACCAATTGTTCACTGTTAAGTAGGTACTTGAAAAATGCTGGGAGCTAAACAAATTTTTGTTGACTTTAAGCAAGTGTACGACAGTATTGATCGTAACGTGTTGTACCAAATATTGCTTTGCTTTGGCATTCCAGCCAAATTAGTCCATCTTAGCAAAATGACAATGAGGTTGACGGCCTCACAAGTCCGCATAAATAGCCAACTCACCGATGTTTTTGACGCAAATATCGGACTAAAGCAGGGAGAGCCCCATTGCTATTCAATTTGACTCTGGAGTACATCATAAGAAAGCTCCTGTCGATACAAGAGGTACGTTATTATACTGGTAAAAGCCGAGCCAAGTTGTAGCCTATGCGGAAGACATCAGAATTTTGCCACGGTCGTTAATAACCGCCAAAGAACTTTTCCTGAAACTCGACCGTGAAGCAAAACTAGTAGGGCTACAAATCAAAGAGAATGAAACAAAGCAGTCGAGGAAAAAAATCTCAAAATGCCCAAAGTATCACAATTGGCGAATAAAGTATCGAAAATGTGGGCGAATTAGTATATTTAGGTGTCAAAATAACGAGAACCGGTAATGAAAGAGACAAAATACGCCGAAGAATACAGCTCACAAATAGAGTATTTAATTCAGTTTTGACGACAATGATGACTCCAAGTATGAAAATCTGTGATAAGATCTGTGTTATGATATGAGTGTAAAACCTGGACCCTAACCCAAGCATCCGCAAATATATTGAACGCCTTTGAGCGACGGGTCCTGAGAGAAATAATCGGAGCGAAGCTAGATGGGGACCAATGGCGAATTCGATATAACCATGAGCTTTATGAAATGTTTGACGAGCCGGAGGTCTCAACGATTGTATAAGACTGCGGAAGCTGCAATGAGCTGGCCACATGAATCGTATGAACGAACAATGGATACCCAAAAAGGTATTCGTTGGGAGAACTGAAGGGCGGAGACCAGTGGGGAAACCGAGGAAACGATGGTCTGACACCATTGACGAAGACAGTTCATCGCTGCTCGGATTTCAAAATTGGAGGACGCGGCGAAGGTCCCAAGGGGCTGTAGTGCTACGAAGAAAAGAACTTGGAGAAATTACTTGCAAATTTTTGAATGTGATTCGAAAATGAAAACCATCGAGCTTATGGAAGTGAAACGATTAAGAAACATCCCCACGATAATTTTAACCGATATCATTATACATCCCACGATTTTATTGTTTATTAAATAAAACAAAAAAGATGATGCGAGATCTTTTACTAACAGTGAATATGCTTAATGAAGGCTATTGTTATTAAAATAAAAATGCTGTTATGTGAAATTTAAGCATGTAGGCTTTTCATAGCCGTTCCTTCTAAGTGTCAACAATTAAAATTAAATTTGATACTGTACATTTGCAGGTGACGCCATGCAAATTCAATTTATTTAGTTTATTTATTCTGGAAAAAATCAATAAAACCTCATTTAAAATTACATGTAATAAATACTTTCTACATAAAATACAGATACTTCTGCTTTGTTAATACTTTGAAATAACGAATTGCTCAATATGAAAGCTTTCTTTCCTTTCAGTAGTTAGAGTTTTTCAGCAGCAACAGAAGCGGAAGCTAAGTATGCCATCGAGTGGATTGAGTTCTCAGTAATCCACGACTGGTTGTTTCGGCTGCCGTTTCGGTTACGGGTTGCCATAACTTGGGTTTGGCCATTTTTATGTAGCGTAAAATATTTCGGTTAGAATTAGGGTAGCTTATGTCTGGCACCGCATCCGTAGCTCGATCGGGAACGCGCGAACTCGACTTTGTTGTTGTTGAGTTGAGTTGCCAGGGCTGCGGTAAAGTAATGGCAGGATTTCTCTTCGGAAAATTTTTGAACGCGTTTTAAACAGGCAATTGATCAGTGGCTTATATATGTATCCGAACTTAGTCTACTGACGTAAGACCTGCGACCGAAATTCCTCTCCAAACTTGCTGATCTGCAAGCAGCCACCTGGGAGTAGACTAAGGTTGCCCGGACCAGTTGAACTTTAGGGTACATTCCGTTAGCACGTAGTTTAAGCGATGAGAGATCGGTGTCGATTTCTTTTCGGGAAATGACGGACGAAGATAACATCGTTACAAGCAATATCGGTATATACTACAAGTTATCTAACGAATTAAATAGTATTTAGTATTTCTAGATAGCTTTTTCCGGAGGGATTTCAAATGTGCAATTATATAGGAAACTTCAAAATTTAGCAAACATGAGTTCGTCAGAGCCATATTTTGTCCTTTAAGTGCTTTGTGAAATGGATGATTTTAAATATAAATTTAAATATATTAGTTTGATAGTAAAAGTTGTTGAAAGTTCTTAAAAAAAGCACAAAAAGCGTTTTCAGCGCAAATGAAAAATAAATACACATTACCAGGAATCGACCCGCAGATCCTCTGGTGATAGGCTAGATCGCAATTTTTTTGGGCTACCGAAGCTGTTGAATTACGGTCTACATTCTTTGTATTTAACGGATTGAATGGAAAATTTAAGGACAATTTTCTTGAAAGATGTTGAGAAATGCAAGAAATGACTTGTAGAATAGGCCCTTTAAAGAAATCTTGTATGGGAAGGAATGGGAAAACTCACTTATTACCCTTTAAAATAAACTTATGATTTCAAAAAGAAACTTCTTTAGAGGAGAAACTTATCGAAATGCTTCGCAATATTTTATTGATTACAAATCAGAGGCTAAACATTCTTTGGAAACAGCCTTTAAAATATAGTTCCTCTATGATGACAGAAAATCCAAATTCCATGGATTTTCTGGTACATTTTCCATTTCAAAAATATATTCGTTTTTAAGAACAGCCAATTTACAAATTACCCATTCATCGATCAAAAATGGTTTGTCCATCTATCTTTATTAATTAAATCTTTTTCCATAACATGACCGTCCTCGTTTAATTCACGATAACTACATCAGAATTGTTCCTCCTCGGCGTATAAGCTGATATATCTGCGCAGTTCCCTCCGCAAAGCGGGTATAATTAGATACGCTAGTCAAGCGAATAATATTCAAAAAAAAAAACAGCAACAAACCAATACCCGAACGACTTACTATATTCAGCTCTGGTTAAAAGTATTGAAATCAAAGTGTGGTGTATGTTAGCTGCTTTCCTAACTTTATTTTTAAGTTAGCATTGTGCGCTATACTCTCCTTCAAAATGCATGAATGTACATATGTAAACATCTTATCTGAAATGTAGAGCAAAATATACTCGCAACTACTAAAAATACAGTTAAGATACATGCGTACATATGTTACACATAGTCATGTCATGGATGCAGTCCAGCACGGGTATACGGGATAGTTAAATTTTTCCTATTCGACAGCACAATCGTTAAATTTGAGGAGGGAATTTATGTCGAATTTATTTCGCTTACTGTCTCATCCAACGAAAAAGATACAATACGAGTACTTTGGGCGCGCTTTGGATGATGAGTGACTGAGTTTCAACAAAACAATCATTGTTCTAATTTAGATGAATTCAACGGCGGAAGATTCTTTCGCGCAGTTGGGACAATTACAGCTTGCTCGGCCGAGAGCAGTAGAATATTGTGAAAATCAATCTATTTTATTTGCATCACAAATATGCACGGCACAGCGTACGAGTATCTGGTATCTGTTCTGTGTATCTGTAGGGCCCAGCTTGGCGTTATAAATTTAACTTTCTTCCACTTCCCCAGTGGATTCTGACTGGTGTGACTATGTGAACTAAATTTAGGTACGTACTCGTAACATATATGAATGTTGAGGATGATGATGATGATTCGATTCTACAGATGATGATGACTACTACTCTCAGCGCAGTTCGGTTGAGATGGAAAGTAAAAATAACATTATGTCTATGGATGTCTGTTTTGATTACATTAACGGGCGTACCAAGTAGAAGGAAAAAGTAAGCATAGTTGCTGATGCGCTACTGTTGCTGCCGGTCTAGTTTACGTTACGCACACATAGCGTTTAAAATCCCCCAAATAATCTTGTACAAAAAACGTTTTCAATTCGAGTTAGAAGTGTATGAATGGACTGTTATCTTCAATTTTATCATATGAGCAGATACTTATATCCATTGACACTACGGTAAGCTACGTAACCGGGTTTCCATATAAGTTAATGTCTCACGGTTAAGTGAAGAACGCAAAAGTAGTTAAATAGTGCGGAGGAGTGACTCAAGAACAAACGTACATATGTACATCACACATTAGGTACGTATGCATTCAAAAAAAAATTATTAAGTTTAGATTTTCGTCTAGTACCTGAACACTTCCTTAACTATCGCTTGCACTGAATTGTAGCCATCAATAAGAAACGAACAACGCTTACGAGGAACGAAGTCTATTTTAAGAACAAATGAAAATTTGTTTCTTTTTTCAATACGATGGCGTTGTTTCTCCTACAGAGTAGGTTAACTTCGCTAAATGTTCAAGCATTTACACACAATTTCAAAACTTTTTTTTTATTTGAAACAAAAGATTTAAATTGATGTTTAAAACAGTTTTAATTGCCGCTTTAAAATCGAGCCTTAGTTATGTTTCTACCGGATATCAAATGAAATATTTAAATACACACTTATACGTTTATCGAAATATCGATAAGAATTTTAACCAAATGTGATTGTCAACAGTTTTTGTTAGCGAATTGTGGCAACTTTCTGGACGTTTCAACAGATATTTTTATAGGCATTGTGTAGTTTACAAAAACAATGGGGATAAATCCCTACTGAATTATCTTTTTGCCTTTTTCAAAAGTAAGAAATTTTGAGTTTGTAATGATTTCCAGAAAATATTTTAAAAATTGCTCATGAAATTACTAAAACTTAGGGAAGCGACAAAAGTTTGTACTATGATAATAAATAGTAGTACTATGATAATAAATAGTAGTAGCCTATGTAGTTTCGGTGTGATATGATCGAATAAGGCGATATGATGTTGTATAGTGAATCCTTGCAATCAGACACTCCTTGAATGAACTTGAGACCGCTTTACGAATACATATCCTATGTAATAAACTTATTTCTAGTAATAGCGAAACTTCTTATTTTTGGATTTCGGATGATAAAATTTACTTTTTTATGAATGAATTTTCAAGGGAATCCAAGAGCACTTAAAAGGCCAATTGTCCAAAAGGTGTAGTGGTTAGAGCGCTTTCTTCTTAAGTGCAAACTCACTGGTTCGAATCATGTTGGTGGCAGTAAGATTTTTCCCAATGATTTATTGGATTGACAGTAAGCCTACCCAGCTGCGATGAATTTTGATATTAAATCAGCTATATCATGCACCAAAGAAAATATTCAACCGCGTCAATAAATCAATGGATCTCCAGTTAATTAATTAAGCCTAAGGGTATCGATTTTCCTCGAACTTTGAAACGTTTTAAGCAACAAGGGTAACATAAACAAAGCAGAATGGCCATTGCCTAACAAAATAAATGTTTCAAATTACTGCAGTATAATTTATTTCATTCGAATAAAAGTTTCTTCTTCTTCGTAGCACTACAGCCCTCTCGGGGCTTCGTTTCCAGCAAATAGTGTCTCCAACTGTCTCGGTCCATTGACCGCGTCCTCCAATTTTGAAATCTGAGCAGCGATGAACTGTTTTCGTCGACCGAATCAGACCAGCGTTTCCTCGGTTTCCCCACTGGTCTACGGCCTTCAGTTCTCTCAGCGAATACCTTTTTGAGTATTCATTGTTCGTCCATACGATCCTGTGCAAAGCCCATTACAGCTTCCGCAGTCTTACAACAGTTGAGACCTCTGGTTCGTCAAAAATTTCAAACAGCTCATAGTTGTACGGATTCGTCATTGGTCCCCATCTAGCTTCGCCCCGATTATTCGCCTCAGGACCTGTCGCTCAAAGGCGTTCAATATATTTGCGGATGCTTGGGTTAGGGTCTATGTTTCACACCCATAGCATAACACAGGTTTTATCACAGATTTGTATACTTGGAGCTTTATTTTCCTGTGAATGCAGCTCGTCTTCAGGATCGTCAAAACTGAATAAAATATGTTATTTGTGAGCTGTATTCTTCGGCGTATTTCGTCTCTTTCATTACCCGTCTTCATTATTTTGGCGCCTAGATACACAAATTCACTCACATTTTCGAGACTGTATTCGCCAAGTGTGATATTTTGTTTATTTGAGATATTTTTCCTTGACTGCGTCATGAGCTTTGTTTTTTTCTCATTGATTTGTAGCCCTATTGTTGTGAAGTAGGTATTTAACATCTCCGTGCAGGACTGCAGCGATGGTCTGCTGCCTCGGTGGAAGAGGATGTTAAGATCCGCCGAGATTGGCTTTGTCTGGGGACGCGTGAATGCACTGGCAGGCTAGTATTTTGTGCCTCGTGTATCGACAGGTAGCTTCCTTATAACGTACTCCAGACCCAAATTGAATAGCAATGGGGCCAGCCCATCTTCCTGCTTTAGTCCGATATTTGTGTCAAAGGCATCGGTGAGTTGGTTATTGATGCAGATTTGGGAGTCATTGTCTTTTTGGTAAGACAGAGTAATTTGGCTGAGATGCCAAAGCAAAGCATTATTTGGTACAGTACGTGTAATGTAACGCCTACGCCCGGGAATCGAAGTGATTCCGATCCCGAACCCTTGCACCCGGCCAGATGGGTATGACCTCGAAGTGCAAGCGGACTTCATCTTTCGTGCGGATATCGTTGCGCAGAAAATATTTTTTTTTTCTTTCCAAATATTTAGATCTGTGGATATAAATATTTGAAACATAATATTGATCAAAACCCCTACACATTTCGAGACATATCCATCTGGGAATGCCCCCCTCCACCGTTGCCATCAAAACACTATGCCACTGGCGACAAATAAAAATGCACATTGCCGCCATGTGGCGTGCCATTCCGCACATCTGTTTTGTCGGCGGTTGTCGGATTGACAGTCCGACGCAACGAGGGAGAGAAACGGCGGGAAACAAAAGAAAGCATTGAAAAGTGAATTCAAAGACTTCCTAAAATAAATAAACAAAGTAGTCAATGTGATAAGTGAAAGCTCCCGTATTGCATGGTTGTAAAGTGGTTTTGCACGTCGCTGCGCCTTTCGTCCCTTTTGTGAGTGAAAGTGAACTTTGCCGAGTGTGCGCATGTGCTGTGGTAAGCAGTAGAAAGGGCTACAGTGGGGCAGGACAACATTACCAGTCTCCCCTTGCTGTGACTAGGGATTCATGTAACTTGGGAATTGGAGCAATTAGCCCAGATGGGGATATTTGGTCCCACGTGCACAAGCGCCAATACATTGTAACCAGTGAAGAAGTGGCGCTGGAGGTGACTGAACTCACAGTCCCTCCTCTCGGCCCAGCCATCTGGTCTTGTAATTGTTTGGCGACCGTCGATCAAGTGGGCTCTACGAGAAAATTGGCTACGAACATTGTCCTCCCGTTGATATGTATGGTCCTCGAAATTGTTCAATTCCTAGCCTACTGCGAACGAGAAAGACGTACATGAAGAAGGAACTTTAAGAATTCCATGTTTGATTACAACAATTGATGAGGAAGGCGGCAATAACAACAATAATAGTGCCGATTCATCAGAAGATTCCATACGAGGCAAAATATCATTAAATAATGCATCATCGCTTATATTGTCACCGCCGGCAATACAAACGCAATCATTGGACCTGCAAACAGACACGGATATGAGAGACAATTCAAATCCGCTGCTACGTTCTTTTCACTTTGAAAACATCACAAAGGAAGAGGAAATTATCCGAGCGGAAATTGCTCGCCAATTAGATGGCGAACGAGCACGTAAATCAAAAGTATTGGCCGAATACAGGCAGGAATTGAAGTTTAACTTCTCTACTGATTCGAAAAATTTATTGGCACGGTCAGCGGCTATTTCGCTTGATGACTCCCATCAGGAACAGGATGAAGGCAATGTATCATCGTAATCACTTCGATTCCCGGGCGTAGGCGTCACATTACATACGTTACGATCAATACTGTCGAATTCTTGCTTAAAGTCAACGAAACTTTGGCATACGTCTATGTTGAACTCCCAACATTTTTCAAGTACCTGTTTGACAGTGAACAACTGGTTTATCGTTGATCTACCTGCTCTAAAACCACCTTGATACTTCCCAATTATACTGTTGGCGTATGATCCGATTTTATTTCTAAGATCTTTGAAAATATTTTCTACGCCGTACAAAGTAGTGATATACATCTATAATTTTCGCAATGTAGCTTGTCACCTTTTTTGTGGATAGGAAATACAATTGATTGGCTCCACTCTTTCAGCATATGTTGTTGTTGCCAAATGTGCTAGATGACTTTGTGAATAGCTTGATGAATACTGTTGCCGCAATGTTTGATGAGCTCCACTGGAATCTCATCGATGTCTGGCTCTTTTGGGCTTTGATTATGGAACAAACTTTATCCAGAGTTGGTGGGACCAATGGATGCTCCCCGGCTCTAATATTCTGGAGCTGTGCGGAGGATTAAGGAGGTTCTTAAAATATGATGCCCATCTTTCTTTAATCTTGGTTTCATCAGCGATGATATTGCCGGTGTCATTACGATAGAGCGTGGTTTTGGGCTGATAACCACGTTTCAGGCTTTTCACTAGTTTGTATGCTTGTCTTGTGTTGTTGCTCGGTAAACTTACATCTATACTTCTCAATTGGTCGTCATAGTATTTTCTTTTTTGAATCCTAATTATCTTATTCGCTACTCTTCGTAGATTTTCAGAGTGTTCTTTCTTCGTCCTGGTTTTCCTATCTATTTATTCTTTGTACGCCTGATTCTTTTTGTCTAACTCATTTTGGCGCTCATCATCGAACCAATCACTCCTCTTGCGCCGGGCTTGATGTCCAATCGTCTGTTCTGCCACGGTCCTAATAGCCACTATCACTTTTATCCAGAGCTCGTTGGTCGTCTTTGACGATGCGTCTGATAAAATGGGAGCCAGCTGGTTGTCGAGGGTCTCCGTGAAATCTTTGGCCGTTTGAAGCCTTTCGATGTCAAATTTTTCTAGCGGGCTGGTCTTCGCCAAATATGCTTTTGACATACAACATCGACAGGTTTATTTGATCAAGTAATGACCTGAGTTACAATTGGCTCCTCGGTATGTACGGACGTCAAGTATGCTCGAGACCCAACGTTGTTTGATCAGAACATGATCGATTTGGTTTTGTGTGTTGCCATTCGGTGATATCCAGGTCATTTTATGTATGCGTCGATGTGGGAAGCAAGTCGAACGTATGACTAGATTTCTGTTGCATACAAATTTAATCAGGCGCGGGCCGTTGTCATTCGTTTCATTCTGGAGACTATATCCTCCAGTTGTTCCCCGATGAGATAGCTCATTGCCAACCTTAGCGATGAAATCACCCAGAATTTCCACTTCTTGGTGATTGTAGAACGTTTCCCTCGTTTCTTCGGTCGGGGGACGTATCAGCCCTATATATAATTGAACGGAAAATTCTTAAAAGGGGCCAAGTAAAGCATGGAACGTCCATGTTGATGTTCCATGCTTTACTTGGCCCCTTTTAAGAACATAGACATACACCAAATTTTCGATGACTTCAAGCAAGCGTACGACAGTATTGATCGTGACGTACTTTGCCAAATAATCCATTGCTTTGGCATCCCAGCCAAATTAGTCCGTCTTACCAAAATGACAATGACGTCGACGACCTCCCAAGCCCGCATCAATAGCCAACTCACCGATGCCATTGGCACAAATATCGGACTAAAGCAAGGAGATGGGCTGGCCTCATTGCTATACCATTTGGCTCTAGATTACGTCACACGGAAGGTACCTGTCGATACGCGAGGTGCATTACTATACAAGCCAAGCCAAGTAGTAGTCTATGCGGACGACATTAACGTTCTGTCACGGTGATTAACAACTGCCAAAGAACTTTTCCTGAAACTCGATAACGAAGCAAAACCATTAGGGCTACAAATCAATGAAAATAAAACAAAGCTCATGACGCAGTCGAAGAAAAATACCTCAAATACACAAAATATCACACTTGGCGAATACAGTATCGAGAATGTTAGCAAATTTGTGTATTCAGGCGCCAAAATAATGAAAACGGGCAATGAAAGAGAAGAAATACGCCGAAGAATACAGCTCGCAAATAACATATTTTATTCAGCACTGACGGTCTTGAAGACCAGCTGCATACACAGGAGAACAAAGCTCCAAGTATACAAATCTGTGATAAGACCTGTGTTATGCTATGGGTGTGAAACATGGACCCTAATCCAAGCATCCGCAAATATATTGAACACCTTTGAGTAACGGGTCCTGAGGCGAATAATCGGAGCGAAGCTAGACGGCAACCAATGGTGAATTCGATACAACCATGAGCTTTATGAAATTTTAGATAATTTTTCCACAGGCGTTGAAATTATCGTATTTTTCGCCACTACTCAAAGGAGGTGACCCTACTGATGTTGCTAACTATCGGCCTATTAATAAATATACGATTTTTGCTAAAATGTTTGAGTATTTAGTAAACCTTAAAGTACTTCCATATTTTAAGAAATTTATTATTCCAAATCAGCAAGGTTTTCTTGATGGGCGTTCCACTGTTACCAATTTAACTGTTTATTCTGAGTTTATTATTTCTCACCTAAATAATGGATTCATAGTTGAATCAATATATACAGATCTCATGCGTGCTTTTGATCTGGTTAATTTTGATGCCCTTGCTAGGAAACTTCATGCTTATGGAGTGGTTGGCCCACTTTTGGCTTGGTTTAAATCATATCTCAGTGGCGGTAAGCAAATAGTTAAAATTAAACAGTTTACATCCGACCCAATCGATGTTTTATCAGGCGTGGGCCAAGGTACTCACCTCGGACCACTTTTATTTTTAATCTATATCAATGATGTTTTAAACCATATACGCTATAGTCAAATTTTGTTATTTGCTGACGATACGAAGATATTTAAAGCCATAAAATCCCCAAATGACGTTCACTTACTTCAAAATGATATTGATGCATTCGTAGATTGGTGCAAATTAAATGGCTTGAAATTTTATTCTAAAAAATGCTTTTCTATAAGATTTGGACGATCCAGACTGCCAAACAATATTTACTTGCTTGCTGAAGAGCCATTGGATAATGTTGATCATATTCGTGATTTGGGAGTCATTTTCGAATCTAAAATGACCTTCAAAGCACATATTGATAATTTAGATATTAAAGTTCGCAGACAAATTTATTTCATAAAAAGGTTTTCCATCAAATTCAAAACGATTAATACTTTCAGAGTACTATACTTCTCTTTTGTTTATTCAAAATTGATGTACGCTTCTAAAAATTCGGAGACCGCACGAATTAGGGTTAATTAAAAAATTAGAATCATTGAATCGTCTATACTTGAGATATGCGGCATATAAAACAGGAAATCCACTACATTACACGAATCATGACTTTACTTCTACTTACCAGACTTTTTCTATTTCTAATTTAGAATCTGCTAGAAATAGAGCAGACCTTCTTTTCACGCATAGAATTTTGACTAACTCTATTGACTGCTCCAGTATTGTAAATACTTTTAATTTTCATATACCAATTAGAATTCTTCGTACCAGTCAATATTATTTTGAAATTCCTACTTTAGCTCACGGAATAAAAGAGTCAGTTGTACAGAGATTATCTAAATTATGTAATTCAAATCGTCAATGGTTTGATTTTTACAATTCATCATATGATTACATAAAAAATAAGTCTAAAATAGTTCTGAAATACGGAAATTATAAACTAAAAAGCTGATAATTGCATCGTCGTTGTCTTTTTAGTATTGAGAACAATATATCTTTTTAAATGTTATTATTTCTACAATATAATAGAATAATATAGTTTCGATTTGATTTTGTATAACCGCTAGATTACTGATTGTTATATATATTTTGTATGGGGCTCGCCCTGTTGATACAAGAATACATAAATAAATAAATAAAAAAGCTGGAGGTCTCAACTGTTGTAAGACTGTGGAAGCTGCAATGGGCTGGACACATGAATCGTGTCGACGAACAACGGATACCGAAGAAGTGAGGAAACCGAGGAAACGCTGGTCTGACTCGGTCGACGAAGACAGTTCATCGCTGCTCGGATTTCTGAATTGGAAGATGCGGTCAATGGACCGAGACAGATGGAGGTGCTTGTTGCAGGAAGCGAAGGCCTGAGAGGAGCTGTAGTGCTAAGAAGAAGAAGAAAGCATGGAACAGTGTATGAAGACGATTGTGCTATGATCACATCACTAGTGTTCTTGAATCAGTCGACCAACGCCTTATTTCGATAAGAAACCTGGCATCAAATTCACATCTCACAAGTACTGATATTTTGAGCAAAGACAGGATGAACGAGATGCTAACAAATATATTGAATAAAATGCCAGCTCAACAAAATGACTCACATATTTCTGAAGTGTTGGCAAAAATCGAAGGATTGGAAAAAAAGCTCACATCTTTGGAGGATAATGTAAAAAGATTTCTGGCAGCTCAAAAAATGGTTATAAATCCTGCCAGTGCTGATAAACACGAAGCTGAGAAGCAGACATTGGGTTTAAACGATGATATCCCCCCATGCGCACCTTCGATTCGAGTTCTAATTATTCCATCTCAAATCTTTAAAATGGGCACTTTTTGGTCCGAAGACGATTAGAACAACTGAATCAGGAAACTGGAGTCTACCAATCAAGTATCCTGGGAAATTTTTTACCTAAGGAAAGCTCCAACTAGTCTCGATGCCATAGGATTGCAACGGACTTTGGAACAAGATCTTAAAATACAAGGCTGCAAAGTGCAGGACTTGCTGCATCGAAGTAAATGTCGAAGCGCTTTCAAAGTGTTTATACCAAGCAGATATGCATGGCTATTTACAAACCTGAGAGCCAACAATTCCAAGTATGTCTGGAATGGTATGATTTTTAGCGAATGGCAAGCGACAAAAACATCAACCAACTTGGAATATCTAAGTATTTCTTCTAATATTCCTACTAATATTAAATTTAATTTGAAAGAAGGATTGTGTAGCTTAAATATCAAAAATACTAACATTAATGATAAGCATACACCAACTAGAATAAATCCTAATCTTGATTCTAATATAGATGCCAATCAACCAAGCCATTACTTCCCACCTAACTCCTCAAAGAATGATATCCTGGTACATAATTCAACTTCCCAAACACAAACTGATAGCAATATGAGAAGTTTGCCACCAGAGAGCTCCAATATTTTGAGCGAAGATTCTATTATCTCTCCTTCAACCTCTGAAAACAACAGAATGGCGGATAAATATCCTAATTTTATACATGGTGGTGTACAAGTTTCTTCCTTACCATCTCCTGGATTGAATTTAATTTTGAATCCACTTAAACCCCAGTAGTAAAAGCCACAATCAACTCCAGTAACGATATGGAAAGCAAGTATCTCCTTTCCTGACTTAGAGATCATAAAATTTATGAAAATGTCAGACTTTTTCTGGCATACATGCACAGTGCTCCTGACACTACTTGCATTGATGGTAAAACCAAAACAAACATTCTGGTTATGATACAGCGGGAAGGCCTTCCCATAGATATTGGTACCCTCCGTAGGCTTTATATTAGATACCACGAGGAATTAGGTGTAACATCAGCACAAACTAATAACGATTTCGAAACTTACGGGTCGCATGTGAGCTCTAATTATATATCAGCACTACAAAGATCTAGAGAGGAACATCGTAAGTTTTTTCGTCCCCAATAACGCACTCACTTCTAAACGTCTCAGACTCTTTTACCACAATTGCGGTGGTATGAGAGGAAAAACTAATGAACTATATCTGGACGCCAAATCATGCCATTTTAATATTCTTTCCTTAACTGAAACGTGGTTGAACGAGTCTTTTCTTAATGAGGGAATTCTCGATGGAAACTGGACTATTTTTAGAGACGACAGAGATTCTCATAGCACAGGGCAATCACGTGGAGAAGGTGTCTTGATTGCAGTGCATAAGTCATTTTTCAGTGAGTCCATAAGTACAGTCTCCAACAATTCTTACCAGCACAAAATTGTCCACATCAAAATGGCAAATGTAAACTGGGTATATAGGGGCTTTTTATATCCCTCCAAGATCTACTGAAGAAGTTTACAGTAGTGCGTGTGATGTAATTTCTTCATTAGCTGCTTCCACCAATGAAGAAGACACAATTATCATCACAGGGGATTTTAACCGACCAAATCTGACATTTATGGTCGATGAATCTGATAGTGGTCTACTCCCAGTCAATCTTCTCAACAGTATAGACTTCAATATTATTAGCACCCTGTATGGCAATGAATTGCAGCAAGTTGCTCCGACCCCCAACCTTCATGGTAATTGGTTAGATCTTATATTTACTAATGCATATGACGAAGTTGTAGTGAACCCAACAAGCGATGCGGAACATTTATTTTCCAATAGCCGCCACCATTCCGCAATTTCAGTTGAATTAACTACTACGCATAGCGCATGCCATCTTTCTTACAAGAATTGTATTGCATTTGGCTTACTTAATGCCGACTATGATAGCATTAAAAAACATCTCGACAATATAGACTGGACTGGTACGCTTTCAACGTTAGATACAAACGACGCAGTAAATTGTTTCTACAATATTTCCATGGACGCCGTTGAGAGACATGTACCCAAAATTAAAAAGAAAAATAAGCTCTCTGAGCTTTGGCTTGATGGCGATTTGCGCCACTTGCGAAATCAAAGGAATAAGCTCCACAAAATTATTCAGACAAAATCAAACGTTAGCCAAGAAATTAAAAATAAATATGAGGAGCTGGGAAAAGAGTTTCAACCCAAATCTCGGGAAGCAGATAATTCGAATGTTAATATTATTGGTGAAAACATCCACAACCCAAAAAAGTTCTTTGACTTCGTTAATATCAAACGTAAGTCTCAAGGATTTCCCAATTTGATGGTATATCAGCAATCAAACTCATGCAATCTCGAGGATATCTGTGAATTTTTCGCAACCCATTTCCAATCCGCATATTGTCTAACTCTTCATCCTACAGATCTTCTTCAGACATAAATTCAGCATCTACTCCCTCCTCGCTTCTTGTTTGACTGTAAAGTGCAATTGATTCCACCTCTGCATATCATTTTTAATAAATCCCTCACTTCTGGAATTTTCCCATCGATTTAGAAGAAATCCCACTTGATTCCAATTTATAAAAATAAAGACAAGGCGTCAGTTGAAAATTACAGAGGCATCGCATTACTATCAGCAATTCCTAAACTTTTTGAAAAAATAGTCTGTTCAAAAATATCGCCCATCATTGAGCCTCGGCTGAACGACCAACAGCATTGTTTCCGAAAAAACCGCTCAACAGTTACAAATCTCTCGGTGATGGTTTCTAGTGTCCTTTGTGAAATGGAAAAAGGCCATCAAATCGATCCAATTTACACCGACTTCAGTAAAGCGTTTGATCGTGTCAACCGTAAAATCTTGAGAAAAAAATTAACAAATTTCGGTATTTGTGGCCCTTTGTTAGAATAGCTCGACTCGTATCTCAAAAATAGGACGCAAATCGTCAAATTTCAAGGATTTTTGTCCAAAGAAATAAATGTCTTCTCCGGTGTACCTCAAGGCAGCCATCTTGGTCCCATACTTTTTAACATCTTCATTTCGGATCTCTTTGTTATCTTGTCGGACATTCCGCATATATTTTATGCTGACGATTTCAAGCTATTCAAGGTAGTAACGTCTCCAAAGGATACGGAATTCCTTCAAAACAAGTTAAACTCTCTTTTAGAATGGTCAGAAAAAAACCTACTCTCTCTGAATTTCGAAAAATGTCAGATAATAAATTTTTCCCGTAAAAACTCTGTCCTTGCCGTCGATTATTATCTTGACTACCACAAACTTAAAGAGTGGACGGCGTTGTAGACCTCGGTGTTATTTTGGACAATAAATTACGTTTCGATCTGCATTATGATGAAGTCCTTGGTAGAGCCAATAAGCTCCTCGGCTTCATCAAGCGTCGATCCAAAGAATTTCAAAATATTTGGGTATCGAAGACATTATATCTCTCCTTAGTACGCCCCGTTCTTGAATACGCATGTCTTATTCGGGATCCTGTTTTCAACGTTCACATTGACCGACTCGAGTCTGTTCAAAAACAGTTTATCTTATTTGCATTGAGATCGCTATATGATCCGAGGAATTTTGAAGTTCTACCCTCCTATGAGCTCAGGCTGCGAATTCTCAATATACCATCACTTGCTTCCCGTAGAACTATGATAACTTGTTGTTTCGCTTCATTTTTAACTGATAGAATAAAAGTGCATGAGCCATTGCGAGCCACTAGGCATTCTCGTCAATTAGTTGAAGAGCGACATAATACAATCTATGCAGATAATGCGCCGATTAACAGGTGTTGCAAAAAGTTTAACTCACTTAGTGCACATTATTCCCCAATTATTTCCAGAACCTATTTTAAAGCTCTATTATCCAATGCATTTTCATCTTAATTCCATCACGTACCCTCACAACATATTTTATTGTAATAGCACATAGCATTTGTCACAATCTTTATATTTATAAATTAATTCTAAATTGTACTATTAAGAAATTATTGTGAATTTTTTATTATAAAGTTAATTTTTTTTATATTTCTTGTACCAGTGCCTTGCTTTGCTAAATAAATAAATAAATATATGCCTGGCGACTCATCATATCCGCATATGATCCACTAAACCACATACAAAGGATGGAAGAGTATCAAATACCCAGGCGATCGATAAAGGGTAAAGCACAAAGGAAGCATCCAGTTAGAAAACGAACGAAACTATGGGAAGATTCAGATAGGGATGGGAAAACCCGCACCGGTTCTACCGAAAACTGATGTTTTGGGTCGAAAACCCGGTTTTTTCCTCCGATTCACCGGTTTTTTCTTTTAAATGCTAGAAACGGATAAAAATCGGATAAAAAGAAAAAGAAAAATATTGAAGAAAAAAAGCGGAAAATAGTTTTTCGCTACCCCTACCTAGTCGGTATAAATGAGTAGCCACCAGAGCAAAGAAAATATCTATATTTAATTGGTTCTTGGTATAGTTGTTTAAATTTCGTTTAAATGTGGAGAACTTTAGGTAGAGTGCGAAGTGAAGCTAGCACACGATACACAATAAATGCACAATACTTGGGGACTGAAATGAAGGCTCTTTCGTACTTACACTGAACTGTATAATGAATGATTTAACCTAACAGTAAGCTATCGGCTTGGATTTCAATACATTAGTATCTCATTTTTAACACAAAGATGAAATATGCTTCAGTTCATTTTGATTTAAATAAGTAAAGTAAAAAAATCAAAAACTATTTACATTTAAAATTAATCAATGGACATAACAATATACATTTAATTTGAATTCGGGATTTTTTTGTTTAAAAAAATTTGTTAAGAAAAATCGAAAAATCTGTTCCTCCAAAAAGGCCTGTCTTTTTGGCTGTAAAAAACCGCCCGATTAAACCGACTATGACAAAAACTCGAAAACGGAATTGCAGGTTTCTTAGGAGTTTGTAAAATAATTTTACTAAATTTACTAAACCCTCCGTGCGCCACAGCAATTTTTCGCGCAAACCATATAAGCTTGCTTGTATGTAGCTGTTAAGTGGTGCCCTTTTCAAAGTTCAACTTCTAAAAAATTTTATAAGGTATTTAAGAGAGGTCTCCCCATACAGGGGAGTGACCTCTAAAAAAATTCACCAAAAGTAGCCGATATGGGTATCAGATGGAAGGTCTTGGTGAGAGCTTTTCAAAACAGGTCTCAAACTGACAGTTTTTGCTTCGAGGAACGTACAGGGAGGGGAAATTCATGAAAAATTTGTTTCCCCCTCCCCCTCTGATCTAAAAAATCTGAAAAAAATATGGAGGCAGGTGTTTATAGTACAACAGGAACAAATCCTTCAGAAGTCAAAATTCACTCAACTTTGTTAACAATAGTATAATCTTCGAATTTTGCATTTCCCCAAATAAAATCGTATGAATGCCCTTGAACTTAACAAAATTCTATATTTCAGCAGTGTTATAAAGGGTCGTAGTACTCTGTAAGTTTGATGAAAATCAAGTCATATTCATGGATGTTATAGCCATTCGAAATTTTGTAATGATTTTCTACCTTCAACTCGACGCGGAACCGACCTCTCATCGGTTCTAGACGTTAAGTCTGAGTAGTGCCAACGGATGGTACCAACAGGTCAACCAATCCGTGCACCGTAACCCATTCATGCGGTGACTGCTTGTCGGCCAGCTAGTTCGGAGAGGATTTCGGTCGCGGGTCTCCGAATGGATTACGCTCAATTACAATATTTCAGTCACCTGAACTTGCCCGTTTTCCAAACGCGTCAACAATTACTCATCCAGAACGAGAAACCTACATTACGTTAGTTCTGGATGCGATCTTTCCACAGATCTCAAATCAAAAAAAACGCTACAAAATCCCATAGGCGCGTTACCGATTCACCGACGCGGTACCGAAAAATAGGCTACTCGAACTTAAATCGAAGGAAGCTACTCTAAGGAAATGACGAAACAAACAAAGGTACCGCGTACCGCGCGCGACGCGAAACCGACTTCAGCGGATTTGCAGAAACCCTACCCTCGCGACGGCATACTTACCCTACACTCTCTGTTCCCACTGAAAAAGAAGAGTCACTGAAAAGGAAAGTCGTGGGTTAACTTAGCAATTCATGTTATTTTTATTACCTTAAATACCGAAAATATGCCAGTTTTCGTATATACATCTAATATTATCATATTAGTTCATATAACTCAATGAAACTATCCTTAAATTCAGGAAAATATTACTTCATATTTTTATCTTTATAATTGCAATTATATTTTTTTAATTTTTATCAATCAATTGATAACTTTCTATCCCAAATCACGCAATTTCATGTGAACTTTACACGGCATCTGCCAAATTTAAACAAAGCGTGATGTATAATTACGCGTGTAAACAGGCAATAACAATAACACTTCACATGGGTGTATCATGATTAATTTCTACTTTTATAGTTTCCCACAAATAATTTATAGGTATTTCGCTAGCCTTTACGTTTGACTTTTAACCTTACATACTTGTAATTAAAATTAGAACAATTTTGAAGATGAAGGCTCTATTTTGCCACTTCTGTCTTTATGCGAAATAGAAAAGTGAGGATCACAATTTACATTTACAATTTACATTTGAATATACCAATCTTTTTAGTTTTTTTTTTTTTTTTTTAGTATGAATAGGGGAATCCGTTATACATTTTGTTTGATACCACGAATGGTAAAGTATTCTTCTTGTATGAAATTTTTTTTTTTTTTTTATATCAGAGTTTTGGTTTAAATTAATTGTTCATTCAGCAACTTATTTCTGAATAAAATAAAAAAAAATAAAATAAACGACGTGCAAATACCTGAAGGTAAACAACCTGTCTTCGTAGATCGGCATCACTAAAATCGGTATAGGAGAATTTAATTTATCACAAATAATATCTTCGGGTGGTTTTTGTGACCGTGACATTAAAATATTCGTTGATTGGAATAAGCCGCCAAACATAGACGATATGATTGAATCTTCTCTTCTTATTTCCTTTCCATTTGTATTTTGAATTTGTGATGATTTACGTTCTGGTGAATTAATAGCTGTTCCGCACTTATCCTCCTGTTCGTAAGCTGTACAAATGCTATCCGTAACAGAACCCGACGAACTGCTTTCGGTTAAACTGATATGCCCTAAAGAAGTTTTCGTTTCACCACCTGGTGTTACTGCATTACTACTTTCTAACGCCTGCTGCACCTCTGGAGCTTTTGTTATCTCCACATGGATTTCTGGTGCAGTATTCTTAATGGCAACTGATGTTATGCAAGGAGCATTGTTGTAACTACTATCCTCTATGGTATCAAGGGACGGTACTCTGGAGATACGACGTTCTTCGGATGTTTTTCGGCTTTGATAAGCATGCTCCAGAACTTCAATGCTACTTTGACTGGGATTACTTAAAATTTCGATATCACTTTCACCGTTTTTACTGAAATTGAAATCAATATCACGATCAGGTGTCGAACTACCCGCGACACTTTGATTTGAATCAAACGATTTTTCTGATTGAGTAATTTTTAAACACGATGATGATTCGTTTAACGATCCAGCTGAACCTATACTGCTATGTGAAGCACTTTCTTCAATTACATATTTCTCACCCGCACTTTGTTGTCCGGTTGCACTGGATTGGGTTGCAGTAGCTGTTGTTTGTGTTGTAGAGGATAAATTACTAGTTGGTACTGTATTTAAAGTTGAAATATTGCTAGCTATGACCGGAAGTTCCTCGTATTTTGGCAGCGAACCTTTTGTCGATGAACTAAGCTTTTCGTGAAGTTCAACAACGAAAATACTAGAGCATTCGGGACAAGTAACGTCAACGCTTGATTTCTTGTATGTATTCTCACGAGAAAATTGAGTTGAGCATTTTACACATTTATACAAGGTTTGATTCATTTCACTTAGAAGTCGCTTGGAAAGAATTCCACGAAGATATTTCTCTAATTCCTGACATAATCCTTCTTCAACCGTAAAGATTCGTTCTTTCTTGTCCTTTTTCACTGTGTCGAAATTTATCCGAATTGTGTCTGCTTTCACTCCTTCATAACTTTATAGTATTTTTATACTCCATTTTGTTTTCGTCCTTCGAGTTAATATATCTCGCTATTTTATATAGGCATCAGAAACAGCTAAAAACACTTCCTCGCTATAGTTCGATTGGTGAACAATATACGTCACTTCATTTTCATCGGGTTTTTTACTCCGTTAACAATAACATTCGCTAATGTTGTCCAAGCTTGTATATTCGGACGTATTTTCGTGGGAACTGGAAGAAGGTGCGGGGTCGACGGCTTCGGCGGGACTGGTATTCTTCTCTTTGGTTATTTTAGCAGAAGTGTCCCCGGTATTTTCAGTATCGCTGGTTTCGATTCAGTTCACACTGCCTTCCGCTGCAGACCAGACAAAATATTGCTAACCTTTCTATTTAGTTATTAACTAAACTAACCTCTTTCCTAATGTTTCTGCTCCGGTGAATGTCACTGCCTCACGAATAACGTTTTCCAAAAACTCTTTAAGCACACCACGCGTTTCTTCACAGATTAAACAGGGAATACGTTTCACTCCACCACGTCGCGCCAAACGACGTATAGCTGGTTTTGTAATACCTTGGATATTATCACGAAGAACTTTACGATGACGTTTAGCGCCTCCATGTGGCTGTCAAAATTTCCGGTTGTCACCTCGGACAAAACATATGTGCGTGGAATGGCACTTCATATGGCGGAAATGTGCTTCTTCAGATGTCGCCAGTGGCATAGTTTTCTCGATGGCCACGGTGGAGGGGCATTTCCAGATGGCTATGTCTCGAAATGTGCCGGGGTTGGATTAATTCTATATTTCGAATATTTATATCCACGGATCTAAATATTTGGACAGAAAAAAAAATATTTTCTGCACAACGATATCCGCACAACAGATGAAGTCCGCTGGCACTTCGAGGACATATCCATCTGGCAGGTTACAAGGGTTCGGGATCGAAATCGCTTCGATTCCTGGGCGTAGGCGTCACATTACACATTCCCCCCCCAAAATCGAAGTAATTACGATCCCGTCTCCTTGGTAAAAGGTCTTGGTTAGGGACGTGGCGGGTCGAAGATCCGTTTCGAAGGATAGGCTACTACCCTGTTCGTGAAGACTCGGCAGTGACTATATAGTAGGAAGTCAGGTGTTATTCGGAGGCCTTCGTCTAGGCAGAGATTTGGGATAAGCCAAGGTTTCTCGTGGGAATTAGTTGCACTTCATCGTCTAAGGTCTTTTGCGTGGTAAATTCCCAGGGTCTTACCAGTCATGTCCGCGATGAGGTACCGGGTGGGGCTTATGACTTGTATGACTCGACACTTCACGAATTTCTTGTCTAGTTTGGCATTGTAATGGCGGGTGGCATCGCTCTGTCGGAAGTTTCGACGATATATTTCGTCGCCGGCCTTAAAGCCAGAAGGATGAGATCGCAAGTTGTACCGCTCCTCTCCCATCCGTCTACTTTCTTCAATCTTCTCCCGCAGTTGATCTCGCAGAAGTTGGAGCTTTTCGTGCGGTTCTAGAACCACGATTGGGTCCTCTAGCGATTTCAGCTGCCGCAATAGCCGGTAAGCGCTCCCATGACAGATCATATACTGGCCGAACACTGCAAAATACGGCGAAATGCCGGTCGTGGCGTGGTACGACGAGCGCAGTGCACTAGTGATGGCGGACAATTTGCGATCCCAGTCCCTCTGATTCGGGTGGACATAGGCGCGAATGGCCGCTATGAGCGTACGATTCAGTCGTTCGGATGCGTTGGCTTGTGGTGAATAGACGGCAGTTCGTTGGTGGATGATGCCGTATTTGGACATTAGGTCTCGGAACTTGCTGGAGGTGAACTGGACCCCATTGTCGGAGACAAGTTTCTCCGGAACTCCAAACATGTGAAAGACTCGGTTCTCCAAAAAGCTGATTATTGGTCCAGTGTGCATGTTACGTAGTGGTTCTATGATAGGGAATTTGGAGAGCTGGTCCAGGACCACGACAGCTCCCGTGTGACCAGAAGCAGATCGAGGGTAAGGACCGATAAGATCAATGTACAAGCGCTGGAACACGCGTTCGGGGACCTCAACCTTACCCATGGGTGGCCGAAGGATGGTGTTGGGCGCTTTAGTGCACTTGCATAGCTCACAAGAGGCTACGTACGCTTTTATCTGTTGTGCCATCTTAGGCCAAAAGAAACAGGTTTTCAACCGCCTAAGTGTACGACCGTATCCGCCGTGCGCACTTGATGGGTGGTCATGAGCCCGCCTGATAAGATCAGTGGTTAATTCTTCGGGCACCCACAACTTCCACTGTTCTTCTTCTTGTATGGGATCTCCGGAGGCGTGTCCCATCCGTTTGTAAATAAATCCATCCGTCAACCGCAGTTCAGGAAGCTGGGACAGTTGATTCTGGATAGTGTGAATCAGTTGGGTGTAGCTGGCTGACTTGAAGGCAGGATGGTCCAAATCGATCAATTGGGGGCTGTCGTCCTCTTGGACCAACTCGGCTCCTTCAGGGGCGAACATTCTGGATAGGGTGTCGGGGACTACATGCTGGCTTCCTTTTCGGTGGCGAATTGTGAAGTCAAATGCCTGTAGTTTCAGTGCCCACCTGGCCAATCTGCCGTTGAGATCAGTCTGGCTCATTAGCCATTTCAGAGAAGCGTGATCCGTAACGATTTCAAAGGTGTGTCCCTCCACATAGGCTCGGAAGCGTTTCACTGCCAACACCGCGGCTAGACATTCTTGCTCGGAGACCGTGTAATTTCGCTGGGCTGGGTTCAACTTGTGAGACATGAAGGCTATAGGTCTCTCCTCGCCGTCTTGTGCAACCTGGACTAAGACTGCTCCCACCCCATGTTGACTCGCGTCACAATGGATTGAGAACGGTTTGTCAAAGTCCGGGCTGTGCAGTACGGGGGCCGTAGTCAGACTCTTCTTTAGCTCTTCAAAGGCTCGCAAGCTGGGCTCTTCCCATACGAATTTACGTCCCTTACGCAGCATGTCGGTCAAAGGAGTGGTAATGGTGGCATAGTCACGTACAAAACGCTGGTACCATCCGCATAAACCTAAGAATCGGCGTAATTGTTTGGTGGACTTGGGTAATGGAAAAACGTCAATCGCTTGAGTCTTTTCCGGATCGGTCTTGATATGCCCATGCCCAATGATGTGACCTAAATACTTCACCTCCGTCATCACGAACTGGCTCTTCCTTATGTTGATGGTTAATCTTGCCCTCCGGATGTGTAGAGCCACCTCCTGAAGCAGGTCGATGTGTTCGTCAAAGGTCTCTGTTATAAGCAACAGATCGTCCAAGTAAACGAAAACTTGGTGCCGCAAATGAGGTGGTATCACCTTGTCCATAAGGCGCGTCATTGTTTGGGGGGCATTACACAATCCGAATGGCATGGTCACGAATTGATATAAGGGCCGGCCTGGGACTGTGAAGGCTGTTTTCTCCTTTGAACCGGGGTCTAAAGGAATTTGCCAGAAGGCGTCCTTGAGGTCTAAGCTCGTGATGAAATGGGCTTTAGGCAATCGACTCAAAATGCCTTCGATCAACGGTAGAGGATATGCGTCCTTGACTGTGACGGCGTTCAAGCGTCTGGCATCTAAGCATAACCGGACCTTGTTCGGCTTGACCACTAAGGTGACTGGGGAAGCCCACGCGCTCTGTGATTCTTCGATTACGCCTAATGCTAGCATTCGATCCACTTCGGCATATAACGATTTTTCCTTCGCCGGAGATATGGCGAAATGTCTCTGTTTTATGGGTTTAGCATCCCCCACATCTATAGTGTGGAACACCAGGGCAGTCCGCCCGAGACCTTCCTTCTCGTGCGAGGGAAAAGCCGATATAGCCGAGTCGAGACGCAGTTGCTGAGTTACATCCAGTGTATGCCGTACTAAGTTAGTGGGTTGAGATTGGTCAGGAACGGTGGTGACGGACTCCAGGGTCGAACCGGAAAATAGTGCCGGGGCCAAGTTAAATTTTCGAACGAAATCCACTCCTAGGTAAAGATTCTGGGTTAACTGAGGTATAATGAAAAATTCCATAGGTTTAGTTACCCCTTTAAAGGTGACATCCGTCATAATTTTTCCCACTACAGAGTGACGAGTTCCGTCCGCCGTGCTTAACCAGGAGGTGAAATGACGGATTTGGTCCGCGTGCTTTGCCAGTACCTCCCCTGCAAACTCGGCAGAGATGCAATTCACACTGGCTCCCGTATCTACTAAGCCTGACACTCGTTTTTGCAGGAGGTGTACTGACGCATATGGCCGAACATCATCCCTCAATAATTCGTCTAAGTATATGTCCTTCAACACTTTCCTCGACTGCCTGACTTTTCTCCAGAAGCTCCGCATCCGACGCGTGGCTCGCTTGCTTCGCGGTGGGACATTTGTGGCCAATTCCTCATGGAAGATGCGCTGTCGAGTAGCCAAATAATTCCGCAACCTGACATGAAAAGGTTTTACATGCCAAGGAACCTTCGTCTCGCTATCATTTCCCTGCGCATTGGCCTCGGCGAAGGACGGCGTCGGTTGTGGAACTTCGGGAGAACTGTGTTTAGCGGTGCGAGTCAGCAGAGTTGGAGTCATGTTGGGAGCTGGGTCATAGCTGGTGATGGGGTCTGGATTGGTTCGTCCGGGGTCTAGGAGTGCCGACGGGTGGTCGCGGCACTCGGTGGCAAGTTTTTTCGCCCTTTGCAATTTGCACAGTCAGGTGCGTATGTGTCGGCCTTCCCGCAGCGGTAGCAGAAAAGCGTCGGCTCCGCTGGACATGCGTAGAACCGATGTCCCGGTTGTCGGCAGTTCCAACAGACCGTCGGGCTTGTAAGTGCTTCAAGGGAGGGTCGATCAATCAATGCTGGGTCCTCAAGCTCCGGTGGTGCTCCGCTCCTCGGTACTGGTACTGGCTCAGCAAGCAGGTGGTCCGCTGCCATCAACTCCGCGGTGTGATGATTTCGGGGATTTGGTCCCGTTATGCGAGGTTGTGGGCGGAAGGTACCTCGTCGCTCATCCAAGTGTTCTTGTCTACGCGCATGGAGGCGCAATCCCTGTATGGTGTTGATGGGAAAATGTAGCAGGCTGTTCTGGAGATCCCAGCGCATGTTCTCCCTGATAATTTCTACTAATTCGTCCTCGGGCATGGTATTTCGCAGGCGAGTGCTCAATCTCACTATACTGGTGTAGTACTGGTCGAACGGTTCGTGAGCGCCTTGTTTCCGTTTCTTTATTTGCTCTCTTAGCTCTCTCTCAGTGAAGCCATCCTCAAATCGATTGCGGAAGGCTGCACTGAAAGAGTGCCAAGTGGGACGTGGCGTTGACTCTTTAAAGCTCCAGTACCAGTCGGCAGCGTCGCCGCTGAACAAAAGATGTGCATGCCGGAGGAAGGCCGAGGAATCCCCTCCCAGGGTGCTGGATACCAACGCCTGAATCCGGAAAAGGAACCGGTCCGCCGATATCATATCGTTGAACCCTGTAAAGTTCAGGCGCCAACTCTCCATGATACGAGGCGTCGGGTCTCGAAAAGGTGCCAATGCGTTCCCGGGGGGAATCACATCCTCGATTGACCTGTGGTACTGAACTGCCTCGGGGGCTGGAGGTACCAACGGAGGTCCGGTACTGTGTCGCGGTCTGTATTCGGGAGCTCTGGGATCCATTCCCGAGTTCCTTGGGGGTGGGACCCATTGCTCGGATTGTCGGGAGTGGGGCATCGCCACACTGGGATTTGGCTCCCAGCCAAGCGGAGTTCTCACGCGGCTGGGTGGTTGGCTCAACGGGAGGTTCTGGATCTTTCCCTCCAGGTTGCCAATCCTCTCCGACATATCCCTCATCAACGCCACGAGGGTGTCAATGGAGTGGGCGGAAGGCATGGTTGTCACCTCGGACACGACACTTGCAGCCGGAACTTCACCGCCTACTGCTCCTTGCAGGTCTAAGAGTGGTTGTGACGGCTCGGCTTCTGGAGCTCCTTTCGCCACTGCTCCACGCGTCGGTAGGGGCGTTCCGAGGGGGACGTCTAGGGCAGACCGATCTATGGGTCGTCGGCATAAGGGACACAGCTCTGACGTGAGGAGGAGCTGTTGTACACAGGCACGATGGAATAAATGTCCACAATCCAATCGCACGCTGTGTACGCCCTCCACTACGTCTTCGAAGCAGATCCCGCAGTTAGCTGGTTGGACCGTTTTGGATCTGGTCCAACGCTTGTCTGGGGTCCGCTTCGTTGCCATTTTGTGTGTGTTACTTGTGGTGCTAAAATAAAGTAAAAAAAAAAAATATATAGAATATACTTATTCCTACTAATAACTTATCACTAAATTAGTGGCCGTTAGTGGCGAGCTATGTATATAAAATAGAAAAAAAAAGAGAGGAAAAAAGATTAAATGATACACACTTTCCTTTTCAGTGGTCGAACTCTTCAGCGGGAAATGAGAGTGCGTGGTAATCTGCCGAAGAAAGGGTGCTTCGGTCGATTTACGAAATTTATCCCCATACCCACATACATTACAAACCGGTTCTAATCTACGTTAAATGACTCGACGAGACAAGTGGTAGAGCTACCGTAACGACTTTGTACGCGGTCAAAGTTCCCGACGCGTAGAAGCATTCCGGGCTTCGCAACTCCAGCATACGCCACCGAACGTTGAACCGATACCACTCGTCTGACACGCATAAGAAATAGTTAGAATCCTTCCGCGACATAAAGGCAAGGTAGCCTTCTATTTTCTTGAGAGTCCATGCTGATAGGTAAACCCATCAGACTGGCAGTTCCATCAAGAAAATAGAAGGTCCTTACAGGGGTTAACCTGGGACAACACATCGGAAGGATTCTGTCGCGAAAAAAAAAAATCAAACAAAGGAGAGCGGAAGCTACAACTCACGTGAAGCGACTTCTAGTGTGTATCACACAATTCCACTGCTCCTGATAGTGGGACTCGAGTACCAAAGTACCTTACATCCTCCGTAAAGGACCAACTCGTCAGAAGACGCGAAGTTCTTTCCCCCTTAGGATGTTTTGGGCCCCACGTTGGGCGCCATTTGTAATGATTTTCTACCTTCAACTCGACGCGGAACCGACCTCTCATCGGTTCTAGACGTTAAGTCTGAGTAGTGCCAACGGATGGTACCAACAGGTCAACCAATCCGTGCACCGTAACCCATTCATGCGGTGACTGCTTGTCGGCCAGCTAGTTCGGAGAGGATTTCGGTCGCGGGTCTCCGAATGGATTACGCTCAATTACAATATTTCAGTCACCTGAACTTGCCCGTTTTCCAAACGCGTCAACAATTACTCATCCAGAACGAGAAACCTACATTACGTTAGTTCTGGATGCGATCTTTCCACAGATCTCAAATCAAAAAAAACGCTACAAAATCCCATAGGCGCGTTACCGATTCACCGACGCGGTACCGAAAAATAGGCTACTCGAACTTAAATCGAAGGAAGCTACTCTAAGGAAATGACGAAACAAACAAAGGTACCGCGTACCGCGCGCGACGCGAAACCGACTTCAGCGGATTTGCAGAAACCCTACCCTCGCGACGGCATACTTACCCTACACTCTCTGTTCCCACTGAAAAAGAAGAGTCACTGAAAAGGAAAGTCGTGGGTTAACTTAGCAATTCATGTTATTTTTATTACCTTAAATACCGAAAATATGCCAGTTTTCGTATATACATCTAATATTATCATATTAGTTCATATAACTCAATGAAACTATCCTTAAATTCAGGAAAATATTACTTCATATTTTTATCTTTATAATTGCAATTATATTTTTTTAATTTTTATCAATCAATTGATAACTTTCTATCCCAAATCACGCAATTTCATGTGAACTTTACACGGCATCTGCCAAATTTAAACAAAGCGTGATGTATAATTACGCGTGTAAACAGGCAATAACAATAACACTTCACATGGGTGTATCATGATTAATTTCTACTTTTATAGTTTCCCACAAATAATTTATAGGTATTTCGCTAGCCTTTACGTTTGACTTTTAACCTTACATACTTGTAATTAAAATTAGAACAATTTTGAAGATGAAGGCTCTATTTTGCCACTTCTGTCTTTATGCGAAATAGAAAAGTGAGGATCACAATTTACATTTACAATTTACATTTGAATATACCAATCTTTTTAGTTTTTTTTTTTTTTTTTTAGTATGAATAGGGGAATCCGTTATACATTTTGTTTGATACCACGAATGGTAAAGTATTCTTCTTGTATGAAATTTTTTTTTTTTTTTTATATCAGAGTTTTGGTTTAAATTAATTGTTCATTCAGCAACTTATTTCTGAATAAAATAAAAAAAAATAAAATAAACGACGTGCAAATACCTGAAGGTAAACAACCTGTCTTCGTAGATCGGCATCACTAAAATCGGTATAGGAGAATTTAATTTATCACAAATAATATCTTCGGGTGGTTTTTGTGACCGTGACATTAAAATATTCGTTGATTGGAATAAGCCGCCAAACATAGACGATATGATTGAATCTTCTCTTCTTATTTCCTTTCCATTTGTATTTTGAATTTGTGATGATTTACGTTCTGGTGAATTAATAGCTGTTCCGCACTTATCCTCCTGTTCGTAAGCTGTACAAATGCTATCCGTAACAGAACCCGACGAACTGCTTTCGGTTAAACTGATATGCCCTAAAGAAGTTTTCGTTTCACCACCTGGTGTTACTGCATTACTACTTTCTAACGCCTGCTGCACCTCTGGAGCTTTTGTTATCTCCACATGGATTTCTGGTGCAGTATTCTTAATGGCAACTGATGTTATGCAAGGAGCATTGTTGTAACTACTATCCTCTATGGTATCAAGGGACGGTACTCTGGAGATACGACGTTCTTCGGATGTTTTTCGGCTTTGATAAGCATGCTCCAGAACTTCAATGCTACTTTGACTGGGATTACTTAAAATTTCGATATCACTTTCACCGTTTTTACTGAAATTGAAATCAATATCACGATCAGGTGTCGAACTACCCGCGACACTTTGATTTGAATCAAACGATTTTTCTGATTGAGTAATTTTTAAACACGATGATGATTCGTTTAACGATCCAGCTGAACCTATACTGCTATGTGAAGCACTTTCTTCAATTACATATTTCTCACCCGCACTTTGTTGTCCGGTTGCACTGGATTGGGTTGCAGTAGCTGTTGTTTGTGTTGTAGAGGATAAATTACTAGTTGGTACTGTATTTAAAGTTGAAATATTGCTAGCTATGACCGGAAGTTCCTCGTATTTTGGCAGCGAACCTTTTGTCGATGAACTAAGCTTTTCGTGAAGTTCAACAACGAAAATACTAGAGCATTCGGGACAAGTAACGTCAACGCTTGATTTCTTGTATGTATTCTCACGAGAAAATTGAGTTGAGCATTTTACACATTTATACAAGGTTTGATTCATTTCACTTAGAAGTCGCTTGGAAAGAATTCCACGAAGATATTTCTCTAATTCCTGACATAATCCTTCTTCAACCGTAAAGATTCGTTCTTTCTTGTCCTTTTTCACTGTGTCGAAATTTATCCGAATTGTGTCTGCTTTCACTCCTTCATAACTTTATAGTATTTTTATACTCCATTTTGTTTTCGTCCTTCGAGTTAATATATCTCGCTATTTTATATAGGCATCAGAAACAGCTAAAAACACTTCCTCGCTATAGTTCGATTGGTGAACAATATACGTCACTTCATTTTCATCGGGTTTTTTACTCCGTTAACAATAACATTCGCTAATGTTGTCCAAGCTTGTATATTCGGACGTATTTTCGTGGGAACTGGAAGAAGGTGCGGGGTCGACGGCTTCGGCGGGACTGGTATTCTTCTCTTTGGTTATTTTAGCAGAAGTGTCCCCGGTATTTTCAGTATCGCTGGTTTCGATTCAGTTCACACTGCCTTCCGCTGCAGACCAGACAAAATATTGCTAACCTTTCTATTTAGTTATTAACTAAACTAACCTCTTTCCTAATGTTTCTGCTCCGGTGAATGTCACTGCCTCACGAATAACGTTTTCCAAAAACTCTTTAAGCACACCACGCGTTTCTTCACAGATTAAACAGGGAATACGTTTCACTCCACCACGTCGCGCCAAACGACGTATAGCTGGTTTTGTAATACCTTGGATATTATCACGAAGAACTTTACGATGACGTTTAGCGCCTCCATGTGGCTGTCAAAATTTCCGGTTGTCACCTCGGACAAAACATATGTGCGTGGAATGGCACTTCATATGGCGGAAATGTGCTTCTTCAGATGTCGCCAGTGGCATAGTTTTCTCGATGGCCACGGTGGAGGGGCATTTCCAGATGGCTATGTCTCGAAATGTGCCGGGGTTGGATTAATTCTATATTTCGAATATTTATATCCACGGATCTAAATATTTGGACAGAAAAAAAAATATTTTCTGCACAACGATATCCGCACAACAGATGAAGTCCGCTGGCACTTCGAGGACATATCCATCTGGCAGGTTACAAGGGTTCGGGATCGAAATCGCTTCGATTCCTGGGCGTAGGCGTCACATTACAATTTCTCTAATTCTAGAAACAATAACACTCGATTTTGGTATTTTATGGACTTTCTATGCAATCAGACCCTGCAATTTTGATTTGATCTTCTTAACGTTTTTAGATAAGATTGATTACACAAATATTTTTGGGAATTCAATATTTGCGCGATTTTTGTTAGTTTGCAACAAAATGGCGACCGTTGAAACTGCAGAAAAATAGGGTTTTCTTTTATACGTGCACATCTCTTTGACATATTTCTTGATTTTATTCGTTGCTGGTGACAGCATTTCGCAAGTTGAATAAAAATCCCTTCTGACATGAGAATAGGTCTGTCTACCCAACTTGTTTTACCTAAAACCGCCATCCCTAGACTCAGGCAAATTTAAAAGCTGATCATGAGGTCACCATGCTGATAAGAAGGGACCCCTCCAGGAGTAAAAGTCTCTCTTCGGCTGCCGTATAAATCACTGAGGAACTTGATTGTATTTCGACATTACCGAGCCCCTAATATTGTTTTACGTATAATTTCTCTTTCTGATTTTGAACTAATTCCTGTACCTACGAGATACAGGAACTCCTAAATAAATTAAATTATTAATTGACCAACTAGCATATTTGGTGATGATGAATTATATTTCGGATTTTAAAATATTGTAAGCAAAAACAATCCTTATCAATTGCATTTGTAATTTATTAACCTAATATTTATCATAATTGTTAGCTTGTTAAAAAATATCTCTTCACATGCATGGTTTTCATTGATTCTATCAATCAAAAAATAAATTAATCATCATTATTGCCATCATATGAACATAGCTATACAAAATGTATACAAGCACTGAATCGATGGAATAACTCCCTTTTCACTTATTGTTAATGTGAACAATATCTGATACGACCCTACGAGTACAACTTAACTTACGAATAAAGATACTGGCTTTGGTTGTTCGATTTAAACCCCCTGGTCCACTCGCCCCTGGTGTCATCGAAATCATCATCACCACCATCTGAGTGGATGCTGTACAGATGCTTTGAACTACCGAAATCGTAGAATGGTGGTACATTATCCGCTTAGGGATGTATTTGTAAAGTTCACCAACTTTATGCGGAGCAAAGCAAAGGAAGGCACTCAATGCTCAATAGTTTAACAAATTCGTTCTCAGGAGTCTTATTGGCCGTAGCTAGTGCAATTGGACTGATGTCGGTAACCCAGATTTTTCCTACTGTTCTAGAATCCCGGCCCGCCGCCCGGCTGCGAGGGGTTCTTTTGGGACGTACTGTGCAGTATTTCGTACTTCGTATTTTTAGATACTCAAGAAAACGACCACAAGCTACTATCTCAAGAGCCATATCGTAATCATATTGGCAGGAAATCGTCGACGTACCCCAAGAAGTGTAGTCCGTAGTGCAGAGTAGATACATTTTCTCTAGGAGTATGTGGTTCGCTTCGTTTTCTCGTCTTCTACTATCTTACGAGTATAACGACTGAGTACGGGAATTGGATTAAAAATAAACTCAAGGGGTGCTTCGCTTTTTGGCTGACTGCGGCTGGCTCACCATGGTTCACTTTTAGAACAAACAAGAGTACACATTCCCCGGTTTAATGTATGTAGCTTTGGCTTTCAGCATGGAGTGAATCGAGCGTTGATGTGTATGCTCGTATGGACTTGGATACGCGGTTCCGATACTCCGCTCGCCGTAGTATCTACGGATATTTCACAGATTTTAGACGGATATCGCACACTGGCGCGGCAATAGTAGAGCACAATTTAACTACCATTTGCCCAAGTCGTTTCTCGTCGGACGCGCATCGTGTCCTGTCGGGTGTATCTGCAGCATCCCTTCGGATCAAAGTTACTCATACAACCGTAGCAAAACTGTTTTAGTACGGCCGTAGATTCGTTTTTGGTTAGTGACTATTACGCGCTCTCATCTCAGGGTAGTTATGAGTACCAGCAAGGACAGTCGGATAAAAGCTCAGTGTTGTGTTCGTTTGTGACGTGATTTTGTTTGCACAATTCCAATCCCTCGCCAATTTAATGCCTCTTCACGTGTTCTGACTTCCTCGAAAAACTAATGTGAGCAACAATCGTTTTGTTTTAGATACTTTTCCGCCACACTTACAGCCGTACACCGAAATGGAAAATCGTGTTAAGTGAATGCGGGAGCATCTCGGGGGATACAAACGCATGATTTTCGCTTTCATCCCAATGTCGAAAGTCTCACGAAAGATGCGAAATTACTTACTCGATGTGTTCTTTCAATTCTTAGTAGTTTAGATACGTACATATATAAAAAGTTACTTAGTTCGCGGTGATTTTGCTTTTTCGCGCAATGGAAAATAAAATTAGCGTCGCGCGAGTAACATAATTGCAAAGTGCGAGAATTATTATTGTTGCCACACAAACGTGAGTAACTTTAAGCTTCAACGAGTTGGAGAATATACTCGTAGAGTGAAAGTGTGACCAGCCTTGCTCGAGTGTGGTAAGTTTCATATTCTGTATTTTTGTTCACTTTATTCTGAGCCTTGTCAATTAGTTCATGGTATTCTGTTGAAAACGAGTCCAATTCGGCAGTTGTCGGGTGTAGTTAGTTTCGCTTTTGCTTTCAATGTGCTTTTTAACGTTCTTCGGCATTCGGTTGGGCTTTCATCGATAGCGGGTGGGATTATTGCATTAAATTTCTGAGAGCCAGAGAGCATCGGTTCTAGCGCAATTCTGAATACAAAGATACCTCATGCATTAATGGGTTATTTACTTGTGATTAACGCTCTCCTGCTGTGAATTAATTATGTGATACAATAAATTTTGATGATTTTTTTCAAAGCGTGTTATAGGAACGAACGGTAATAGTGCGAATTAATATATTCCAATAAACAAAGGAATAAATTATTCAAATACTTATTAAAGCCAAGAAAAGTTTAAGATCAGTGGAAAATTTATACCGCATTGAACTGAAGAATGATTGAAATTTCATAATCAATTCATGTCTCATTCAATTAAGTTTGAAAATTCATGTAATCATAATTCCAAATTTGATTTTATGTTTAAACATTTATTTCACAATGGTATGAAAACTTAAATTCCATGGGTATTATAATTATGTGTATAGGACTGGTATTGAAGCCCAAAAATATAGGGATGCTAATGATTCTATACCAAGCTTCATTAATTTCTAAGGGTCATTCTATAGAGTGAGCGAAGCGGCACTTTTTTTGATTTTGATGAAACTTGGTTGTTATCTTTATTTTGATGCATAATGACACAATTTATCGCCATTTGATTTTTGGAGGTTCTAGTTTCAGTTCGCGGCCGTAAAAGTTATTATTTTGACTGGATTTTCAAGCCATCAGATAGCAAATTTTGAGAAAAATACAAAACTAGGAAAATAATTTTAACTACCCCCTTGAAAGTATCGTTAGAATAGATTGTTTTCTACAGTTTTTCATGACTCAAATTTCCCTAGCTCTTTTTCTGGTTTACTAATTAACTTGATTTTGTGCACATGCTAAGATAAAGTACAAATTCATATAAAAACGAATAAAAAATTCACTTGGACATGTCCTTCATTTAAAAACCCAGGTTAGAAATTTGAAAAATTCGCAAAAATCATATTTTACGAGGTTGAAAATTCGAATGTGGAGAGTTTTTAAGACATTAAATCCTACTCATGAACTTCGTGTTCCGTTAAGTCTATTTTATTATTCGTATCCTTATAAAACCTAGAGCATTGATTGAAAATTGATGTCTAACTGATTTTAAACGATACTTTTAATAAACTCACGGTCAACGGAAGCACAGTTATGTTATTGCAAAGGATAAATGATTTACTTTTTATCTCATTTCACACAAATCCACAAGCTTTAGAAAAATCCCTATTGGCACCCCCAGTCGGAAAAGCTGATTTCTCGCAGGCATCCTTGGTTTCAAAAAGCAAATAAAAATTTGATTGGCAGCGGCTTTACAGTCAAACATTGTTTTAGAAAATGTTTCTGTTTTATAGATGCTTCCAATATAAGCTATGACAAATGTTTCCATGAAAATATATTTAACACTTTTTTTGTGGTTGGGAGGTGTATGTCATTTATGCCCAGACTGTGGGACTCTCATGCTTGCAAGAAGGCGACTAGACTACTCACTAAACACCTCCCCTGTCATCCCGAGAGCCCAGCCTGGAACCGGTTGGCACATTACTTCGGGCCAGGTCTCGTCTGCTACACCGTGAGACGCCTTCAAGCCGGGGGATCCCTCGTCCAGCGGGAGGAGAGAGAGGAAGAATTTCCAAGCAAGCGACACGCCAGCTCCAGTGCCCCCGGTTGCCATGAGTCCCTGTTTTCTTTTAGGACTGGTCGAGCATAATGTGCCACCTGGTTCCACTTGTCAACCGATTTGAGCACCACTGCGACTTTACTATCCGGGGTGAGCTCTCCCGTCCTGTAGAAGTCCCTTCGTAGCCTGCTCTATTTTTTGTATGCAAAAAATGTGTGGCAGGCATTGTCTTCCTCTCCTGCGAAAACCGACAATCGGGGGGCTGTGACTTACCAAACTTGTGCAGGTAAGACTGAAAACACCCATGCCCACTCAAAAGCTGGGTCAGATACAAGTCAGTCTCACTATGCCTTCAATTTAGTCACGGACTCACATCCGGGACAACCATCTTGTTTCAGCGCAGATAAATAGCGCGGTGCTCTCTAGCAAAGATGGGAGGTTTCACGCCTGCAATAACTCTCACCGCCGAATCAGAGACTGTCGGATACGAAGTTGCAATCCTAAGTACTGCTCTTCTCTGTACATGTGCCAAGCGTTTTCAGTATACCTCCTTACTGAGAACGTCTCCCCATATTTCTGCTCCGTACAGTAGCGCTAACCCTACAGTACTCATCAAGAGGCATCTACTTGATGGGCTGGGTCCTACGTTGGCCATAAGTAGACTCAGAGCCGATACACCCGTTGCCCTGATGCTCAGAGAAATTCATCTTCGAGTCAATCAGTAGCCCCAGGTACTTCACCGCTGGCCTCGATTCGATTAGTATGTCTCCAATACTGATCATCCTCACTCTAGGGGTTCTCTTTTATGTCAAAATGACCACTGCAGTTTTCTCCAGTGCTAAACTGAACCCACGAGTAGTCATCCAGTCTCTTATATACTCGGCGCATTAGTCTATCTAGCCTAAGTTGCGCTTGTTCAACAGGGCGTCCAGCGACCAGAGCCGCATAGCATAGGTCTGGACCAAGGATAGATCCCTGGGCAACACTCGATGTAACTTTCATCCTTCATTGGCCCTGTGTCGAGTCGTAAAGCAGGCTTCGGTTCTTCAGGTAGTCCCTCAAAAGCCGCATTAGATAATTTGGAACTTGATATTTAACACTTTAGTTGCAACTAAAATGATGAATTTCGCTACTTTCTGACCTTTGGTGGCAATCATTTTGAATTTAACCATTTGATTTTGGATTAGATCAAAAGATATCTACTTTAGAGCCCCATCAACTACTGTGACAAATCTCGTTCAAACCGAAGTTTTACTTTGGACAGAACAAAAATTTTCGATTTTTATTGAAAATGGCAGGTAAAAATATTAAGTTTTAAATTTTCAACTTTTTAATTTTCATATGTGAATAAAAAAACTTATTTCAATAATTTGTCGTTCCAATTTTCAACAAAATCCGTTGTTCTTCTAGCCACAAAAATTAGAAAAAAGTCACATATTTGAACCACCATCATTTTGACATATGCACATGGATGATCACCAAAATAGCAGGTTCATTAGACATAATTATCATCTACCTTAATGTAAAGTACATACAAATCGAATCAAAATTTTGACTTTTGGAAGCCTTCGAAATTTCAAAATTTCACTAGCCGCCATTTTGAACTTTGAGTCTTGACCTTGAAATTTTTGTTTATTGTTCCGTAGATACTTACCGCTTCTACCACACAATGCCCAGTTTTATTAACATCAATGGAAGGGGTTGGTCAAAACTATAACAAATTTTTCCACGTTTTTTGACCTTTGAGCCGTCATTTTGTTGCAGATGGTTTAATTTTTTTATTTTAAGCTTCATGACACAGTTTAATGAATCTCTGTACCTGTTGAGCATTCAGAACAATTATGTAAGCTGGATCAAAATGGCGGCTGCAATGTGCTTAGGAAAGAAATTCCGCATCTATAGCATAAATTGGATATTTCCTATAATACTTTCCATAGTACGGCTTTAATTTTCTTTCTATGATCTTGGAGAGCATTTTATAAGACTAGCACAGTAGAGCGATGCCTCTTTAATTTTTACACCTTAGTTTGTCACACTTTTTCAAAGTCAAAGTCAAAAGCGCTTTATTTAATACTAATCGTTATAAATTTTAAAAGAATATAAAGCAAAAGTCAAACAATAACAATAAAAAACTTAATGGCCCAAATGGCTCTCTAAATTTGTACGTTATTATTAAACACATTTAAAAAAAACTATAGCAAATTCAAATCAATGAAGATTATTATATATTTTTACAATTCAATTGAAAAAAGGAGAAAAAACCAACCAACACTATTCTAAAATTATTTATCATCTTAACACTACAGTGAACTTTGATCCTACACCTAATATGTTTTAACTTAATTCTAATAAATGCGATCAAAAACTTTATCTTATACTATAAAAAATCTATAACAATGTTCTTAACCTAAGCGTTAAACCTTATCTCTAACCTAATATAATAAACATAATATGAACCTAACCTATACCTGATTTTTGGAAAAAATAAACAACAATACTAAATGTAGCAATAATGAGCTGAAACTCAAAAACTAAATAACGAAAAACACCAAAACTGAAAATAAACACGAATAATTTAGACATTGTCATTCAGCCACCAATACCTAGATTGCCCCGTCTCAACTCGATCAGCTTCAACGAATCTAGCAAATGAGTATCTCCATTGAAATTGTTGGTCTCGTGAACTCAAACTCGGAGCAGTTTGATAAATTCTTCTATTCGATATATAATGTTTCCAATCCGTCTCAGGCTTTCTGTACAAACCAGTACATGCACGAAGACATTTCCTTTCGAAAACTCTTAATTTTTCCATAGTACTAGCGCTCTGGTTGTACCAGATCTGACATCCATATGTCAAAACTGGTCTAACCAGGGTCTTGTAACAGATAATTTTGACCTTTTGATCAATGTATCTGGAATGAAAGAGCTTTCGAAGGGCCATGACTACTTTAAGTGCCTTACTGAGCATGATTTTCACATGTTCAGTATAGTACAGATACTGATCGAGATAAACACCGAGGTATCGAACACAGGATTTATGTGGAACCCGTTCAAGACTACCCTCGCCAGCCATGATGTGGAAATCTTTCCAATTACGTTTCAGGTCTTGACTGACCCCCTGCAGCTTTGTCCGAAACAAGATTGTTTCACACTTTTGCGCATTGATTTTCATTCGCCAATTGTCAGTGTACAGCTGTACATCATTGAACAGTTTTTGGAGATTGCTCTGAACTATTGTAGCTTTTCGGTCTGCCGTATAGATGATCAGATCATCAGCAATCGCTACCAATGATCGCGTTGGCGAGACGTTAAAGTCAAAGCCGTTCAATAGCTTGCGAATGAAGATTGAAAAGAGCAGAGGCGCAGTAACTGTTCCCTGCTGTAGACCATTCAAGACCTTGAATTCGCGCATTGTTGTCAGATTTCCATCAGTTACAACAAACGATTTCCCGTATAACATATTACACATCATGGCGACAAGGTGTCTGGGGAACTTGTCCTGAAGGAGTTTAAAAACTAGTCCATCTAACCACACCGTATCGAAGGCTTTCTCCATATCAATGAGACATGCTCCAACGCATTGTCTATCATGTAGTTTCCAACAGATGTCTGAGGTTACTTTCGTTATTGCATGTGTGGTCGAATGCCTGGCACGAAAACCAAATTGGCAATTCGGCATCAACCCATTTTCCTCAATGTGGGCGTTTAATGCTCTGTTGAGTATCACTTCAAACACCTTGCTGATGTTAGGCAGCAAGCTGATTGGGCGATAGCTTTTCGGGCATGAAGATTCTTTTCCTTTCTTCAAGATCGGAAATACCTTAGCTATTTTCCACTCATTTGGGAAATATGAATTGCTCAACATGTTGTTGAACAATATGCAATAATTCCTAAGAGCAACCTCCGGCAAATGTCGAAGAACTACATTTGGAATATCATCAGTACCACATGATTTCTTGTTGTTTATCCTGCGAAATATGAAACACAAGTCTTCATAGCTGACAAAATAATCAATAAGATTCAAGCTCGGTATGAGGTCAGATGTTAATGTTTCATTGTCACACTTTTTCTGTACAGGACATTTTATACTTTTGCGCCAGTCCTCTGGTGACTGCTCCTCTTACCATATTCTGCCTATTAAGCAATGTAGAGAGCTGTTTAGATGGGGACCCTCCGCTCTGGAACTCCAGGAGCCTTATTTTTTCTGAGTTCCCGTACTGCTGCATGAACTTCTTCTCTGGTTGGACTCGGAACTTTTACCCTACTTCTGGAATGTTCACAGCTTCAGCGGTTATTGGTGACGCTGTAAATAGCTTCTGGAAAGCAAGTGGCAGAAAGTCTCTTCAAAAAATTAAGAAGCTACCTACTCAATCTCTGAATTCCTGTGAAGAGGTTGGAGGTGGCAATCTAAGAAAAGTTTTTGGCCTTCTGAACGGGCTTTAAGAGGGTTGCTTCACATATTTTTTAATAAAAGTTTAATGATAAAGCCTGATACCAAACCCTTCCCAGAGTTCATAGTACAGCAATATAATTTGTTTTACCAGGCCAGACAAAGCATTTAAACCTAAAACTCGACAAGATGTGCGGCCTGATAATTTTTGCACCATCTGCGAGTTTCCGGTCATCAGCATACTGCCAAAGACTTGCCATTCCCAGATAGTTAATCAGCTTCTGGGCAAGAATCAATGTGAAGAGATTTACAGCTCCAGTTTCTGTTTAACCAGATACCTTTCTTGGTTTTGCTAAGCTCTCCAACAAAAAAGCAGAGCTAACATTTTTCGTGTTAATAACTGCTTCAAATGTAGTCAAAAAATTGCAGTATGCAGTGTTGCGAATATTATCAAAGAAATTTAAAATTTGTAAGAGCTAAAACATCGATGTTGCCTGGTCAATAAGATGTCTGTAAGACTTCCCAGACCCTGTATACTTTTTTGCAATATAATGTGATTATTATGAGATACTCGAACCATCTCTAAGCGAAGGCCCGAAAGAAGCTGTAGCGCTAAAAAAAAAAAACCAATCGTACTCCAGAAGGAAGAATTTTACGCCAGAGATGGAAAGAAGGGTTAAGGAAATATATTTTCAAAGAGAGCTTTTAAATGGCAGATCGGATCATTATTTGCTGGTATTGCGAAACAAGTTTAGTGACTCAAAAGGTGGATCAAACATTAGGTGCTCCTTAGCAGCTGTTCGATCCGTCTTTCATTGAAAGACCAGGAATATGCAGGTATAAGATTGTTTAAATTATTCTCTAGAACCCATCTAACTCTCGTACAGCAGAGGATAAAAATAGATAGAGAAGACCATCAGACTCAGTCTGGAGAAAGTCTCGTGAATGGCTGAAAATGGAAGCGGCTGTTGAGCAAATACTCCCCAACTAAAGGGAAATTCTTTAAATAATGATTTTATTTTTTCTAAAAATCCATGTGGGACACGGGTGCCGATTGTCAGGCACAAGTGTCAGCGAGCTATAAATGACACCGAGCTCAGCTAACTAGCTTAGCTTAACGACCGCGAACGCGTGCTTGTCGACTAGCACTTGCGGTATCATATAAGGCCACGAAGCTACACTACAAAGTATTAATACCGCGTACTATACTCGTCGAGACGTACCGATCAATTTTTATTATCTTTAGAAATGTTCTATTATGTGTCAATTAAGCTACTCTACAGTAATTCAACATTGTTTTTGTCTCGTTGAAGTTAGTGGATACGGAGGCTTGAGACAGATGCAAACATTATACAAATAGCAACCGTTACTTTCTCCAAAGAAGGTCGTTGCATTACAAGGGGAATGACAAACCCAAAGATGCTAAAGTGGCTGGTGTGAAACACTTATCTTTGCCTATGTTAGTAAAACAACAAACTAAGCAGTTTCGATGGGGTGACCATCTTTCTTCAGGAGCAGCCACTCCTGATCACCACGGGGCTGCTCGCCTGCTGATGCTCAGAGTGAGCAAATTTTCTATTCCGAATTTATAACGACTGAGTTGCCCGTGGCATTTGAATTCGAAATAGAGCAGGTGAACATCACTTTTTTCATGCCAGATCTAATAAGTTACAACATATTAGGTGTAGGATCAAAGTTTCACTGTTGTGTTTTAATTATAAATAATTTTAGGATAGTGTTGGTTGGTTTTTTCTCCTTTTTCCAATTAAATTTTCAAAATATGTAATAATCGTAATTAATTGAATTTGCTATAATTTTTATGATGAAATGAGTTAATGATAACGTACAAATTTAGAGAGCCATTTGGGCCATTAAGTTTTTTGATTGTTATTGTTTGGAATTTGCTTTATATTCTTTTAAAATTTATAACGATTAGTATTAAATAAAGCACTTTTGACTTTGACTTTGACTTTGCCAGATCTTTCAGTCTAAAAAAGACCCAGGGGAATTCAACTTGGGTGAGGCTTAGGAATCTTAAAAGATGAATTGCGTTGAAAATTATAATTGGGTACAAATTGAACCTTAATTTGAGCTAAAATTGCATTAAAACTGTGTCTTAGAAACTTGTGAAGTAGAGCATTTATAGTTTTCCAATCAATGCCAGGAAGAAATAATCAAAGGAAACATTATTTCAAACGAAAAGTTTTTTGTTCTTACTAATGTAAGGTTAATGAAATCCCCTTTTTCTAGAAGCTTTCGTGTTAATATAGAGTGCGTAATTTTTGGGCTCAGTTTGAGTGACAACGTCGTTTGGTGATTTGAGGGGGACATGCATCCTTTGAAATTTTCACGACCATCTGAAACACTAACATCTTTTTTGTTTTGGGTCTGAGGGAGCTCTTCTGCACCATATTCGTATCATAATAATAATCCACCACCCTAAAGCCCAGATTGCACCTTTTGGTTTCCTCATCTCATTTCACGATGCTAACAATAATCTAGGATGGTTAGTATCAAGTTAGGCCATGTGACATTTACCATTTTTTTCTTACATGAGTTAAAATTAAAACTAGGTGACCTCGAATCCAATATATATGTACATTTACTGGGAAAAATGTCTCTATTGACAACAAAACTGAACTATTTATTTTCAAGTTAAACGAATAGCGATCAGATGACTACGCTTACCGGACTACTACTATCACGGTGTCTAGCGCTTATCGTTAGAAATTTTTCTCCCAAGTTGAGATTTGCTTAAAATTTTTCGAAGAAATATTCTACTGGGTATTGAATTTTGACATTGAAAAGGATTTAATTTGCCTACGATAACAGTGCCATCGGTTGCCAAATTTTCAAGATAATAACTAAAAATGTGTCACTCTGAATTATGCAAGGCTACATGCCAACATGATAATTTCAGAGGAAGTACTAAACCCGCCCCTCAAGATAGTTTAACAAGTGCGCAATATGAGATAGGAAACAAATCTTGTGATTTTTAACGGTAACTTGAATGCTTACCTAAAAACGAGAAAACACAGCCAAGAGGAATTAATCGGAAAGGTATTTTGTGGCTATAAGAACCGTCAAAATAAATTGATGGTGGGTATCCATTCTAATAACAAATAAGCTGAAGGCAAAGAAGAAGTAGGCCAGTGAAACAGAAGAGATGTAATTATCGGTGTCTTCCATGATTGACTATCTACTGAAAAATTTCTAAAACTCAGTACTCCTGTTTGAGATTCGATCAAATATCATTGCTAAGTTAGATTAAAAGGTAGATGCAGCATAGTATAAGCTATATAGGATAAAAAAACGCTACTAAGATGCAGTAACAGCCAGTCGTAAATGCAGAGTGGCATAAAACTAAAGCGGATAAATCGACCAACTGAATGGGAAATTTAACAAAATACTCATATTCATAGTACAACCGACAAAATTACCAGGAACAGAAAAATTGAAAGTTTTGAACCAAAAAATTTAAAGAGTTAAACCTTGGAAATACGGGATGAAAAAAAAAACGACGTAATAGTTGCCTGGTTGAAGAATAAATTATTCTTTCATTTAGGAGACTGGTACCATTATTCCAAACGGCTTATATAGACGACCGCAGTATTTGTGGAAATTTAGCTCGGATATAACTTGCATGTTAGGCATGTTCACACATGCATACGAGTTTAAAAAACTCTGATCATTCCGCATTTCTGACTCAATCCTCTCTTGCATCTTATACTTCTTATTCCATCGCTTCTGCACCGTTGCGTGGAATAATTTTTTTTCGTCGGCCTCATTTAGTCCAAAATTCGGTGTTCCTCAAGAATCAATTTTAGGCACTTTGCTATTTAACATTTTCATTAATGACCTTCCCGAATGCATGTCCTCTAATTGTCTTCTTTACGCTGATGATTTAAAAATTTATAGTTCTGTTAACTCCAGCAAATACTGCTCATACCTTCAAAATGATCTTGACAATCTTTGAAGTTGGTGGCAAGGTAATTTACTTACTCTTAATATTTCAAAATGTTGTCACATGAGATTCACCTACAAAATTCATCCAGTATTATATGAATACCAGATTGATGGATCGTTCTTCGCACTTGTGGACAAATTTAAAGATTTGGGACTAGTATTTGATCCAAGTTTGAAATTTAACATCCATGTTCATGCATAGCCACTAGAGCTTCCCGCGTCACTGGCTTCATTTTACGATCCTCCAGCAAGTCCTTTAGCATCTTAATTAGCGTCCATATATTTATACTCTTAGCCCGGATAGTCCTCGAATATGCCTCACAAGTATGTTCTCCTCACTATACCAATCTATCGGATGCTGTTAAGACTGTACAGCATAAATTCACACATTCTCTACTCTACAAAAATAATCTCCCTTACAGCGCCTACGATGAGTGCTTACAGATCCTCAACATCCCATCACTCAAAAAAAGGAGGAAATTCTTAGACCTTTAAAATATATCACGGTATTCTTTCATCCAACCTTCGGAAAAGGCTTTATATACAACCCACTTGAAGAACGCGTTCAGTTGACATATTCATTGTGCCCTATGCTCGAATGGATATTTATTTTTATTCGTTTTTAAGTACGCGCATCATGTCACTACAATGAACTGCCACATTCCTTAAACTCTTTTAAAAGTATATTACATAAGATTCTCCTTAGCTCCGAATAGTTTATTAGTATTTAATATTCTTGTATTTTTTTTTTATATTAAAGTTGCTCACTTTTATTTGTTGCATATATTATATTTCATTACGTATTCTGTAATTGGACTCATGGATCTGTAAAAAAAACGTATATAAATAAAAGGTCCACTCTCTACCTTGGGATCATGCGGTCGAGCTGCCCTGTGGATGATCGACTGTGGCACCTCCAGAAGAGTGCCCGTCAACCTCGACGAACCCTCAGTTTCTTATCTTGCAAGACTTTAGGCAAACCATATATAATTTTAGAAAAATTAGGTATATAATAGTTAAAGATATTCCGCCTTTAGTAGAACTTTCAAATAAAAAAGTGAAAGAAAGTGAATTCCCTTTAATTCTACTATTTTTATTTTAGTTTCAGTATACACTTGTTTCGTTCAGTACTAGTATTCCCTAAACTACAAGTGTCCTTATATTTATACTAAACTCTTTAAACTATTCAAATGAATCTCTAATTACACCAAACATGGCTCTAATCCCTCAAAGTTCTTTTACTTAATCTCTAATTACCTGAAATTATGTTTTTCCTTAATTACTACTTAATTAATCGTTTTCACCATGCTTACGTTGTCCGCAGTGATGTCATGTTTTTCAAGAACTATATGCTCCGCCACTTTTGATTTGAAGTTTTTTGCATCCTGCTTTTTGTTTTTGTTGACTGCTTCCCTTAAGTGTTCGTTCCATCTGACACCTAGTGATCTCCTCGTTTGTCCAATATAACATCCATTACATTTCGTACACGATACCTTGTAGACTCCGCTCCATTTTGGGTATGGGGTCCTTGGTTGATCCTATGAAGTTCTGCAGTCCTAGCTCGTATAAACTAGGTCGATGTCTACGTTACCCCCATCTAGCTTCTTTTCTCAGTATATCTGCAGTGCTAGTCGGAAAGCAGGACGAGAATAGGATCATCAATGAATTCAAAAATCGACCAGTTTACTACATGAAGGCAGATAAAGGGAATGCCCTAGTGATCATGGACAATGCCGATTACGACAATAGAATGCGGGAAAAAATAAATACGGGACCATACTTCAGTCTACGAAATAATCCGCTGCCTGAGTCAATAAAATGAGTGGAGAAAGTGCTGAAAGAATGTGAACCATGGATTCAGGACCTCAAGAAATTCTTAAAAGTAACCAACCCATTGCTACCAAGGATTATAGGACTTCCGAAGATTCACAAGCCAGGCCATGAAATGCGTGAAATTGTGTCAGCAGAAAACGCCCCTACTCAGAAAATTACGAAGTGGTTAGTTACATGTACAAAAAATTTGTTACCAGGTCAGCAGCGAATTCGGCAGAATTTACTTCAAAGGTTTTGTTTTGGGGACCTTTGGAAGATGGCGATACCATGGTATAATTTGACGTCAAGGCGTTTTTTCCCAGTATTCCGGTCAAAGAAGCACTTGCGTTACTTGAGGAGTGGATTTTGATACAAGGATGAGGAGAACAATGGAAAGCACGAGCCAAAATGTATTTGAAACTGGCTAGACTTTGCATGATAGTCTGTGTGGTCTAGTGGTTAGAGCATGAACGCATAAGCCGAAAGTCCCAGGTTCAAATCTCGTTGGGAGCAACGTGATTTAGTTCAGGGGATTTTTTGGACAGACTATGAGTGTTCGCTCAGTGGTGATATGTACTGATTTAATCAGATCATATCATAGCTGAGCAGGCACACGGGAGCATGGTACTGGCCAAACCAACTTCCGAAAAAAAATCAATACGGTCATGAAAATGAGATACTCTAACTATCTCTAAGCAAAGGCCCGAGAGGGGCTGTAGTGCTACAAAGAAGAAGAAGACTCTGCATGGGTGAAAGTTATTACACCTTCAGGGGAGAATTTTTTAAACAAACATGTGGTGCTCCAATGGAAAACCCTCTTTCTCCGTTTCTAAGCGAAGTTTTTATGGCATTTTTGAAGAAGAAGCTAGCACAAGGATGTAAACTGCCACATCGATGGGTGCGTTATGTAGACGATATCTTCACGATCATCAAAGAGGATCAGGTCCAGCAAACTCTCACGGCGATCAACTCGATACACAACAACATCAGTTTCACCCACAAGCTGGAGTCGGAGGGGCGGCTACCATTCCTGGACGTGATGGTATGTAGAGGAGCAAATGGATTGGAATTCGAAATATACCGCAAACCAACGGACACCATGCGGATAATTCTTTTCACTTCAAACCATTGCCAAAAGCAAAAATGGGCGACATTTAGCTGGCTTGTGAATCGAATGCTCACGCTTCCATTGAATAAGGAAGGCCTGAAAAAAAAGAAACGCCCACATTTATAAGTTAGCTGAGTGGAATGGTACCCTACGGATGAAGTCACCAAATTGATAGCCAAACGAACGAAGGAAATCTTCAATAAAAAGTTCACAACGCTAACTGCGGAAGTCGAGCAACGGAAGAGGTTGGTTGTAACTTTTGACTCAAGGACGGAAACAATGAAGAGGGCTATGAAAAACGTAGTCATCGACCTAGTTTATACGAGCTGGGCCACAAAACTGCAGAACTTGCTAGGATCAACCAAGGACCCCATACCCAAAATGAAGCGGAGTGGAGTCTACAAGGTATCGTGTACGAAATGTAATGGATGTTATATTGGACAAACGAGGAGATCACTAGATTTCAGATGGAGCGAACACTTAAGGGAAGCAGTCAGCATGAACAAAAAGCAGGATGCAAAAAACTTCAAATCAAAAGTGGCGGAGCATATAGTCCTTGCAAAACATCACATCACTGCAGACAACGTAAGCACGCTGAAAACGATTACAAACGGGTGGAAGCTTGATGTAGCAGGAAGTTTGAAGATATGCAATCGAAAGACGCAGGACCCAGGCGACCCAGGTAACGGGTAACCTGGCTATTCAAACTTACAAAATAATGAATGCAATTAAGTAGTAATTAAGGAAAAACAAAATTTTGAATGGTAAAAGGATCAGGTAATTAGATATTAAGTTAAAGAACTTTGAGGGATTAGAGACATGTTAGGTGCGATTAGAGATTCATTTTAATAGTTTAAAGTGTTTAGTATAAATATTAGGACACTTGTAGTTTAGGAAATAGTAGCACTGAGGAAGTTCTCAAGTAGAGAACGAAACAAGTGTATACTGAAACTAAAATAAAAATAGTAGAATTAAAGAGAATTTACTTTCTGTCATTTTTTTATTAGGTATATAAGCCCACACTCGATAAAATACACTAGAAACTTATATAAATTATACTCAATTACACTTATATAAGATCAATTTTACGCATAAAAACTGCCATTTTATTTGAATATGTTTTACGAGTATGTAGATAATTCAGTCTAGTTTAGATACAAATCCTGTGGCACCCATTATACATGGGCTCGATTCCAATCCAAGTTGTTATGAATTTAAATGAAAAAATATTTGAATGAATTTATTTAATTGAATGAATATTTATCAAAAATTAAACAGACTGATAAATTTGAATTTAGACGAAACACATATTTGCCTCGTATAAAATAAATTTATTAAAATTTTCCCGCAACTTCCTGCGACTTTTGCATTTTCGCCTAAGAATTTCTATGTCATTAACACGATTTTTGAAATTAAAAATGAGAGCAGTTCTTTTGAAACGCCCCATAGCGATTGAATTTGGCTCTGGAATACATCATAAGAAAGCTAATTAGCGAGGATCGGTGTCAAAGAGACCAAATAAGCCGAAGAATATAGATCGCAACTAAACAATTTTATTCAGTTTTGACGATCTAAAAGTCGAGTTGCATACACAGAAAAACAAAGCTTCAAGTATAGAAAAGTCTGTGACAAGACCTGTGCGTTGCTGTGGATGTGAAATATAGACTCTAACTCAAGCATCCGCAAAGATATTGAACGCGTCGAGGGACGAGTTCTGAAGTGAATAATCGAAGCAAAGCCAAAGGGGACCAATGCCGAATTCGATACAACCATGAGTTGTATGAAATTTTTGACGAGCCGGAGGTCCAAATGATTGCGAGACTGTGGAAGCTGCAATTGGCTAGCTACATGAATCATATGGACGAATAACGGGGATCCAAAAAGTTATTTGGCGGAAGAACTGAAAGGGGGTAGACCAGTGAGGAAACCGAGGAAACGCTGGTCTGACTACGTCGACAAAGACAGTTCATCGCTGCTCAGATTTCGAAATTGGAGGACGCGTCCGATGGACTGAGCCAGTTGAAGGCGCTTTCACATGAAGCGAAGGCCAAAAAGAGGTGGCAGTGCTACGAAGAAGAAGAAGTTCTTTTGGAATGATTTGAATGCGGTTCTCTTTTCACAAAATTATTTTTAATAACGCCAAAATAATTTGTTCTGATTATTATAGTCTGGGAAATATTGGCTTATTGATAAGCAGCAGTTTACAAATGTTCTAACTGATTTCAAAAGCTTCAGAGTAGCTGTAGAAAAAAGGGTCCAATTAATTAGCTATAATTTTTTTTCATTATAAAATAAACCAACTATAAAATTTTTTAGTAGTAATTTAATCTATTTGTTTCAGATCGTGACATCAAACTCAAAAAATGATGATATCCTAAAAGCGCTATACCAAAAATATACACAGTTGTTAAGAACAGTGCCTTCTCCAAACCCCCTACTTACTCTTTTAATTAAGAACCACGATTAGATATGGAAGTTCTTAGCAGATACCAAACAACAAAATCATCTACGTGTGCTATAGAGAATTAAATTCTTCTAAACACACTCATTCAATGTGATTAAAACTAAAATAAAATCTCATATCACCAAAAAAAACAACGTCACATTATACGCCATATTAGAATCATACCTCAAACCAGAATTTGATCTCAAATTTAATTAACTACAAAACGTAAACCAAAGCCTTCGCCATAATGTCCATAAAGGTGCATCAACGTGCTCCCCGTACTCCGGATAGTTATTTCAATGTTTCCGAATCGGTAACACTGCTCAATATTGTCAAATCGGATCGCATTCAAAATGCTTTCCAATCGAACCGCAAGAATCATTCATCGGTATGGGAAATGGTAGCAACAATATTGAATCGTTACAATGAAAAGAAACGAACAGCCAAACAATGTTGTAATCGTTATGAGAATCTCAAAAAAATTTACACTCAACTCAAACGGAATCCTGAAAAGCATGTACGACGCAATTGGCCGTATATGGGTCTGTTCAAGGAGATCGAGGATCAAAGAGGGGAAAGTTGGGGCTCAAATCAAAAAAGGATCAAGACAGAATCCTACTATCAAAGGAGAAGAGCAATGTTATTGATGAACAATAATTCCATGCATATGCCAGATGGAATGACAAAAGAAAACGAAAATACGCCGGAAATGAGCCTTGAAGGACATGCACTTGCCGTAGAGAATGGAATTTTCACCAATGGTAATAATAGTATAACGTTGATTCGAACCAGATCCAGCTTTCCCAACCCGCCAATAACTCCCATCACAAATTTGCAAAACAACAGCAGAGAAGACGAAGAAGAAAAGGACGAAGAGGATGATGACGATAAGGATGATCATTTCAATTTTAGTGATATCGCTATCAAGTAAGCATACAAACAGATTCCAAGTTGGAAATAACGCAAAATATTTATTGTACCTTCCACAGAAAAGAATATCCCGAACCAGATTTCGATGATGAGAACGATAACACGTATATGCACAATAACTATAACGGGTAAGTACGAGTACATACGATTATATTCATGCTCCTCATATGAGTAGAAGCAGAAATCTCTGAAATCCAATGTAAGCTGGATTCTATTTTTAGTTCTTTCTGTACCAAATGCTATTTTAATTACACACATCCCTCCCGTTCAACCACATTTGCTTTTAAGACAGTATACTCGCGTATGAGTATAGTTCGTAGCATTTAATTCATTTCAACATTTCCAAGACTGTCTGTTTTCAAGAAATACTTTCAACACGTGTTCACAAGAGGGTATAAGGTATTTCATGCAGAATTAAATCTCGACCCTCTTTTAACTTGTCTACTTCTTGCATAAGGATAGTTTTGGCTGTGCATACAATCCGGTTTTAAATTCCTACACGAATGATGGATAAGATGATATTGTTTAGAACATACAAGTACTATAAATCCTGGTTAAACTATACAAATAAGATCGTGTCTACGAATGTAAGAAAAATCGAAGAAAGAGATTTCGATATACGAGTATGCTTAACGATATGCAGATAGACGATATGCATATAAGATGTTCATTTGAAAATGTGAAACACATATGTAAGTTGTTAGGATAGCATATGTGGATGATTGTTAAGGATCACTACATGTGTTTCGGTAGGGGCGTCATAAATGGTTAAAAAAATAGCAAAGATGTATTGACTTCTTAGTTATCGTCTATACGGAAAATTAATTTGCAATGGAACTACGAATTAATTGTTTTTCAATGATAAAGGAAAGTTTTATAATGTAATGCATTTAATGTGCTTTTGTTTATTCTTTTGATTTTGAAAACAATTAAACTTTTTTTTTAATTTTTAATCAGCCTGAAAGCTTGATGATTACTTATCCTATTTTGAAAATGCCAAAAAAGGCGATTTTTAGAGTAAGGCCAGTTCGGCAATGTTAAGAAATACAGTTTGTGCATGAAAACAGTTGACATTCATGGATCTTCCTAGGAAATTTTCGATTGATCGATTTCAAGAGATTTTACGGATGTTTAAAAGAAATTCGAAAGATTTAGAAAATACAATATTTCCTAAAGATTCACTATTCTGTCTTACATACACAAGATTTGTAAGTCACGGTCTCCTGAGTGGTCATTTGGGGCACAAGAGGAGGACAACGCCTGCTATACATTTTGGGCGTGTGAAAAATGGAGCAAGCTTTGTGGGGACCTCTTTATCGTAACAGGAGTGCTTCTTCCGATATTTCAATCAGAGAAATGCTTAGATGGGTTGACAAATAGAACTATCTGGCAAATTACATTCGGGCGGTCCTGAACGATAAAAAAGGCTAACTTTGAGCGCTCGGAAGCATCGAGGCTGTGGGGTCTCTTTCCCACTAATATTCTCCACCTCCCTTTCCGCTAGAAAAAAGATGCTGTTAACCCAATGGCGCCTTCATTAGCAAAACCAGACCTTACCAGAAGTAATGTGTCAAACCGTCCCATGCTATGTCTTCAGGTTGACAGGCGACTTATTTTGTGGGAAGTCTGGAAGCCTTGCGATTCTGGGAGCCCCACACTCAGAGCGTAAATAGCCTTTACCTTCCTACCACGAAAAAAAATTCGCTATAAATTTATTCTATGAATGATAAGAGATTTCCTCAGAGTTTTCCTACAGCTCGCTCAGAGGAGCGATTCCTCAAGACTTCAAGGGAAGAGATTGTTAAGATATCTTCAAATATTCACTTGTCATGCTTTACAGGTATCCAAGAATATTCAAGCAAATATATTTTTGTAAGATTCCCCGTTGCATATATATTTTTATAAGATTCCCAAAAACAATCTAAGAATGCTAGAAAATTGTTAATCCAATCCCTAGAAATTTCTGAAAGTTTCCTTTCTGTAATGATTTTCTAGATATTCATCAAAATTACGAGACCTTTTTTGAAGGATCGCGTATTGTCCAGATATTTCAGTGTATAGGACTTCGTCATTTGGAAATTCAAACATTAAGGAAATGTAAACGATGGGAGAATTCGATTGGTAACGGGTAGAGCTAGGTACGATTGGGATTGTAGCGCTATCGAAAAAGAGGCGGTAACATTTTTAAACCTTTCTCTCTAAAAAATCGTTCAGACCAACAAATATTTCTATAGAATTTCAAGAAAATAGGGATTCTGTAGTGAAAGGTATGTTTAAAAATATCCGTAAAGGACTGCAGCGATGGTCTGCTGCCTCGGCAAAAGAAGATGGTAACATCAGCCGAGATTGGCCTTGTCTGGGTACGCGTGAATGCGCTGGCAGGCTAGCGTTGCGGTGTCGTGGGGCGGGCTCATTCCCCCAGCACAAGGGCTCACTACAAAAGAATTTCGCATTCACGAATTCTTGGGTCTCAGAAGAAAGGATCGACCGAAGTCGAAAAAAATATAGGTAACTACAAAAGGGAAAATGACTTGCTCAGAGAACAAGTTAAAACGGGTGAAAACAGACGAACTTGGAGAGACTTCGTCATTACCCGACGATTCTTATGGCCCACAAATAAGTGTCGGGCAACCGGATGGATGTGGTGCCCCCTCGCACCCGCCAAACCGGATCAAGATCCAAACGTAGACGTGGCCATATATTTCCGGATTGAGTGGAAAACTCATACAAACATACTTTGCATGAGCCTTCCCATCAAACGAGAAATATAATGGTGACCAATTTATGTCATAGAATTATGTGATCGGGTCACATAACCCTATGCTATAAAAAGGGCACTTAAGCTGGAGGCCACCCAACCCGCTAATGATAATACACACGAAGTGGTGTCGCCTCCTTCACTCCCTTCTCAACCCACGGATGTATACCTTTATATACAAATCAGCAGCTGAATTTGAATAGGTACAAATTAAAATTCTCGCCTTGGGTTGTTTTAAAAGTTGCTTGCGCTAAGGTATATGTTTTTCCGGTTCCAAACAGCCCAGTCAAAAGTATCGGAGGTAGTTGAACATTGATAGGTGTTGTAATAGCATTGATAGCTTCCTTTTGTTTCGTATTTAATTTCGGATCACATACATCAGACCATTATTTCTTCGGGGTCCACGGAATATTCGGTTCGATAAATGTGTAGGGGAAGATAATTCGCAAATGGGCTATCGATCGACAGCATTATGCCATTCGCAGTGAGATAACCGATTCAATTGGAATTGAATGTCGGCCTGGAAATCAGTGTCAGGTTTCAAACCCAAGCCCAGCACACATTTCGTTGAAAGTTTAAGTTATATCATATTTTTGCCTTTATCTTCGATCACAGCTGCATAGACTTCTCGTTTAGCGTTCTCTGCCTCGCCACGCGCTAAAGATGCTGATAAATACACGCTTAAACAATTCGAGAGAATGAGACGGCCAGCTGATGCGTCTTCTGAAATATTCTTTCCAAGACACATCAAAACAAACAATTCACCCGAATGTGAATATTTCGCTGTGCTCATTGCCATTCCACTCGGCGTCAACATGTAATTGGACGCAATCCGCAGTATTGTTGCAAGATTGCATCGAGCAATTTGTTCGTAACGCGCAATCTCTTCAACATAGAGCAACTCATGGATTCGTGAACGGTAATTATTTCGTGTCAATCGTTTATCAAGGATTGTTGATTGAGTTAGCGTAAATGTTGCTGCCCGTGGGTATGGATATCGCTCTAGCAAATCCTTTTCCCGTTTCAAATTATTCAAGTAGGCTTCAGTCTTAAGATGTGACCCGATTGTGGTTTCGAACTTGACCAGAACCGAATTCGATTCATCCCAGCGTTGCGCTGCTGAGCTTATAATGTCCTTTTTAATTTCTTGGATCTTTTCAGCATCACTTACCGGCACTACATCCACGCAAATATGTTTGACTAGTACAGGATCAATACCAAAATCGAAGGGCACACACTGGCGAAACGTTCCATAGATATCTGTGCTGAACGCAATTTTAATGCGATGCTCGAGGATTGGTGAATCCGGCGTGGGTTTGAACGTACTATCAAAGTTGAACGCAACCCACTCTTGATCACATTTCAATTCTATTTCTCCGGGATGTTGTTTTGCGTTGGATGCGTTATTCGAAACTGCTTTCTTGTTGCCCGCCTTGCAGTCCGGCATTATGGATTTTATTGAAAAGTAATGACGATGTGAGTCTTGTAATAGAGCCACTGCACGTAAATGCCTTTGCGTTTTCACAACACACGTCCATTCACGTTTCGATACTTTCGAGCTAATTGTTGTTACTAATTCATTAGAACATGTTTCTTTGACTCCGTCAATTCTTTCACGTCGGTATTACTTTATCGGGGCTTGTAACTTGCACCCATTTCTCTAAAAGTTCCTCGGTGTAACTTTTTCCATACAATTCTTTCTCGCACGCACGCTGAAGACGCATCTTACGATACTCGAAACGGTCTTTCCACTCTTTGAGTTCTTCTATGCCATGTGCCTCAACATATTGATTGCCATAGTGGCATGACTGTGACTTGCTGAAACTTTCACATAGCGAATAGGAGTCGGCGGTATATCCTCGGGGTGGTGGTCTCCATTTCCAATCCCTACCTTCATCGGATATTATAAATTTTGATGGCTCTCCTTTTCACAATGTTGTCGAAGTTCGTTTTTATCAAGAAACGATAGCGCGCAATATGACCATGGTACACTACCATCCGAATTCTCACTGGTTCCATTCAGACTTAAATTAGCGGTCATTTGCTCGATCATTTTCTGATGCTTTTGTTGTTGCTTGCTGCCAGGGTGAAGGAGATAGGAAAGTTTTCGAGCAGTTTAATAGTGTAACTTATTTATTTATTTATACTATTTTACAGATCCGTGAATCCAATTGTAAACTAGGTAATGAAATATAATATAATATAATAGATGCGAATAAACAAAGTAGCAATTTGAAATAAGAAAAAAAACAAAAATATAAAATACTAATAAACTATTGGGAGCTAAGGAGAATATTATGCAATATGCTTTTCAAAGCGTTTAAGGAATGTGGCTGGAGCTCATTGTAACGACGTGATACGCGTACTAAAAATGAATAAAAATAAATATCGGTACGAGCAAAGGGCACAAAGAATATGTCAGTTGAACACGTTCTTGAGGTGGGACGTATAAAAAGCCTTTCCCGGAGGTTGGATGAAAGAATACCGTGATATAATTCAAATAAGCAGCATAGGTCTAAGAATTCTCTCCTATTTTTGAGTGATGTAATGTTGAGGATCTGTAAGTGCTCCTCGTAGGAGCTGTAAGTGAGGTCATATTTGTAGAATAGAGAACGTGTTAATTTACGCTGTACAGTTTCAACAGCATCCGATAGATTGGTATAGTGACGAGACCATACTTCGGAGGCATACTCAACGATTGACCGGGCTAGAAGTACGAATAGATGAACGCTGGTTGAAATGCTAAAAGACTTGCAAGAGGATCGTAAAATAAAACTAGCGAAACGTGAAGTTCTAGTGGTTATGCATGAAATATGGATGTTAAATTTCAAACCTGGATCAAATACTACTCCCAAATCTTTAAATTTTTCCACAAGTGCGAGCAGCGATCCATCAATCCGGTATTCATATAAAACTGGATGAATTTTGTTGGTGAATCTCATGTGGCAACATTTTGAAATGTTAAGAGGATGTAAATTACCTTGATACCAATTTTGGAGATTGTCAAGATCATTTTAGAGTTATGAGCAGTCTTTGCTGTAGTTAATGGAACGATAAATTTTTAAATCATCAGCGTAAAGAAGACAATTAGAGGACAGGCATTGGGGAAGATCATTAATGAAAATGTTGAATAGCAAAGGGCCTAAAACTGATTCTTGAGGAGCACCAGATTTTTGGCTAAATGAGTCCGACGAAAAAAAATTATTCCATGTAACGGTGCAGGAGCGATGGGATAAGAAGGATAAGATCCAAAAGAGGATTAAGTGCGAAACGTGGAACAATCGGAGTTTGTTAGCCAAAAGGCCGTGATCAACACTGTCAAAGGCTTTGCAAAATCGGTGTATATGACATCGACTTGTTGGCTCTTGTCGAAACCAAGCGAGATGGTATTCGTCAGTTCTAACAAATTAGTTACTGTCGAACGACCTTTAATGAAGCCATGTTATTCATTTGCGAACAGGATACTGTTGTCATCGTACATTCTGTTATGCACAATTCGCTCAAGAAGCTTGCCAAAACAAGACAGTTCTCTCATTATAGAATTAGAAAGAAGCAAACTATAATGCTGTGTTGAATTTTTTCCTCACCTCATCAGGTAAGAACCTTCCTGTCAGTTTTATATCGCAAACTGTCGGCCCGTCAGTTCTTCTCCGAACCGTTAGCAACTATTAGTATCAAACTTTGCAGGTGTATGCAAAATGATAGCCTCTTAACTGTTTGAGTACAAACAATTTTTCAAGGGTTCTGAAGACGTGTCTCCCCCCATAAAGGGAGGGACCCTTCAATACTTTTTTACTAAAATGAAAGTTCTTGATGAGAATGTTTCAAAACAAGTCTAATCTACATCGAGGAATCAAAGGGGAAGTGAATTGTAATGCTGACGAGACGGGTCTATTTTTTAAAATGCATCCCTGATAAAACTTTTATTATTAAAAACTAGAAATGTCACGGAGGGAAACTTAGCAAGGACGGAGCAAACGCTTTGATCGGAGCAAACATGAATGGCTCTGAGAAACTGCCTTTGTTAATGATAGGAAGATCTGCTAATCCCTGTTGTTTCAAAAACGTCAAGTCAAAAGCAGTAGAGTATGAATCTAGTGCACGAGCGTGGATGACAAATGCTCTTTTTGAGAAGTGGCTCCGGAAAATCAATGAAAAATTCGGAGAAGAAAAACAGAATATCGTACTCTTTATTTACAACTGCACTGCTCACAACAGCTTCCCGCTTATGGACAATGCGAAAGTTATTTTTTTCCCACTAAGATGACACCAGGCGTTCAACCTATGGATCAGGACATAATAAAAAACCTCGACACTTTTTTACCAGCGTTTGTTGGTTGACTATATTCTCATTGGAAATTTCACTGCTAGTGCGACTGAAGCAGCGAACCAAGTTGACGAACACATGCAATTTTTTGAAAGTAGAAATGATGTGAGTCTATTTTTCAGTTATTAAATCAGTTAGAATTGTTCATTATGACAGAGAGACTTAATTCTCGGATCTCGGACTTCTTCATGAAACTGTAAATGAAGTGCCCTAAATGTATGAAATAAAGTTTTATTTGTAAGATCATGCAGTGCTGTGTTATTGTTAGCGTTTCCTTAAAACTTGAATTTGTTGAGTGGTCCCTTGGGGTTTGAACTTTGTACTTTGAAAATTATTTCACTTCAATATGCATTTTTGCTGCCTTTGTTTGGACTTAACCACATTGGCTTCTGAATGGCTCAAATGATGACAGTATTCTGATGAGTTTGTGGAATAAAGAATTCCTCAACCATCTCCTTCCATCCAGTATCAACTCTACTGAGATTCCGGTTATTAGGAGCTCATTGAACTTACGTATTGTATGTAGTATGAGTGAGGAATAGTACTTAGATGGAGGTTTAAGGTACTGCACTTCCGATTCCTAAGAAATTTCACAGACATTCAATGGAAACCCATATGTGGCGATTCTCGCTGTAACAAGGATATTAAAAGTTTCAATAGATAGTCCCCAAAATTACCCTCCAGCAGGCTTATATATGTATGAAAGATTCTGGACGGATTCTTTATGAGTTCCGCAGAACAGACTTATAAGATATTCCCGGAAATTCACCACCGATTGTTTAATGGTTTTCGAGAATGCATTAAAAGGTTCGCTTGGCATCCCTTGTAGATTTTTTGAAGTTCATGAGAATCCCTATCGCCTTGTAGCAGATTTTTCTTAGATCACTCTAACATTCGCGGGAGGATCTCTAAATTTTCTCAACTAATTTAGTACAGATGATGCCAAATAACTGGAAGTTGCTAGGAGGCTTGTAAACTGCTTAGAAAGACAGGGTTTCAACGATTCAAAAATTTACACATTTCAATAGCCGTCAACATATGTCGACTTGAGAAGAAAAACAAAATTTTCTAGTGAGTACCTTTTAGCTGGATGGACGGACGCCAAAGCGTGATACTAACCATATTACCTTGTGGAGTGCCAACACATTCGATCTTGATGAGATACTCTAACGTCCTCTAAGCGATGGCTCGAAAAGGGCTGTAGTACTACAACAATGACAACCTTTTAAATAATTTCAAGAAAACAATAATGTTCAAAACAGCCTTGTCAAGTTTTGCATTCACAGAATTTTTTTAGTAGCAAAAAAACGATATCGCTGCCCTGAACTCCTTCTTTTTATAGTTCATAGAGTAAGATATCCTTTTTAGCTTTGGTTCGTGGGATGGCGGAGTCAGTATTGTGCTACTACAGTAGCGAAACCCATGATCACCTCCCAAGTGACAAAATTAGAAACGGCTTTAATTCACGTTCACAATAAACATATAATTAAATTGGATTCATAGCCAATGTGTGACTGAACCCCGAACGGTTTTTTATTCTGTACTTTTGAAACAAGTAGCTAAGATGGAAAAATATACGATAAAATGTTATCATTTGAAGTTCATAGATATATTGGCAATTTTACAAATTATTTGTATTTTAAGTGGTCCCCAGTACTTCTGCAATAAATGCTCCTGTATTGTTTAAGACTAGAGCAAATATTATCCGGTGAGTTAGATTTTATTATTTGCAGCTATGATTCAAGGGTTGATGGTCATCCTGACAAAGAAAAGAATCCCCAGAAGACTACCGGGAAATTGTTGGTCGAGTCGAAACCAGCAGTGAAGAACCTGGATTCAAAATATATACTCGAATATGAATGTTTCTAAGTAGACCAGGGCAACGGCTGATGTGGCTGCAGCGAGTGTATCGGCACACAGTTGACGGATAGACAATATAGGGGGACTCACCTCAGCAAGAGGATAACTCTTGATGAGCGCCGAGCAGTCTGGTGACGGAGTGACGGTCTCAGCAAGGGGCTACGGTGCCAAAAACGGTTGATACAGATGTACAGACAATCGGCACATCGGACAATCATTGAACCGGTGCTGTTGGTGATTCATCAACATCTATGGTGTGACAGCCCAAACTAGGCCTTGGCCTCCAGGATTAATCTCTTCCAATCATCATGATACTACGAGCTCGTTCGCCAGTTGATCACTCCCAGCAAAGATCTGCTGTTAACTTCTATCATGCCTTCCTATCGAGTTCTTGGCATCTCTTCTGGATGCCTACCATGTGCTCTACTCTGAAATGTTCTTTTGGGTAGCCGGTTTTCTTCCGTTCTTTCTTCATGGCCCGCCTATTACAGTTTACGCAACTTTAAGCAAATAGTTCGTACATTTCATCTTTATAACGTTATAACGTAGTCTTCATTCTATTCGTTGTTTCACTGGGCCACAGATTTTCCGGAGCACTTTGCATTCAAATATGTCCACTGCTTTTTCGGATTCGCTCGTCATGGTCCATGCCTCACTTCCGTATAACAGCACAGGTTTAACCAGTGATGTATAAATACGTAGCTTATTTTGCCTGTGTACAACTCTAGACCTTAGCTGCTGGTGATTACAGGAGCGATATCCATCGCTCTCTTTGCTGAGGAGCGCAGAAATGAGTAGTTGCCTAGAAAAAGAGACGGCAGAAGAGCTATTGCTCATAAGGAGAAACACAGATCACGCAACGACTAGCAACAATTCTAGCTGAACGACATAAAGGGAGGATGGACCACGCGCCTCATCTTTGATCTGGAGCCATAGCCCAATTAGGGGGATAATGAGATTGATTTTTAACTGACCCAGATCTTGAACGTACATGTATGTTTGCAATCTTACCTGCAAAAGCTTAAAGGGAAAGATGCTTAAATGGCCTCGCAAATGGAACCATGTGGCATATTACGTTCGCATAATCCTGACAGAAGAAAGGGCATACTTAAGCGCATGAATCTCTTTCTAGTACTTTTTCTCTCCCTCCTTTTCTTTTTGCTAGAAAATGGATTCATGCATCCCTTTAATTCCTCAAGGTAGAAAAGTGAGGGCTAGCCTGTAGTTCCTTCGTGGCAACGAGTTTGTGCTTTTGTTACTTCCGTCGGATTATCAACCTATTCAGCTTGGATGGGTGCTGATTGAAAAATCAGGCAATAATCACATGGGTGAGAATAGTGACTATATTACCTCGAATACCGTTACGGTCATTAAATAAGATTCCCTATCAAATCTCGACGCCAAGGTTTGAATTGGACTAGTGCTCGATTATTATTATTATGGAATCGCTAGAGTATTTTCTGTTTAATTTTTTTCAAAAACTACTTCAAAAAAAGGATTTTCAAAACCATGAAAGTACATGAAATTCGGTCGTCGCTCAAAGAAGACAACAAAAAGTGGAGTTAGTTGCGTAAAAGCTATGTTTAACGCAAGGCATCGAAAATTCATGCAGGGATGTAGTGTGCAACGATAATATACTGAATCGTTTATAAACAGCAAAATCAAATCAGAGGATTTCTTCAATTTTATAAATTAAACTTTATAGGTTTCTCTTCTTAATCGATTTTTTTTTTAACTAAGTACCACCGCTAGAGTTGAAAAGATTCATTACTGATTAGATTTCCTGCAGCCATTCCATACCAAACTTGACTGCTTATTTGATTTCTGTCCAGGGGTTTTGAGCTTTAATGTTTAAATTATGACTAAAGGCTTTCTTACAGTTTAAACAATTAGCAGTTGAGAAAAAGTTCTTATCCTTATGTACAATGGAATTGCACTAAATTCTTGTCTAATAAAACAACTGGATGCTTTTAAAGATAGGTGCACATATTTGCGGTGAGGAGCTTCCTGTATTGGGTCCTTGAAAATAGCTGTATGCTCTGAGATGACAACATTTGTAGCATGTACTGCTTAATGTTGCAAACTACAACGTCGTTTTCAAATACCGGCTCATTTTATTTTTAGTTAACTAAGTGCTTTCATAGGTAACAGTTAAAATAAAAAAAAGATGGTTGCAGTATTTTCAGGATCAATTCACAGCGACCACATCAACTACTGAGGCTGTGAATATTCTAGAAGCAGAACAAGATGTCCCAATCTCACCACTAATCAGCGACGTGGTACAGGCTAGGAATGGAAAAACCGCACCGGTTTAACCGAAAACTGTTTTTTTTGGTTCGAAAAATCGGTTATTTTCGGAGGTTTTTTCCTCCTGGTTTAAACCGGTTCTTTCTTTCAAATTCAAGAATCGGATAAAAAACCGGATAAAATGAATACAAAAAACCGGAAAACAGTTTCTTTGCCATCTCTGCCTAGGCAAGATTAATGACCGGAACCACCAGAGCAAAGCAAATTTCCAAGTTTAATTGGTTCTTGGTACAAACAAACTCGTTTCAATGCGGAGTGAAAGTAGCATACGATACACAATAAATGCAAAATATTTGGGGACTAACAGAAGGATCTTTCATACTTGTACTGTAAACAAATTTTGAAATATAAATATAATTTTGTGAGTATAATATCGAAAACCATTTATACCTAAAGATAATCAATCATTTGATTTTGATTTGAGTTTTTTATTTGAAAAATTTGCTAAAAAATAAACCGAAAAATCGGCTCTTTCAAAAACCATTTTTTTTTTGCTGTAAAAAACCGAAGATGATAAAACTTGAAAACCGAAGAACCGGATTTTTTTACCGAAAACCCCCATCCCTAGTACAGGCAGCAGCAAATGACTTCAAAAAAAAATTAGGCTCCTGGAATTGATGTAATACCAACAGAACTGATCCAGAGGGAGATCCCATATAAGTAACCATATCCACCGACTAATATGCAGAATATGGCCAAAAAAGCAGTTACCAGAGGACTCTTGAAAAAGACAAAAGGTATTGTACACAAAAAGGGGGACAAATTAAGGTGAGGAAATTATAGAGGCATCGATTTATTGTGTACATTGGATAAAGTTCTCTCCAAAATCACAGACAGATAATTAAAGCCTTACTATGGAAGTATTATAAGAGATGGTCAGGGATGCTTTCGAAATGGACGCTCGATCAACATTTGAACAAATATTCTCAGTAAAGCAGGCGCTCGAAAGTGCTGGGAATATAACATCGGTGTGCACCAACTCTTCGCAGACTTCAAACAAGCATACGACAGTGTTGACAGAAATGCCCTGTACAATATAATACTTGACTATGGCGTCCCAACGAAACTAGTCCGGGTGGTCAAAATCACAGTTTTAAACACAGAGTCCCAGGCCAAGGCAAACGACAAACCAACGGACAGCTTCCAAATTGTATCAGGCATAAAATAAGCGGATAGACTTGCACCAATGCTCTTCGATATTGCGCTGGAACACGTCATCAGGAAGACAACAACTGAACTATGGAAGTATTATAAGAGATGGTCGAGGATGCTTTCGAAGTGGACGGTCGATCTACATTTGAACAAATATTCTCAGTCAAGCAGGCGCTCGAAAAGTGCTGGGAATATAACATCGATGTGTATCAACTCTTTGTAGACTTCAAACAGGCATACGATGGTATTGACAGAAATGTCCTGTACAACATAATGCTTGACTTTGGCGTCCCAACAAAACTAGCCTGGATGGTCAAAATCACAGTTCTCAGGTCAAGGCAAACGACAAACCAACGGACAGCTTCCAAATGGTGTCAGGCTTCAAACAAGTGGATCGACTTGCCCCAATGCTCTTCAACATTGCGTTGGAACACATCATCAGGAAGACAACAACTGAAACCTCTGATACACTAATATTCAAGTCCACACAACTGATAGCGTATGCTGATGACGTAAAAATTATGGCACCATCTATCTCAGATGCCAAAAGAGCGTTTCTGAACCTAGACTCAAAAGAAACACGAATTGGACTACGTTTTAATCAAACGAATACTAAATTCATGACTCAAACGGCGAAGAATACTCTAGTCCGATAAAAGCCGACCGTAGGAGACTATAACCTTGGGCAACTTTATCTATCTTATAGCCAACCTGAATAGAGGAGGCACCGAACCAATGCCGCAGAACCGTGAGGGTTGGTGGAAATGAATCGGCTCGGCTTGGGCTGTCGCGTCTTAAACGATGATGACCAAGTGCCTTTTTTAGCATAATTTCCAAAGAAAAATAATAATAAAGAAGACGGTGCTCGATTCCGCTATCAAAAAGGACAAGAAATTATAGCAAAATATGTACCAATGGTTGGTATTATAAACTTTAGAGGCTTCTTAAAAACGTTCATTACATCCCTAAAACGTGCTGAACCACTTGCGCTTATCAATTTTTGGACTATAATATCAACGATATAATAATAGTAGTACCGGTTAATTCGTGCGGTTTTCTAACAGATGGCGTAACTTGATTTTTACTCCAGTAATTCACCTTTCCAAATATGTGTTAGAAAGCTACTGTCATATTGTTTCAGAATCATTATGTGTCATTTAGCTGAAGCGTAAACAACAATACTTTTTTTACTCTGAAAATGTTGAATTTTGTGCCGAATAAAGTGTTTCTGCGGGGAGTACTTCTTCATTACTTCAATTTGAAGAAAAAGGCTGCCGAAAGTCATCGTATTTTGGTGGAAGTGTTTGGTGTGCATGCTCTAGATGAGCGTACGCGCCAGAAGCGATTTGCACGGGTTAAAAGTGGCAATTTTGGCATGGAGGACGATGAACGGCCCGGACAGCCAAAAAAGTTTGAAGATCACGAATTGGAGACATTCCTCGACCAAGATCCATCCCAAACGCAAGAAGAACTTGCAAAATCACTTGGTGTCGCTCAACAAACCATTTTCGATCGTCTAAAAGCAATGGGACTGATCCGGAATGTAGGCCATTGGGTGCCGTATGAATTGAAGCCAAGAGACGTCGCACGCCGATTTTTCACGTGTGAACAACTGCTTCAACGGCACAAAAGAAAAAGTTTTTTGCATCGAATTGTCACTGGCGATCCATTACGATAATCCAAAACGTCGGGCAACGTATGGATACCCCAGCCATGCATCATCATCGACGGCCATTCAGAATATTCATGGCCTGAAGGTTATGCTGTGTATTTGGTGGGACCAGCTGGGTGTGATCTATTATGAGCTGTTGCAACCGAATGAAACAATCACAGGGGAAGTTCACCGATGACAATTGATGCGTTTGAGCCGAGCAATGCGCGAAAAACGGCCGGCAAGGTAATTTTGCAACATGACAATGCTCGACCACATGTTGCACAGGTCGTCAAAACCTACCTTGAAACGCTCAAATGCAATGTCCTACCCCACCCACCGTATAGTCCAGACCTTGCGCCATCCGATTGCTATCTCTTCGGATCAATGCAACATGGCCCGGCTGACCAGCACTTCTCCAATTATGAAGAAGTCAAAAATTGGATCGATTCGTGGATAGCGGAGAAACCGGCCGAATTTTTCAGAGAGGAGACTCGTGAATTGCCAGAAAAATGGGAAAAAGTTATAGCTAGCGATGGACAATACTTAGAATATTAAATTTGTAACCATTTCCAAAAAAAAACCATTTTAGAAAAAAACCCGGTACCCCTATTAATATTTATTTTCCATTTAAAAAATAAATGCGGATTTATCTGAAAGGCCGTCAAATTTTCCTATGAATCTCATATTTTGAATTTAATTAAAGAGTACTACGAATATAACTAACGTGGCTATATAATCCACTTCAAACAGAAGTAATTCAATTTGGTGTTGCTTTCGTCAAAAAGCTTTGATTTCTTTGGAAACGCTGGAAATAATATTGACAAACAATTCCCTTATTTATGCTTTCGTGTTTTTAATCATATTTTTTGTTCAACGCTATAAATTGAAAGAAATACTATTAAGCCAACTCTAAAAATGTTTAATAACATTTTTTTATTTTTCCAGCCATCCTGAAATCTACATGAATGGTCATCACGATCCTGAACGTAATATCCTACATCCAGATGTCATTGTCGATACAGATCATGTAACTGACTCGTCCAGTATTTCATTGAGAACCAAACGGAAATTGTCTACCTCAACCGATGCCGAAAGCACAAATTATGAACTCATTGAATATCTCAAAAAACGTGAAAAACGCGATGAGGAAATGTTCAAAAGAATGGAAGAGCGGGAAGAACGTTTAATACGTTTGTTAGAACGAACAGTTGTTGCCATAGAACAAATAGCTAGTCACCATAGTACATAGTATTGTTTTTGTTTTATTATAACTAAGCATTTTCAATGTGCTTTATTTTACATCATTTCATTTAAAACCCATTGAGAACATTTTTCATTTCAAAAATTTTTCAGATGTACCAAAAAAAATTTAAAATTCATACGCACGCATGCATTCGTATATTTATGAAAAGTGTAAAATGTAAGTGATTATTTTTGTAAAAGATAAAAGAAAATAAACTTAAGATATTATCCTCTGTGAGAAATGCCAAGTGACAAAAGTGAATACAAATGAAAAAACAAAATCTCATAAACATAAAAAAAAATCCAATGAATATTTATAGAAACTGCTCAAGCGGCCAAATATTAATACTAAAAGCAATTTAACTATTAAGAAGAATAAGTTTACGTTATAGTTTTCATGTTTTGTGGTTAGGAAACTTTAGGAAAGTAACCTTTTATTTTTATCGTTTTGATTTTACATATGTTGAACCCATGACTGTAAGAATTTATTTTTCATTAAGAAATTAACTTAACTAGTGCCATTTTTATACCGAACTTTGCCAAATCAAACAAATTAGTTGTATGATAATTTTAAGATTATAAGTTAGATTTGAAGGATAAGAAAGAAAATATAGTTATGTTCAATAAATTTAATTGTGTTTTCAGTCAGTGATTTTTTCTCTCCTTAGAGAATGAGAATTTGCAGTTAAGGTGTTTTCTTGAAGAACCAGACAAGTACATTTCTTGAAAGAAAAGAACGTTTTAAAACGTTATCCTTTTTCAAAGAGCATTTGTAGTAATCGAGCAGTCACACAAGGCAACTGCCCGAAAACACATAACACTGTTCCGAAATTTCAACTAAAGATTTGAAAAATTTGGTTACTCAAATTTAACTTTTTATAAATTATAAAATTTGGAAAAAACAAAAATTTTTCAACTTTTTTATTATAAATTTATATTGTAATGTATTAATTACACGTAAATTTTTTCTTTGCATTGATATTCGTTATAATAATTATATTTTATTATGATTTAAATTTTTAATCTATTATTAATTTTATTAACTTAATCACACAAACCTGAAAATTGAAATTTCGGACATGGGAACACTGATTTAGTGCATCAAATCCATGTATTGCATTGGCGAGTGCAATCTAACTCAGCTGAGCTAGCAGCGGTTTGGGAATTACAGGTGTGGCGGAGCAAATCATGTGGAGATTTGGACGGAGCGCAGTGGTTCGGGGTGATGATTGGTACATCTGTTCTAAGAGTACAGTTTTCTGTTCTGATATTAATTAGAAATTCGCGCGTTAATCGCGATACTAGTGCGAAGTGCAGTGCAGATATCTTTTCTCGCGATATTCTCGTTGTTCTGCGGCATGTTTTGGCAGCGATTCTAAATAGCACACTTGCATTAGTATCGTGATCGCTTTGGTACTAGTGTGGCCAAGAAAGTGGTCAAATTGCGTCTCTTGCTCGTGCGTGGATGCGGAGTGTGATAGCCATCATGGGTGAGCGATTATGATTGCTCACCCGTGATGGCTAAATCACGCCCATATCACAATGGTAAAGTGCCGGTAACCAATACTGGAACGAACAATTTCTCTCTCGGCTTGGACAGCTATACAATTCAGATGGAATTAGTATTTTTAAAATAGGGCGGTGTTATGAATGGCGTGATGCTGGTCAGATAAAGATCAAAGCAGCGGGATATTTGAAAGTATTGAAAGCTCTCGTGTTCGCCTTAAAGTGAGTATTGCTTTAAATTTCTGCCAGGAAAACGGGACGCATTCGAAGTGACCGAGTATGAGAATTGAACAGCGAGTACTAGACAAAATATAATCGTAATTAAGTAAATGTAAAGGCAAAAATAATTGCAATAAGCAACTAAATGAAGAAAACTGATTTGATATCTTTTCGATCTTTGAGATATAAACATGCAAGGAGAAATAAATTAATAAATTATGAAAAAATCGTAAATACATTACGCGAAACAACTGAATCGAAATGTTGTAGAAACAACTTCAACTTATATAGACACGAGTACTAATTGAATTAAACAAAAATAACGGAATATGTATAACTGGTAGTAGAAGTGTGACTACCTCGAAATGCGTCCTGTATTTTTTCTATCCAATTTTTCATCTCGAGTTTTTTTAAGTAATTTTTCCTTTTGGAGCTAATATTTGAACAATCAATTATTAATAGTGGAGTAATAACGTTCGCTAACTTTAATTTACAAATGAACGTGTGGGACTTATTATTTATTGAGAAAAATGTCGCATTTCCTACTTATGACTGCAGGACATAGTTTATTCCATAGTTGATCCGGAAATTCAGATTGTGAAACCGAGCTATAAATGATAAACGTAGATTTTGAGGGCGTTCTGTGTGATGCCTTTGGCCGTTCGAAGTTTAGATTAAATTCCTTCACTATTTTCGATGAACACAACAAGAATCATATTTAAGTGTTTGGCTCTACCATCGGATCGAGGAAAATATGAAGCAAAACCAATTTTCCTTCCCGATGTCATTCTTGCACTAACTATAATTGAAACAAGTCTTCATATATACCTCCATTCTTTGAAAGCGAAAGGCAGATGTGAAAAAAAGGATAAAAATATAAACTAGGCGTTGATAGTTAAGAAATTAATGCTACATAATTAAGAGAAATTTTGTAAAGATAAAAAAAAATTGCAAACTATACTGTAAGAGAAAAGAATTAGAATTTATTCCATTTTAATTATTTTCTATTTTATTTTGTTTTATTCTTTCCACATTAATAATTTATATATTTAAGTGAGAATAGTTAAATGGTAAGGATGAAAAAAGGAGAGGAAAAACAACCAAACTAATTGCTTAAGTTAGTTAATTTTTAATTGTAATAAAATAAATTAAAAATACGGAAATAACGTTTAGATAAAGTTAAAATTAAACTCGGTCTTTCCTTTCATCCAACCTGACCGGGTATGGGACCCGCAACAATGGCTGTCCCCTCCACTAAAATAAGCTAGCCATCGGGCGAGCGCTCCTCCTTTTCTTTTTGCGTTATAGGGGCTCTTGCCGCGTAGAGTGGCCTTTCGCTCGCGTGCCATTTTATGGTATAGTGTTATGTGATTCCATCACATAATACTATAACATAAATTGGCCACGTCTACATTTGGTTCTTGATCCGGTTGGGAGGGTGCGAAGGGTACCGCATAAATATCGTCCGTCTGTTTTCTCTCGGCCCAGTTTTTTACTGGCAATAAACAAGTTCAACCCTTAGTAGGTTACCTCGGCCTCGACACCAGTCGATCAGCATTAGATCGCTCGAATTCGTGAATGCGAAATTTTTTTGTAGTAGGTCTTGTGCTGGGGAAAAGAACCCGCCCCACGACACCGCAAAGCTAACCTGCCAGCGCATTGACGCGTCCCTAGACAAGGCCAATCTCAGCGGATTTACCATCCTCTTTCGCGGAGGCAGCAGACCATTGCTGCAGTCCTGTACGGATATTTATCTACCCATTCTCACTACACATTTATGCAAAATGATGTTAACACAAGAAGTATTAACAGAAGTAAGGTTTCCGAGCCAGAAATGAAAAATCATCTTTGAAGCGTATCGACTTTGCTAAGATTTTCCTGACTATTTATTTAAACATAAACATTTTAGCCCATTAGAAACTTAACCTTCACGCGTAATGCCTTGTGTTTTGAATCAAATCTTAGAAAGTTCCTTCCATTTTGTTGAAACTACACTGATTTATGAAGTATAAGAGGTCGGCTGAGTAAGTATTTCGCAGAGTATTTTGGGTGTTTGTCGCATTTGTTCAAGGCAGAGCTTAAAAACCTGCCCGTAGAAATCGCTCAGGATGACTTGGAAATGGTCTCTTTTGTCTGTTAGCAACGTCGACTGTTGGCTGTTCCCATCGAAAATGCCACTCAAAGAACACCAGTTGGGCAACAGAAAGACCAAACTATTGTAATATGACAAGTAAGCTAATACCCACACCATTAGTTCTAGAACTGCTTCAGAATTTGGAAATACCAATTGTTGTTTCACTACTACTACTTCAATCACTACTTTGAAGGGTGCTACGAACCGAATGACGAAAAATATGGATGCAGGTCGGATACTTTTCAGATGTAACTCGTACAACTGAAACATTTGAGCTTTAAATATATGATCTAATCTCACAATACTTGAATATGATACTACATTTAAATATATACGATAAAAAAGTCTTCCATTTCTTTTTTCTGATGATAGAGAGGTATGAAGGCTATTTACGCTCTGAGTGTGGGGCTCCCACAATCAAGCGTTCGGACTACTCACTTAACCCCTCTCTTAGAACAGGAATTTCTTTTTATACCGGAAAAGCAAGGAGGGAGAGATATTGCTAGAAAAGAGGCATCGCCACCCGCAACACCACTGGGCGCAAAATACTCAAATGTCCTCTTTAACTGTCAGAAATACACGCACATAATGCGCCACATGGATCCATTTGGCAACCGATCTAAACATCTTTCCGATTAAACTATCCGAGGAGAAATCTCCTATTTCATTAAAGCAACGATCACGCTATCGAAAAGTCAGCTTTGAAGAGAATGAAGAGGGAGGAGATGTAATGAATCATACGACGCCGCGGGTGACCACTACCGACACACTTTGCTGCTAGATGGCTTGTCATTTTGCGTTGGTTGCGACCAGTGCACATCCCACGTCTATTTTATCGTGGGATGCCAACAGAATTTTGACAGCCACATGGCAGCTGTGTGGAGTAGTGAGTGCCGGTGAAAAGTGACCAATGGTGAAGACATATCTCGTGAACAAAGTGAGTATTAAATTTTTCTCGAGGAAGGAATAAGTTTTCAACATAACTAAAGCTTCCTTAAGGAATCGACACGCAACATTAGCAAGACTAAATACTACAGAACCTATAGCGTGCCCATTAACTTTCCGTTCGTACGGTATGTCACGGTCTACATGAAGCACCGTTGAGATATTGCAGTTACTCCACCGTGTCAAGTCACAGCTAGGTAGCGCTCGTCAACAAAAGACAACAGTGCACTAGTGCACCAAGATAATGACAGGCTACGTATTGAATTGATTCGAGGACTAGATAAGGTTAAGAAAGTACGCTCTCACTCAGCCGATGTGGGGACTTGTTCATGGCGCTAGTTCCGGTTTAAGTTGTACAATTCGCGATTAACAGAAGAGCTAGGCACGACGTCTTCTACGCTCGAATCTAAAATAAACAACTGACGGCACAGCCAAAATTCGATTCTCAGATCTCCACCATTCGGTTTCACTTACACGAAGAACCAGCAACGCGGCAAATTTACAAAGCGACCGGTAGCTACCAGACTAAATCATATTTTGCTGTTCACCATTATAAATCCATTTTATCCAATTACAGTGGACGTTCTACACAAGATTTGCCACCCACACGGCCAAGTGCAGAGAATTGTAATCTTTAAAAAGAATGGAGTACAAACGATGGTTGAATTCGACAGTCTTGAATCAGCACAAGAGCACGTGACAATTTACATGGAGCGACATATATTCAGGATGTTGCACTTCGAAAATCGATTGGGATTACACTTTATCCATAGCTGCCAAAGAATTGAGCAATGGTCGTACTCCACTATTACAGGAGCCAAGTTACGGCGGTCATCCACGGCCATATAGTGAGTACCAAACATAGAAAATAAACATCACACAAACATGCATACACATAAACTATACATCTAAAACGTGTTAATCAAAATTGACGAGTCGGTTAAGAGTAAGCTACAATAGTTAAGACAGATTCAAATTTTTTTTTTCAAAATTTTAATGTTTCCGACTTATTCGTTTTAAAAGAATTAGTTGAAAGATTAAACCAGAAAGAACCTTAGATTTAGTAACACAAGCTAAAGGACCCAAATAAGTCAGTTTTATTCATGGCAGCAGTATGAAATTTGAGCCTTTTGTTCGCAACATTAGACTTATTGAATAGAGATATGATCATTGATGATAGGAAATACATGAGTACAACTTGCTTTCCAAAAGAGACCTTAATTGAAATTTCAATTTTGCTAACATTCGCTCGTTCTAATTAAGAAGCAATATCAAATATCTAGAATTCTAGATTCATCCCAACCAGATAGGAAACGATTCTAATTGCATTTGGCTAACGTATTCCAATTCATCATCGATCGTTTGAAGAGGATATTACAAAAGAACTATTTATAAAGCCGCTTTCACTAATGACTTAACTGAAAAATAAGTTTTAAACAATTCAGGTCATACTTGAGTTTCCCTGCATTCATTCCATCATGTTATAAATGAAGCGTCCATAACTAATAACATATTATATAAAAGGTGAGGGAATAATAACAACAAAAAAAATATATTCACGATGAGCATGTAGTCTTTCATATAAATGTTGGAAGTGCGCAATTCCCACTATTCCTACGTAAATTTTGTCTCACTTTCTTTTAAAAAACACAGAAAACAACAAAAAGAACATTAAACAAAAAAACATAATGTGATGTTGCATAATATAATCATATTAAATTACATATTAATATTCGAAGAGACGATGTTAATGTTTTATATATAAATAATGATTCAACTATTATTTAATTTTAATATATTATTTTTTTTTTAAATTCTCCGTGTATATATTTATCAATATTACGAATAATTTCTTACTTAGGTGTATATTTATCTATCACGTTAATATTAATTAAAAGTAATTATATTACATTGATGAAGTTAAAAAGAAGATAATTAATCTTAAGTGAATAATATGATGTAAAAAAAACTCAGAATAAGGTCATCAGATCATGAAGCAAATATAAATAGATAGTAAAGGATTCGGTTTGGGGAATAGTGTGGCTAAAATAACGTTTAAACTCCAATTGGTATAAAAAGATGAATTAAGTAATGAAAATAAATCAGAACATTTCATGACAAGAAAAATTCAAAAATTACAATTTTGTTTCAAAAAGATAGATTTCACGTTTTTATGTGGTCTCTTAAATAGAATGTATTTTTCTGTAATTTGAATTAAATGGTATACTCAATGTTGAGTTTAGCATCTATGAACGATTTATTTGAGCTGGGCTCTATTTCACCAAGCCAATTCTTACATACATACATTCAGAATCATGCTAACAATACTAGCAACCATTAACTACCATTTAACTGTTATGCATAACAACAGAAAACGTATACGTTTCACACTTTAAAACACAACCAATAATGGATTGCTTTTTTTCGATTTAATGTATGTTTTTATTGAACAATCGATTCCTATTCTCGTGAGTTATAGAAGGGTAGACGGCAACTCATGCATGTATATATACCTAAATACTAATGAATGTGATTTGAGAGAATTTTTACATGATACCAGTAGATAATTTTTAACTTTGATAATTCAGTTGGAAAGAATTATAATTTTAAAACAATTTTTTCCGGATTTCTCTTTAAAGAATGAAAAAAATAAAGACGAAAATGAATTGCTAAACACTAACAACGACTTTCCTTTCCAGTAGTTCTGCTTTTCAGCGGGAAATGAGGTGCAGGGTAAGTATGCCGTCGCGAGGGTAGGGTTTGGAAAAAATCCGCTGAGGTCGGTTTCGCATCGCGCGCGGTACGCGGTACCTTAGGTGTTTTTGATTTTTCTTTAACGTAGCTTTCGTCGGGATGAGTTAGGGTAGCATACTTTTCGGTACCGCGTCGGAAATTCGGGAACGCGAAGTAAAAATTAGAATTTGATCTTTGACTGATAAAGGAAGAAATACGGAGTAACGTAGAATAGGTTTCCTCTCCGTATGGTTTTGTTTTGTAACGCGTTTGAAAACGGGCGTGTATAGGTGGCTGAAATATGTAAATGAGCGTAACCCATTCGGAGACCCGCGACCGAAATCCTCTCCGATCTAGCTGGCCGACAAGCAGCCACCGCGTGAATGGGTTACGGTGCACGGATTGATTGACCGGTTGGTACCATCCGTTGGCACTACTCAGACTTAACGTCTAGAACCGATGAGAGGTCGGTTCCGCGTTCGGACGTAAACTTTTAAATCATTACAGAGAGCAATTTTAGTAGACCGAGTAAAGAGCCCAAGTAAAAATACAAGCTGAGCCTAATATTAATTTTTAGGGCAATTATGACCCGAAACTGAACATAAAAATGTTCTGTACAGCATAATGCTTCATACGTGAAGCTCGGCCAAATATCCATGGCGCCAAGGTTATGCTGTGTATTTGGTGGGATCAGAACGGGCCGTTATATTATGAGTTATTGAAATCGGGCCAAAAAATCACAGGTGACCTGTACCAAACACAATTAATACGTTTGAAGCGTGCCATCATCGAAAAACGCCCGGAATATGCGACCAGACACGAGGCTATAATTTTTCATCATAACAACGCTCGGCTGCATGTTGCAAGGCCCGTGAAAAACGATTTTGAAAATAGTGGATGGGAAGTTTTGGCCCACCCGCCTTATAGTCCGGACCTTGCTCCGTCTAACTTTCATTTATTTTGCTCGATGCAAAACGCCCTCACCGGAATACGCTTCACTTCAGAGCAAGGCATCCGAAATTGGATAGATTCGTTTTTGGCCACCAAGCCGGTGCAATTTTTTTGGGATGGAATTCATAAATTGCCAGAAAGATGGGGAAATGTTGTAGCTTCCGATGGACAATACTTTGAATACAATATATTGTTAGATTTTTCCACAATAAAGCATCAAATTTCGCATAAAAAATCGGGTTATTAAGTTGTACACCTAAAATATAGAGGTTTCATAAGAACTTGTACCGCCTAAGTACAACATTGCTTTACCATTCTATAGGCAATAATACCTTATGGTCCCAGCCGTCTTCTTCCTCTTCTTTTGGCACACAACATTCCATAGGAATTGGGTGATGAAACGGGTAGAGCTTTTCATTAGTAGATATTTTGAAAGGTGATGGGGTCAGCATTACGCTTGATTTGACTCAATAGCCAGCTCAGCTGGATGGTCTGGAAGTCCGTCGATAAATAACAAATTCGAATACTCGACACCAGCAGTTGATCTCAGTATAAATCTTCTTCAAAGCTTGCACTCAACCCAGTGGACTATGCGTCCCAATTATATAGCAAACATTATTTTGTACTGAAAATTTTAATGGCAAGAATTTTAGAGGAGTTTTTTTCTTGCAATAGTTAAGGGGATTTCACTGCAGTACTGGGTCAAAAATGTTTTTTTTTTGAATGAAAAGGGTCCCCGCCAACATTTTGCTTATGAGCTCCCACATAGGTAAGTCCGACACTGCACTATGCACTTTAGATTTTATAACGCTCAAGACACTTTATTCCAGACGATGAACACTATCTCTAAGACTATTAGCTATCGTTTATTGAACAATCTTTTGTTGATTATAGGAAAAACCAAGAACAAACCCATCAGCTAAAACTAGACTCACAATTAAAATATAACATTAACGGCAAAGGATCGAAGCATTTGACGAATTCCTCTGATTGATTCAGCAGCATCTATGTCAACTTTTAAAACTTTGAGGCTAGTATCATCGCTTCTGACTGATATACTATGGAAGAGCGGTTATCAGGACCGAGAAAACCTTAAAAGCGTTTCAAGAGTCCCAAAATTTGATACTTATATTAAGCGATAAGCTCTGAAATGTCTTATATTAAGGGACAAGTTCTGAAATGCCAAGGATTCTGCCTTGCCATCTAAAGTCTGCTAGAAGAGATCCGGTTGCTTTTGCAAGCTCGCAAGACCAATATTGAAATTCAAAAAGCTACAAAAAAAATGTTTAGCAACTACATACTAATACCATGGGAAAATACAGCTCGACAGCAGGTTCTTATAAGGGTAGCAAACTGGCGAAATATACTGCAGGTAATTAGAAGTTTTTATTGTCACATGCGTTATGACACGATTCCAAGTTGCTAAAAATTGTATAACCGTATGATGAGACCGGTACACTAGAAGGTGATATAAATTTTAGTTTACTGAAGGGAAAAAAGATAGCTGAAAATCATTAATACACTTAATCGGAGTAAGCGAAATACCATTAACACTCATTCTATTTTCAAGTACCTCTAATCTACCTTATATATCGTTTAGAAATGCAAAAAATATCAATTTCTAATTTGACCCGAAAATATCTCAAGGAAGTACAATTAAAGAATAAAGCACAATAAGGTAACCTTATCAATATGAATGTGACGTGAAAAAAAACAATATTTCAGGAAAAATGTAAATAAAATAGTTCATTAAACGAATCATCATTAAAATAAGAACGCCATTAGGTGAAAAAATATTTCAATTCGTAGTTATCAAAAATTCTACAACAATACAGACGCAACAAAGTTTGTCCCAGTCAAATTCTTTTGCGAGAAATGTAATCTACTTAGCCAATTACGATTTCCATATAAAATTAAAGGAAATTTTTTTAATTAAAAGAACATTTATCAATGTAAACAAACTAGATGAAAGGTAAAAAAATTACGATTTCATTACATTTTTTTGCATGCAATGGGAGATAATTTTTGATGAGTGGAAATTTTATTTCGTGGAATTATTTTTTTCTTTTTCGGTAATCTCATTCATTTTGAAAATATTAGGAAAGGTAATGAAATGGAATGTTGACAACGACTATTAAAATAAGACATAAAAAAATACTAAAAGAAAAAGTAATGGCTTAATAAATTAGTTGTAAATGTTGCGTACATCTACTATCCCTAATTCCTTATTTTCTTTTTGGGTTATTACGATAAGAGATTAATTTTCTGCTTGAGTCCGATAGTTTTAACCGCAGAATAGATATAGACAGAAGAAAAGCTTCGAATAAATCTGCGTAAGTGCATGGAGACCTTGGAATTGCAAAAACTACACGCTGCCCTACAAAAACGTGTTTCAAACGAGAACAACACAAGCAAGGTAAGTGAATTCGTAGTACTTGAAGTTGTTGATTTGAATTGAATACCACACTTACCTTCTGGGTATACCTATTCTGTAAGGTTAACTATGGGAAAAAGTTCAGTATTCGGTTCTGAACCCAAGTATCCTTAAAAAATCCGTAAAAATTAGTAATTCATACGAAGTAATGTTGGCGAGCTAAGCCCTGTATACCTGTGTTTAAGTATAACAAAGTAAGGAAATGTTCATTAAGTCAGGTTTAAAATTATTGTTTCTAATGTACGTTGATTTTCTAAAATACTACTGGTACTGTGGCTAATTAAATTGTTCTTCTAATTCACAGTTTCATAATAAACTTATAATTTTAATTATAGGTACACATCAAACAGTGTAGGAAATAAATCTTCTATTGTACTAGTAAAGGCAACAACGCATTAAAAATGTGCGGAATACATTGCGGTTTTGTATCTATAACGTTGAGTAAATTAAATAACAGCAATTAATGCTAAGCCGCTAAGGACAATGCTGATTCGAAATAATTTAACTTTTTAATCATTTTTCGTTTTGAATCACTTCAAAGCAACATCGATTAAGTCACCACTGAAAATTCACAGAATTTTCGTGCTAATGGCATTTTTTCTAAACTTAAAATCACATAAAACGATTGGAATTTATTTTATAATTGCATCCTCACACGAAAAAAAAAAACAAGTTTTACTACATAAACACTTCAAAAACTTCAAACTCACCCGTAACAACATCAACTTTTACAACTAAATTCACCACTAACTTTTAAGACGATTCTTAATCCGTGCTATTACTTCAACCAACTTTCTTTGACTGATTGTTAAATGAATGGAGAGTTCAACAGTAAGCTTTCCACGCTTACTCTAATCAGCTGGATGGAAATAAATATTTTATATATACGAATACGATCACGAAACAATATTTATAAATGAAAAAATAAAAACTAAAGTTTAATGAAAACGATATGAGACATGAAATCAGAATTATGTCATTTTGTTGCAGGAGAGAGATGAAAAGATAAAGTGTGACCGATGATTTCCTGTACATAAGTTACGTACTTATATTCAAATTGGTATTTAATGCTATTTAACTTCATGTTTACTACTTACTCGTATGTAACTATAAATCAGATTAAACAATTAGAACAAATTAATAATTTTGCATGATTAATTGATTTGGTGTCTCTTAAATTTTATTTTCCTATGAATAGTTGATCAACACAAAATAAATTCTTTTTGGGTTTTCATCAATAAACTTTCGTTTTAATGTTACATGGTATTACAATCCGCTGTAATTGCAGAAACGTGCACTGGTTTTCTTATGTTTTAAGATTGTATTCCCCGAAGTTGCTTCATTAACGTAATCAATATCGCTGAATCTATAATGACATTTTCTTAATGCAAAATCTTTTGATATTCATCAAATTAGAGGAATAACCCATCCCCGTTCGAAAATGCAATAAACATAAGCAGTCGAGCAGCCCCGTGGTGATCAGGAGTGACTGCTCATGAAGAGAGAAGCTGTTCACCCTATCGAAACTGTTAAGTTTGTTGTTTTACTAGGCTATAAAACTACACCCGTCGAGTATCCATCCTTTAGGCAGAGATGAGTGACTTACTTCAGCCATCTTTAGGTTTGAAATTCCCCTTGTAATGCAACGGCCTTCTTCCGGGAAAGCAACGGTTGCTTTTTGTCGTTGCCATCTTACTCAGGCCCATAAGGAAATCAATTAACGTGCCTGACGTCACATCCCGTAGCTCTAAATTTCATCAGTAGCTCTAAATTTCGATAAACAGCTACTTTTGAGATTGTCAAATATGACATTTCTCAGATGAAATACTATATTTGCGCGCAAATGTCTTCGACGTCTCATATTTAAAATAAATCGTTGACATAGTACTGATAAAATTTCAAATTACAGTCATATGTACTGTCAAAAAACTTTAAAAAAATTTGTTTGATGTAAACAGCACTAGATGGCGCTGATTAGGTTGCTCAAAGAGGTTGGTTCGCGACGTGACGCGGTGTTTCCGTTTTCGGGCCTGAGTAAGAAGGCAACGTATTTGTATAATGTTTGCGTCCGGCTCAAGCCTCCGTGTCCGCTAACTTTAACGGGACAAAAAAAATTTTTGAATTACTATAGAGTAGCTTAATTGACACGTAATAGAACATTTCTAAAGATAATAAAAATTGATCGGAATGATTTGCCGAGTAGAGTACGCGTGATAAATATTTTGTATTGTAGCTTCGTGGCGCGTGGAGAATCCGCCTCAAATGACCCCCCAAAAAAAGTTAGTCGACATTCTACGTTTAGCAGTTGTTGCGAACAGACATGTTTTCAATCGCTCCTGTCAATAATTTTTAAATATTAAATAACTTTTTATAAAAGTCAGTTGGAAATTAAAAAATCATCACCTCCAATTATTTGAACAATTATCAAATACCTGAAGTTTCACTTCTGTAGACGACTCAAAAAGTGGAAAGACATTCAAGGGCAGTCCCAGTTTATGAACATTGCCTCGAATCTCGCTGTAAAAGCAACATGATGGAGGAGCCCGATGGCTTCAGTCATAAAATAGAACGATCATGTCTATCCGCCGAGATTTGGCCTTGTCTAGGGACGCGAATAAAGTATTGTCCAAAGAATCGTATTAAAAAAAACGAAAAAATTCTTCACGTACCTACACTTGCTGTTAATTCTTTTATGTTTAAGATTAATGCACTGGTTAAAAATTTAAAAATTTGATCCCTATTCTCACAAAATGCTGAATATTCCGTAATAGAGTCGACAATTTCCTGAATTTTTAATAATAGTTGATGAACTCTAAATACCCTTAAATTACTAATCTCCTTGGTGATCTTTTACTGTATCTTTAATATCTCCTTACATTGTGCCCAAGGTTGTGGTATGTCCACTGCCAAATAGTTCTTAGCTTCTCCAATTATCTTCTCGTTGTATATGATCTGGAATACCTGTGGTGCTCGATCGTTGTATTCATCTAAGACCTGTTGTAGATTGCGATGAAAGATGGTAGCGTTCCAGGCTCCACCTTAAATGGTTCCATATACTTGATCCTTTTCTCCACTGATGTCCTCCTGTTGTTTCCCTGGTTTTGCCTGGCTAAGATTTCAGTCAGGACGACCAGACACTGTTCGAGTTGCTGTTGTGTCATATTGACTTCGAATAGTTTTAACTACGTTGTATTTAGTATCGTACTAAACTTTGCTTCACGACACTATATCAGCCCGTTTCTTCGTATCGTGCTAAAGTTTACTTCACGACACTATGTTTTCCACTTTAAACACAAATCTCTTTAATTTCGATCTTGATCCGATCACTTTCCTTAAGCCGTTTACTTGTAAAGGAACACCGACTGCGCCAATAACGTATTGTCCAAAGAATCGTATTAAAAAAACGAACAGTTCTCTTCACGTAATTCAACTTTATTTCCGAAGTATAACTAAGGCTATCGTAACAACAACTAATGATCGATCAGTCAATTGCTCTTTTATTGATTCGTTATTACCTTTAGTGTCATCAGTTTTAACTGACCCAACTGAGTCACAATTATGGTGAAAGAGCAATTGACTGCTAACAGCATTTTTAGCATATGGTGTAATGTTTAGCTCTGACCTAATTGTACTGTCGGTTGGATGCACATTATTGATGTTAGATGAATGGCCATTATTGATGTTGGGTGAATGAACATTCCCATATGTTACTCGCGTGAATGCGCTGGCAGATTAGCGTTGCGGTGTCGTGGGGCGGGTTCTTTTCCCCAACACAAGACCCACAACTAAAAATTTTTTCGCATCCACGAATTTCGAAAGAGAATTCAATAAGTAACCGCCGGAGTCGAGAAAGGAGGTAACCAACTAAGGGTCGAAGAAAATTGCTGATTCAGAGGACACACCGGGGCTGGAGAAAACGGACGGACTTAAAGGGACTTCGTCGTTACCGACGATACTTATGGCCCACAAATAAGAGTTGGGCATCCAGGTGGAAGCGGTGCCCCCTTGCACCCTCCAAACTGAACCAAGATCCAAATATAGACGTGGCCATATATTTCCAATTTAAGTGAAAAGCTCATACTAACATAATTTGTATGAATTTTTCCATTAAATGAGAAACATAAACGTGGCCAACTTATGTTATAGTCTTATGCGATGGAATCACATAACACTATACCATAGAAGGGCATGCGAGCGGAAGGCCACTCTACCCGGGCAAGAGCACCTGAAACGCATCACAAGGGGAGACCTCACCCGATGGCTAGCTCATTATAGTGGAGGGGCCGGCCGTCGTTGCGGGTCCCATACCTGGTCAGGTTCCCAGCGAAAGGAAGACCGAATGTGTTATTTAACAATTCAACATTTCTTTATTTTTTCTTTTCCTTTTCAAAAATCAAATTTCGCATTTCTTTTCAATTGATTTACAAAATTCGTCAAAGTGAGTGCAAAAATATTTGAAACACGTAAACAAGTACAACCAACCGTTCTAAGTTCTAAATAAATCCTAAGTATATTCAATCACGCATAATCACGGTAATTTTTATAATGTGAATTTTATGAAATCTAATATTTAGGCAATATATAAATAAATATAAATGTAAGATAAATAAATTTAAAAAAACAGTTGTACTCACCAACATCCTCGCTGGACGCCCGCTGATGATGTGGGTGATGCCTGCAAACTTCGATGGTGTACGTCACGCGTGCTTGAACAAAATTTTTATACACTTAATTAGATGATGAGTAGGCAGCATTGTTCTGAATGAAAATGAATTGAATGCAAAAAGATAATGATTCTATTCATGCAAACTTTCATGTGACGAGTCTCAAACAAAATGAGTAGAAATGCGTCAGCGTCAAATAAGTGAAAGTTGTTCGCTGATTGCTCGGGAACTTTATTTTTATGTAGCGCAATTTCCAGAGATCAAAATTTCGTACTTCACACAGATTTAGACCTGGCAGATAGTTGCATACATTCGCTGATTATTTTCTAAAGAACTACGCTTTATTTATTCATTATTGAAAAGCTAAAAAACACGTTCATCATCATTTTCAAAAGTTGGCAGTTGTCACTTTAAACTTTTTTCTTTGAGTGCTGATCTCATTATTACTCTACATGTATTTAAAAATCACAAGCAATATCAGTTGCTGGGAAGTGCTAATGACTTTGCTAAAAAGATAATTCCACTTTTATCTCTGGTTGTTGTTGTTTTTGATGGTTTTGCTTCTATAACCATAACACCGTGTCGTCAAAGTGCTACTAAAACTGTGGTATTGATCTGGCATTGAGTGCTCTCCAAAATCGCTGATATATCTACGGTAAGAAGGATATCGGTTTGTTGAGATTCCCGTCAAACCCACTGGTCCACGTTCCTACCCGAACGTCTACGGCGAACACACAGGACGGAAATCCTATTCGGGCATTTCCATTCCCTGCTTCACTCCAACACAAGAATGCACTCAGCAAATTAGTTCAAGGACAACATGCACTTGCACTTCAATCGAATTAGAACACTTTTACTTGCATTTCTGGCATCATGTGTTTATTTACGGAACTGTTTATCCATCACAGGACACGATTTGAGATCAATTCACTTATTCCGATATTCGCCGAGATATCCGATTGCACGTTTTTTCCGTTTTTATTTTGGTTTGATACATACAAAAATTTACTTTTTTTCTTCATTTGGCTCCGTTCGTATAGTTCAACCACGTTAACGGAATCACAGTTTCCCCGTAACACCTCGCTTGGGCTTTTACCGTGCGAATCCAAGTACATAAAGTTGTCAACAAAAAGAGATAGGGAAGAATATCGCGAATTCTAACCGGACAGCTACGACGTGTTCGTGGTGACCGTTCATACTAGCCTCCACGATCCGTCCAAATCTCCCATAATTTCTCTGTCGCACCTGTAAATAGAAATTAGCTGTTAGCTAAGCCGAGTTAGAGGGGATGCACTAAATCAGTGTTCTCATCTCCGTAATTTCAATTTGCAGATTTGCGTAATAAAGTTAGTAAAAAAATTAATAAAAGATTGATAATTTAAATTATAATAAAAGATAAATATCATAAAGAATATCAATGCAAAGAAAAAATTTACGTTTAATGTATAAAAAAACAATATGAATTTATATTTATAATAAAATTGAAATTTCGGAACAGTGTTATGCGGTTTTCGGGCAGTTAGCTTAGGTGACTGCTCGATTACTAAAATTGATTATTTAAAAATTAAAAACATGGAGAAAAAACCAAAAGTTTTGTCTGCTTTGTCTGAGAATATTAATAAAAAGAAAGAAAAAGTCCCACCAATCAATGAATTTGGGCAAATTGGCAAAGATATGGTGCGGCTTTTGGCAGCTGAAAATAAATTAAATAATTTTGAAATCAAAAGAGTGAATGCCGACAAACTGACGATTAAAACTAAGTTACTGGTTGCCTTTCAGACAGCAAAAAATGCATTGAATTCCGGAGATGTTCTACACTTTATGTACACCCCCAAGAGCGAGAAAAACAAGACCTTTTTGCTGAAGTGTATGGACTGCAGTCAATATCCTTCAGGTGCGTCAAGAAACTGCACCAGAAATAGATTTATTGCAGTTAAAAACTTCGCAACAAGGAGATCGATTGTCAAACATGAAAATTTACCTTTTTCAGTAATCCAAATTTCGAGCAAAAGGAGTCCAAGTGGCCTTCAAAAAATGAGGTACTTGAACTTCCGCGTGGCGAGGTGGAAAAGCTACCAGAAGAGCGAGGTCAGCTAGTGCTATAGGTTGCAAAGATTCGGTCATTCGGCTGCCAATTGCGCCATGAAATACAGACGTGTAAAGTATATAGATGTCCATGCTCCGACGAGTGTAAATTGGCTCAGACGGAGCCTAAAGAAAATTTATATTCTGTGAGCTGCGGTCTCTTTGGTCATCTAGTATCATATGGGGGACATCCTCCATATGATACTAGATGACCAAAGAAACCGCAGTTCCCACAATATTGTTTTTCTTTTGGCTCTGTCTGAGCCAATTTGCACTAGTATCAAGATGCAAAAGTAAAATTTACTCCAAAACAAACTCAAGTACACCGCAGTGTGATACCTTCCAATTTCGTCAAGTTTGCACTTGCTGCAAGGGAACCAGCAGACAACAATGTAAATAAAGTGAATAATGTAAGTGGTAATAATGAGCTGCATCTTAAAATTTATAGGCAACTAAATTCTTTATCGGAGAGAATCGATAAACAGGATTTAAAAATTAACTTTGTTTTTCAGCTTTTAGGGCTATCAAATGCCTCAAAATAGTTTGTCATCCAGTCACTTCCCCATGGATAGGTTTCGTTTCATCTCGATCAACGTTAACTCCATGTGAGTTCACATCGACGTGACTGTTCATATGAACTCCTGGTCAAACAAAAGCCTGACATCATCCTTCTCACTGAAACCCAACCCACACGTCTTGGAATCAGGAAAATGCCCGGTTTTCCAGGAAGCGCTAGCCAAGGCAAAATCAGAACTTCGATTACCTGCATCCTGCAATTAAACCTACACCGCAGTTGAACCGCCCAAAATCTGCTTGAGCAGTTTGCGAGTGACATGAAGATATATATATATATATATATATATATATATATACATATATATATATATATATATATATATATATATATATATATATATATATATATATATATATATATATTTATATATATATATATATATATATATATATATATATATATATATATATATATATAAATATATGTATATATATATATGTATATATATAAATACATATATATATATATATATATACATATATATATATATATATATATATATATATATATATATATACATATATATATGTATATGTATATATATATATATATATATATATATATATATATATGCTGCTGAGCGAGGAACACTATGATAAAAGTTCGGCATCATGGTATTCTGATGAAACTGGTACTGCCACCATCTGGGTTCGAAATAGTGATTTCCAAGCGGAGAGCTTTGGATGGGGGGATGGGTGCTCAGGGACCACCTTCTTTAGTGTGTACCTAACGCCCAACGAATCGATATCATCTTTCCAAGCCAAGCTTTATGCTTTGGAGGGCGCTGTCTCGAACGCAGAGGGGAACGTGCTCGTTGGGGGAGACCTCAACGCGAAAGCAATCGATTGGGGCATGCCTCAAACAGATCCACGAGGAAAACAAATCCAGTAAATGGCGGCCAAGACGACGCTCGTCGTACTAAACACCGGAAACACGCCAACATTCCGTCGTATCGACTGTGAAGGAACCATACCAGACGTGACATTCGCCGCGGAGGCCTTAGTTACGGAGGATACGCAATTGGAGAGTATTAGAGGACTATTCAGCAAGTGATCATCAGTGCATTCTGCTTTAGATAAGCGATGTTGTTTCCCGACGTCCGTGCTCTCGGCTTTCTACAATTGGATGGAACATCGGATGGATGGAGGCCATGAGGTTCGTCGAGGTGCCCCACCGCAGGGAGATTCACAAGGGACGGAAGAACTGGCAGCTCAAGATGTGCTGAACTCAACTATGAACATCATCACGACTGCTTGCAACGCTTCTATGCCCCGTCGAAAACCTCGGCGCGGCAAGCCCTCAGTGTACTGGTGGTCGACTGAAATCGTTGAAAAACGAAGGAAGTTTCACAAGCTTAGTCGTGAGGCTCCCCCGCCCATGTTAACACTGTCCACTGTGAAACAGCAGTCGAGTGTCCACTCTTCACACAGCTGCAACTGGAAGAGGAAGAAAGCGAGGAAGGCTCCAGGTCGAGATGGCGTTCCAGCTGAGGCGTTGCAGCTTCTATATCACCAAAGTCCCGATTTGCTGCTCAGCGCATTCAATGCTTGCCTACGGGACGGGATTTTCCCGGTACGATAGAATGTGGCGAGACTCGTGCTGATCAGCAAGGGAAAGGGAGATCCCGGATCGCCGTCTCCATACCGCCCGCTATGCATGCTAGACGCTGCTGGAAAAATGCTAGAGAAACTCATCAAAGGAAGGCTCACTGACACGATTCCTGCAGCTGCGGACTTATCTCCTCGGCAGTACGGCTTTAGAGCAGGACACTCCAACATTGATGCGATTGCAAAGGTGGTCAGCGCAGTCGAAAAGGCGGAGGCATATAGTCGCGTCAAGCGACGGATCATCCTGTTGGTGACGCTCGACCGCTAGATGGGTGGACATTCTGGATACGCTGGAAAAGTTTTTTCGAGCTCCAGAATATCTAATGCGGCGTTTGAGCGACTACCTGAAGGACCGAAGCGTGCTTTACGACACGACACAGGGCCAACGAAGGGCGGAAGTTCCAAAGGATCTATCCTTGGTTTGGACCTGTGGAATGTGTCTTACGACGGGCTTTTGAGACTGGAGATGCCAGATGAGTTGTGCTTGATCGGCTATGTGGATGATGTTGCGGCTCTGGTCGCTGGACGCACCACTGAACAAGCGCAATTTAGGCTAGGTAGGCTAGTGCACCGAGTCAGAGACTGGATGACTACTCGCAGGTTCAGTTTAGCGCTGAAGAAAGCAGAAGTGGACAACTTGACAAAAAAGAGAGTCCCTAGAATACGGATGATCAGTATTGGAGACATACTTATTGAATCCAAGCCAGCGGTGAAGTACCTGGGGCTACTAATCGACTCGAAAATGAGTTTCTCTGATCAAATCAGCGCAACGGCTGACAAAGGCTGCTTCGGGGTAGCGGCTCTGCGTCGACTTATGACCAACGTAGGAGGACCCAGCCCATCAAGGGGACGCTTCTTGATGAGTGCTGTAGACCCAGTGCTACTGTACGGAGCAGAAGTATGGGGCGACGCTCTCAGTAAGAAGGTATGCCGAAAACGCTTGGCACAAGTAAAGGGAAGAGGAGCACTGAGGATTCCATCTTCGTATCCGACAGTCTCTGATACGGCGGTGAGAGTTATTGCAGGCGTGATACCTGTCGCCCTCCTTGCTAGAGAGCGCCACGCTATTTAACTACGTCGAAACGAGGATGAGAGGGAGATGATTGTCCGCGAGGAGAGACAGCGCTCACTCAACGATTGGCAGCAGTCTTGCGTGAACTGCACGAAGGGAAGGTGAACTGCGCGCCTCATCCCGGAGGTGAGACCGTGGCTAAATCGAAGGCGTGCTTAAAATGGAACAGGCTACGAAGAGACCACTACAGAGAGACGGGAGAGCTCACCCAAGATAATATAGTCGTGGTGATGCTCGAATCGGTTGACCAATGGAACCAGGTGGCACATTATGTTCGGGTAGTCCTAAAATATAAAAGGGACTCACAGCAGCCGGGGGCGGTGGGGCTGGGGGTCACTTGTCTGGCCCTTCCTCTTCTCCTCTCCCCTCCCGCTAGAAGAGGGATCCCCTTGCCTGAAGGCGCATTACGGTGTAGCAAAACGAGACCTGGCCCAAAGTAATGTCTCAAACGGTCCCAGGCTAGGTTCTCAGGTTGATAGGGGAGGTTTTTAGTGGATAGTTCAGTCGCCTTCTTGCGAGCATGGGGTTCCCACACTCTGTGCGTAAATGGGCATTCACTTCCCTACCACAAAAAAAAAGCGGAAACATGCAATTTCATTCCCTTTGCAAACTCTTTAAGGTGTCATTGTCTTCATCATAGTTGCATACTATACATCACTTGGAAATTACAAAAATTTAAATTCGAGATCGAATCTTTTGCTACAGCCACAGAACACAAAAACTGCAGTTTCTGTTTTCTACGCTTCAGTCCGTGGGCGGAGGAGTTAAGTTCACAAGGTCCCCGTGACTCTATCGCCTATATCACATCAAGTCCAACGTTACGTCCACGTGACCCACCACTCACATTTCCCAAAAAGCACTTAGTTCTGCTTTCACTTTGTTCAGCTTACATACCATTTTTTGTAAATTCCATTAATCATATTGCTTAACTTTGTAGCAGCCGCGAAATTCACCGCAGTTGCAAACACTCTGTTCCAGCAGAGGGGTGTGTAACCCGAGGTGGCATGCTGAGGCCGGCTAGCACTCAGCTGTGTCGAGGGTTTTTCGGAATACTCCCTGCTCGTGTTGAGCCACCCTACACATAAAAACTAACACAAAAGGAAAAGGACGGGAGAGGAGGAGGTCATTTCAAGAAATGAAAAATTATTACTTTACCGCGTCATGTCATGTCATATATATATATATGACCACAAGTCAACAAGTCAACAATTTATCAAATAGAAATAATATACAAAAAAATGGAATTCAATAATCCCGTTTTCTTCTTTTAATAAATTTTAATCTGATTCGAAAAAAATACTAATAAATGAAAATTTACTTCCAATTAAATACTACTCCATTAATTTACACAAAGAAAAAAATTAATAAAGAGATTCAAGGTTATATGAGGAAAAATAACAAGAAAAAAAAAACATAATTCAAAATTACTCACCCCTTTTTAGGTCTTTGTAAAAAAAATTTTTACAAAGGCTAGTTTCGCGACCTGTCTGTCCGTCCGTGCGTCACAGCTAGTTTCCTCTCAAACTATAGAAGCAAGAATGCTCAAACTTTGTGAAAAGGTCAGAAGTGATGATCTCTCAAAAGTTAAGGTCTTAACAAAAATTTAAAAATTTTTTAAGGGGGTCCCCCCTAATAACGAATGAGCCCTTAAAATTTTTTTTAACCAAAGGTAGTCGAGTGGGGTATCAAATGAAAGGTCTTGATTAGAACTTTAAGAATAAAAAAATCATTTTACGAATTAGGGGGTCTAGGGTAAGGAAAAATGTACACAAAATTTGTGTCACCCAACCCCCCCCTTCGCGATTGGACACCTTTGATCCGAAAAATCTGAAAATTGTCACGAATGTGGACCTTTATGAGTACAAGGGCAACAAATACCTCAGAAATTGAAATCCACTCAACTTTGTTAATAATAGTATGATTTGTAGATTTCACATTTTCGCCCATAAAACCAAAACGGTACCTTTAAACTTCTTGACTGATATAAGATATGTATGTTCGCAAAATTTAATCGAGATCGAATCATAGTCTAGTGAGTTATAGCGATTTCAATTTGATCACGAGCTGTTTTAATTATTTAACTTTCAGAATATTCCGAAGTGGATGTCACTCCAAGAAGCGGCACAACCAGATTTATCTACATTAATTAATGGTAGTCAAAAACAGAATCTCCTCGTTAACGTATTCACACACTTTCTGCCCACGTCTTGGTAATCTTAAACGGATTCATTATTTACGAGATCCACTCGAATCGCAAACCTTATACTCCACGAATTCACTTCTGGCACAATGAATTGCACTTCAGTTTCTATGTAATTGTTCACCTTCACACCCGCTAATCACTTTTGGTCATTAATCCCTTTTCAATCACTTTTCCGCTCTGACACCACCAGAATCAAGCACAGTTTCTTTGATTTTCGCAGAACCGCTCGCGAATTGTTCTCTTAATTGAATTTAATACCGTCTTTTTTGTTTCTTTTTCCGCGTCAACTAAATCGTTATCTTCGTCACCACTGACACACAAACTTTTCGTTTTTTTCCCTCCTTAAAATCTAAAATGAGATCTTTTCCCTCAAATTGTTAATTTCCAAAATCACTTTGACAAAAAAAAAATAACGCAAAAACTCCCTCTTCTTTTCAAAACTAAATAATGAATTCTTTCTCTCCGAATTAAAAATTAATGCACCGCCAAAAGGAATCCCTGTTATTTTTAAAGTCAAATACTGACTGCCCTCAATTCCCAAAAAACCAATCCCACAATCCTCTCATTCCCAATTACCGCTGCCACATCCGAGTGACGTTATCGAAGTTCAATACACTTCGATTCCGCTACCCACACATCTTTTCCATATCGACAAATGCAACAATTTCCATTTTGCATATATGGCGATTTGCATAACCATAATAGCGTTTGGTTATATGCAAATTGTCATATACGGGTATACAGAAACAATTGATTTTGCCGATATCCCAAAAAGGGTGTTTTCCTGCACTCGGGAGAACTTGAACCCAGGGTCCCAGCGGGCCCCCGGTCGAGAATCCCCGTCGCTACCAACGGAACCACCTTCTGTAGATTTTCCATTCATCGAATTAGCAACTTCAACTATGCACCTTTCTTAATGGGCATGGAAATGAAATTCGTTAGTAGGTAAGCGTGAATGCAATTTTGTTAGTATACCAAATAAAATTTGTTAGTGGGAGGAAATGAATAAAATTAGTTAGTATGACGGAAAGAATCAGGTTTTGTTAGGGAAAATGTATCGAATGAATTTTGTTAATGGGAAGTAATGAATGGAGTGTTGTTATTGGGAAAGTTAAGATTATTATTATTTCTCATAACTAAAAATAGTGTAAAAGGAAAGAATTAATATGATGGGGAAATAAAAATTAAAGCTAAATGGAATAACTGCATAAAAAAATAGACAAAGAAAAGGGTAGAAGTGCCCGAAAGAAGGTGGAGATGTTACGGCGGCAATTTGAAGTTGCGAATGGGAGAATGCAGGAACGCCGGAATTCGCAATAACTTATTTTTGCATTTGCATCCTAAAAGTTTCATATTTAATTGTCTGGTGCATCGTAAGCACTTTTTGCTAAGTAACAAAGTTTCATTTTCAACTTTGCTGAAATTAACTGATCATTATTGTGATTACAGCCGTGATATAAACACGTACATTTTAAAAGTTTTTTTTAGAATTAAGGTAATCAACACGGGACGCAAAAAATGTGTGACAGGCAGCAAAAAATGTGCGGCAGGCATCATCGACCTCTCTAGCGCAGAACATGCAATTGGGAGACCTTGACTTACCAATCTTATGAAGGTAATAATCAAAACCTATACGCCCTCTCAAGGGCTGGGACAAATAGAAATCACGGCCTCAGATTAGGAATGAGGAGCGCTATCGGTCTCCCCTTCGTGTTGTACAACAAGGATTGTTGCCAATCGCTGAGCAAGCGTTGTCTAACACAAAATTGCTTATCACCTTTATGTTTGCGCAAGTAGATTTTACGCCGCTGTCTAGAAAGGAAATTGATGGGCATCACGCTTGCGATGGACAGTACCGCCGATTCAGAAACCGTCCGATATATAGATGCAATTCGCTGAACTTACACAGCTCCAATAGCACAGACTATACAACGCTCATCATAGTGCCACCTTCTTGATGAGGTACGTTCCCCTACGTTAGCCATAGTTGACTGAGTGCAGATACACCCGCTATAGCCTTATCAACCGTTGCTCTGATTTTCTCAGGGCAATGACTGCTTTAAGGTTTAGCAATCTCAGAATTATTAATACACCTTTTATTCAGTCATTTTAAATCACGACATTCATTTCATTTCAACATCATATTCTACAACTAGTATTGTATATAAACCTTCAACTTTACTTACCTTTAGCTTTTAAGGAACTGAATCGATTCGAGTCAAAATGAAACAAAAAGTTACTGCACTCGAAACCACTTCGTCGTCAATACCTGCTTTATACTTTTCGTTCACATTCAATAAATTTGCGTCGTTCATTGCTACAACCCATGAAACTGTCAAGAAGAAATAGGATTGGGATTGGAGATAAAAGGTGTTGAAGACATGAAATATTTTTTTCAGGGTTATCATAAAAGTCCCAGTTAAATCTGGCCATGCTACCAATATAACAAACTACAGCTATTTCAAATAGCCAAAGGTTTAATTTAAAAATTGATATGAAATGACCCTTCAAGTGTTGACGCATGTAACTTCCCATTAAATTATATTTTAGGCATTAATTGACAAAAATTCTCCCGGCATTATCAGCACAACCTACCACACACTAATTATTAATATGGAAACCTTGATGAATTCTGTCTTCCCGTACAAAATCATTTCGAATTTCGCGAAAAGACTGATTAATTGATTTATAGGAGTTTTCAAGGTTCCCGTAAAATGGGATTTTTTATTTTAGACTGCGATTTAAATTTAATCACGTTGGCCTTGCGCTCCACTTAATTGAACTTAACTAAACATTTTTTTTTTTTGTATTTATTTCTATTCACTTCATTAGCGGAAAAGTAGAACGTGTCAAGTTATAGATAACACTATAAATTGTTCAGCTTCATAATGAGGCAATTGAACTACGCACTAATATGCGCCTGAATGAAACCAGCAAAGTAGATTGATTTGAAATAGGAACATCGCTTTGTGGTACATAAGGGGTAAATTCAACGAATTACGGCGCCAAGACGATGCCTGCAGTTTAATATATAAATTTGTAACTAGATTACAAAGTACTCAGTTTATCAATGAATTTTAAGAGATGTCTTCCTTATCAAAGAAACTTACGACGCACTTATCAATTTAATGAACGCCTCAGATAATTGAATCGAATTATTAAACGAACTTTATAACCATCATTCAAGTGCGTATTAACCAGTTACTGCATTATCTCTTGTGTATATTTATATTCATTTCCATATCCTTACGTTAAACGTTCCGTTGATAATTCCTCAGTTCTAAAATATTTCTAAATTTCTTTTTGGCACGCTTAGCCCAATTCATGACAACAATTTTTTTTTCTTGACACACAACATTTTTTTGCTAATTTCTATTTATTTGTGGTTCAAAAAACCTACTCACGGCCTTGTGTTACAATCAAATTACTTTCTCAAGTCGAAATAATTTAAAAGAAAACAAAAGTATTTGGATGAATTGAATTGGCCCCCGTTATCAAAATCGAGTCTCCTGCGGATTTTGTTATGTTTTGCTTTAATTGGCGCCAGTAATTGCCTCACATGAGTCTACGACACATGACGATGATGATGATCAAATTAAGTGGAAAAAATTGCGAAAATAGGAATAAAAAAGTTTTGACCGTTAATAGCTTCAAGATTACATGGGAAAGTAGAAATGGAATTTTTTCATGACGAATGAATTGCGTTTGGTATTTGGAAACGGGATTAACTAAATTCTTCATAGCTTCACAGAGGGATTTAAATCAAGTTGACCCATAACACCAACGTTCGAAGTCATGATTACATAAAACAAACAGAATTCAGAAATCGCCAACGACGGGTTAAATATCTTTCAATCAATCTTAATATAGCCGGTCAAAAAACTCTAGAGACGTAAACACATAAAAATTTACACATTTAAAACTCCCTTGGAAACCGCGTGACTATACTTTCTGGAGGCGTGTCTACTGATAAATTTTATTTTTACATTACTAGAGCAATATATTCTACGCAATGGAAAATTAAAAAGTTCCAACAACATTCGTAATTGAATTTGTATTGTACATTTATTTCTCCTCATGCATAAACAGTCGAAAAAGTAACGAGTATAAAAATTGATTTAATATTTACGTTTTTTCTTAAACTTACTTGCTGCTGTTTTGAATCCTTCAGTGTGCTTTCTTTTCTTTTGAATCTTCCGTTGAATGATAGTTCGCAAATTGCGTTTCACCTCCTGATAATCAACATCAGGATTGACTTCGGGTGCTTTAAAAAATTCTTTACCTTCTTCCATACGTTTATCAAGTCCAAAAAGAAAGAAACTTTCAATGGGAATTCCCATTTTATTCATACCATTGGGTTTCGTTTTTCCAACCGCATGTTTTGTTTCGGCGGTTGTCTCATTTTTGGGTTTTATCTCATTGGTGTCATCTTCTGAGTCAGATGAATCATATTTGAAAGGATTATTCAATGCTAATGCTGAACCCTTTGTTTTCTTCAAAGGAACTTCGTTATATTCATCGGAATCATCGTTACGATGGACTTTTTCTTCGGCCCGGCCGAACATACTAAGCAGACTGAAGCCTTTGTTGTCTGAATGTAGGATATCCTTCAAATCACTACTGACTTTATAAAAACGTTCCTGAGACACTTCAGCTGGTTCGTCATTGTCCAGCTTTTCCGCTTTTGTCTTGTCAGCGGGCATTTCGACATCATTTTCTGATGTTTTGTAGAATTTTTTGTGCTCCTCTTTAGTGGGATCGAACCTTGTAATAAGCCCTTTCAGCTGTTTTCTCTGCATTGGTTTTTCCACGGTTAACTTTCTTCCTACTACTTGCTCAATAAGACTAAGTTGCCATTTTCGTTCGTCATTTTCATCGGGTTTCGCTTTTGATCTTGATTCTTTTTTTTCAATTTTTACATTACTTTCATCATCGTCTAAAAACCGCTCATCCATTGCAAAACGAGGATCTAATTTAAACCTTGATTGCAACTTCATAAGTTTCTCCCCCTTCTCTCCTTGAAACTGCTCTTTAACTTTGAAGTCCTTGCCGTAGTCCTCGGATTCAGCTTCACTTTCATTATCGTCAAATAATTCTCTTTTGGCACTTTCTTTAGTAAGATGTGAGTTTTCCTTTATGCTTACGTCATTTTCATCATCGAAAATTATTTTAGATGATTTATTTGAAATATCCTGTAAGGAGTGAATATTCTGAGTGAAGAAATAGAGATAAAACACTTTAGTAACTTACAAGATTAGTAAGAGCTTCTCTAATAGCCAGTTTTTGCTTATTATATTGATCTTTCATTTTATGTAATGACTCCTTGCGCTTCTGATCTGACTGTTTAGCTGAACCTTCAAGACTATTTTTTCCTATGCTTTTCCTGGATATTACATGGATCGGTTCAGCTTCGTAAGTTCCAATTTTGATCTAAACGAATTGGAAAGTGAATTATATAGTATGATTCAATGCGATAGTCTTTCCAAATTGGTATCATTGTAAATTAATAATCAATTATCATCATCTCACCTTCCCATTTTGTACTGAGGATTGTGCATTCCTTTTGGTGATAAATAAGGGCTGATCTTCAATTTCATTCGGTTCAATTTTAATTGAAGATTTTGTTTTATGATTTTTGATGTCATCTTTCTCATCTTCTGATTCGCTTTCTGAACTACTGCTTTCACTACTGCTACTACTACTACTAGAACTCTTAGTGAATGTTTTCTTCTGTATGGTTGGTAACACGGGGACAGCGTGATTGTTTTGATTATTCGACTCATTGTCCTGTTTTGTAGGTTGTTTATCCTTTTTTATCTGTTGAGCTTCTTTTTCCTGCCTCTCGCGCTTCAGACGATCTAGAAAGCTTTCACGTGCCACTTCAACTTTCAGATATTGTCCATGAAATTCGTTGTGGGAGAAACGTTTAAGGCCTGGAAGAAAAAAATGTTTCATGTAATTAGGCACAATTAAATTAATATTTATTAACGGAACGACGTAGGCGAAATTTCTATTTATAGTGAGAATATTTAATGCCGGAAGCCAAAAAGTTAATTTGTTCATCAGCTTCTAGCCTCCAATGTTGAGAATTTCTCATTTTAATATTCAAATCTTGAATTTTACTCATCTTCCGTGCATGTATATGCTAACCTTTTAACTAGCAACCTACAACTTTAACGTGGATACATTGATGTGGTGGTATATGGTTGGGAGTGCTCAGTGAAAACTAGTGTATTGCACAAGACAGATATTCCTCGAAATTCAAGTCTAAATTCAAGGTGGTAGGATGCGAAATTCTGATCGTCGGGGCAAAATATCGAAACCGCTAGCCAGTGCCTGTATTTTTACCTAGGCTATTTTATCGACTGGAATTTTTTATCTGGTCAACTACGCAACTTAAATAAAAGACAATTTCGTGGTGTATTACATCCGCATCACGAAACAAAGACATCAACGGATGCTAAGAAATTCAAATTGGTAACATTTCGGAAGTTCTATCTCTTGGGATTCCTAACAGTATGCATCTGACACTTGAAAAAACTAAAGCTTCTTCAAAACATCCATCATCTGCTTCTCACTCCAACCACCACAAGAGAGTAAATGAGTAACATAACAGTTGGACTCAATGTACAATTGGCCTTCGTATCCGACAGTCTCTGATCCGGCGGTGGGAGTTATTGCAGGCGTGATACCTGTCGCCCTCCTTGCTCGAGAGCGCCACGCTATTTACCTGCGCCGAAACGAGGATGCGAGGGAGATGGTTGCCCACGAGGAGAGACAGCGCTCGCTCAACGATTGGCAGCAGTCTTGGGTCAATTGCACGAAGGAAAGGTGGACTGCGCGCCTCATCCCCGATGTGAGACCGTGGCTAAATCGAAGGCATGGTGAGACTGACTTCTATCTAAACCAGCTTTTGAGCGGGCATGGGTGTTTTCAGTCTTACTTGCACAAGATTGGTAAGTCACGGTCCCCTGATTTTCGGTTTTGCCCAGGAGAGGACAATGCCTGCCACACATTTTTTGCGTGTACAAAATGGGTCAGGCTGCGAAGGAAACTCTACAGGGAGACGGGAGAGCTCACCCCGGATAATATAGTTGCGGTGATGCTCGAATCGGTTGACAAATGGAACCAGGTGGCACATTATGCTCGGGCAGTCCTAAATTATAAAAGGGACTCACAGCAGCCGGGGCTGGGGGATCCTCTTCCCCTCTCCCCTTCCGCTAGGAAAAGGATGTCAAACGGTTCCAGGCTGGGAACCTGGCCCGAAGTAATGTGTCATACGGTTCCAGGCTGGGTTCTCAGGTTGTCAGGGGAGGTGTTTAGTGGGTATTCTAGTCGCCTTCTTGCGAGCATGGGGGTCATAAATGGGATTCACATTCCTACCACAAAAAAAAAGGTACAATTGGCAAAAGATAAAGTTTAAGAGCATACTGTTGGTAGAATTTTCGACAACAATGAGTGATAAGTTTTGAAAAAAAAAAAATAAAATGATGATTTGAAAGAAATTTTGATAGAATGAGATAAAATAATTGGCTTCCAAATTAGAAACACAAAATTTTGTCCTTTGTTTCGGTGAAATATGACAAATATGTACAAAAATAATTTTATATTGAGCTACACTTAACCTAAATTACCAGTTTGTATTTTAAGGTGAGGTAAACCGGCCAGCATTCCTTCGCAGGGGAAATGTCGGCCGGACAGAAATACTCTTGGAGGATAGCATTCTTTGGGGAGTGCCGTCCCAACGGACCCGAGGATATGGAGGTCGCCGTAAGGCTCCTCCTGGGATGACAGGTAATGACCCTGACTGAATCTGGACTACGCTTTGGACAATGAACTGGAATTGATGTTTTGGGTTGGCGGATATAATGGTTTGGACCTAATTACTTTGCACGGTAGCGCCCAGCTAACAGTCGTGCGTGAACGGCTCCCATTCAACTATCATACCGTCCCCGGTAAAACCTTGGCAGGCCTTGGAGTACGTTCGAAGTTCGCACCATTGGATTGGTGGTGTAGGTTCAGTTGAGACGGACTCCCGATTAGAGCTGGTCTGGGTTTGAGCGCTTGTCCTCATAAGGCCTTGTGCCAATCCTCGCATGGCCTCCCTGCTCTGCAAAGATAACCATGGGACCAAAAAGGCAACTGCACACACGAACGGAGATAGCGGCTCCAAGAGGCAACCCAATAAAATTGGAGCAAATAAAAAACCTAAAAAAAGATAAAAAAAAAATTCAAAAAAAGAAAGCAAAAATAACAACAACGACAACGCAACTAGTGGCTGCAGCCACGATGTTCACAACACATCGGGAGCGGTACTAACGATGATAAAAACGACGATGAATACAATGACAGCGAAGACGCACGAAAAATGGAGATTAACAGACTGTCTTGTACAGTCTGAGATTCCTGCGGCGTTCGGGCACAGCAAAAAAAAAGTTGCAAACGCCAGAACGTATTCAAAAGGAAGAGCGGGAAACTCTGCAGGACGCGCCCGATGTTCGAGCGATGGGGGATAACATAAAGAACATCGACAATTCGATAAATACTGCTGCGATCGCTATCGTAGCTCATTCGCTGCGGTAGAGTCTTAAATACCGAAATAATAATGAACCATTCTGAAGTCCACAAAGTGATGACGACAGGAAAAGACAGGAGTGACCAGACGAATAAAACGCCGTTGTATGATTTCACAGCCACCGTCGAAAATGTGGCGGAAGTGCTGTACTCGGGAACGGAAGCAGATAACCTCTCCCAAGAAAGGTGGTCACAAAGTAGAATTGCCAATCAGCGACATGAAGAAGAAAGGCTAATCCGAAAAGTGGGAGATGTTCTAAAAAAATAAAATCTGCATGCGACTCGCCAAATATCAGCAAAGAAGTAAGGAATGAGCTCCTTAAACTAGAGGAGCTCCTAGACCGCATAGGGCATTACCGGACGATAAAGGCCGAATTGGATCAGAAGGCCGAAGAAGAGCAAAAGGCTAAACAAGCGTTGAGGGCTAAGCCTAAAGCGCACACGCAGATATCTCCACCGTTAAACATCAATAAAAGAATGGCGTCTAGCCCAATCGAAGGATATCGGGATAACAGAAGGAAAGAAGAGGTATTTGATGGGCATGGAACGCCAGATCAGGAGTTCCGACAGTGGTGAAAAGAGGAGCGAAGCAAGCTGCAAAGAAACTCCTTCAAAAAGAAAATAAAAAAGACCTGATGCGAAACAGGAGAGAAAGAAGTCCCGAGGAAAACCCCGGCAGCAGACACTGCTCGTAAAACCCCAAGATGGCCGATCCTACGCAGAAGACACCAACACTGCCATTAAAGCAGTACGACCAACGCGGTCGGGCAACATACTGGTCGAATTCGGAGCAGAGGCCGACAAAAAAAGCATTCAGCGACGCAGTAAAGAAAGTTCTCGGCAAAAGCGTAAATACAGTCTCGCTCGAGCCGAGGGCAACGATCGAAATAAGAAACACTGACTGCGTAACGGACCTGGGCGAGGTAGAAAAGGCCATCAAAAAAGAGTTCCCTAGTGTGGGCAAGATCAAAGCGAGGCTGACACGAGAAAGTCATAGGGGATAGCGCATGGCCATCATTGACTCGACCGAAGAGGACGCCAAACAATTTTGAATAGGGGCAAAGTAAGAATAAGGAGGGTTGTCTGCAGGATCCGACGACGAGCAGTGCCTCTTTAATCTTTCAAATGCCTTGGCTATGGCCACACACAACAAGTATGCAAAGGACCCGATAGGAGTTCCCTAGATTACAAACGTAAAAGAAAAGAGTGTACAAAGAAGGCACACTGTATTCTTTGCAAGGATGCTGATCAAAGACGGGATCTCGGGCATGTCTTGGGACCTGGGCAATGTCGGATTTTCCAGGAAGCCCTAGCCAAGGCAAAATCAGAAATTCGATAACCCGCATCCTGCAACTAAATCTACACCGCAGTTCAACCGCCCAAAACCTGCTTGAGCAGTTTGCGAGGGACAAAAAAGCAGACTTTTTCCTGTTAAGTGAGCAACACCATGATAAAAGTTCTGCATCATGGTATCCTGATGAAACTTGTAGTGTTTGAGGATGTTGGAAGGTCCGTGAAGGAATGTAGCGATGGTCTGCTGCCTCAGCAAGTGAAGATATTAGTGCTCGCCGGAATTGGCCTTGTCTGAGAACGCGTGAATGCGCTTGCAGGCTACCGTCGCGGTGTCGTGGGGCGGGTTCTTTTTCCCCAGCACAAGGACCCACTCCAAAAAATTATTTTAATATAAATAAAAAACCAGTGTGGAAGGCCACTCTACGCAGGCAAGAGCCACTGGAACTTCAAAGAAGGAAGGAGCTACAGCCTGATGGCTAGCTCAAAAGAGGATTGTCCAGCCACCGTGGTGGGTCCCATACGAAAGATCACGAATGAGAAGACCGAAGTTTATCTTTAAACAATTCATTTTCATTTTGTATTTTGTTCGTTTGAAGCAGCCAATGGTGATTACAATCACAAAATATAAGAGTATTTATGTAATAAATTAGCAAAAGGTATAATGAAGTATTGAATACAAAAAGATTTAAATTTCACACGTATATATGATAATGCCGGCTCACACAATATTTGTTTTGTTTATGAAGTCTATTTCTTCCTTTTGGCTTGAATAATCTTTTTTTTCGTTATTATTAACGTTACAAGGTGAGAATTGTTGATTGGGAATCTTCTTCCCACTTTAAACTTATTGAAGAAGTAAAATATAACTTTTTTCGGTATCGTTTTCTTAATTTTTTGCATTATTATGTGAACGTTTAATTAAATTTTTATAAATATTTTCAATATGCCGTAGACTGTGTTCTTTGTTGTTTAACCAAATAAAAAAAAACTTTTGTAGTTACGATACAGTTTGAAGATTCATGATAAAAAAAACAAACTTACAAAGGTTATCAATAAATATTCCATTTAAATTATTTTTTTTATGAAATGTTTCTTTAAAAATTTCAATAAGAATTTACAACTCAGACTTCATATTATTTTCCTTGAATTTCAATTTCATAACGACTCGAAATTCCGCTTTGTATAATTTGCATTCTTAAAAGTTAAACGTTCACTAGTATATATTATCACTAGCGTACGAATTAAGCTTGTAATTAACGTAGTTCCTCGATTGATTACTTTAAGATCATACAAGTTTTTTTTTACTTAAAAGTGCTAAGCAAAGTACGAAGACAAAAATGTTCATCGTGACAGATCATTTTACGCCTTTGTTAGGTTGAAGAAGGATCGGACATTTAACCATCTAGTTACGAGAAATTGATACCACGACATCCAACTAAAAAATCAATGAGGACAATCAAGAATGTAACCCAAGGCAAATCGAAACCGAAATCTAATCCAAAAATTGAAGAAGTTCTAGACTTAACTTTGGGACTTTGTTAAGGGTTGCGTTTCAGAACAAAGCTGGCGAATAATTAATATATTTGGGGATTTTATCAACAAGCGACAATTCGGAAAGGACATGATACATTTTAGATAAACAAACAATTGGCTGACATTTCTGTCCCACTTAACTCATGAACCCTTTAAAGTTATTCAAACCTGGTACAGCCTCTACTGCTTCAAAGCGAAGGTACTGTCGGTTCACGCGGAGCAACGGTAGGTGAGATGGTCAGAATTGATGGGCTGATAATCGAATGAAAATTTCGGTGGCTGGACTCCAAGGACGAACTGAAATCCTCTTGGAGAGCTTCCATACTAATCCCCCTTATTAAACAATCCGAACGAATAGAAAAAATGTTACCAATTGCGTCCACATTTAAAACCAGGTCGTCTTTTCACCACAATCCTTCCTTATGAACTTCTAAAAATGATCACATACGAAAACGCTGCTATGAAATGCAATTAATTCGCACAAACGGAGGTTAAATCGTTGATTTTAGGACAGGATATCTTATAGAAAATCTCCAACTCATAACTGTTTCCCGTTTTGATGACTACTCACTCACACAAACACACGCCATGCCATATTTCTCTAGGCAGTCTTGGTTAAGTGGCAGAGATTTACTCACCACACTGCACACCTCAAGTGGTGGTTAAGTAGCAGATACCTGTCATCCAACACTTGCCAGCTGATCGAAATTGTGTAAGGATGACCGTTATCTGCCAGGTACGCTACGCGCGATCGCCGGTTATAACGAATGTTTGTGGCATAATATTGTCGCCCAAATAGGCATATGCGTCCCTGATGCATTTGTGGATGCGTTGACTGATTTCGGGGGGCGAACTGCTCGATTAATATAAACTGATACTGTCGCCATCTGGGTTCGGAACAGTGACTACCAGGCGGAGATTACCAGACGGGGGGATGGTTTCGTGTAGGCTCGGTGCTCAGGGACCACCTTGTTTACTTTGTACCTAACACCGAACGACCCGATATCGTCTTTCCAAGCCAAGCTTCACGCTTTGGAGGGCGCTGTCTCGAACGCAAATGGCAACGTGCTTGTTCGGGGTGACTTCAACACTAAAGCGATCGAATGGGGCATGCCTCAAACAGATCCGCGGCGAAAACGAATCCTAGAAATGGCGGCCAGGACGGTGCTCGTCTTACTACCCGAAATACGCTGATTTTCCGCCGTGACATTCGCCTCGGAGCCTTAGTACGGAGGATATACAATTGGAGAGTATTAGAGGACTACTCACCCAGTGATCATCAGTGCATTCTGCTCAGTGATGTTGTCGCCCGACGTCCTTGCTCTCGGCTTTCTACAATTGGATGGACATCGTCAGGTTGGACGTCGAGAGGTTCGTCGAGGTGCTCACAGCAGGTGCTGCGCTGCAGGAAGATTCGCATGAGACAGAAGAACTGACAGCTCAAAACGTAGTGAACTCAACTATGAGCATCATCACGGCTGCTTGGAACGATTCTATGCCCCTCACTCTTCACACAGCCGGAACTGGAAGAGGCAGTCTTTTCATTGAAAGCGAGGAAGGCTCCAGGTCTAGATGGTGTTCCAGCTGAGGTGTTGCAACTTGTCTATCACCACTGTCCTGACTTGCTGCTCAGCACATTCAACGCTTGCCTATAGGACGGGGTTTCCTCGGTTCGATGGTAGGTGCCGAGGCTCGTCTCGATCAGCAAGGGAAGGGAAATTCCAGATCGCCGTCTGCATATCGAGCGTTATACATGCTAGACACGGCTGGGAAAGTGCTAGAGAAACGATTGGCAGGAGTGTTGGGTGAATAGCACGAAGGAAGGTGAATTTCGCGGCTCATTCCGGATCGGAGAACGTGGCTAAATCGAAGGCATGGTGAGACTGACTTCTATCTGACTCAGCTTTTGAGTTGACATGGGTTTTTTCAGTCTTACCTGCACAAGAGTGGTAAGTCATGGTCCCCCGACTGTTGATTTTGCCCAGGAGAGGAAGAAAATGCCTGCCACACATTTTTTGCAGGCAAAAAATAAGACAAGCTGCGACGGGACCTCTACAGGGAGACGGGACAGCTCCCCTCATATAGTGTAGTCGCGGTTATGCTCGGATCGGTTCACAAATGGAACCAGGTGGTACGTTATGTTGGGACAGTCCTAAAGGATAAAAGGGACTCACAGCAGTCGTGGACGTCGGGGCTGGGGGATCGCTTGTCTGGCAATTTCTCTTCCTCCCTCCCCTTCCGCTAGAGGAGGGACCTACCACCTTGAAGGCGCCTCACGGCATTGCAAAACGAGACCTGGCCCGAAGTAATGTGTCAAACGGTTCCAGGCTAGGTTCTCAGGTTGGCAGGGGAGGTGTTTAGTGGGTAGTCCAGTCGCTCACGAGCATGGGAGCCCCACACTCAGTGCGTAAATGGCATTGAATCTGAAACTTCTACTTGGCAATGATTAAATTGGGTAGACGTGGAAAACGTCGCATACATGCGGAAATATGCTCTCACAACGCATCCGAAAGACGTGTCGGTGAGCCGCAAACGCACTCGACGCGGGCATTTAACAGCGCGGTCATCCTTCTTGTTGTATGTAGTTGGTTTTGTCGCATTTTCATCGTTCTTTTCCTGGGATATTAGTCGTTGGAAAAAAAACAACTCAACGACAGCATAGAGTAGAAGAATTTGCCGCTCGATGCACCGAAGGTTAAGTGTCTACGTCGGTCTGTCGTGGTTTCCGTCACTTTTCAGTGAAAAGCGCACGGAGGAGTGTCTCGCGGTTAATGTGTGATGGATGCCAGTGCCAACGAAAATCGTCGGGACGCAACAATTTTGGGCGCAACGAACCGCGACTGTGCTGTTGTGCCTGCGGAACGAGTAGCAGCCCCGTGCAGATCGTAAAGTGAAGCAGAAAGTGGTCGCTCGAGCACCCGTCAACATTGAGTGCAGACCCATGAGGGACACAGCAGTGCGAGTATCCAGACACTACAAAACTTCGAATTGTTAAAAGTTTTGGGTAAAGGTACATTAGATCAGGTAATTTTGTGCAGAGAAAAAGCTACCGCTAAGTTTTTTGAAGAAGGAAGTCATAATCCAAAGGGACGAAGTGTTTATAACGGTATTGTGATTGACCGTAGGTGTAACCCCGGCCAGCGCTATGTTGGTTTGAAGTTGAACTACACTTTGATGAAAAGGACGAGTTGTCCAGATCGTCAATATGTAATCAGTTAAAAAATTGAGCAATAGAAGATGTTAATCCTCTCTAGATATTATTCAACTACGAAAATACCTTGAAATAGTTTATATAATAGTTCGCCGCTGTGGGTAGGACTGAAGTAACGACCATTAAGTTCGTATAGAGTATATGTTTTGTATTGTATCCAATGTGTGGAGCGTACTCATACTTTACAATGCCGGAGAGAGAAAACAAATGCAGAGAATGATTTTTTTTAGCAAAAACAAAACACAATTTAAATACGATGTAGAGAACAATGACAAGGAAAACGAATAAAAATGCATTTATATTGTAATGTGCTCTATAAGTTAAATAGTTCCGGGATTTTTAATTTTGAAATTCGGTAGTCTGTACTATAAAGAATTAAGTCATGACATCGTAAATAAATAAATAATTATTCGGAAAACGAAAACTAAAAAGAGGAACTGAAAAATGAATTCAATTTGAAAAAACAAATGATTTGAGAATTTCAAGCATGAATTTTAGAACATATTGTTCATGTCAATTACAATCTTTATGAATACTTTGAATATTTTCGAACTTGGATTATTTTATGTTTCAAGATTTATTCCTATTTTTGATCATATTCAATAAACGATTTGGTTGGTGCTTTTAACTAGTCATTTTTAGAACAATCAGAATATTTTATGTCACATTAATGCAGAAATGAAAAGTTCTTTTATATGTTGAACAACACTGACTGCCTTCTTCTTTTGTCGTTCGAAAGAACAGGGTAGAAGACCCGCATCGATGGGAAGAACCTCCGCTAATCCAGCCATCGGGTTGAGATTTTTCTTTTTGTTGTAGGGACTCTCGCAATGGATGGAGAGTCCTTGTTCGAGGACTCCGCCACCCGGTTGGAAGCCCCACACTTGGATGCCCCACTTTCTTCTGTGCAATATAATTTTCTCGCCGAGGACGTGGTAAGTTTCTGACAGCGTGCAAGGGACAAGAATGGTCAATATAAAACAAGAAACTTTCAGCCGAGTCTGCGCCTTTCTTTTTTTGTTTTGCGCTTCGTGTTTCTGTATTCTATAAGTCGTATATGCGATAAATGATTTTCAATAGAACTTGGTGCTGAGGGGAAAGAACCCGCCCATAACAACGCAGACGCTAACTTGCAAATGCATACCCGCGTCTCTGAATCAAGTCACTCTCAGTGAAAACGAACACCTGTTTCACTGGGGCAGCCCAACATCGTTGCAAGTCTTTATGAACTACTAATCACCAAATAGCAATACAGAGTATGAACCTCTTTAAATGAGTACTAGCCGGTCTCAGGAGTAGAGTTAGAATATATACCTGAGATCTTCCAGAGCCCATCTATAGAGTCAATATGGGAGTGCTCAGTGTCTAGTCTAACTTTGTTAAAAATATATGCAATTAATCCGCAAACACAATTTCTTTGAAAGTTCAAAACAACTATAATTCTATACGTCTCAAAGTCATCATGTACAAAGACCACACTTCTTGTGAGTTGTGTTTCCTCATATGCAAGGGTTGTCAGTGAACGTATCATAAATAAATATTTTCTGTATTAAGACAGTTTTAGTTCAGAAAAAGGTTTTTTAGGATTCTGCCGTAAAAACAAGTAGTTGATAATCTTTCTATTTTCTCTACAGGTAAGAGGTAAAGGCTGTCTTTATATCTGGCTGAAATTAAATGTTTATAGAGTTTTTCAAATAATTTTGACTAATCGCTCTTCTATTTGTTCTCCTAGATTTTGTTGACTTTAATTGCAGTGACTCATTGTCACATGCAGATTTTTTCAGAACGATATTTACTTCCCAATCACAAAATGAAATATATATTAGTATCAAAAATTCACTGACAGTCTGGTTTTATGTAGACTTAGTCTACAATTGCAATATATACTGGAAAATACGAGTAAACCGGATTAAGGCGACCCGATAAGAAAATATTTTTGATTGACCTGAAAACCCAACAAGTAACGAATAACTGGATAATTCTAGTGGAAATAATTGAAATAATTTGCTATATATGTGTAATATTTCATTTTGAATTAAATAAACGTTCTGGTCTATTCAACTCAAACTGGTTTATACTTTGTCTATTTAAATGATCACAATCTTAAGTTTAACCCCGTTTTTTATTGAATCTACTTATTTTCAATTGCATACAAACACATGTCATTCGACTAACTAATGGCATCTAAAACCAGGTGCAAGAAAACCAATCAAGTTTATTAACATTCACTATTTACATTAAACATTGATGCGAGAATGTTTAAGACATGGATACAAAATGCTTGACAATACCCGCTCGATGCTTCAATTTGGTATCAAAATTTTTGGAATATATACTTATGAACACAAACATTCTATCACGTTAATCGGCAATTTACTTCGGGTTTGCCTCTCATTCGGCGAATAATATTTGAGCTCCTTTTGATTATTGGATGAGGATACAAATGACAAATTAAAAGATTTCCGCAGTAGGCAACAATCCGGTAAATGGTAAGACAACATCAAAATCCCGGAAATGTTTGCTTCCCCGGCTTTTAGAAGAAAGAACAAGAACTCAATTTCAACAGGTAAGCATAGTGGGATTCTATCGCAGAAACTGCAGAAATAGTAAAGGATAAAGAGAAAGGCTTTTCAAGAAAAAAGATAAAAAGACTCTTCTCCGTACTACACATCTCACCATAACAACAGCGTGTTGTTCGGCAGTATATTGAGGGTTCTAATTAGTAGATATAGACTACGAAACCCGCCCGACGGCTTTTCAAAAAAAAAAAAAAATAGTAGATATATATTTTTGATGCGCATTTTATGCCCGTTGATGAGTAAAAATTATCTGAGTTCGGTTAAAGGGTATAATGGGACGAATTTAAGCATCGCCAGTATTTTTCTAACATTTGGGGTAGCTATGGAAATTATTCTTTGTAGTATTGACCTTTGTTACAGAGATTTTTAGTTCGGCTTTACTTTAAACAATGAGGAAAAGAGGAAGAAATAAATAAAATGTAAGAACTAAATTATTAACCACGATCAACTGAGTAATATTCAAAATTCGGTGAGTAAAATAATGGCTCATGTAGATCTAATGAGGATGGAGTAACTAACGAGGAATTATCTACACAAAGTGCTTTGATAGGTGAGATATATCGATTAATATTTCCTAAAAGTACGTTTTGATTAAAAAGTCCCTTACAACTGGGTTAGGATAAGAACCCCAAAAAGTTAGGCGCTTCATGCTCTGCTCGATCATGAAAAATAGAATCGGCCTAATTTTGGTTTGATTGCAACTATACTGTTTTTGAAATGATTTTAGTTTGGTCTTCTGTGTTTCGGTAAGCATTTTCTAAGGATTTGGGGTTCAAAAATTTGAATTTCATCGGCATCAGTTGACGAAGCAGAATGCCAAACGGGAAAACAATAGTTAACAGTAGGACTTATAAGAGTTTTGCACATTAAAAGTTTAGTACTTCAAATTAGAGATTTGCTTGAAAGAAGAGTTGACAATGCTACAGATGCACCAGATGCTTTTCTCAGAACTGACCGAACATGGTAATTAAATTTTAGCCTATGATGTAAGTGAATGCTCAAATATTTTATTGATGTTTTCAGAGGAATATCATGACCATCAATTGATAAAGAGAGTAATTTACTTTCACCTGGAGCAATTCTATGACTGTTCCCATAAGCATTACGAAAGCAGATTAAATCACATTTTTTAGGGTTAATTATCAGAGCCTAATCAAACATATAATTTTTCAGCACGAAAATTAATTTTATTTAAAGCTATTAAGGAACATGTTACAAGAAGGTTAATATCGTCTACGTAAAGAAACATTTTAAAATTGTTATTCATTCCCGCAGAGGGAAACACTCTTGGAGGCTAGCATTCTTTGGGGAGCGCCGCCCTCGCGGACCCGAGGCTATGGACGGCGCCATGAGGTTCCCTCCTGGGCCCAACAAGAAATAAGACCTGATGCGAAACAGGAAAGAAAGAAGCCCCGTTGAAGACCCCGGCAGCAGGCACTGTTCGTAAAACCCCAAGATGGCCGAACTACACATAAGTGCTGTTGGATATCAGGGGAAATTCAAGGCCTGAAGACACGAACACTGCCGTAAACCAGAGACCGTCAATAAGGAAGCATTCTGCGATGCAGTAAAGAAAGTCCTCGGCAAAAGCGCAACTAAAGCCTCGCTCGAGCCGATGGCAACGATCGAAATAAGAGACATTATCTGCGTCACGGACCTGGCTGAGGTAGGAGAGACCATCAAAAGGGACTTCCCTGGCGTGGGCAGAATCAAAGCGAGGCTTACACCAGAAAGCCATAAGGGACAACGCATGGCCATCATTGACATGACCGAAAAGACGCCGAATAGTTTCTGAATAAGGGCAAAGTAAGAATAGAGTGGGTTGTCTCTTGGATACGGCGAAGAACAGCGCCTCTTCTATGTTTCAAATGCCTTGGCTAGGGACACACCGCACAAGTATGCAAAGGACCCGATAGGAGTTCCTTACGTTGCAAATGCGGTGAAATGGGACATAAAATAAAAGAGTGTACAAAGGAGGCAGACTGTATTCATTGCAAGGATGCTGATCCCAGACCGGATCTTGAGCAAGTCTTGGGATCAGGGAAATGTCGGGTTTTCCAGGAAGCCCTAGTCAACGCAAAATCAAAACTTCGATGAACCGCATCCTGCAACTAAACCTACACCGCAGTTCAACCCCCCAAAACCTGCTTGAGTAGTTTGCGAGGGACATAAAAGTCGACTTTTTGCTGCTGAGTGAGCTACACCATGACAAAAATCATGGTATTCTAATGAAACTGGTTCTGCCGCAATCTGTGTTCGCAACAGTGATTTCCAGACGGAGACCTGTGGACCGGGTGTAGTAATTGAGCAGTCCGCCTAGGCAAACTGCTCGAGGGATCTTCACGAAAAAGTTTAAAGCTGCATGTGATGTGCAAAACGAAGAGCGCCAGCAAGAATGAGCTCGACGTCAAGGTTTAAAACAGGAAGCAGCGTAATCAGTACAAATAATACGAGTATATCACTGCCCAATTCAACTGAACCAAAACTGAAACATTTTCTGAAAAATAATAAAATTTCAAGCGAAACAAGGTAGACAAATGCTCATCGGAAAGGGAAATAGCCGAAAATAAAAATTGACATTTATTATGTAAATTACAATTTTTATTATAAAGCTACGATGGTAATGTTAATGGATATATCCAACAATTCAGCTACAAAGTAAATAAAGTCAGCGATTTACAGCCAATCAATAAAGAAAATATGATGGGTTACTTACTTCTATGGGACTCAGCAATTATACCTACTTCTTAAGCGCCAGAAGAATTTCGATCTTTTTACGCCCAATTGTTTATCCATTGGGGGTAAAAAGATCGAAATTCTCCTGGCGCATAAGAAGTAGCTATTATTGCTGAGTTCCATAGAAGTAAGTAGCCCAAATTAGATCAACAAATATTACAATTTTTATTCCGTGCAATGCCAATCGAACTTCTCAAAAATTACGACTCAAAAATAGTTAATAACGATATGTCCAAATAATTAGCATGAAAACAAATTAAAGATAAAAACCTTCCATTTTGATTCTATTAATAAATAAATTAAATACAAATTTACATGAGATTATGATTTTAATTCTCGTCTTGTGCGAACTTGCGAATTGCACTTGGACGTAGTCCCGTTCCGGCGCCAGAACGAGAGGTGCGAGTTGGGTTTCATCGACGACTAGTAGCTTGGCGACTGGCGACAACGGGAGTGTGGCGAGTGGAAGCGGAATGAGTGAGCGCTGTTTGTGAACGATTGTTCAAGTAAAGTGGATAATAGAAATTTCCCTGGTTTTTCGCGCCGCGTAAATTTGTCAGGAGATACCAATCGAAAATTCGATTTAAAATCTAGCATGGCCCATGAATAACTGTGAATTCGTCCGCGACTGTGTTCAAACGTCACCACGGGAAAATTTGCACATATTACTGTAAACAGTAAAACGGAATTTGTTTTTATACATTCGTACGGATGCTAATTCGTTGACTTCGCATTGCCCGTCGCGAATTGGATACGTTATTCTGCTTATGGAACGAAGTGGAAGTGCAAGTTTTATTATAATGATCGTGCAGAAACTGTTACTGAGTGCAGATTTGAGTTTTTACGCGTGACATGTTCCAAACGAGCGATAAATTCAATATGAAGTGATTTGCGCGACAGGCTACATTTTTCCCTCCCGATTTTATTTCATTAACCAAGTGATCATCAAGTAAGTTCTTACATTGTTTGGCGGCCTAGGACCACATAAAGTTGGATTTAACGTTATCTTATCTGAAATAACAAAAAGAAACCACTTAAGCAACTTGCGATGAAACTTTGCGAATGGCTATGCATAACACCGAAATTCCACATATCGGGTTAATGAACGAAAGTAGATATAAACGATGAAAATAAAAAATAAAATAGAAAACATTCTTCGGAAAAAAGTATCCTCTATCATCGCCTGTTGAATATTCAGACCCGGAAATACCAGAAACGATATGCATAAGCAATTTATCATAAGACGAAAATGATATTTTCTTAACTCCAAAAGAAGATCTAAACGAAATCATAGTGGACACATGTTATGGAGCATCAATTTTACGTGGAGCTCGTTTGTATGCTCCAGGAGTGTTAGCAATGAAATCTGGAACAAATGCAGAAGATGTATATGTCTATACTGATTTAGAGGGAAAATGTAGGAGGGGAACTAACAATTTATGCGAATCCACAAAGAACATTTTTCTAGGCTTGGCATCGCTCAACTATAATTTTTGTTGTTTGTCATTGGGAACTTTCCGCATTAACGATTCAAATTTTCATGGCAATCTTACCCCCACCAACCACGAGCACTCGTCGAAGGAGTGGGTAAGTAACTTGTTTTAATCTTATTTACATTATACAGCGAACACATTGTTTTGAATATAAAAAAATGTATGATCTTATTTATATTATACATTGATAACATTCTTTTGAATTAAAAAAAAAAAATTGCGATTTTATTTATATTATGTATTAATAACATTTTGTTTGAATATTAAGAAAATTTTTACGATCTTTTCGAGATAAAAAGAAGGAAAAAAACAAAGTACTCGTATATACGAGGGCGGTTCAAATATGGTAGAGACAAACGCTGTAGATGGCACGCATGTATGTTTTGAAGGTCGTAGCTTGAGTATGTGATAGCTGGGTCCCTTACGAACAGTGTGGCATAGTTTTCGTCGGGAGTGCATGTTTCACACGCGTGCTACGACCATGAGTGTACGTCAAGTGTCGACCGCCGTTGCGTAACGTTTTGTCATTCGTTTTTTAGTGTGGGAAGGCGTTTAAAACACGGAAATATTTCTGCGTTTGCATTAATATGAAAAAAAGGATTATTTTTTTTGCAGTTTTCTCAACACTGATTCATATAATTAATGTTTCCAATAATTTTACTTTAGACTGTTCTGAAGCCAAGAACTATTTCATTTGCAATGCTATTTGATTTTTAAAACCATATTTACAATGTACGCACTAATTACCTAATACAAAGATAGAGGACAGACGTCCATAGCTACTTAATTTCAATTTTTTTTCTTCACTCACATTTAAGACTGTAATAAAATGTATATATAAGAGGAAATAAATAGATTCGGTCTTTCTATTTTGAACCATAACCGGGTATGGGACCCGCCACGTTGGCTGGCCCCTCCGCTCATGAGCTAGCCATCGAGTGAGCTTTCCCCTATTTTCGCTGTTACAGGTGCTCTCGCAGGGCTGCTTGGCCTTCCACAGCCGATATAGGCCAAGGCAGCATTTTTTGGATTTCGATACAATTGGGAGGGGTGCGTGGGGGCACCGCTACCACCTGGATGCCTAACTCTTATTTGTAGGCCATGATCGTACTCAGCAGGGACGAAATCATCTTGAATATCGCGGGCGACTAATTGCTTATTTGACGTCGCATTTTTTTCTTTGTGATCCCTTTCGGCAGATTACTACGGCCATTGGCACCTTTTTCACCAGCCAATCGGTTTTGCCCCTTTGACTCCGGTCACCAAATAAATCGTAAGTGCGAAAATATTTTGTAGGAGGCCCTTGTGCTGTGGGGAAAAGAAACCGCTCCACGACACCGCAGAGCTAGCTGGCCAGCGCGCTTACGCGTCCCCAGACAAGGCCATTTCCAGCGTAGCACTGATTCCGCTCGCTGAGGCAGCAGAACACCACTGCAGTCCTTAACGGACATTCTTAACCCCTCATGATCAGTACAGGGGGATGGTTTCGTGTTAATTCGATGCTCAGGGACCACCTGCTTTAGCGTGTACCTAACCCCGAACGAACCGATATCAAGGTGCTCGTTGGGGGAGATATCAACGCTAAAAGAATCCCAGAAATGGCGGCCACGACGGCGCTCGTTGTACTAAACAGCGGAAATATGCCGACTTTCCGCCGTATTGACTACAAGAACCTCAGAGTCCTTAGTACGGAGGATACACAATGGGAGAGTATTAAAGGACTACTCAGCCAGTGATCATCAGTTCATTCTGCATGAGATCAATGGTGTTGTCTACCGACGTCCATGCTCTCAACTTTCTACAATTGGGTGCAACATTCGAAGGATGGAAGTCGAGAGGTTCGTCGAGGTGCTCACGACAGGGTGCTGCGCTGCAGGGTGATTCGCAGGAGACAGAAGAACTGGGAGCTTAAGATTTGGTGAACTCAACTATGAGCATCATCACGACTGCTTGCAACGCTTCTATACCCCGTCGAAAACCCCGCGACGGCAAGCCTCCAGTGTACTGGTGGTCGACTGAAATCGCTGAAAAGCGAAAGGGTGTGTCACAAGCTTCGGAACCGTGACGAGGCATGCATCCGTGCCTTCGCAAATTGATTAAACCCAGTAAAGCTCGCTGCTAGCAAGATCTAGTAGACCATGTGAACAAGGATCCATGGGGCCTTGGCTACAAGCTAGTTATGCGAGCTTGGTGCCCTACGGACGCCTTACATACATAATACGCAAAAGATGGACGAGATACTGCGGGCACTCTTCTCTGCCCATCCCGTTCGTGTTGACGCGGTCCACGGAAAAACAGCAATCGAGTATCCACTCTTCACACAGCCAGAACTGGAAGAGGCAGTCCTTTCGCTGAAAGCTAGGAAGGCTCCAGGCCCAGATGGTATTCCAGCTGAGGTGTTGCACTTGTCTCCCATCATTGTCCTGACTTGCTGCTCAGGACATTCAACGCTTGTCTACGGGACGGGCTTTTCACGGTATGATGAAAGGTGGCGAGACTCGTGCTGATCAGCAAGGGGAAGAGAAATCACACATCGCCCTCTGCATACCGGCCGTTATGCATGCCAGACACTGCTGGGACTATGCTAGAGAAACTCATCAAGGGAAGACTCACTGACGCGATTCGTGCCGCTGTGGACCTATCTCCTCGGCAGTATGGCTTTAAAGCACGACGCTCTACTATTCAGCTCTGCTAGATAGATGGATATTCTGGATACTCTGAAAATCCCTTTTTAAGTTCGAGAATATCTAACCCTGCTTCTGAGAGAATGACCGAAGCCTGCTTTACAACACGACACAGGGTCAACGAAGGATGGAAGTTACATCGGGTGTTGCCCAGGGATCTATCTTTGGTCCAGACCTGTTTAACGTATCTTACGGCGGGCTGCTGAGACTGGAGATACCAGATGAGTCGCGCTTGATCGGCTATGAGGATGATGTTGCGGCTCTAGTCACTGGACGCACCGTTGCACAAGCGCAACTGTAGTAATCGAGCAGTCACACCAGCAAACTGCTCGAAAACCTTCCTATCTCCTATCCAAAATTGTATTGGCAGATTTAAAAAAAAAAATGTAATTATTTCCATTGTGATTGTAATTCGTAGAATAATTTTTCTTTTCTTTTTTTTATATTAAATGTAACTTTATATCAAATTTTCCTCTATATGAAAATTTAAATGTTTTTTTGCTTTAATTATATTTTCCATGAAATTTAATTTTCATTAGTATCTAAAATTTTCATTTCCTTACTTCATGTAAATTTCTTCACTTCATGTAAATTTTCTTCGCTTTATTTAAATTTCTTTAGTTCATTTAAAAATTCCCTACTGCAGTGAATTTTGGTCTTAAAAAATTTAAATCTGCCCATCACAATTTAGGATGTGGAAACACTGATTTAGAGCAGGGCAACGGTGCATTACATAAAAATGCATTCGAGTTCAGCTGAGTGGGCAGCTGATAAAATTTTACCGGTAGCGACACGGGGAAAAAGAAGAAAAGACAAGTTTGCTTACGGATCGGGAGTCCGCTTAAAATCGCCAAAGAGACAAGTCGGAAAAATCGTAAAGCGCAAGCACGGCGGCCGGGAATGGGAGCATTGCAAGTGATACTGTGCGTCGAATTTAAGCGGTATTTGCATGGATTGGAATTTCAAACTAATGCTGTAGTGTATAGATTATCTTATAAAGATGTTGTGCGAATTGTAAACACTTCGTTAGGAGTGTGGATTAGTGAAAAGTGGAATAAAATTCAAGTGATCCATGAAAATGTATGATCGAAGTGTTTTCGCTTGGATGTGCACAGGTTTCTCCCTCCCTTAAATCATCTGTCAAAAAGTTATTCTTTGTGCCAGATATAATCAAGTCCCCAAATGAGATACCGTGAAATCGAAAAACAATTTGAAAAAGGTGTCTTTGATTTGCCCCCAAATCGAGTTACAATTATGCGCTCAATGCGATTGATCTGGAAAGTAGTCAAAAATAACAATTAGAGATTCGTCGAAAAATATCGGTTGTGAACGGTTCCAGGCCAACTCTGTTAATTTCTCGCAATTATAAATTAAATAATGCTCGACTTGGATTTTTTCAATGTTTAATTTTGGTACTATTTCAATCATGTACACTAACGATCGTAGAACAAAGTGTATTCATTTTTTGTTCGTGTGCGGTACGTTCCTTTTAAGCACGTGTTAGCCGAAATTTTTATTGTTGAACTATCTTTCGAATTTCTCCACATAACAGCGGTCGAAATTGATTTTATCATTATAACGAGTTCGAACATTAAATTAGTTTAATTTACGTGGCATCCTATTGAATATTTTTACAATAATATTGATTGGTTTACGAGTATTAAGAAAAGTGAAAAAATATTTATCATTTGTGTGAGGGCCCTGTCATATTTTCATTTGGACAGAAACATTTTTGTTGATCTGCTTGCCGAAGATCCATATATCGAAGCCTTCTGGAGTGGGGTTGCGTACCAGGAGTGTAATTAAGAACGTGCACGGATGAGGTGATACGAGTTTGGGCAATTTTACACCGTTGTGAAATATAGCAAGAATCTTCGGATTGGGAAAAATGGAAGTCAACCTAAGGCTGTTCGAGTGTGATTTTAGTTAGAGTTACGTTATAGTTCCACCCACTGCATCATTTTTAGTTGTGATTAAGAAATCAATGATTGAAGCGCTTTTAATTAATCCTTCTTTAGGAACATTCCACCACATCATCAGCGGGCGCCCGACGACGATGTAGGTGAGTACCTGTTGTTTTTTCTCTTAAATTTTTATAAATGATAATTTTTATAATTGATTAATTTTTTTTTTATTTGAGTAATTTTCTTTCGATGTGTTTGATTAAAATTACTTTACTTTGATGTACCGGATTTAAGATTCTTTCTTTTAATTGAATTGCTTTACAATTGATACTTTTGAAATTGTTAAATTCTCTTTTTTTTTGATATGTTGGAGTAAATTTTCTTTTTTTTGTATGCATGGGTTAAAATTTCGTATTTGAATGTATTCAACTACAAATTCCTTTTGGATTCATTGGATTAAAGAGCCTTTTGTTTTATTGAAGTTTTTTTTCTTAAATGCGTCTTCTGTTAGATATTTCATTATCTTTTTTTTTTTTTTTAAAAGCGTGCGCCAAAGTAGGCGCTGTTGATTACTCGAACATAGGGGATTATGCACGACAGGTTGATATTGACAATACACTAACAGACGTGATAACTGTTAAAGTAAAAGAAAAAGGATTTGGCAAGTTGTTATTATTTATTGAAATTTTAAAGGAAAATATGATGATGATATAATAATGGATTGCTAAACGGACCCCAATCGTCGGTCTTTACATTCTGCCCCTCTGGCCGGGTATAGGACCCGCTACGATGGTAGGCGGTTAACTGAAAATGGGCTAGCCATCGGGTGCGTTCCACCTATTTTGTTGTTGTCAGGGGCTCTTGCCGGGTTAAGTGGCATTCAGCTCAAGTGCCCTTTCTATGGCATAGGGTTATGTGACCCGATCACATAATTCTATGGCATAAATCGGTCACATTTATATTTCTCGCTTGATGGGAAGGCTCATTCAAAGTATGTTTGTATGAGTTTTCAACTCAACAGACTCAAGTCAACCGGATGGATGTGGTGTCCCCTCACACCCGCCCAACCGGACAAGATCCAAATGTTGAAGTGGCCATATATTTCGGGCCACATCAACATTTGGATCTTGTCCGGTTGGGCGGGTGTGAGGGGACACCACATCCATCCGGTTGCCCCACTCTTATTTGTGGGCCATAAGAATCGTCGGGTAACGACGAAGCCTTCCCAAGTCCGTCTGTTTTTTACCCGTTTCAACTTGTTCTCTGAGCGAGCAATTTTCCCCTTGGTTAGTTACCTACATTTTTCTGAGACCTAAGAATTCGTGAATGCGAAATTCTTTTGTAATGGGTCCTTGTGCTGGGGGAATGAACGCGCCCCACGACATCGCAACACTAGCCTGCCAGCGCATTCACGCGTCCCCAGACAAGGCCAATCTCGGCGAATCCTAGCATCCTTTTTCGACGAGGCAGCAGACTATCGCTGCAGTCCTTAACGGACAATTTATACCTCATTTTCACTACACAACTTAGGCACGACAGGTTGAGACTGGATGACTGCTCAAGGGTTCAGTTTAGCACTGGAGAAACCCGAAGTGGTCATCTTGACAAAAAAGAGAACCCCTAGAGTAAGATGATCAGTATTTGAGACATACTAATCGAATCGAAGCCGGCGGTGAAGTACCTGGGGCTACTGATCGACTCGAAGATGAGTTTCTCTGAGCAAATCATTGCAACGGCTGAGAAGGCTAATTCGGGAGTATCGGCCCTAAGTCAACTTATAACCAACGTAAGGGGACCCAGCCCATCAAGAAGACCCCTATTGATGACTGCTGTAGGGTCAGTGCTACTTACGGAGCAGAAATATGTGGCGACGCTCTCAGTAAGGAGGTATACCGAAAACACTTGGCACAGACACAGAGAAGAGGAGCACTGAGGATTGCATCTTCATATGCGACAGTCTCTGATTCGGCGGTGAGAAATATTGCAGGCGTGATAACTGTTGCCCTCCTTGCTAGAGAATGCCGCACTATTTACCTGCGTCGAAGCGAGGATACGAGGGAGATGATTGTCCGCGAGGAGAGACAGCGCTCACTCAACGATCGGCAGCTGTCTTGGGTGAATTGTACGAAGGTAAGATGGACTGCTCGCCTCACCCCGGATGTGAGGCCGTGGCTAAATCGAAAGTATGGTGAGACTGAATTCTATCCGACCCAGATTTTGAGCGGGCTTGGGTGTTGCCAGTCGTACATGCACAAGATTGGTAAGTCACGGTCTCCCGATTGTTGGTTTTGCCCAGGAGAGGAAGACATTGCCCGCCACACATTTTTTGCGTGCACGAAATGGGACAGGCTGCGAAAGGACATCTACAGGGAGACGGAAGAGCTCACACGAGATCATATAGTCGTAGTGATGCTCGAATTGGTTGACAAATGGAAACAGGTGGCACATTATGCTTGGGCAGTCCTAAAAGATAAAAGGGACTCATAGCAGCCGGGGGTGTTGGGGCTGGGGTGTCGCTTGTCTGGCACTTCCTCCTCCCGTCTCCCCTCCCGCTAGAAGAAGGATCCCCCAGCTTGAAGGCGCATCACGGCGTAACAAAACGAAACCTAGCCCGAAGTAATGTTTCAAACGGTCCCAGGCTGGGTTCTCAGGTTGACAGGGGAGGTGTTTAGTGGGTTGTCCAGTCGCCTTCTTGCGAGCATGGGATTCCCACACTCTGTGCGTAAATGGGCAGTCACCTCCCTAGCACAAAAAAAGGCTGAATATGCTTGCCTCATTTTTTGTAAGGTTGATGAAGGTACTTCCGCTCCCAATATATTTTTGGCCCCGTCAGTTACATAGACGAGATGAGAGTCACCAATACATAGCTGCTAAATATTTCGTCAAGTCTTCTCCCATTATATGAGCGTCGTATAATGGGTTACTGGCTTCGAGGGTTACCTTGAGATTACATGGTCGAGTTATAATCTCTGATGGGATAATGTTATTAAAGCTAGTCTTGAATTTGTGGTATACAGATGAGTAGCTGCAAGCTGATTGGCTTAAGGCCTCCAATATCGTGCTGCGGAAGTTGCAGTACAAACGCTTACTAAGTTCTCTAGCGGTCAGCAGTTCAGCTATTTCTTTGGTCTAAGTTCCCCTGCCATTTCAAAAGCATATACATTAGCGGTGCAACATGGGAATCCTAGATACAGCTTGAGGACTTTGGGTTTGATAGAATCTCTGCGTTTGAAGAAAGGTCGTGATGCCATATTCAAGTTTCGGTCTGATGTGCGTTTTGCAGAGGTTAAGGGTAATGGTAGGTTCATGGGTCTACACTACATACTGATAAAATTTTGCTGGCAATCCTTTCTGACAATAGTATCACTCCATTCCTTGAGGGATCCGGATCTGCATATCGTACTACCCAAACATTGAATGCTACATTGCCAAGCGAAATACTTTCTATAGATTTTTAAGGTGGGTTGTGGGAGTTTGTCTAGAGAAAATAATGGCTGATAATATATTAAATCTGAGTTAGATGTAACTGGTAAATGTGACACGTTTAATATCGCATTTGGAAATACAGGTGTTGCTCCTGTTTAAAATCCGAAATTCCAAAACGTCGTTATTTTGTAATTTTGTGGGTTAAAGAACTTATGTTGTTGCAACAGGTTAATCATTGTTTATGATATTAGACATTAATTTAAACGATTTTTTATCCGATTCAGAGCAAAATGGATATTCATACATTTTATTGACTAGAGTTTTATAAAGTGACAGATACTCACATTTTGAAATATCATATTGCGTTGCATATTTCAGAGTCACAAACGCAAATTGTGTTTGCATCTCTCCGAATCCTTTGGATTTAAGATCAATTTTATCCACTGTTCCATAGTTCGAGAATTCATTCCGCAGTACATCCTCGCTGACCGTATTTGGCAAATTACCCACAAATATTCTAGTGGCAGCCCCACTATCATCATTCACGTCCATCCTTGTTGGATTGTAATAAAATATATGTGAATACAAATTGAATCCTTAACACATTTCCAAAAATTGACAACTTATGCTACGCGCTACACACCAATCGCACATGTTCACCTGTCAAAATTGTAGTCGTCGAATCTTGTTATGACAATTCTCTCGGCAGTCAAAATCAAAATTCCGCTATTGGTCGAAAATGCATTTTCGCCATTTCGCTTCTGTTCTAGTGCAGCTTCAAACCATTCGTTTCTTAAGAGGGCAGAAAGTGTTGGTGAAAGCAAACCAACTTTATCTTATCTTCAATTTACTATCCATTATGTTTTGTTTCCATCTTATTTGCGCAAGGCCTTGACTATTCACTTAAATTTTGCAGAATTTCCTAAATATAAATTTCATCAATCATAGTTGCCCCGATACACGACTGTCAAATAAGTGTCATCTTTCCTCTTCGCTTGAAACACTTGTGCCAACATTTCGGAATCGATTTGAAATTGAAGCAACGTCCAGTCATTTTTACACCAACAACAACAACAAGACGAGCTACATCTATCATACACGAACGAAAATTTCAACATTAGCAGTTAAGTGCAGTCTCCATTATATCTCTTATTGGAAACCGATCAAAAAGCAGCGTGTTTAATCGAGTGTTTGGAAATTGATTCTCTGAAAAGTGTAAAACATTGTGGAGGATACGTGCAGGAGTTTCGGTCGGATTCGAAATTAAATTAAGTTTTGTCGTAGTGTTGTTGCGAGAATGGCGGAGGGACAGGACGACGCGAAAAAGATTACGTTGACGGTGAAAACACCAAAGGAGAAGCGAACAATTGAAGTAGACGAGGATGCCGAAATAAAAGACGTAAGTAAGCTCCGAGTGGTGTAATTGCTGTTCATATTTGTAGCGATATATTGCGCCGCACATGGAAATTTCTCGTGACCACGACGAGACAGTCAGTAGTCGGTCGGTACGTAGTTTAATGAATGCCAGTCTGATGCGATGATGATTAATTTGATTGCAAGATGTTGACAGAGCCCGTGATGGTCGGGGAACTTGTTCCATCCGATTATCGTCTGACGTTTGATGGCTTTTAAAGTGTAAATCGAAGAAAACGATTCGACCCGGTTAGGAGTTGCGACACAATCCTGGAATTTTGCAATTGCGCTCGCCGGGGATTTATTTGCACTTTGACAGCTGTCGGATGATGTCTCAGAATGAGTTCAGTGAAATTTCGTAGCGCTAGCAATTTAGGCGCGCGATTGGGTGATTCATGTAGCAGAAAGAAAATATGCAGACAGAGATTTATGTTATTTCATGATTCTCGTTAGTGAAAACATATTCCGCCCTTGGTCCCTTGCGACAGGTGCTAGGGCTAATTCAATTTTCTGCTGCTTACGTGTGCCTATCGCTGAGTGGATGACACAGCAAAGAAATTCATAGAATTCGGAAGCTAGACCTAATTATGTTTAATTGAATTGCTACCTACCCTCGAATGGAGACGACTACTGTAGTAGAATTGCACCTGATAAAAGCAAGGAAAGTTGGTCGACTTGGGTTCGATGTGTAAACGAGAAATGACGTCAAAGCTAATACAGAGATTATTTTGTTGCGCAATGATAACAATTTCCTCACGATAAGACTTAACGGAGTGGGTTCATCCTGTTAAAAGTTGACTATTTCAAGTACTTTAATTCGAACTTCTAATTTTTGAATAAAGTTTACAGTAAAATACTCGGTGTCCAATTAACTCAGCTTAGTGGCATCAGTTCAAGGAGACCAATTTATTTAGCTGCTCAGCTGATTGACAGCCCCAAAATGACCTTCCACACTAATTTTTCACCGTCTACTCAATTACAACTTCTTGTGGGTTATTCCAAACAGTGCCTAGGAATGTTAAAGCCAAGGCCATGCCACTGTCCATGGTTTGAGCAATTGCTTGGAGCGAAATTGTACCAAAACTCGTAAAATTAGAGAAAAAATTAAACAGTATGTTCTGGAATAAAAAAAGTAGCACCCTATTCCAATGAAGTAGGGGAGTACCCACATTAAAATTACTTGTTTGCAAATATTACAGCTTGTTTTTCCTTGTTCAGTCTTTAAAATTGAGGTGGACAATTTAATAGGTAGGCGCTGATAAAACTTTAAAGTGAATTAATTAAAAAATTATTTAGTTGCAGAAGAGTTGAGTTTCAGCTCTTTGAATTTCTTGGCTTAAGTGAAGTTTAAATTCTGTCATAAATTATAATTAGCTGTGTGAAATAAGTGGAGTGGTTACTAGTGTCGTTTTATCAAGTTTTCGAGATAAGTAGCGATCTTTCAAGTCATCAATTTCATTGATTAAATTTTTACTTAGGCGAACGAAAATTAACGGAACCGGGAATTCTTACTTTGGTCTAGGAGTGAGATTCCCGTGTAGCTAAATTTATTCTAAACAATTTTTGAATTTAATTTTAAATTTATATTTTGATATTTTAAATTATTTTTTTTTTTTGCAAGTACGGATTTCTGCATTTTTTTCACTAACTATATTAAATAAATCAAGGATAATAAAAAATTTTATAAAAAGCAAATAATTAAAAAAGTTAAAAATATAATGGCTACTAAACCAGATAAGTGTGGGAAGTGTAGGAAACCCGTGGAGGATATCCACTCGGTGTGATGGCTTCTGCCTCAAGTGGTTTCATTTGAGGTGTATCAAAATGTCGGAGGAGAGATATCGGGCTATTATGGACATCACCGAAGATGTGATTTGGATGTGTGCCGGATGTAGAGCTCAGCACCGTAAATCTAAAGAAGACCAACTCTTCCAACAAATGAAAAACTTGCAAAGCCAAGTCGAAGAGATGCGCTCAAATGTCACCTTATTAATAGATAAATCTACGTCTGCGAGCAAGCCCTCATATGCCGAAATTATTAAAAGTTCTACTTCTCCTCCATCAGTGCATCGATCTAATACAATATCGCAAAAAGGGATTATAATTAAGCCTAAAAATCACTCTTCATCAGAAAAACCACTGATTGATTTTAAGTCGAAGATCAGGCCATCAAAATGTAAAATTCCTCTACAACTAATGAGTCCTATTCGTAATGGTGGGGCGATTATAAAAACATCGACAAATGAAAATACTACTTCGCTTTTAAATATAGCAATGGATGCAATGAAAGAGGAGTATGATGTTGCTGAGACCAGATTGCGACAGCCTAGACTTGTCATCAATGCACTAGATAAACAATACGCAAATAATGAACTAAGAAATGAGATCCAGGCATTAAATCCCAATATAGAGGAGCGTGATTCTATGGAACTTGTACATGCTAGGCGAACAAGAAATGGAAGGTGGTTGCACATCATCCAGGTAAACGGGAGCATGTATAAGAGGCTTGCGAATAGATACATTAATATAGATTATAGATCGTATTTTGTGAAGGAGGACTTCAACGTAACGAGGTGTTATAAGTGTCAAAAATACAACCACAAAACATCAAAATGTGAAGGGGAGCAAATATGTGTAAAATGTGGAGGAAAGCATGACCTAAAGGACTGCAAAAGCACGATTGAGAAGTGCTCTAACTGTATTGGTAACAATAACAATGCTGATCATTCTCACAGAGCTGACTCTGTAGAGTGTCCGGAGTTTCAACGCAGAATATTGATCGCCAGGAGGAGTACCGACTACAACTTTGATGATTGCTTATCTTTCTAATCAATCAAGTGGAACAAATTTAACACTTATGTATGCTTATATAAGAAGCTTAAGACATAAGCTAAGTGATATTCAGATTTACCTGCAGCAAAATCCTGACATAGATTTGATTATTCTAAATGAAATCTGGATTTACCCAGAAGAAGCACGGTTTTACAATATTGAAGGATATAATGCGGTATTCTCCTGCAGACCTGGAAGAGGTGGAGGTACAGCAATCTACGTAAAAAATACAATCAATTTCATTACCAAGAGAGTGATGCCTGATAAGTATAACGTTATAATAATTGAAGTACGCCATGCAGGTAAAAAAATAAAATTAGGGACGTACTACAACCCCAATCGAATGAATGCGCAAGATTTTTGCACAGTACTAGATACATTATTCTCAACTGAAAAAAATTTGATCACAGTAGCGGACACAAACATTGATGTGCTAACGGAATCACCAGAAACACGGATTTATAAGGATACGCTAGAAACGAATGGAACGGTAATCATAAACAACAACCAAATTACTCGCCCAGTGTCAAATACCTGTCTGGATCATATAGTAACCAATGATTTAAAAGTCGCTGAAAGCATGACATACATATTTGAGGACTGGCCGAAACTGGATCATCGTGTAATAAAAATTGCTATTCAAGACCAAACCCTGAACAAACAGAAGCCGACCTACAAAACGTTCAGATTTCTAGACAAGGAGCTCTTTAAATCAAACATACGAGACTTACTGGAAAAGCGGAAACCAAATAGTATTATTGAACTCAAAAATATCATCATATCTGCTAAGCAAAGTTCTACAATTGAGAAAAAAATCAGGTTTCGACAACGGACTTGGATAACGAAAAAAGTAATTGATGCAAGTATTAAAAAAAGGAAGGCATACATGGACTACAGGAAGAACAGTGGAAACCAGGCTTTCAAGTTTCTGTATATGCAAGCGAAAAAAGAATCGAAACGACTGGTGAAAGAGGCTAAATTCTTATATTTCTCAAGAAGAATGGAAACAGCGGCTGACAACTCCCGCGAAATATGGAAAATAATAAATGAGGTAAAGGATAACTCTTCAGCCCAGGGTATATCACAAAACTTTCAACTGAATCCTGATGGGCCCTCTAACACATCGTGTCCACGTGACGCGGCGAACTCATTGAATAATTTTTTTTCAACAATTGGTGGAAGAATCACTAAAGAAATCGTTGCCAGTTCAGCAGGCAATGTAAATAATACAAATATCGCAATAAATTCCATCTTTCACATTCATCAATCAAATAAAAGGGAAGTCTTAAATGTCATCAATGAATTGAAAAAGAATACGGCGCCAGGCATTGATAGCATCACGATGAATGAGATTAGTATAATAAAGGAGGACATAGCCCAGATTATGGCAAATTTTATAAACGTGCATATTAGGAATTTTCCGGAAGAAGAAAAACTTGCAAAAATAGTTCCTATATTTAAGGGTGGTGATCATCTTGACCCGAATAACTATCGCCCGATTGCGCTGCTGACGGGATTTAGTAAGATATTTGAAAAAATACTAAACAATCAATTAACATCATTCTTAGCTGAAAACTCTATCATAAGCCAACATCAGTTTGGTTTTCAAAAGAACAAGAGTACTCTGGATGCCCTACATTCTGTCACACGTTTCATCAATCTAGGACTTGACAGAGGTGATTATGTCATCGCAATTTTTGTGGATTTGAAAAAAGCATTTGATACAGTTGATCATGATCTCTTGCTTCGTAAACTTGAATCGTATGGTATTCAGGGTAGTCCTAAGCAGTTGTTTAAGAGTTACTTGGAGGGAAGATCGCAGAGAACTTTAATCAACAATGTCCTGAGCGACCATGCACCTACGGAAACAGGAGTTCCCCAAGGTTCAATACTGGGCCCAACTTTGTTCCTGCTATACACAAATAATCTAAATACATGTGGGCTGACGGGATATCACACATTTTATGCTGATGACACAGTTCTACTTTATTCAGTACGAGACAAAACTGCCATTGAGAACACTATCAACGACGATCTAGGAAAATTCGATCAGTGGTTAATTGGAAACAAACTAGTATTGAACACATCAAAGACAAAATATATTGTTTTTTGTGGATTTGAAAAAAGCATTTGATACAGTTGATCATGATCTCTTGCTTCGTAAACTTGAATCGTATGGTATTCAGGGTAGTCCTTAGCAGTTGTTTAAGAGTTACTTGGAGGGAAGATCGCAGAGAACTTTAATCAACAATGTCCTGAGCGACCATGCACCTACGGAAACAGGAGTTCCCCAAGGTTCAATACTGGGCCCAACTTTGTTCCTGCTATACACAAATAATCTAAATACATGTGGGCTGACGGGATATCACACATTATATGCTGATGACACAGTTCTACTTTATTTAGTACGAGACAAAACTGCCATTGAGAACACTATCAACGACGATCTAGGAAAATTCCATCAGTGGTTAATTGGAAACAAACTAGTATTGAACACATCAAAGACAAAATATATTGTTTTTTGTGGATTTGAAAAAAGCATTTGATACAGTTGATCATGATCTCTTGCTTCGTAAACTTGAATCGTATGGTATTCAGGGTAGTCCTTAGCAGTTGTTTAAGAGTTACTTGGAGGGAAGATCGCAGAGAACTTTAATCAACAATGTCCTGAGCGACCATGCACCTACGGAAACAGGAGTTCCCCAAGGTTCAATACTGGGCCCAACTTTGTTCCTGCTATACACAAATAATCTAAATACATGTGGGCTGACGGGATATCACACATTTTATGCTGATGACACAGTTCTACTTTATTCAGTACGAGACAAAACTGCCATTGAGAACACTATCAACGACGATCTAGGAAAATTCCATCAGTGGTTAATTGGAAACAAACTTGTATTGAACACATCAAAGACAAAATATATTGTTTTTAAGCAAAAGAACAAAGGAGACATAGATGTCGAACTAAATATTAACGGCGAAAAATTGCAAAGAGTGCTAGAAATGAAATATCTTGGTCATTTCATAGACCATCGTATGACCTGGTTACCACACATAAATAGCTTAAGAAGGCAATTAGCCCCAATAATAGGATTGTTAAGAATATATGAGGATTTTCCAATGCACATCAAGAAACTTGTTCTAAATGCGTTTGTCCTGGCGAAATTGCATTATGGAGCACTTATTTGGAGTCAATCAGCGAAGCAACATTTAAACAGTATATCCAGGCTGCTGACCAAAGCGTATAAAAACATTCTGAAGCTGCCAATGCTTACTCAAACTAGTTTGGTTTACCAATTGGCAAAATCATTAACCTTTAGTCAAATTATTATTATGGAGAAAGCGAAGTTTATCTACAGAAATTTAAAAACTAATGGATCCGAACGAGCGCCATTAATTAAGGTATCACAGATCAACCCATATAATGCGAGGAATGCAAATCAATTCGTAATACCTTTTACCAGAGCGGATCGACTAAAGAACGATGCAACGAATGATGCTCTGCGTATATATAACAATCTACCAGAAATTGTTAAGGAAGCAAACTCACTTTTGGTATTTAAGAAAAGACTAAGGGAGCATTTAATGTGTACTGATTGAAGCGTGGACCTGTAATTCTGCTTTTATGAGCCCAGTATCTTAGGGCGTTCTTTTTGACCCTATCGGCGAGATACTGAAGTGACAGTTACTCAGAGTTTTTTTTTGAATGCGTCGTATGATATTGAATTTTTTTTTTATCTCTGAGAGCTGATCATGATTTTTTTGGACTAAATGTTCACGAAAAGGACTAGTTCACATTATATTGTGTGCCCCCTTATACCGATGTGTTAAACATTGTCTGGGTGGCACAAAGGACCAAGCGACGTAATGTGAATGCAGATCGCAGGAGCGTTGTGCGACGAAGAAAGAGTGATGGAGAAAGTGGTAGGGAATAGAGGTAATTAAAAAAAAAAAAGATAAGATTTTGGGCAAATTAAACTTATTGAATGAATAATTATAAGATTGCAATAATACTAGATAGGTCGTGGACCTCACTGTCGTGCAGGGGAAAGAAGACGATTCCATCAGCTCCGAGTTGAGGGGAAAACCTACTAGTTTTTGTTTTTTTAATGCCTCCATTCCCTACCACTCTATCCACCGCACAACGCTCGTGCGATCTGCATTCACGTCCTGTCGCTTTGTCAAGTGTGTAACATATACAATGTTTAATACATCGGTATAAGGGGGCACACAAAATAATGTGAACTAATCCCTTCATGAATATCCAGTCCAAACTCATGACCAGCTCACAGAGTTAAAAAAAAAATTCAATACAATACGACGCATTCAAAAAAACTTTTGAGTAACTGTCTCCACTTTCTCGCCGATAGGGTCAAAAATGTCCCTAAGATACTGAGCTTTAAAAGCAGGTCTTCAGGTCCACGCTTCAATCAGTGTTCTATCTACGTCTAGCACTCGTTGCGTGTAGACGTGCTTTTAATCGCTCCTGTCATTAATTTTAAAAATTAATTATTTTTTCACAAGTCAGTTTCAGAAAATTGAATTAATTTTTTACGAGCCAGTCAAAAGCATATTTTGATTTTATTGAGAGAGCATTTATCGTCGAAGGCGACCCACGGAATCAATAAATCGACAAAAGCAAATAAACCGAAGACTAACTCGGGACTGCTGTATGGAGGAGCCCGACGGCTTCCCTCCTTTGAGGGGCCCCCGGGAGAATAACAATGCGAAATTGGCGGCAAGCGTCAATACGCGAAGACACACGAGTACCCAGGACTCCGCAGATGGTGGGCGTAAAACTCAAGTAGTCGAAGATACGCAAGAAGTGGGTCGACTTCAAGCTGAAATTCAAGAATTGAAAATAAGACTGAAAACGTACGAAGATATGTTCGAGAGAGCGAAGAAAGTTCAAGATGCAGAACCGGTATGACAAAAAAATACGGAAACTAAGCACAAGAAAGCTGTCCAAGTCATCCCAGAAGAAGTACTAAGTGCTGGAGGCGCTAACGACAGCCAGAACTACTAAGCAGCGCTGGACGGACTCTAACAAGAAATGGACGTTGACGAAAGTACTTAAGGCAATGCTAGTCAAGATAATGATAATTTTATATTTTATTTAAAAAATAAAAATAAGGAGTTGAAACCAGCCCGTAGTTCTGCTGATCCTCCTCAAAAAGTTCCGCCGATTATTGTATTCGGTTAAAGCGGAAAGGACATGGTTCGACTGTTGGCAGCCGAAAATAAATTAACAAATTTCGAGATTAAAAGAATCAATGCCGAAAAGTTGACTATCAGAACGAAATCACTGGTTGATTTCAAATCAGCAAAAAATGCTCTAAATTCACACACTTCACATGTAACCCGAAAAGCGAGAAGAACCAGACACCCTTTTTGATGAAGGCCTTGGACTGCGGAGAAGATACCGTCGATCTTCTTCAGGTGCTCAAGGAACCAGCACCAGAAATTGAATTTATGTTCGTTAAAACGTTCGCGACAAGAAGATCGACGGTAGAAAATAATTTCCCACTTTATTTAGTGCAGATATCAAATAAGAGCAGTCCAAGTGCTCTTCAACAAATCAGATACATAAACTTCCGAGTGGTGAGGTGGGAACGCCCCCAAAAAAGAGAAATCAACCAGTGTTATCGCTGTCAACGATTTGGGCATTCGGCTGCCAACTGTGCCATGCATTACCGATGCGACAAATGCAAGGACGTGCATTCTCCCAGTGAGTGCAAATTGACTCAGACGGAGCCAAAAGAGAAATTATACTGTGTTTTTGGTCACCCGGCATCATATCGAGGATGCTCCCGATATCAAGATGCGAGAGTAAAATTTGTCCCAAAGCAAACACAACTACACCGCAGTGTCTTAGCTCCGAACTTCGTCATGCCCGGAGTATCATTTGCACAAGCCGCTAGAGGACCAGCAGAAACGCGGTACATAGTGTAAATAATGTAAGTGGCAATAATGAGCTGCTTCTCAAAATTTTACAAAAATTACTCTTGTTTTTCATCGTTTAGGGGTTTCAAATGCATCAAAATAGTTTGTCATCCAGTCACATTCCCATGGATAGGATTCGTCTCATCTCGATCAACGTCAACTCCATTGTTACTATACATCGGCGTGATTATCTCCTTGAATTCATTGTTAAGCAAAAGCCTGACATCATGCTTCTCACTGAAACCCACCTCAATTCATGCCACTCCATGATATTCAAGGATTTTGAATTCATAAGAAACGATAGGGTAATAGGTGATGGGGGAGGTGGCACCAGGATATTGGTTCGAAGACCCTATTGTTTCCAAAAATTGAAAAAGTCGAATTCAAAAGGTTTGAATCTCTTGAAATGTCCGTTATCAAAATCTCACTGCCAGGTGTGGATAACCTCTTCGTTATCTCTGCCTATGCAACTGGTGGAACTGTTCTCAAGCTCAAGGAGGAGCTCAATTCCTTGTTTGAAATACTCGAATTGAACAGGCTGCATAGTTATTATCAGGGTTGATTGATTTAAATCATTTGATTTAAATCATGATTTAAATCAATGATTTAAATCATGATTTAAATCAATGATTTAAATCAAGTGATTTTTTTTATAAAAATCATGATTTAAATCAAATTTGATTTTTTTCATAAAAGTTCATTGATTCCTTAGAATCATAATTAACAAATCAGTTACATAAAAGAAAAATACTTTTTCAAACACCGTTTTTATTTATTGATGTAAAGTAAGTAATTATGGTTAACTATAAATGAATAAGAAATCATCCAAATAACTATTTATTGTAATATTTAAAAAGGAACACCAATTTTGCTGCCTTTTCATTTCCGAGCCTATTCCGAAGTTTCGATTGGACTAAGCCAAATGCGGAAAAAATCTTTTCTATAGATGCAGAGGAGGCCGCAGCTGTGAACAACTGGTACAAGATAGGAGTTAGTTGACCATGTTTATCTATGGTGCTCAACTGCGATTTCCACCATTGTAATGGTTTTACACTTTTTATTATTTCCTCTGCAAACATAACTTGTTTAAATGGATCAGTTCTAGCTTTGAACTTTATTATTAAAGGCAGTAGGCCTGTTCCGGTATACTCACTCTGAGCATATTCTAAAGCTTTTGCCTCTTCTTCAGCTGTTAACTGGAATTTTGTTTTTGAAGGGTCCAGCAAATAAGTCAAAAAATGAGCAGGCGTTAGGGCCATTTTATATCTTCTTTTAAGTGCAGATAACTGATTTATATTAGCATCCTGTTCTTCAAAGGTTGTCTCCAGCTTTTTGAAGACTTCAACAACGTCGGATAATGATGCATTTGATTTTTGTAATGTATCTATCGCTATCGCAATTGGCTTGTAGATTTTTAACAAATCTTCGGCTGACCTCTTTAGTACCATGTTTGTGACTTTCTGGTATATGACGCTATCTATGCAATTTCTGTTATCTTCACATATCTTCAGAATTTTTTGCCATTCTGACAAATATATTTCGAAGCAATCTGATAGGGTGTTCCACCTGACTTCCTGCGGGACAATAAGGGATCTGCCACATTCTGCTTTATATTTTGCGGCAGCGAAGTGATTATTTCGAAAATATTTCACAATTTGTACGACATGTTCACGCACCTCTTTAATATCCAAATCCTTAGAGAGTAAATTTAGAATATGAGCAGCGCAGCCATACGTCAATATACCTTCTTCATTCTCATTATCAGCTCTTAAGTCTAATCGCATTTTCGTCATGGCTGATGCGTTATCCGTCACGAAACTTGCAACTCTACATTTGTATTCAGTCTTGCATTTTTTTATAACACCCTTTGATATTTCAGTTAGATAATCAGCTGTGTGAGGTTTCCCGGATGTGTCGATGCTTTCCAATAAATACACCTCTCCAGATTCAGTTGTAACACAGCTGCAAATGATGGGCTCCATATGAACATTAGACCACCCATCTATTGACAAATTCACTGTCTGATCTTTCACTGTAGAAAAACATTTCTGCTTCTCTTCATTATAAATTTCATTGAGGAATCTGTTTCCCAAATCAAATCGCGATGGTGGTTGATAACCCGGTCGCAGCATTTCTATTATTTTTAAAACCTGAGGATGTTCAATACACCGAAAACTGCTGTTTGTAGCGTATACAGCTTTCGCAATTTGCTTGTCTAACTGTTGCTTCAGCTCTTCTGAAGTCCTTACAAGAAATGTTGACAATTTTTGAGGTTTGCACTTGTTCTTCGAAGGTGATGAAGGTGTTGAAATGTCTTCTACTCTGCTTTTACTGGGTCTGAATCTTTCAGCACATGCTCCAATTGAAGGTTCCTGAATTTCCGGATTGCCAGTTGATGAGGAATTCGAGGATCTAAGACCTTAAACGATACAAAAAAAGATAATTATAATATTTTTTAATGAAACAGTAATGCTTGTTATTGATTCCATTTTCGCAAAATTATTCTAATTGTAAAGAGAAAAAGAGAAACTTTCCTTTTAATTTTGCTAAGTATATATTGATCGTAATCGATTTTCGGCCTTTATCGTTCGATCTTCCTCAACGGTTCGACCGAACTTTAATGGTCGAAAACCGATTAAGATCGAGTAAACTTAAACGTAAAATTTAAAGGAAGGGTTTTTTTATTTTCAAAACAAGTGTTTTATTTTACTTAATTATATCAAAAAATACTTACTTCGAGTGCTACACGATTTCCAATGGTCTTTTAATCGCTGCGATATTCCCTGTATCTCTTTATGGCATTCATTGCACACTGCCCTAGATCCCTTTTTATTTACATCACGAACTTCCGTATAATTCTGCCAAATAGGATCTTTTTTTCGTCCAGTCATTTTCGCAAACCAAATCAGTATCACTATTATAGCACAATTTCACGACGCGCTACTCACTATTCACTAGACGAATAATATGTTTAACAATTTAGGGGAACCCCGGAAATATAGTAATTTTTCGTAGAGAGTTGGTGAGCGATTTCGGGGAAATCCCAGTTTTTCTTTACGTGCTAGGCCGACATCCCATGCAACGCGTTCGCGGCAGAGCAAATGATGTCGCAAATGAAATATTTTGAATTTAACCCGTATTGGTGGTATTCAACATTTCGCGTGAGAACTTTTGCGCTCCGCTGCGAACACATTGCAGATGGGACGACGGCCTAAGTGTTGCTAATGTAAAAGGTTGTGGTTTTCTTAGCAAGTTTGCAGTTGAAGTATAATTCTACCATTTACGATGAAAATTGAGACAGAGAAGAAAGCCCAAAATTATATACATATATGAATGCGACTATGTATGCAAAGGAGTGGATTTTTATAAGTAAAATCCATCACCGTTATACACTATCGTGATTGGCTCAGAAAAAAAGGTTTATACTCGTACTGCTTGTCATTGGCCGATTTTTTTAAGCCTACTTTACATATATGCTCTACTTTTGTAGATATGATTGGTATAAAACCTTTTTTTATGGCGCCAACCACTTTTGAGTATATGTCATTTATTATAGACTATTGATCAGCTTTAACTCCACATATGTTTTTTTCTAATCGACTCTGGGGGGTTTGGGCTTTTTCTTTTATAATAAAAATCATTAAATCAATAAAAATCGAAAAATTTTGGTTTCGGGCCTTCTCTTTTACAATGAAAATCAAAAAAATCAATAAAAATCAAAAAAATCATGATTTTTTTAAAAAAATCAAAAAAATCTGTCAAAAATAAAAAAATCATGATTTTTATCCACCCTGGTTATTATATCCTTGCTGGTGACCTGAACGCCAAGCATACATCATGGCTGAACGCCACTAATAATCCAAGAGGTGCATTCCTGAAATCGTGGATAACAGAGAATCAAATTGAATACAGGTGCAATCTATATGGGTCGGAGTTCCCAACGTACCCTAGGACAAATTCATATTTGGACCTCTGGATTGCAGGCGCAAGACTTGAATTAAGCTTTAATAGTCCTCAACGGAAACTGCAGGTGCTTCCTTATGATAGCGACCAAAACGCAATCGTAATGGAAATCAATCATCAAAGGGATGATTTCTTCCTCATTCCAGTTCAACATGAAAATCATCGGTTGAATTTCAAAAAAACAGACTGGGGAAAGTATCAAAAGCAGTTTAATGGGGAGTAACAGAAGCAATGTCTGATGATGGCAACTCTTGCTCAATGGTTCCTAATGACAGGAATCTAACTAACGACGAAGTAGATCTCTATTTGTTGCAGTTAGAGAAGCTGACGTTGGAAACGATTGAGAAAGTAGTTGCCAAGATTAAACATCGAAACAAAATGGAAGAATATGAAACATAAACCATCGCAAGGTTAAAAAGATTGAAAAGCCTTCTTCTCACACGTCTCAACAATATTTATCGGCGATTTTTGGACTACAACCATCCCCCACGTTAGCTTTGTTCGAAATTACATCAGAAGAATGTCCGAAACTTAATCCTTCATACTTCAGGAGTGAGGTCAGCAATCAATGGGCGGAAAAACTGAGGGCTATTAGCCCACAGGACCCAGGTGGCGTTTTCATGAAAGTGAATAGCATATTCCGTAAGAAGTCTCGAGTGAAGGTATCGAATCTTGAAGTCGCTAGTAATGAGATAAATCTTCTCGATAGGTCTAGTATCGAAATTGATAGTAAGACTCGGGATAGAAATAGAAACAGGATTATACAGGGTCTGAATAATAAGTAACCGGACTGACCTCAGGAAATTTTTTCTTGGCAAAATGCGTACAATTTTTCTTTAGAAATCTTCAAAGTAGTCGCCATTGGAGTCGATAACACGCTGATGCCGGATTTTCCAATCCCCGAACGCTCCCTGGAAGTCGGCAACCTCTATGCTGTCTAGAGCCCTCGTCGTAGCACGTTGAACGTTTTCCAATTATGATGGTGTAATCCATTTATCCTAATTGTGTTTGTATTTATTATTTATTAATTTTAATGAAATATTTAAAAAAATTGTTAAACTAACTCAAAGTTTGCTTTTGGTGATTTTGGTATCCCATCTATAATCCTAATTCCTATCGGGGTATGACGAATAAGGATATGACAGAAGCTTGAATGAAGCTCACTATCTGATCTGATCCCATTGTCCACTATTAAAAAACATGATTGGACACGATTAATACCGCTGCTCATGATAAGTTTGAATGCTTTCGGCGCTCGAAGGAAGAAAGAGGGTTGCTATAAAACAGACCCCCTCTACCTTCGAAGCCTCTAGGTGCTTAAATATTCCCTTTTAATTTTCAGGACCGCTCGAACGTAATTTTTCGGCGAATTTACGCTTCACTCCCATTAGACTATCTGGAAGAGAGTTTTTCTGCTTCCTTAGAGAGATCAACGCGCTGTTTGTCCCATCTCTTGCATGCGGAAAAAGGTGAGACAAGGATAATTTCACTCTTGCCTTAAATATGCACTCAGGGGACTGGGGGCAAATGATAAACACTGTTAAATATATGTATTCCTCCTTATAAACTTCTTTAACATTTTTGGGTAAACTGTCCACTAAATAACGAATAGATGAAGGCCCAGTGCACAGAAAGATATCTTCGTCGGCAAATTTAGGGGTGGAGACTGACTGAAAAACCCTGTTCCGATTTAAAAATTTGTTACGGTTCTATTGGAAAACAATATAAAATAATAAGATTTAAGCGCCAAGTTTTAGAAAAATATTTATGCTTTAAGTTACAAACTACAAAAATAATAAAATTGTTGTTTGTAATAATAAAAAAAAAATAGTGAAAATATTGCTTGGTTTTCATGTCACAGCTTATTTGATACACTTAAAGTTAGATCTTAATTAAAAAAAAAATTTAAATTTTATGCAGAATTCAGTATTTTCTATGGTAGCCCTTTGCATTTAGTAGATTCTTAAGTTTATTTGGCATAGAAACCACAAATTTTTGGGTAGTTGCTGGGGTAAGTTTCTTCCACTCCTCCAAAATAGCCTTTTTTAATTGCTCCTGTTAAACTGTGTTTCCGAATATGTAGCAATCGAGCAGTCAAACAAGCAGACTGCTCAAAAACCTTCCCAACACTTAACTGAAATTAATTGCAGAGTTCAACAAAAAAAAAGAAAAATTTCATTTCTTCCATTCGTAACTGTAATTTATAAAATTCTTGTCTTATTATTATTAAACGTAATTTTATATCAATTTTCCTTTATGTCAAATTTAAACATTTCCCTTTAATTTTTTTCTTATTATTATTAAACGTAATTTTTTTAGTTTCCTTTATATCAATTTTAAACGTTACCCTTTAATTGTATTCGTCATTAAATTTAAGTTTTATTACTATTTGAAATCTTTTTCATTTTTCTTTTACTGCGGTTAATTTTATTTTCGAGCAGTCACAATATCAAACTGCTCGAAAACCCTCCTATCTCCTATCAAAATTTCAAATGATAGCAACTAGCACAATTGGGTTGCTGACAGGTGGGAGTGAGGTTGGGTGAAATGCGAAGTCACCTTTTTGGAGTTCTGGTCTTCTGGATATCGCGAACATTACTCTTGATCCAGTTCGTGTATCAACGTTGTTGGGTGTCTCAGTCGGAGTCGCGAGTGGATGTTTGCTGAAATTATCCATAATTGTGAAAGAAAATCGGGGAGGTGGCGAGCGGGGCGAACACCGGTGTTGGATCTAAGCACTGCAATCACATTGCAAGTACCGATAGCAGGCATAAAAAATCCAAATCAACGGGCTCTACAATCAAGCCAATCCGAGAAGAGAACTCTTTTCAAGTTCCAGAATATCGAATGCGGCTTTTGAGGAACTACCTAAAAGACCGAAGCCTGCTCTACGACACGACACTGGGCCAACGAAGGATGGAAATTACATCGGGTGTTGCCCAGGGATCTATCCTTGGTCCGGACCTGTGGAACGTGTCTTACGACGGGCTACTGAGACTTGAGATGCCAGATGAGTCGCACTTGGTCGGCTATGCGGATGATGTTGCGGCTCTGGTCGCCGGACGCACCGTTGAACAAGCGCAACTTAGGCTAGGTATGCTAATGCGCCGAGTGAGGGACTGGATGACTGCTCGCGGGCTCAGTTTAGCACTGGAGAAAACCGAAGTGGTCATCTTGACAAAAAAGAGAATCGCTAGAGTAAGGATGATCAGTATTGAAGATATACAGGTCGAATCGAAGCCAGCGGTGAAGTACCTGGGGCTACTGATCGACTCGAAGATGAGTTTCTCTGAGCAAATCAGGGCAACGGCTGAGAAGGCTGCTTCGGGAATATCGGCCCTGAGTCGACTTATGGCCAACGTAGGGGGACCCAGCCCATCAAGAAGACGCCTCTTGATGAGTGCTGTAGGGTCAGTGCTACTGTACGGAGCAGAGGTATGGGGCGACGCTCTCAGCAAGGAGGTATACCGAAAACGATTGGCACAGGTACAGAGAAGAGGAGCACTGAGAATTGCATCTTCGTATCCAACAGTCTCCGACTCGGCGGTGAGAGTGATTGCAGGCGTGATATCTGTCGCCCTCCTTGCTAGAGAGCGCCGCGCTATTTACCTGCGCCGAAACGAGGATGCGAGGGAGATGGTTGTCCGCGAGGAGAGACAACGCTCGCTCAACGATTGGCAGCAGTCTTGGGGGGAATTGCACGAAGGGAAGGTGGACTGCGCGCCTCATCCCGGATGTGAGACCGTGGCTAAATCGAAGGCATGGTGAGACTGACTTCTATCTGACCCAGCTTTTGAGCGGGCACGGGTGTTTTCAGTCTTACCTGCACAAGATCGGTAAGTCACGGTCTCCCGATTGTCGATTTTGCCCAGGAGAGGAGGACAATGCCTGTCACACATTTTTTGCGTGTACCAAATGGGCCAGGCTGCGAAGGGAACTCTACAGGGAGACGGGAGAGCTTACCCCGGATAATATAGTTGCGGTGATGCTCGAATCGGTTGACAAATGGAACCAGGTGGCACATTATGCTCGGGCAGTCCTAAAAGATAAAAGGGACTCACAGCAGCCGGAGGTGCTGGGGCTGGGGGATCGCTCTTCTGGCATTTCCTCTTCTCCTCTCCCCTCCCGCTAGGAAAGGGACTCCCCAGCTTGAAGGCGCACCACGGCGTAACTAAACGAGACCTGGCCCGAAGTAATGTGTCAAACGGTTCCAGGCTAGGTTCTCAGATTGACAGGGGAGGTGTTTAGTGGGTAGTCCAAGGGTATCCTCCATGGGAGCCCCACACTGCCAGACTCGGCGGGCGTAAATGCCTTCACCTCCATACCACAAAAAAAAAAAAAAAACAAATCCGAGAAGAGTTTATCGTTGCGTACAGCCACATCAAGTCGACCTATAGCCGACAGAACTGATAACGAATCCCATATGACTCGTACGCGGTCGCTTGATACAGCACTTTCATTGCGCAATTATTTTGAAGGATCATCGGAGGAAGAGGATGTTTTGATTGAAACTACAAGTACCACCACGGCTAGTGCCAATACGAAAAATTCAACCTCGGCTGAAAGTAGTTCTGCTAGGATACGTGAAGCCACAAAACGTATAACTCGTTCAGTCACTCATGGTATAACGGTTGTGAAGAAAACCTCGAAATTAGCTGTACAGGGTCAACGAAAGTTTCGCCAAACACCGGAACTTGATAAAAATGAAATAATTGATGTGGATTAGGAAGAGGATTTGATTTGGTTTGAATTAAAATTAGAAAAATTAGAAGTGTTGATGCTTGAGCGTGGTGACGGCAGCTGTAGAATACGGGACTTGGAGACAACACAAAAGCAGCTGTTATCCGATTAGGTCTTATGGATATGTTCAAATTTGTTGATGTTTTCTACCCGGGGAGCAAACTGTCTAAATTCTTTGAAAGCTGCGGTGTAGCTGATTTAATTACAAGTTGTTATGGTGGCAGAAATCGTAAAGTATCAGAAGCGTTTGTTAAAACAGGAAAATCAATTAAAGAACTGGAAGCAATTCACGAAATTTGTTCTGGCAATATTAAAGCTTGTGACCTTATCGACTGTATACGTAATCATCCGGAACACATGAAGTTCGGATGCAAGCTTATCTTTTGATTATATTTCTTATATTTTTTTTGCTTCGGTTTCATAAACTCTCTTCATTTATGTATGTAGAAAACATCATTTATAAATATGATTTGTAAATTACCCAAACCATTGAATTAGTTTCAGAAATTGTTTCTTATTCGATCTATTGTTCTATTAGTTAGTTTAAAGCATGTGTTTTGTTTATGTGTAATTTATTTCTTCTGTATGCTGGTATGGTTCGTTGAAAAATCATTTTTATGCGAGGTTTTGATATATTTTAAATTTAAATTACAACGTACAAAATTTATGAAAATGTTAAGATTTAAACATTCTATATCTTGTAAAGCAATTGGCTGTGGTTGCTCAGATGCTTTAAATGGAAAATTTTTTTAATTATTTCAATGACCAGACAAAAGCTTCGAATTTGCAAAAATGTTTCATACATTCTTTTTATTGGCCTTGCTTCAATCGGATGTTACGTGTAACAATGTTTAAACTTTAACTATTTGAAATTTCATCAAAACATGTGAATACCTAGCATCACTTCAAGTTAAAGGAAAATGAATTAAATTTAATGAGTTATTTTAAGTTTTATGAAGGGATTAAGAAAACAAAAATCCACTGCCAAAGATCGATAGTGGGGTGCTGGTGTAGTTATTTGTGAACATTTTATTGTGTTCTAAAAACCTCCTAGGCACCTCAGAAATGTTAAAACATATCGTTAAAACTTACAATTTAATGTAAATCATAGTAATGCGTTGCCCACCAAATAACGGTTTACATTCTATTTTCGTCAGTACAACCAATATATTCATTTGAAAATTACACAGGTGGTTGATGCGAGACAAAATTTGAGTCTATATATTATACACACACTCTTCCTTCTCTTGCTTACAATAGGTCACAAAACAAGCTAATTTAACTTGACAGAACTTTGGAGTAATATTAAGAAATGTCAGTTGTTTCTCTATACACTATGGTCCTTTTTTATTGTACATCGCATCAGAATTTTTTTTGTTGAATCTGTAAACGCTTCTTAGTGAATAGAAAGTATCACTTTTATCTGCTCAACTTAGAAGTGTAGGAAAAAACTTAATGTTTCACGAACTAATATTTGTGATATGCTAAAGTGGTGCTAGCGGTGTTGCATCACTTGACTGTTACACCAGCTGTTGTAGATGAATAATTTTCCTATACATGTAATTAAATAAAGATACGCACGGTTGTTTGAATAAATAATGAATTGTTAAACGAAAAACGTCGGTCTTTCCATTTTGGCTCCTTCTGACCGGGTATTTTTCCCGGCACGGTGGAAGGCTTTTTTTGCAGAAAAATGAGCTAGCCATCGGGCGCGCTCCAAATGCGTTTTAGTTTCAGGGACTCTCGCGGATTGAGTGGCCTCTAGTGAAGGTGCCTTTTTATAGCATAGGGTTATGTGATCCGATTGCATAACTCTATGACATAAATTGGTCACCGGTATATTCTTTTCTAATGGGAAGGCTCATGCGGGGTATGTTTGAATGATTTTTCCACTCAGAAGGGAAATATGTGGCCGCTGCAACGTTTTTGGATCTTGAGCCGATTGGGCGGGTGCGAGGGGGCACCACTACTATCCGGTTGCCCTACTCTTATTTGTGGGCCATGAGAATCGTCGGGTAACGACCAGCTTCCCCTAAGTTCGTCTGCTTTGGCTTGTTTCGACTTGTTCTCTGGAACAAGCAATTTTCCTCTTTGTAGTTACCTACATTATTTCGACTTCGGTCGACATTTTATTTGACCCCAGAAATTCGTGAATGCGAAATTCTTTTGTAGTGGGTCCTTGTGCTGGGGGAACGAACCCGCCCCACGACACCGCAATGCTAGCCTGCCAGCGCATTCACGCGTCCCCAGACAAGGGCATTCTCGGCGGATATTAACATCTTCTTTCGCCGAGGCAGCAGACCATCGCTGCAGTCCTTTACGGACATGTTTATAACTACTTATCACTACAAATATTATTCTCGAAAATTGCCCGTAAACTTTCAATTACGAGTAGAGTTTTTGTTAGCGTACTCCTTAACAAAGGCAAGTCGACAAATCTGATTTTTTCTGCTTATGAATGGCTTTTTTCTAGCTACTCGACCATTGAAATTATGGTCTCGTTCCACATAATGGACGGTGTCTCAATGACTAGTTTAAGCGCCGATAACTTTGGATTCGCCTTAATTTTACGTACAATAAATCGTTCGTCGTATGTGTTGAACATTTTGTTAGCCGCGCTTCTGCCCGTATATTGAATCCGATTTTCATTAACGAAATGCACTGTGATCGGGGAGGCAAATGAACTATTTGAGCAATTTTCCGCTGGGATTGACCGTTTTTGAAATGACATCACCGATTTTTGCTGCTAAATTGACGTGCGTAGAGCCATTTTTTTTTCGAAAGCCGCTTCTTGATTTTTGCATATACAATATAACACTAAATATTGACCACAGCTGGTTGTGAGTTCTTCAACGAAAGCAGAGGGGAAAAGTCCCGTTATACAGCGCAACACGCTCGAAACACAGTGGAGTAGTGGAGTAGTGGAGAAGTAATCTGTGAGCCAAGGTAGTTTGATAGCTTGTTGGGTAGAGAACTCTTTGGTGAATTCTATCGAAGCAAAAAACATCCTATACAATCTATACAACATATAGATAGCATCACCTATGAACAGTTTTAAACGCAGGTTCAAAGTATCATGTCTAATTGTGTCTGAGTCTCAGACGAATGTGTTATTAAAAATAGCCAAAATGTCATGAAAATACAAGTTCTTTCCGTCTTTTGGTAGACAGAAGCCAATACTCGTATTTTCGATATCCCTAAAGCCTTCAACCGAAAAATCAAATCTTAAACATGCTCAGATTTGGAAGCATGCTAAATATATTCCGTATCAATTTGCATTGTTTCTTCCAGTGTCAAGAGAGAGTGGCTCCAGTCATGATTCGAGCCCTCACTGGATGTAAACCTCAGTTTATGGCAATTTGATCTTGAAAATACTACATTTTATAAGTAATTGTCCTGCTTTTGCATGAGCAACGGGTCAGGTTTAGGTATACAGCGTCACCTCAAAGCTAAATATGCAGGAATTCAACCCAATGGACCTCTTGGAATTCTTTGGTTCACGAAAGATTCTACTAGATTCATAAGTGCAGTACAAACTACTTGAAGGCTTCGGATATTTTGACCTCGCTCCGTTGAACAAAAAAAAAAAAAAAAACCAAATCCGAGCCTGTGTTACTTCCTGAACATCCCCTTTATTTTTCTCAATAATTAAAAGGTTACAGGCACAATTGTTTCAAAAAATTGCCCTTATGTTATTAAATTTTTTAATGGTTCTAATCTTTCTTTCCACAGTTCAAACTTCTTGTTGCTGAAAAGTTTGAAGTGGAACCAGAGCTGCTATGTCTAATTTTTGCGGGAAAAATAATGAAGGATAACGATACACTCAAAGGACATAACATCAAAGATGGATTGACTGTACATTTGGTTATTAAGACACCACCACGTCCACAGACAAATCAGCCACGTCCGCAGGCTGATGTACGAGCCACCCCGTTTGGTTTGAATCAATTGGGCGGCTTAGCTGGATTAGATGCTTTAGGAATGGGTTCTGGGAATTTCATGGAATTACAGGGACGCATGCAAAATGAATTATTAAACAATAGTGATTTACTACGAACAATGTTGGACAATCCACTTGTACAGCAAATGATGAATAATCCAGAAATTATGCGTCAATTCCTCACATCCAATCCACAAATGCAAGAACTGATGCAACGTAATCCGGAAATTGCCCATATGATAAATAACCCCGAGTTGCTTCGTAATACAATGGAGCTGGCGCGAAATCCTTCAATGTTGCAAGAATTAATGCGATCCCACGATCGTGCCATGTCAAATTTAGAAAGTGTCCCCGGTGGATATAGCGCATTGCAGCGGATCTATCGCGATATTCAAGAACCCATGTTGAATGCAGCGACCGAACCGTTTACTAGGAATCCATTTGCCGGGCTAGTGGATAATAATACTAGTGGTATGTTGGATTTAATCTTAGTTCGGTATGTTTTTAATGGTAATTGTGTATTGTAGGAACTAATCCACAACAGGGAACAGAAAATCGTGAACCATTACCCAATCCTTGGAGTGCTGGCCAATCTGGAAGCGGATCTGGACAAGGTGGTGCCAATCGGCCCGCCACAGGAATGATGAACACACCGGCAATGCAAAGTTTGCTTCAACAGATGTCAGATAATCCTGACTTGATGCGTAATATGCTCAATGCGCCATACACGCGGAGTGTGATGGAAGCTATGGCTGCAGATCCTGCATTGGCGACTAATGTGAGTATTATATCACCGATAATGTGGGCTCTGCAGTATGGAAATAAGCTTACTCTTTTTCGTTGCAGCTTTTAAATTCAAGTCCAATATTGGCCAATAATCCACAATTGCAAGAACAAATGCGCACTATGATGCCACAATTCCTACAACAAATGCAAAATCCAGATATGCTACAAGCTTTGAGCAATCCACAGGCATTGAACGCCATTCTTCAGATACAACAGGGTATGGAACAACTGCGCCAAGCAGCGCCAGGATTAGTTGGAGCAATGGGAACGCCCCCAGTCCCCCCAGGTTTCCCGCCGACCGCATCAACAACTGCGACAACTGGGTCGTCGACAACGAGTAGCACAACATCGGCAGGTGGTGTTGCGCCTGGTGCTCCAGATTCAGCGATCTTCAGTGAATTTATGGCTCGAATGATGAACGGAATGAGTTTGCAAAATAATCAACAACTACCACCTGAAGAACGATATTCCTCACAACTGGAACAATTGACTTCAATGGGATTCGTTAATAGGGAAGCTAATTTGCAAGGTAGATATTGACTCATTTTATTGCATTCTATAACTTCAGACAGGAATCTTCGAATTAAACTTCTAATTTCTATTGTTTCAGCACTGATTGCAACATTCGGCGATATAAATGCAGCTGTGGAAAGGTTACTGGCCCTGAATCAATTGTCTTTGAGCTAACGCGTTATTGTTGAGTAAGAATTTCACGTGAGAGAGAAACTGGATGAAGCAACTTGTTTTCAAAATTCTGAGCAAAAGTAGATTTAAAAGAGAACACCAACTGTAAGACAACTAAACATACATGTCGGATAAGTTTCGACGTGAAATATAAGTTAAATAATAAAAAAAAAACACAGATTCAGCCAGAAACAACTTTCTATATATAATTTCCAAATGAATCGTTCTTTTGTGTATTACTTTAAAACGTTTACTGACAGCAAAGAAAGAGACGGAGAGCGAATCTTACACAATTCTAATCAATAAAACGCTTATCTTGAAGAAAACATAAAGATCTATTCCAAACATTTAACCAAGTTTGTCATTGCACATTTAAATTCCAAGTTATTTGATTAAATTTCTTTCTTTCAAAAACTCAACGTTATTGGTGTATCATTACAAAACAAACGACAGAAAAAAAATCAACAAGTAGTTCATACGACAGAGTATAAGTATGTATATTTGTAAGGTGAATATTGTATTTTTTTATTAATTGTTTTAACTTTGTTTTTGAATATTGTAGAGATATCAAATATTATAGTGCGAAAAATCAAAAAAAAAAGTTAATTGAACGAAGCGTGCATTTATTTTGCTTCAGTCGCCACTGAGTGCTAAATGTATTTTTGTGCTTTTGATCTTATGCGATTTAAGGATTGGTGGCGAACAAGGATTTTATGATACTACGAAATACGCGTTTGGAGAAAAAGGAGTGTTTTAAAATTCGGACAATATATACAAACTAGTCGGTAATTGATCTGCGCGTGTAAAGCACATCGCTTGGTTAGTCAGGAAACTAGGGTCAATTCGCTTGGCTTTCAATTTGTAATCGGGTTGAATTAGAGCAATGTTTCAATGAAATGCAATTTTCCATCAATGTCTTTAACTCGTTTAGCACTAGAATATGTAAATAGAATTGAATCGTTCCCACAAAATCCGTTTTACTGATGAAGGGTGTTTAGTTTATGTATTAGATCCATCCATTGATCCATTCCCTAAATGCTCTTGCTCTACTTGTTCAATACAAATGTAGTCTTTACATACAACATGATCATAAGATGTTTTGTTTTATTTTGCTAGCGTGAGTATATTTCCTATTCATTATTATAATACATGATAAGAGTTTTAGATATTATAAATATATTAACAAAGGAATAAGCTATTGAAAAAATGAAAAATAAATAAAAAATATATTTAAGGATTCAAAATTATCAAAGAAGTGGTTGAAAATATATTAAAAGAAGTATATATTTGATTGAAGAAAAAAACAAACCATAAAAAGGGAAAAAAATAAATATATATTTGGGATGATGAAGGGGAAGAATGTGGAAAGTAGCATAGGCAGGAGCGACACAAGAAAAATCATTAAAATATATATGCAAAATTTAAAGTGTATTGTGATGTGTTTTTATTTTGTAAATTTAGGTCAAAATATTAAGGAATGTTCCTGGCTAACTCAGAGATAACAAACAAAACCGTTCACGGCATCTGGATGCAATTCCAGGGAGAATCAGTGCAAGTACTTGACAGTTTCCCTCTTCTATTTATATCAGACATACGTTCGCTAACAAATTCACACTACATCGTCTAGTTGAGAAATGGTAAACTACAAACAAAAGCCAAGGAGATAGTAGTCTCATGAAAGTAAGTCTGCCTTGTTGCGGCACGATGCTTGATCGTCCCACCAACCCGTCCATTTCGATTGGCACAGTTTCTGATTTCTTGTATCTCTAGAATGCATTATAAGTAGGCGTTTATTATATTTTTCCCCCTATTTCTATAGCTTTTTTTCATTTACTTTTCATATTTTTCTTATCGTTACTAAAACTTCTTTATAATTAAATTTGTTTAGTTCTTGGTTTATTATTTTTCTTGTTTCATTTTGTTAATAGTTGTATCAATTTGTTCGCATAGTTTGGAATTAATTTTAGATTTTATTTCTCGTTTTTTTTATTTCTCTTAAAATGATTCCCTAATCCAACAATAAAATTTCATCACCTCAGCATGCTTCTTATAAAAAAAAAATATTTTATTGTTTAGATGCGGAGCATGGGAGATGCTGATTTGGACGTTGTGCTGGCTTGACGGCGCGATTATACAATCATATCTAGATTCTACGTCTAGCATTCGTTGCGTACAGGCGTGTTTTTAAAGATTTTCTACGTCTAGCACTCGTTGCGTGTAAATGTGTTTTTAATCGCTCCCGTCATTAATTTTAAAAATTAATTAATTTTTCACAAAAATCAGTTGAAAGCAATTTTTTTAATTGAAAACCATCACTGTCGAATTATTCAAACATTTATCGAATACCTGAAATTATTTCCTGAAGAAGTATCAAAAGTGGAAATACGTTCCCGGTTTAAGAACATTCCTTCTAGTCTCGCTGCAAAAGCAACGAGATGGAGGAGCCCGATGTCTTCAGCCATTAAAGTCAAAGTCAAAAGCGCTTTATTTAATACTAATCGTTATAAATTTTAAAAGAATATAAAGCAAATTCCAAACAATAACAATAAAAAAAAAAAAACTTAATGGCCCAAATGGCTCTCTAAATTTGTACGTTATCGTTAACTCATATCATCAAAAAAACAAAAAACTATAGCAAATTCAATTAATTACGATTATTACATATTTTTAAAATTTAATTGGAAAAAGGAGAAAAAACCAACCAACACTATCCTAAAATTATTTATAATCAAAACACAACAGTGAAACTTTGATCCTACACCTAATATGTTGTAACTTATTTCTAATAAAATACAATCAAAAACTTTAACTTATACTAAAAAAAATCAATAACAATGTTCCTAACCTAAGTGTTTAATCTTATCTCTAACGGAATATAGTAAACATTACATATACCTAACCTATACCTAATTTTTAACAAAACTAAACAACAACACTAAATGTAGCAATAATGAGCTGAAACTCAAAAACTAAATAATGAAGAACACCAAAACTGAAAATAAACACGAATAATTTAGACATTGTCATTCAGCCACCAATACCTAGATTGCCCCGTCTCAACTCGATCAGCCTCAACGAATCTAGCAAATGAGTACCTCCATTGAAATCGTTGGTCTCGTGAACTCAAATTAGGAGGATATTTTATCTTCTTATCGGTGGCCCGTCGATATATGTGATATATGACTGGGACGCCGTCAGAATCAAAAACATATCGATTCATGTCCAAATACACGAATGCTTCTGGAGGAATGAAGCCAGTAGCGAGGCAAGTCGCTATATACCCGTCTGTAGGGTGGAACGGCTGTGAAATCCAAGGGTTTTCACTCACAGTCACAGATCTTGCGATATGATTCCGAAGAAGTTTCAATATGAAAATATCGACTCTAGTCACTTCAGCAGTTTGATAAATTCTTCTATTCGATATATAATGTTTCCAATCCGTCTCAGGCTTTCTGTACAAACCAGTACATGCACGAAGACATTTCCTTTCGAAAACTCTTAATTTTTCCATAGTACTAGCACTCTGGGTGTACCAGATCTGACATCCATATGTCAAAACTGGTCTAACCAGTGTCTTGTAACAGATAATTTTGACCTTTTGATCAATGTATCTGGAATGAAAAAGCTTTCGAAGGGCCATGACTACTTTAAGTGCCTTACTGAGCATGATTTTCACATGTTCAGTATAGTACAGATACTGATCGAGATAAACACCGAGGTATCGAACACAGGATTTATGTGGAACCCGTTCAAGACTACCCTCACCAGCCATGATGTGGAAATCTTTCCAATTACGTTTCAGGTCTTGACTGACCCCCCGCAGCGTTGTCCGAAACAAGATTGTTTCACACTTTTGCGCATTGATTTTCATTCGCCAATTGTCAGTGTACAGCTGTACATCATTGAACATTTTTTGGAGATTGCTCTGAAATATTGTAGCTTTTCGGTCTGCCGTATAGATGATCAGATCATCAGCAAACGCTACCAATGATCGCGTTGGCGAGACGTTAAAATCAAAGCCGTTCAATAGCTTGCGAATGAAGACTGAGAAGAGCAGAGGCGCAGTAACTGTTCCCTGCTGTAGACCATTCAAGACCTTGAACTCGTGCATTGTTGTCAGATTTCCATCGGTTACCACAAACGATTTCCCGTATAACATATTACACATCATGGCGACAAGGTGTCTGGGGAACTTGTCCTGAAGGAGTTTAAAAATTAGTCCATCTAACCATACCGTATCAAAGGCTTTCTCCATATCAATGAGACATGCTCCAACGCATTGTCTATCATTTAGTTTCCAACAGATGTCTGAGGTTACTTTCGTTATTGCATGTGTGGTCGAATGCCTGGCACGAAAACCAAATTGGCAATTCGGCATCAACTCATTTTCCTCAATGTGGGCGTTTAATGCTCTGTTGAGTATCACTTCAAACACCATGCTGATGTTAGGCAGCAAGCTAATTGGGCGATAGCTTTTGGGGCATGAAGATTCTTTTCCTTTCTTCAAGATCGGAAATACCTTAGCCTTTTTCCACTCATTTGGGAAATATGAATTGCTCAACATGTTGTTGAACAATATGCAATAGTTCCTAATAGCAACCTCAGGCAAATGTCGGAGAACTACATTTGGAATACCATCAGTACCACATGATTTCTTGTTGTTTATCTTGCGAAATATGAAACACAAGTCTTCATAGCTGACAAAATAATCAATAAGATTCAAGCTCGGTATGAGGTCAGATGTTAATGTTTCATTGAAATGAAGAATTGATTGGCCGTTCAGGCTTGATTTGAAGTCGGAAACTTTTGCTTCAACGACCTCTGAAAAAATTTCGTTCCCTCTCTCAGGGTTTGGCAGATGAACCAATTCAAAATGTGTTCCAATCAGGGCAAGTTTATCCAATCCTTCACAAATAATCCTGTTTCCATTTCTATCCGGAGTCGTACTATCAATTTCGATACCAGCCCTATCGAGAAGATTTATCTCATCACTAGTGACTTCAAGATTCGATACCTTCACTCGAGACTTCTTGCGGAATATGCTATTCACTTTCGCAAACACGCCATCTGGGTCCTGTGGGCTAATACCCCTCAGTTTTTCCGCCCATTGATTGCTGACCTCACTCCTGAAGTATGACCGGATTAAGTTCCGGACATTCTTCAGATGTAATTTCAACAAAGCCAACGAGGGATGGTTGTAATCCAAAAATCGTCGATAAATATTGTTGACGCGTGTGAGAAGAAGGCTTTTCAATCTTTTCAACCTTGCGATGGTTGGTGTTTCATATCCTTCCATATTGTTTCGAAGTTTAATCTTGGGAACCACTTTCTCAATCGTTTCCAACGTCAGCTTCTCTAACTTCGACAAATAGACATCTATTTCATCGTTAGTTAGATTCCTGTCATTCGGAACCATTGAGCAAGAGTTGCCACCATCAGAAGGGGGACATTGCTTCTGGTACTCGCGATTAAACTTCTTTTGAAACTTTCCCCAGTCTGTTTTTTTGAAGTTCAACCGATGATTTTCGTGTTGAACTGGAATGAGGAAGAAATCATCCCTGTGATGATTGATTTCCATTACGATTGCGTTATGGTCGCTATCATAAGGAAGCACCTGCAGTTTCCGCTGAGGACTATTGAAGTTGAATTCGAGTCTTGCGTCAGCAATGCAGAGGTCCAAATATGAATTTGTCCTAGGGTATGTTGGGAACTCCGACCCATAAAGATTGCACCTGTATTCAATTTGGTTCTCTGTTATCCATGATTTCAGGAATACACCTCTTGGATTATTGGTGGCGTTCAGCCATGATGTATGCTTGGCGTTCAGGTCACCAGCAAGAATATAATAGTTATGCAGCCTGTTCAATTCGAGTATTTCAAACAAGGAATTGAGTTCCTCCTTGAGCTTGAGAACAGTTCCACCAGTTGCATAGGCAGAGATAACGAAGAGGTTATCCCCACCTGGCAGTGAGATTTTGATAACGGACACTTCAAGAGATTCAAAGCTTTTGAATTCGACTTTTTCAATATTTTGGAAACGATAGGGTCTTCGTACCAATATCCCGGTGCCACCTTCCCCATCACCTATTACCCTATCGTTTCTTACGAATTCAAAATCCTTGAATGTCATGGAGTGCCATGAATTGAGGTGGGTTTCGGTTAGCAGCAGGATGTCAGGCTTTTGTCTGGCAATGAATTCAAGGAGATAATCACGCCGATGTAAAGTAACAATGGAGTTGACGTTGATCGAGATGAGACGAATCCTATCCGTGGGAATGTGGCTGGATGACAACTTATTTTGAGGCATTTGAAAGTCCTAAACGCTGAAAAACAATGTTAATTTTCGAATCTTGTTTATCGATTCGCTCTGATAACGAATTTAGTTGCTGATAAATTTTAAGAAGCAGCTCATTATTGCCACTTACATTATTTACACTATTTTCCGCATTTTCTGCTGGTCCTCTAGCGGCTTGTGCAAATGATACTCCGGGCTTGAAGTTCGGAGCTAAGACACTGCGGTGTATTTGTGTTTGCTTTGGGGCAGATTTCAATCTTGCATCCTGATATCGGGAGCATCCTCGATATGATGCCGGGTGACCAAAAACACCGCAGTTCACACAATATAACTTCTCTTTTGGCTCCGTCTGAGCCAATTTGCACTCACCGGGAGCATGCACGTCTTTGCATTTAACGCATCGGTAATGCATGGCGCAGTTGGTATCTTCTCCGCAGTCCAAGCCCTTCAGCAAGAACGCCTGGTTCTTCTCGCTTTTGGGGGTATAGGTGAAGTGCGGAACCTCCCCAGAATTCAAAGCATCTTTCGCAAATTTGAAATCAACCAGTGATTTCGTTCTAATCGACAGCTTCTCAGAATTTATTCGTTTGGTTTCGAAATTTGTCAATTTGTTTTCGGCTGCCAACAGCCGAACCATGTCTTTTCCGCTTTGACCGAAGACATTAATTGGCGGAACTTTCTCGGTATTCTTGGCTACTTTTTGAGGAGGACCAGCAGAACTACGGGCTGGTTTCTTCTCCCTATTTCTACTTTCATTATTTTTATTTTTTAAATATAAGATAAAATTATCGTCTTTATTACCTTCGTCTACCTCCATGTCCTGTTGGAGTCCATCCAGCGCCGCAAAGTAGTTCTGGCTTTCGTTGGTGCCACCAGCACTTAATACCTCTTCAGTTATTATTGGAGTTGCAGCTTTCTTCTGTTTTTCGATTTTTCGTATCGGACCACTCTCTTGAACTTTTTTTGCCGTCTTGAACATTTCTTCGTACGTTTGAATTCTTGCCTTTAGCTCTTCGATTTCACTTCGAAGGCGACACACCTCCTGTCTATCCTCGAGCACTTGCGTTTTACGACCGGCATCTGCGGTATTCTGGATGCTCGTGTGTCTCCGCTTGTTGACACTTGCCAATTTCACACCGTCACTCTCCCCGGGGCCCCCCAACGGAGGGAAGCCGTCGGGCTCCTCCATACAGCAGTCCCGAGTTGTCTTTGGTTTGTTGGTTTTCTTGATTTATTGGTATGGTTGGTCGATGCCTTCGACGATTAACTCTTCCCCAATAAAATCAAAACTTGCTTTTGACTGGCTCGTAAAAAATTATTTCAATATTTTGAAACTGACTTTTGTGAAAAATTAATTAATTTTTAAAATTAATGACAGGAGCAATTAAAAACACGTTTACCCGCAACGACTGCTAGACGTAGAATCCTCTTCAGCCATCAACCAGAACGAGCTGAAACGAAGATACGATAAAAACGAAGGAAAACCGCAAATTTTATCGGTCATCGAGATCGAGCAGTTAATCAAAGCTAACGAGAAAGCTGAGAAGGTTGAGAAAGAAAACGAAGTGCTCAGATTTCGCATCAAATCGCTAGAAGCACTCGTTGGAACATTGACGTTCAACAAAGCAAAAGAAATCAGCAAGAAAGAAAAAGAGGTAAATTCAAAAACGACTGAAGATAAGAAATCTAAGAAACCGAAATAAGATGCTGATCAAGAGGATGTCCTCAGCGCAGGCGAAGCAAACGTCAGCACGAATTATTATGCAGCGCTAGCTGAACTAGAAGATACTATGAGTATTGAAGAGGACCCAAGTAATAAAACTTCTGATTATTGTGCCGCTAAGCCAGATAATGGATTTATTGAATACTTAAAAATTAAAAAAAAGGGAGGAAAGCCAAAAGTTTTGTCTGTTGGTTCGTCCATCAAGATTAATGAAAAGAAAGAAAAAGTCCCACCAATTAATGTATTTGGGCAAACGGGAGAAGATTTGGTTCGGCTTTGGCAGCCGAAAATAAGCTAAATGATTTTGAGATCAAAAGAGTCAATGCCGATAAACTGACAATTAACACTTGCCTTATTACTTAGTCCAGATTTCCAGCAAAAGCAGTTCAAGTGCCTGCAAAAAATAAGGTACTTGACCTTCCGTGTGGTGAGATGGGAACGCCTCTAGAAAAGTGAGGTCAACCAGTGCTACAGGTGCCAAAGATTCGGGCATTCGGCTGCCAATTCCGCCATGAAAGGTGTGTAGGTGTGTAAAGTGCAAAGATGTCCCTACTCCTGGCGAGTGGAAATTGGCTCAGGCGGAGCCAAAAGAAAAATTATATTGTGTGAACTGCGGTGTCTTTGGTCATTCAGCATCATATCGAGGATGCCCCCGGTATCAAGATGCAAAGGTAAAATTCACTCCGACAAAATCAAGTACGACGCAGTTTGATACCTACCAACTTCGTCAAGCCCAGGGTGTCATTTGCACTTGCTGCGAGAGGACCAGCAGACAATGTAAATAAAATAAATAATATAAGTGGCAATAATGAGCTGCTTCTTAAAATTTATCAGGAATTAAATTCTTTATCGGAAAGAATTGATAAACAAGATACGAAAATTAATCTTGTTTTTCATCGTTTAGGGGTTTCAAATGGCTCAAAATAATTTGTCATCCAGTCACATTCCCATGGATAGGATTCATCTCATCTCGATCAACGTCAACTCCATTGTTATTATACACCAGCGTGATTATCTCCATGTATTCATTGTTAAGCAAAAGCCTGACATCATGCTTCTCAGTGAAACCCACCTCAATTCATGGCACTCCATGACATTCAAGGATTTTGAATTCGTGGGAAAGGATAGGGTAATAGGTGATATTGGTTCGAAGACCCTATTGTTTCCAAAATATTGAAAAAGTCGAATTCAAAAGCTTTGAATCTCTTGAAGTGTCCGTTATCAAAATCTCACTGCCAGGTGGGGATAACCTCTTCGTTATCTCTGCCTATGCAATTGGCGGAGCTGTTCTCAAGCTCAAGGAGGAGCTCAATTCCTTGTTTAAAATACTCGAATTGAGCAGACTGCATAATTATTATATTCTAGTCTAGTCGAGCAGCCCCGTGGTGATCAGGAGTGGCTGCTCCTGAAGAGATAAGGTGGTCACCCCGTCGAAACTGCTTAGTTTGTTGTTTTACTAGTTTAAAGTAAACTACATACGTCAAGTTTCCATCCTTTAGGCAGAGATTAGTGGTTCACTTCAGCCACTTTAACATCTTTAGGTTTGGCATTCCCCTTGTAATGCAACGATTTTCTTCGGAGAAAGTAACGGTTGCTTTTTATAGAATGTTTGCGTTTGTCTCAAGCCTCCGTGTCCGCTAACTTTAAGGAGACAAAAAAATTTTGAATTACTGTAGAGTTGCTTAATTGACACATAAATGAACATTTCTAAAGATAATAAAAAGTGATCGGTACGTCTCGTAGAGTAGATTACGCGTGATAAATATTTTGTAGTGTTGCTTCGTGGCTCGACAAGAACCCGTCTCATATGATCCCGCAAATAACTAGTCGACAAGCACGCGTACGCGGTCGTTAAGCGAAGCTAGTCAGCTGAGCTCGGTCTTGTTTATAGCTCGCTGACACTTGTGCCATACAATCAGCACCCGCGTCCTACACGGATTTTGAGAAAAAAATTCACTACATACCCTGAACAGTCCTTAATTTTTATCGAGGACTAACGACACAAGCCGTCACAACAACAAGGGCACTCCGACCAAGTGGAAATCTCCTTGATTATTTTGCCAGCTATGAAAACTTGTGTTTCATAGTTGGCAGGATAAACAACAAGAAATCATGTGGTATTGACGATATTCTCAATATAGTACTACGGCATTTGCCTACAGCTGCTATTAGAAATTATTGCATATTGTTCAATAACACGTTGAACAATTCATATTTCTCGAATTAGTGGAAAAGGCCAAGGTATTTCCGATCTTGAAGAAAGGAACGGAATCTTTGTGCCCTAAAAGCTATCGCCCAATCAGCTTGCTGCCTAGCATCAGTAAGGTAGTTAACTTTTCGATAGTAAAACTTCGTTTAATTCTTCAATTTAGTCTCTTTATTTGGACTTACAAATCCTAACTGGCAAAGAGCATTGTTTATTTTAAAATATGCTGACTAAATTTCTAGCATTCATTCCAACGTAACTAGCAAGAACGCTTTTGTTTATAAAAGATTGAGGATTGTTTATGAAATCTAAACTACAACATTGTCTCGACATGCAAGAGATTTATGGGCAACAATGTTGCGATGCATAAGTGGAGTATAATAAAAATAATCAAAAGTGTAAGTTATGTTCGATGTTGAGTTTTGTGTTGCCATAACTAGGTGTTTGAAGTGATACTGAAACAAAGCATTAAACAACCACATGGAGAAATATGAGTTGAAGCCGAGTTTCCGGTTTGGTTTCCGTACCAGGCGTTCAACCATAAATGCGATTACGAAATTTACCTTTTTTTTGTGGTAGGGAGGTAAATGCTATTTATGCACAGAGTGTGGGACTCTCATCGCGACTGGACTACCCACTAAACACCTCCCCTGTCAACCTGAGAACCCAGCCTGGAACCGTTTGACACATTACTTCGGGCCAGGTCTCGTTTTGTTACGCCGTGGGGAGTCCCCCTCCTAGCGGGAGGGGAAAGGCAAAGAGGAAATGCCAGAAGAGCGATCCCCCAGCCCCAGCGCCCCCGTCTGCTGTCAGTCCCTTTTATATTTTAGGACTGCGCGAGCATAATGTGCCACCTGGTTCCATTTGTCAACCGATTCGAGCATCACTGCAACTATATTATCCGGGGTGAGCTCTCCCGTCTCCCTGTAGAGTTCCCTTCGCAGCCTGACCCATTTTGTACACGCAAAAAATGTGTGATAGGCATTGTCCTCCTCTCCTGGGCAAAACCGACAGTCGGGAGACCGTAACTTACCGATCTTGTGCAGGTAAGACTGAAAACACCCATGCCCACTCAAAAGCTGGGTCAGATAGAAGTCAGTCTCACCATGCCTCCGATTCAGCCACGGTCTCACATCCGGGATGAGGCGCGCAGTCCACCTTCCCTTCGTGCAATTCACCCAAGACTGCTGCCAATCGTTGAGCGAGCGCTGTCTCTCCTCGCAGACAACCATCTCCCTCGCATCCTCGTTTCGGCGCAGATAAATAGCGCGGCGCTCTCTAGCAAGGAGGGCGACAGGTATCACGCCTGCAATAACTCTCGCCGCCGAGTCGGAGACTGTTGGATACGAAGATGCCATTCTCTGTGCTCCTCTTCTCTATACCTGTGCCAAATGTTTTCGGTATAGCTCCTTGCTGAGAGTGTCGCCCCATACCTCTGCTCCGTACAGTAGCACTGACCCTACAGCACTCATCAAGAGGCGTCTTCTTGATGGGCTGGCTCCCCCTACGTTGGCCATAAGTCGACTCAGAGCCGATATTCCCGAAGAAGCCTTCTCAGCGGTTGCCCTGATTCGCTCGGAGAAACTCATCTTCGAGTCGATCAGTAGCCCCAGGTACTTCACCAATGGCTTCGATTCGATTTGTATGTCTCCAATACTGATCATCCTTACTCTAGGGATTCTCTTTTTTGTCAAGATGACCACTTCGGTTTTCTCCAGTGCTAAGCTCAGCCCGCGAGCAGTCATCCAGTCCCTCACTCGGCGCATTAGCATACCTAGCCTAAGTTGCGCTTTTTCAACGGTGCGTCCAGCGACCAGAGCCACAACATCATCCGCATAGCCGACCAATCGCGACTCATCTGCCATCTCCAGTCTCAGTAGCCCGTCGTAAGACACGTTCCACAGGTCCGGACCAAGGATAGATCCCTGGGCAACACCCGATGTAATTTCCATTCTTCGCTGGCCCTGTGTCGTGTCGTAGAGCAGTCTTCGGTCCTTTAGGTAGTTCCTCAAAAGCCGCATTAGATATTCTGGAACTAGAAAAGAGTTTTCCAGCGTATCCAGAATATCCACCCATCTAGTGGAGTTGAAGGCATTCCTGACGTCGAGTGTCACCAACAGGACGATCCGTCGCTTGGTGCGACTATATGCCTCTGCCCTTTGGAGCGCGTTCACCACTTCTGCAATTGCATCAATGGTAGAACGTCCTGCTCTAAGGCCGTACTGCCGAGGAGATAGGTCCCCAGCAGCACGAATCGCGTCAGTGAGTCTTCCCTTGATAAGTTTCTCTAGCACTTTCCCAGCCGTGTCTAGCCTGCATAACGGGCGGTATACAGACGGCGATCCGGGATTTCCCTTCCCCTTGCTGATCAGCACGAGCCTCGCCACCTTCCATCGTACTGGGAAAACCCCGTCCCGTAGGCAAGCGTTGAATGTGCTGAGCAGCAAGTCAGGACAATGGTGATAGACGAGCCGCAACACCTCAGCTGGAACACCATCTGGACCTGCAGCCTTCCTCGCTTTCAATGAGAGGACTGCCTCCTCCAGTTCCAGCTGTGTGAAGAGTGGGCACTCGACTGCTGTATCACCATGGACAGCGTCAACACGGACGGGATGGGGGGAGAAGAGTCCCCGCACTATCGCGTCCATCTTTTCCGCGTCATGTATACAAGGCTTCCGTAGGGCACCAAGTTTCCCCATGACCAGCTTGTAGCCAAGGCCCCACGGATCCTTGTTCACATTGTCCACGAGGTCTTGCCAGCAGCGAGCGTTGCTACTGTTGATCAGTTTGCGAAGGCATTTTCGGGCCGAATTATATGCTGCCACCCAGTTGCATGCCTCGTCAATCGCTTTTCAGCGATTTCAGTCGACCAGCGGTACACTGGGGGCTTGCCGTGCCGAGGTCTTCGATGAGGCATAGAAGCGCAGCAAGCAGTCGTAATGATGCTCATAGTAGAGTTCACCACGTCTTGAGCTGCCAGCTCTTCCGTTCCCTCCGAAGCTCGCTGCAGCGGCTCGCCTGCTGTGAGAACCTTGACGAACCTCTCGACGTCCATCCTTCCGATGTTCCATCCAGTTGTAGAAGACCGAGAGCACGGACGTCGGGGCAAAATTTACCTTGGGCATTTGTTGCAAACTAAAAAATAGAGAATGTGTTTGAGAATATTTCATTGATACGGAGAAATCTTTCAATACGGTGTGGTTAGACGGACTGATTTTTAAGCTCCTTCAGCACAGGTTCGACCTTATCGCCATGATGTGTAATATGTTGTATGAAAAATCATTTTTTGTAACTGATGGAAATCAGATGACGATGCGTAATTTTATGGTCTTGAATGGTTTACAGCAAGGAACAGTTTCTGCGCCTCTGCTCCTCCATATTTATTCGCAACCTATTGAACGGCTTTAATTTTAACGATTCACTAACGTGATTATTACTGGCGTTTGCTGTTGACCTGACAATTTATATGGTAAGCCGAAAGGCATCAATCATTCAAAGGAACCTTCAAAAACTGTTCAACGATGTGCAGGCCTACATGGCCATTTGGGTAATGAAAGTAAAAGCGCAAAAATGCGAAGCAATTCTGTTTTGGACAACGCTGCAGTTTGCCACTCAAGACCTGAAACGTAATTGGAAAGGTTCCCACATTATGGCTGGTGAGGGTAGATCAGGACGGGTGCCACATAAATCCTATGCTCGATACTTCGGTGTTCATCTCGATCAGTATCTTTACTACAATGAGAATGTCGAAATCATGCTCAGTAAAGAGCGTAAGTGTTAATGCCCCCTTCGACGACTATTTCATTCAAGATACATTGATCAAAATATCAAAATTATCTGTTGCAAGGCTCTAGTTAGACCAGTTTTTATATATATATGCTCCATTTGGTATAATCAGAATGCTACTACAATGAAAACGTTACGAGTTTTCGAAATGAAATGTCTTCACGCATGTACCTGGTTGTACAGAAGGCGTCAACCGGACTGAAAATACTTTATATGGACACGAAAAATTTATCAGACGGCCAAAGCGATGAGAGTCAATGCATTCATTTTGAAGTTTCTTCGAAATAATATTGTGAAGTCCGTAACTGTGAACAAAAATCCATGGATTTTACAGCCGTTCCATCCTGCCAACAGGTAAATTGAGACTTGTCTCACGACTGGCTTCATTCCTCAAGAAGCATTCGTGTATTTGGACATGAATCGGTATATTTTGGTGATGGTGCTCCGATTATATATAATATATATATATAGGCGGGCCACCAGTAAGAAGATAGAATATACTCGGAATTTGAACTCGTGGGTTCAACGGAGATACTCATTTGCGAGATATGTGTAGTAATCGAGCAGCAACCTGCACGAAAACCACCATAATACTGATCCGAATTTCAATGGTAAATTTAAAATAATATTAATCATTTAAATTTGCAATTGAAATCTGGACACGGCAACCACCTTTACAACGGAGCTTATCCATCGATTGCACTTTCGCAATACAATGGAAAGTGGATGGAAGGCTTGTCAATTGCCGTTGTGAAGAGTTCCGCGAGGCAACGAGCAGCAACAACGAGGAGTTTTATGGAGAACGCGACGGAGTGCAGACATCGCGAAAATCGCGCCGGAAGGGAAAAAGGAGAGTGTGGGAGTGCGCGCAAATGTTGAAAGAAAGGAAGTGATGAATATTGATCGGTTGATATTGTAGTTTAATTTAGTGGCGGAAAATATTCATTAAAAATTTTTCCAACCATGACTCAATGGCAATTCGCAATTGGGAGTGCAAAATTTAGCGTAATATTAAGTGTGCGAGTGAAATGAATCATGTTCAAGTAAAACGGTTTAAAAGCTAAGCTGTAAAAAATTAATAAATAATTGTTGGTGTTATTACGAGAATCGTTTTGCAATATGTGTAATAAAAAAAATGAAAATTGCATTTCACGTTGAAACAGTTTAACGAATTAAGTGCTGAGTGGCTTGAAAAAAAAGAAGTTATTTGATTTGCATTAGTGCATTGCCGTGGTACTAAATGTGTAATGCGTGATAAGAGCTTCTTGTTGGAACGGTCTTACTGCGTCTAGTTAAACGTTTGGCATCGATTAAACAATCACAAAAAGACACGCCCTTGAGTACAACCGAAAATCGCGGAACATCGGACATCTCCGATTCCAGTCCAATAAAAGAAGATAAAAATAGAAATTATAGAAGTCAAGGTATGCGAAGAATTTCAAAGTAACAATAACCCATCGGTAGTACACCGGCAAGCAACCCTTCTATAGCATGAACTTTTGATTAAAGAAGACTTGCCTCATGTCGTGCATAGGAAGGGCTCGGAGGACGAGTCGAGTGATGCGAACAATGAATACATTTCATACACTATTGAATCTGTCAATGATTAAAATGGAACCAGCAGTCAACAATCAAAAGAACATTCACCGTATACGTTTGTCACAAATAATATAAAGGAAGAGGAGAACTTTGTCGAGTGTAACGAAAATGAATTTGTAGGGACAAATGAGTAAGAAACGACAAACGAAGATAATTTATTAGTTGATGATAGGAATATGGGATCAAATGTCTCTCGAAATTCCGGAAAAGGATTAACTGGACAACGTACACAGTCATCTGACTGTACATTTCCTGTGAAAATCACCAAAGGTCCGCGTGGCCTAGGAATTTCGATATCAGGCTTTTATACATAGTAGGGGATACGATTATTTTAAGCAGAGCCTTAATTATAAGGGAAGCAGTGTTCGGTTTCAATGACATTCAATCAAGCTTGGTGAAGGGAATATTAACTCTGACGTATTTCATCATAATCTATAGCTCCGGTTAGCAGATGCAAATTAATGAAATGAGAAGATGCCGTTATGAAAATGAAAAGCCATTTTCTAACCAAAATTATAGTTCATCAAGCGATGGAAAAAATTAATAATTAATTATTATTGAATAATACTAGTTTGGCCGCTCCACAGTAAGTCTCTGCATTCAATTTCTCAATAATCGATTTTTCAGATTTTACTGTAATTTCGTTGATTTAAATAGGAGAAAAATAACGATTCGATTGATAGCAAAACGCGAAGCTTTTATTCTACTTTGTATTTTAAATGATATGAACAAAGTTTTTGCAAGATATTGTTTTAGTTACATTCACTACGTCTAGAGAAAGATGAATTTTTTTTACGGTTTAAAGCTCATAAATAACCACCAAATGAACGTGTGTCTAGGTTTAGAATTGGCGATCTGTGTGGTGAATAAGAAAGGTGTTAAGTATCTAATTGGAAAGCACAAAGTAATTGAATCAGTTGTTTTAATAAGAGCTTAAGTCCACGATCTTTAATTGATTTTTTGTCCATATGGTCTTATTTGTTATTTTACAACATGTATCAATACTGTTTTCAGTGAAAATGTAATTAGCTGTTATTTATATTCAACATAGTTTTGCCGAAAAGGGTGAGCTATGTTCTTTTCTAAATAGTCGATTCAATTATATTTAAATTTGATTTTAGTGAATAAAAGACCAATGCTGAAGCTATATATTACCATCTGACCATAAAAAAAGACAAAATACGTTCCAGTAAATTAAATTTAATTGTTTTAAAGTTTAGAATGAAGCTTGAATTTGTCCAAATTAAACAGACTTAACTAAATCTGATCTCATAACTGGAAAAAACTGCCATTTTGTTTGTCATATTTTCAAAACCAAATTAAAAAGGAGTCATTTTCAACGATTAATTTCAATTTAGCTAGTTCCAATCAAAAACCCATTTCGACAGTTTATTGTGTGCCTTTCCAAAAAAAAAAGAAGAAACCCAAAACATGTCGAAGAAATTTTTCATCTATTTGATAGACAAACTGTAATTTGTTATTATTTCAAATACTGGTTCATAAAAAATAGAAAACAGAAAAGTCTAGAGAAAAAACTCCTGTTATTATTACTATTATAAATAAATGTAGTCATGTTTTATGTGACTCTAAATATAATGAAATGCTGATCACTAAATACAAATAAAAATTATATATACACAAAAATTGAAAACAGCAACTTGAAAAAATTCCGAGAAATTTAAAGATCAATAATGAATATAATGAACTAATAAACTAATACCTTCGGTCTTTCCTTTCCCCTAACCTGACCGGGAATATGATACGCAACGATGGCAAGCCCCTCCACTGAAATGAGCTAGCCATCGGGCACTCTGTAATGATTTTACGTCTACGTGCGAACGCGGAACCGACCTCTCATCGGTTCTAGACGTTAAGTCTGAGTAGTGCCAACGGATGTTACCAACCGGTCAACCAATCCGTGCACCGTAACCCATTCACGCGGTGGCTGCTTGTCGGCCAGCTAGATCGGAGAGGATTCCGGTCGCGGGTCTCCGAATGGGTTACGCTCATTTGCAATATTCAGCCACCAATACATGCCCGTTTTCAAACGCGTCACAATACAAAACCGTACGGAGAGGAAACCTACTTTACGTTACTCCGTATTTCTTCATTTACTCAGTCAAGGACAAAAATCTAATTTTTACTTCGCGTTCCCGAATTTCCGACGCGGTACCGAAAAATAGGCTACGCTAACTCAACCCGACGACCGCTACGCTAATAAAACAGCAAAACAACAAAGGTACCGCGTACCGCGCGCGACGCGAAACCGACCTTAGCGGATTTTCTCAAACCCTACCCTCGCGACGGCATACCTACCCTGCACTCATTTCCCGCTGAAAAGAAGAACCACTGGAAAGGAAAGTCGTTGTTAAGGTTAGCAATACATAGTTTTATTCATTTCATCGATTAAGAGGCATAAAAATATATAATAATTGCGTGTTTTTCGTTTTTCCTTTTTTTTCAAAAAATATAAGATTAAAAGCAATTCGTTATGTATTTTCATTTGCTTTTCGCTTCGGAAGCCAAATTAACTTTAGATCAAAAAATATTTTTAAGATTTGTTTGTTTGCGGGTTTTTTTTGTAATTTTAAATACTCAAAAAAAATTATCAATTCTATCAAACCATGGTTCTGTTAGAAAGAGTTCATATCCAAATCGGAATTATAAAATGATTAGGAAGAAAAATATTAAATGTAAATTATTGTTTTTCCTTTTACAGCTGAGAGCTTAAATGACTGGTTTTCTAGTATATTAGACGTCTTCAAATAGTGACTTACGTTTTTAAGTTATTTAAAAAAAAACATTAAAATATCTAAACACGATTACAAAAATTTTGAGCGTTCGATTGTTTTCTTACGTATCGTTTGGTTGTTTTGATGTTCTCAAGTTTTTCTATTTTTTTTTTTGACTTTCATTAAGAAATTGTGACTGTGTGGTTCCTACCGACTGACTTCTCGCCAAAAACATTATAACAGAGCATGACAATTTCTGAATATAGTAAATTTTTCTTACTAACCGTGCATTAAAATATCTTAAGCCTCGAATTTCAGTTGAAACTTAACCTAAACAAATAAAATTATCGAATTCAATAATATATCCATCGAGTACTTGACCGTACATTAAAATACTTTAAGCTTTTCATTCAGAAATTTTAGCTAAAATATGGGTTGTTATCCAAGGTCTACCCACGAAGACTTGTTTAAAAAAATTACAAAATAAGACATAAATCTCTTTCGAAACTTAAATATTTGCTACTTTACACCACAAATATGCTATTATGCTTTATATTTTGTCCTATATACATACTTATTGGAAAACACTATTATTATTTTGAAGCTTTATAAAAACGATCAACGACACCTTGAGAAATTTATCGCGTTCAAATAAAAATATAAATAACAACGTGCCCGCACATTATGAAAATTCGTTAATATTGATCTTGCACTTGTTAGCTGATCGCGGATTTGCATAAAAAACAAAAGAACGCTTATAATTATTTACTGAAAATCATAATCTATTGTCGAATGCCAGATGCATAAGATTTCCTAATAATCAACGCGGGGATACTTTCGTATAATAAAAACGTTGGGATCATCTGATATAATTCTGTATCATTTCCTTTCAGTTCATCATTTGGTTTTTTCTTTCATAGCTATGACTATACGAAAACTCTCATTAAATATAATAAATCGGAATTTTTTTGTTCACAAAATTGTGTGATTTGAATTCAATCCTTCCACAATTTCCAATTGTGATAAGAGATATTTTAAAAGTCTTGGTACAAAGATATTATCTTCTTCTTATTTGCTATTTTAAAAGATTTATCATTTCTATGATCTTTTCCCGATTGGCATGCATGTATGCTTTCGCTTGCCACATCATATTGATTAATTTCTGATCATTCTTCTCGTCCATAGCAATATTGTCCGGTAGTTGTGGATTGAATCGGATTCAGCTTAATGCAACATACTCACTGTAATATGTCTTTCCAGATAAGGGGCTCACAAGCAAGCACTTTAATCTAGGCAAACACGGACATCCATCACGTTTGCGTAGATCATAGTCAGAGAAGTCTATGGTATTGAATTGGTCCAGTGCAGCTCGCAAACTCTCCACTTGCGGCGTTTTGCATCCTCGTAGATCTGGCTCCGCTCTCTGCATGGATTGATTGATGATATCCGCGGCCAGTCTAAACATTACACAACGTTATTTTAACTCGACGCGGAAAAACAATCTTTGCATTCGCCAACAAAGTCAAACTCCAAGTCAAAAGCGCTTTATTTAATACTAATCGTTAATTTTTAAAAGAACATAAAGCAATTCCAAACAATAAAACTATAAAAAACTTAATGGCCCGAATGGCTCTCTAAATTTACACGTTATCAGTTAAACACATTTAATGAAAAAAATACACTTGCAAATTTAAATTAATTAAGATTATTTCATATTTTTTGATTCAATTGGAAAAAGGAGAAAAAACCAACCAGCATTATTCAAAAATTACTTATATTACTAACACAACAATGAACTTATATCCTATACCTAATATGTTACACCCTAATTCTAAATAAGTTCCATCAAAAAAAAAAACGTTACCTTATATTGAAACCTATACCTAAATTATAATACAAATAAACAACAACACTAGATGTAGCAATAATGAGATGAATCTAAAAAACTAAGTAACGAGAAAAAGCACAAAAACAGAAAATAAACACGAATAATTTAGACATTGTCATTCAGCCACCAATACCTAGATTGCTCCATCCCAGCTCGACCAGCCTCAACGAATCTAGCAAATGAGTATCTCCATTGGAATTGTTGGTCTCGTGAACTCAGATTCGGAGGATATTTTATCTTCTGTGATATATGATTGGGACGCCGTCAGAATCAAAAATATATCGATTCATGTCCAAATACACGAATGCTTCTGGAGGAACGAAGCCAGTAGTGAGGCAAGTCACAATATACCCGTCTGTAGGGTGGAACGGCTGTGAAATCCAAGGGTTTTCACTCACAGTTACAGATCTTGCGATATGATTCCGAAGAAGTTTCAATATGAAGATATCGACTCTTGTCACTTGAGCGGTTTGATAAATTTTTCTATTCGATATATAGTGCTTCCAATCCGTCTCAGGCTTTCTGTACAAACCAGTACATGCACGAAGACATTTCCTTTCGAAAACTCTTAATCTTTCCATTGTACTAGCACTCTGGTTGTACCAGATCTGGCATCCGTATGTCAAAACTGGCCTAACCAGGGTCTTGTAACAAATAACTTTGACTTTTTGATCAATGTATCTGGAATGAAAGAGTCGCCGAAGGGCCATGACTACTTTTAGTGCCTTACTGAGCATGATTTTGACATGTTCAGTGTAGTACAGATACTGATCGAGATGAACACCGAGGTATCGAACACAGGATTTATGTGGAACCCGTTCTGAACTACCCTCACCAGCCATAATGTGGAAATCCTTCCAATTACGTTTCAGGTCTTGACTGGCCCCCTGCAGCGTTGTCCGAAACAAAATTGTTTCGCACTTCTGCGCATTGATTTTCATTCGCCAATTGTCGGTGTAGAGCTGCACATCATTAAACATTTTTTGAAGATTGCTCTGAACTATTGTAGCTTTTCGGTCTGCCGTATAGATGATCAGATCATCGGCAAACGCTACCAATGATCGCGTTGGCGAGACATTAAAATCAAAGCTGTTCAATAGCTTGCGAATGAATATTGAGAAAAGCAGGGGCGCAGTAACTGTTCCCTGCTGTAGACCATTCAAGACCTTGAACTCGCGCATTGTTGTCAGATTTCCATCAGTTACAACAAACGACTTCCCGTATAACATATTACACATCATGGCGACAAGGTGTCTGGGGAACCTGTCCTGAAGAAGTTTGAAAACTAGTCCATCTAACCACACCGTATCGAAGGCTTTCTCCATATCTATGAGACATGCTCCAACACATTCTTTGTTGTTTAGTTTCCAACAGATGTCAGAGGTTACTTTCGTTATTGCATGTATGGTCGAATGCCTGGCACGAAAACCAAGTTGGCAATTCGGCATCAAGTCATATTTCTCAATGTGGGCGTTTAATGCTCTGTTGAGTATCACTTCAAACACCTTGCTGATGTTAGGCAGCAAGCTGATTGGGCGATAGCTTTTAGGGCATGAAGATTCTTTTCCTCTCTTCAAGATCGGAAATACCTTATCCTTTTTCCACTCATTTGGGAAATATGAATTGTTCAACATGTTGTTGAACAATATGCAATAATTCCTAATAGCAACCTCAGGCAAATGTCGGAGAACTATATTTGGAATACCGTCAGTACCACATGATTTTTTGTTGTTTATTCTGCGAAATATGAAACACAAGTCTTCATAGCTGACAAAATAATCAATAAGATTCAAGCTCGGTATGAGGTCAGATGTTAATGTGTCATCGAAATGAAGAATTGATTGGCCGTTCAGGCTTGATTTGAAGTCGGAAACTTTTGCTTCAACGACCTCCGAAAATATTTCATTCCTTCTCTCTGGGTTTGGCAGATGAACCAATTCTAAATGTGTTCCAATTAGGGCAAGTTTCTGCAATCCATCACATATAATCCTGTTTCCATTTCTATCCGGAGTCGTACTATCAATTTCGATACCAGCTCTATCGAGAAGATTTATCTCATCACTAGTGACTTCAAGATTCGATACCTTCACTCGAGACTTCCTGCGGAATAAGCTATTCACTTTCGCGAAAACGCCATCTGGGTCCTGTGGGCTAGTACCCCTCAGTTTTTCCGCCCATTGATTGCTGACCTCACTCCTGAAGTATGAACGGATTAAGTTCCGGACATTCTTCAGGTGTAATTTCAACAAAGCCAACGAGGAATGGTTGTAGTCCAAAAATCGTCGATAAATATTGTTGACGCGTGTGAGAAGAAGGCTTTTCAATCTTTTCAACCTTGCGATGGTTGGTGTTTCATATCCTTCCATATTGTTTCGATGTTTAATCTTGGGAACTACTTTCTCAATCGTTTCCAACGTCAGCTTCTCTAACTTCGACAAATAGAGATCTATTTCATCGTCAGTTAGATTTCTTTTATTTGGAACCATTGAGCAAGCGTTGCCATCATCAGAAGGAGGACATTGCTTCTGGTACTCCCGATTAAACTTCTTTTGAAACTTTCCCCAGTCTGTTTTTTTGAAATTCAACCGATGGTTTTCATGTTGAACTGGAATGAGGAAGAAATCATCCCTTTGATGATTGATTTCCATTACGATTGCGTTATGGTCGCTATCGTAAGGAAGCACCTGCAGTTTCCGTTGAGGACTATTAAAGCTGAATTCAAGTCTTGCGTCAGCAATGCAGAGGTCCAAATATGAATTTGTCCTAGGGTATGTTGGGAACTCCGACCCATATAGGTTGCACCTGTATTCAATTTGGTTCTCTGTTATCCATGATTTCAGGAATACACCTCTTGGATTATTGGTGGCGTTCAGCCATGATGTATGCTTGGCATTCAGGTCAGCGGCAAAAATATAATAATTATGCAGCCTGTTCAATTCGAGTATTTCAAACAAGGAATTGAGTTCCTCCTTGAACTTGAGAACATTTTGACCAGTTGCATAGGCAGAGATAACGAAGAGGTTATCCCCACCTGGCAGTGAAATTTTGATGACGGACACTTCAAGAAATTCAAAGTTTTTTAATTCGACTTTTTCAATATTTTGGAAACAATAGGGTCTTCTAACCAATATCCCGGTGCCACCTCCCCCATCACCTATTGCCCTATCGTTTCTTACGAATGCAAAATCTTTGAATTCCATGGAATGCCATGAATTGAGGTGGGTTTCAGTGAGAAGTATGATGTCAGGCTTTTGCTTAACAACAAATTCAAGGAGATAATCACGCCGATGTATAGCAACGATAGAGTTGACGTTGATCGGTATGAGGCGAAGCCTATCCATGGGAATATGACTGGATGACAAGTTATTATTAGGCATTTGAAAGACCTAAACGCTGAAAAGCAAAGTTAATTTTTGAATCTTGTTTGTCGATTCTCTCCGATAAAGAATTAAGTTGCTGGTAAATTTTGAGAAGCAGCTTATTATTGCCACTTACATTATTTACATTATTTCCAGCATTTTCTGCTGGTCCTCTAGCGGCGAGTGCAAATGATACTCCGGGCTTGACGAAGTTGGAAGGTATGATATTACGGTGTACTTGTGTTTGCTCTGGAGCAAATTTAACTTTTGCATCTTGATATCGGGAGCATCCTCGATATGATGCTGGGTGGCCAAAAACACCGCAGTTAACGCAGTATAATTTTTCTTTAGGCTCCGTCTGAGCCAATTTGCACTCACCGGGAGCATGAACGTCTTTGCATTTAACGCAACGATAGTGCATGGCACAATTGGCAGCCGAATGTCCAAATCTTTGACACCGGTAACACTGGTTGACTTCTCTTTTCTGGAGGCGTTCCCACCTCACCACTCTGAAATTCAAGTACCTTATTTGTTGAAGGGCACTTGGACTGCTCTTATTTGCAATTTGTACCAGGTAAAGTGGTAAATTCTTCCTTCCTACGGTCGACCTTCTTGTCGCAAAGGCTTTGACTGAAACAAAATCAATATCTGGTGCAGCCTCCTTGAGCACCTGAAGAAGATCGACCGTATCCTCTCCGCTGTCCAAACCCTTCAACAAGAAGGTCTGATTCTTTTCACTTTTTGGGATATAGGTGAAGTGTGGAACCTCCCCAGAAATCAGCGCATCTTTGGCTGACTTGAAATCAACCAGTGATTTCGTCCTTATAGTTAATTTTTCGGCATTAACTCTTTTGATTTCGAAATTGGCCAGTTTATTTTCGGCTGCCAATAGCCGAACCATATCTTTCCCGGTTTGTCCGAACACGTTGATTGGCGGAACTTTTTCTGTCTTGTTGGAAGCTTTTTCAGAGGAACCAGCAGAACTGCGGGCTGGTTTTTTCTCCTTCTTTTTGTTCTTTAAATATTGAATGAAATTAACGTCATTATCTTGATTAAAATTACCTCTGATGTTTTCTTCAATTTCCATATCTTCGGTTAATCCCTCCAGCGCTGCAAAATAATTTTGGCTCTCGTTGGTGCCACCAGCACTTAGAACTTCCTCTGGATTTACTTGCTTTGCACTTTTCTTCGGCTTTGTTACCTGTTGCCATTGATTTTGTGGCTGCGTCTTTTGAGGTTTCATCCCTTGCTTGAAAAGATCCTTGAGAGACTGTATCTCTTGCCTTAGTTCATCATTTTCTTTCTGCAATTTGGCCATTTGTTGATTATCCGCTATTATTTGCAGCTTGCACCCTCCATCTACGGAGTTTTCTTCGTTATGTTTTCTTTTAGTGATTGTCGCCAGTTTTGTATTCGTCGTTTCCCCAGGTTGCCCCAACGGTGGGAAGCCGTCGGGCTCCTCCATACCAGCGGCGAAATTTTCTTTGTAAATTTGTTTTTCGTTACCAATCGAAGTAAAAATTTTCGATAGAAATTTCCTGAGTCGATTACTTCGACAATATAAGATTTTTTCCGATAAAAATTAACTTCGGACTAACGTTTTTAAAAAATTAATTTAATTTTTGAAAACTTTTGACAGGAGCGATTTAAAAGACGTCTATACGCAAAGCCTACTACGATCCTTGCATTCGCCAACTTACCAATTCCAATTTCTGATACATTTACTACTACTTTTGAATAGTCGATGGATATGTGTGATGACCAATTTGTAGGAAAGTTCTTTTTCCTGTTAACCTTAAGCCTTTTTAATGCTTGTTGGCACCCTCCGGGACTTCTTCCTGGGTGACGGCCACTACGTCCACACCTTCCTACCATGTGGCTGCCAAATCTTCTTGACATCCCACGACAAAATTGACGTGGGATGACAAGCCACCTAGCAGCAAAGTGTGTTAGAAGTGGTCGCCAGCGGCATCGCATGATTCATTACAGCTCTTTTCCCTTCTTTTGTGTTATAGGAGCTCTTGCCGGGTAGAGTGGCCTTTCGCTCACGTGCCCTTTTATGGTATAGTGTTATGCGATTCCATCGCATAATACTATAACATAAATTGGCCTCGTTTATATTCCCCATTTGATGGAAAAATTCATGCAAATTATGTTTGTATGAGATTTTCACTCAAATGAGAAATACATATATGGCCATGTCTACGTTTGGATCTTGATCCAGTTGGGAGGGTGCGAGGGGGCACCGCTTCCTCCTGGATGCCCCACTCTAATTTGTGGGCCATAAGTATCGTCGGTAACGACGAAGTCTCTCAAGTCCGTCCTTTTTTTCCCGGCCCCATTTGTTCTTTGAACAAGCAATTTCAATCCTTAGTAGGTTACCTCGGCCTCGACACTAGTCGATCGGCATTCGACATTTTTTAATTCGTGAATGCGAAATTTTGTTTGTAGTGGGGCGTTGTGCCGGGGGAAAAGAACCCGCCCCACGACACCGCAACGCTAGCCTGCCAGCGCATTAACGCGTCGTCAGACAAGGCCAAATCTCGGCGAATACTACCATTCTCTTCCACTGTGGCAGCAGACTATCGCTGCAGTCCTTCACGGACATTTATTTACCGATTTCACTACATTTGATGAGGCTGGTCGAGCTGAGACTACCAATTACTAAATTATTCGTGGTCGTTTGTGGTTCAATAAAACACATTTAAATTTTTAAAAATATAATCACGATAGACGCTATTCGGTGAATGAGATCCACATCACAGTTTCATGCTCATACGAACACCTTCTCCCACTTTTCCTTTACCTTGTATGCATAATCAGCCTTGTCTTCGTCCTCTTCCAATATCTCTCGGTGTGTATAAAGTATAAATTAAAAATAAATTCTATAAATTTAATGTTTAATTTTCAGAAATTATCGTCTTTGAATTGTCCTTTGCTTTGAACTTCCCGTTTCCTTTGTTTAAATCTTGTAATTTATATTTCTTCTTGAATGGGACTGTATCATATGTTGAATCGAGTTATGAATAAAAAAATAAACAATATGAGTATTGAAGCAAAACTTGGAAAACTACAAATATTAACTCGCTAACTGAATTCAATTATTTTTTAAATAAGCATGTATGGTATCCCTCAAACTTTTTTCCACTAATCTAAATTCATATTCAACTAGAGTATAAAATAATTCCACAAATACATCTCGCAGCACATTCAAAAGACCGCTCAGCGCTCAGTAGATGACGTTGAAGTTGCTGTTAGCCGAAGAAGAAATCGCCGAAAACGTTAAGAACGCAATTCAACGGCGCTACGAACATGCCGCTTTGTTCGTTACCTTTGCGCGACATGGCATTTGCACCTGAGTGAATTCGATTACCGTTGAATGTCGCTATGAGAGGTAGCTATTGAAAAAGAATATTCAATGGGGTGCACTTCTGGTTCTCTCACACCGTCCTCCTCGGTTGTCTCTCGACTGTTCGCTCTTTCACATCTTTCTTAAGACGGACGAAGTGAAATTCCGATGTTAAGACTCCACACAAGACGTCTTCAGACTTGTTTCAAGACTCGCTTCGGGCACATATTCAAGATTCGATTCGTCCAAGACCAAGAGGAAGAAGTCGACGAAGAAATGTTGCTGGTACTGGTATAGCCTCGATTCGAGCCGCGCAATTCAATTTGTTACAAATAGTATGACCGTTGAATTCGACTCGTTACGATGTTCTAGTTAATGAAAGGTATTTCGGTACTTCGACTGATCTTTCTGTTGTATCTTTTCTTAACGATTTTAAATTTTTTTGATCGAATCTTAAATGATTAGAGATCAGTCTTTTAATTTGGCTACTAATTTTTAACGCATACGTGGAGTGTGTCGAGTGATAGTACTTGCTATTTCGCGCAAATAGTTTGTCCCTACTGTCCGGGAAGTAAGAGTATCTAGTGTTGGGTTCCCTGATTATAAAGATAGTGCGCTTTCAAGGAAAAATCATGTGAATCTAGAGTACGAGCAAGGACCAAATGGTCCAGCGGTTTTGTGCAAGAATTTCAAATCTGTGTAATTTTAATGGTGCAGTTGATGTTAGTTGTTGTTGCATGGTTAACATATATGCATGTGAGTTTATAGAGTGAAAAAGTGATCTCTACCCACTGTGGATCGCATCCTACCAGATCATGTGTTGCAAAAGTGGCTACAAGTAAACGTGGATTAAAAAACTGCAGATTCCTTCCGATACAAGGTATGGATGGTGAATTAAATGTACCTTTGGATTGTTAAGATGTTGGTATGGCAGTGGTTAGTGATGGGAATCAGATATATTTTTCTGCAATCTTGTAGGAACAGGATGCCTAGTTTTTGCAGTGTTTTTTTCGCATATAGATGTAGGCGGAGAATTTAACATATATACTATATTACGAATTAATTCGAATCAAAAATAAAGATTTATTTAGAAGAAGGCAAGAACTACCAATAAAAATAATATTCTTGATGGTATACAATTGCTAGCAGATTTCATATGAATTGATTTATATTTAAACCAGAATCAGGGACGTAATAATAATAGGAACAAAATATGTTTAAAAAAATTTTCAGGTAGTTGGTTTTATTTCAATAAATTTAAAACAAATATGCTAAGGCAAATTAATTAATGCCATTTTTAAGCTTTGCATTATTTTGTTTTCCTCGAACTGTACTCTAAAAACGAAACTAACATTGAGAAAATAAATACCTTCGCAAGGAATGCGAGCAAAAATGCTGTTTTGCTAAAACCTGAGAGAAATAGAGCCTATTAGTTTTTGGCCGAGGTGGCGATCACGCACCTGAAGTGACCCTACATGCTTCGGTGCAAGAGCCACATAGGAAGTTATACTTAGGCAGTGTGTCACGAAAACCCGAACAGTGGTTTAATCTTTCCACGGGATAGGAGAGCCCATGACAGGTTACTATCGTTTTCTGCATAGTGAGATGCTTAACGATAGAAACGTGGTATATGGTTTTAGAAAGAACAACAAAGTAATTTTTTGAGTAAACACCAGATGTGTTGGGGTATTTTCAATGTGGATAAACTGGAGCCCGATCCCTTTAACTCCGGTCCTCTCATTGGCACCTTATCCACGCCTCTGTCATTGGTGACCGAGGGGTCTTCTTGTTGTCATGAATCCGCGTAAACTGCGTCAAGTCTCTGATCGCAGCCTAGGTAGTTGCCACGTGGCGCGCCTCATCCTCATGGGCGTGTCGACACTCGCAATCTCATCTTCGGGCTTTTAGTGGGCGTTAAACTGGCTGGACAGTAATTCGGTAACGCCATATCTGAGAACTGTCACTTTAACTCTATTCCTATTTTCGGTTGAATACCATCCAACATAAAATATTTATTTTTTAATAAAAATATTTCAAAATCTTCAGCGAAACAAAAAAATTTTACGCATATCTTCTCTAGTTTCCTTAATTTGAGTCAATTTTGAACAAATAAACATTCAAATACAGTAATTTTTCACCCCACTGTTTTACATACGTATCTGAATTATTCAAAAACTGTTTCGCTAAAAACACATATGCGAGACAAAATAAATAAAGATTAGTCAAAAAAAGGAAACGGTTTTTAATAATAAAAAAGGACTTTCTATAAGCTTTTGATAAAAACACGGCACCTCAACTAAACAGGTCTTTATTGATCGAAGAGTAAACTAATACTGCATCCTTACAAGTAGTGTATGGGTTGTTATTGTCAGATGAGAGTTCGCTTAATGTAATATTAAAATGTCAATTTAACACTCTCATTTTAAATATTCCTTAACAAAATTCAAAATCAAAATGTATAATTCAAATCCTAACTAATCACTCAATTCAAGTCTTCTGATGTTCGAGTTGACCTTGATTGCAGGTAACGGTTTCGTCAGTACATCGGCCAGTTGATTTTCAGATCGAACGTGACTAACTGTGATTAATACTTGGCTGTATTTTTCCCGGGTGTAATGCAAACGTTTGTTGATATGCTTGGTCCGATGATGATATTGAGGATTTTTAACCCAGCGAAACGTATTCAAATTGTCGCAAAAAATGCTTGTTGCTTTTGATTGATCAAACCCAATTTCCTTAAGAAGATCTCGCAACCATATGGCTTCCTTGGTGCCTTCACGTAATGCCACATATTCCGATTCCATGGTGGTTTCTTTAAAATCAACTCCGCTGCACTGAGAATATCCCTTCGCCACCAATCGCGCTTTGAAATTGGGTGATTCACTTGAAGGAAATTTTATTTTAAAGAACCGTTTGTATCCCACTCCGTTTGTGCAATAATCTGGCCTCTGGATGATTTCCTATGTTTCATTTCTTAACAACGACTTCAGTTTGTCTTCAATCGCGTCTTTCCATTCTGCCTTCTGCTGGAAACTTGTTACCTCTTCATACGTTTCAGGTTTGGTGAATATTGCTAAATATCCAGTAGATGCATGGTATGGCGCTATTAGCGTACGATTGACACACAATTCTTTGAAGTTAGTCCCTTTATCTGCACTTAAAATTGATTCCGGTGATTTTTCAACCGTTTCAGCTTTCACCGAAACATCATCCGAAACTTCATCGCCTGTGATCCGATCCGTCTCGATCTCAGTGGAGTCTACGTGGAATTTGACGTAGTCCTTCTGCATTCGACTCTTGTTCAATACCACATCACAGCTGATGATGATTTTCTTTGAAATTGGATCATATAGATGATAATTCTTTTGTGTGGATTTAAAGCCAAACAGGTAAAGCTTTTTTGCCTTGGGGTCCCATTTTTTGTCCCAAAAATTTTCAGATGGTCTATATGCAGTTTCTGATCAAACCATAGTTCGAAAGGTGTGTGTTTCGGGTCGTTTGCATTAGTTGTTTGGTTAAGAATGTATACCGCAGTTCGAACTGCGTCTGCCCAGAGGAACTGATGCAGGCCACATGCAATTAACATAGTACGCGCTGATTCTTGAACGTTCTATTATCACTTTCGAGGTATCTATTTTGTTCTGGTGTGTATGGAGAAATACGATCCATTATTATTCCATGCTTTGCCAAAAGATTTGCAACATCCCTATTCACAAATTCGGTTCCATAGTCACACTGAATATATTTGACAAGAACATCTCAAGCATTCTCGCATTGCAACAAAAAATTTTTCAAATATTTATAGGATTCCGATTTTTGTTTGAGAAAGAAGATGAATCGCATGGCCGTCGCTTCGTCCTTCAAAAGCATAAAGAACTTCTCCGTGTTGCATTCTCGCATTGCAACAAAAAATTTTTCAAATATTTATAGGATTCCGATTTTTGTTTGAGAAAGAAGATGAATCGCATGGCCATCGCTTCGTCCTTCAAAAGCATAAAGAACTTCTCCGTGTTGCTTTTTGGGTACACACAAGTCGATTTGAATACATCCGGATTCCTCCAATGTACGCGTTCTACTTAATTGATACTCGATGCATTTTGCCCAATTTGTATTCTTCGCAAAAAAAAACCCTGACGATTAGTTAATGCCATGCCATGCCCGGAATCAGACGCGCACATATTCTTGATTGGTGCCACATTGACGCATCCTAGCCGCATGTGCCACTTCTCCAATGAACTCGCTGATTTCTTGGCGTTCGACGTACAACAGGCACGATCAATTTTGGACTGCTTAAATGCTATACGAACCAAATCGTTTGAGTCCATATAACCCATTTCAAGCAAATCACTAACTTTGTTGACAAACTTACATCCATTGTCCGTAAAATAGTTGGTTGATGGAAAATAAATTTACTTTGGCTTTTGAAATAAACCAAATATCTACCAAAATGCATGTTTCCCATTCACCATTGGCCCACGATTGAATTTCGATGGTTCCACTACCTTTGACATCCGAAAATTCGTCGTTCGCAACCTTTACACTTTTCTGTGCAGTCTCACAAGAAAAAGTTTTGAACCAATCTCGTCGGGAACTAATATGGCGTGTTGCTCCAGAGTCGGCCAAACAAATATCTGTGTACTCAGTTGATAAAATTTCATCGTACGCAGAAAAGGCTACGTATTTTTTCAAATTATCATTTTTATTTTTGCCGCCATTTTTCTTTTTTTGTTCTTGCGGTTTCTGCAAACACTACTGACATTTTGGTTTTGCCTTTCGGTCTTTCAATGGAATCTTCCAATTATTACCAGTTTTATGTTGCGTGCTAAAAGCCGCTCCGCTAGCAACATGTTGCTCTGAGTCACGACTCGCTTTGTCCACCTGGTCCTCCTCTAACTGTAGATTTGCTAACAGTGTATCCATAGTACAGCACTCTTTAATATTACACCAGACCGTTCTGGAATTTTGGTGTCAAGCTGCTCACAATTCGGCTCATTTTTAAATTACCCGATAGCTGCTCAGCCTGTCCTGCCAACTCTGATGTAATTGTGCAAACATTTGAAACGTACGCAGTGACTGATTCGTTATCATTCATTTTTAAACTAAAATAGTCATCGTACAATGACATGATAAGAACATAACTCTTTTTCTGATGAATACTCTTCAAAAAGTCCATTATGTTTTCTGCTGACTTGCAATCCAAAACATGTAGACTTTGCTCGGAATTGATCGACGCAAACAAAATTGCCATTGCCTTGCCATCACTTATAGCAGGTTTTGGATCTGTACCGTCCACCAAATCAAGCAATTCCTGACTCCGTAGTATCGCGTTGACATGAAACATTCAATCGATGACCCACAATAGACTGCTTAAGCATGGCTTTCATATCTTTGATTTGCGTCAAACTCCTGCACAGGTTCTGCTCCAATTTTGTAATCGTTGGAAAGCTGGGCCCATTACCTATTAGCTTTTGATAAACAGACCGCATCTCAACTAAACAGGCATTTATTGATCGAAGAGTAAACTAATACTGCTTCCTTACAAGTAGTGTACGGTTTGTTATTGTCAGATGAGAGTGCGTTCAATGTAATATTGAAATGTCAATTTAACACTTTCCTGTGCATTATTTTTTGCCCTAATGCCGTTGAACTAAGAAAAATTATCTCCAATTCTATCCCGTGCCTTGATTATCAAGAAATCATTTTTTTTATACATGTTTTCATTGGACATTTTTTAATAGTTATAAAAAGAATAAATAATAACCACTGTGAAAAATAGAAAAAGAGGTTTCTTTTATATTGGAGCTACAATTTTTCATGTCGGAATGTTCCGGCATTTCTCAAAAATGAATTTTTTAAGGTTTTGTAAAATAGTTTTTAAAAATCCTAATAAAATTAGTAATCTGTCCGTTTGTTCGTGCAATCGTACAAGTTTTTTTTTTCGCAAACCACAGTAGCTAGGAACATGCATTTTGGTAGATAAGTGTGAAGTGGTGCATCCATCAGAATCGCCGTACAAAAAAAAGGCTTCTAAGAAGGGTATCCACATATAGGGGTGTGACCCTTCATAGTACGACCGGTCAAGACCTGGAAGGGTGACTTCATTTCAAGGGCTGCCTATGGTGTGTAACGATAGCATAGAAAGAACTTGCGCAAAATCTTAGCGACATTCCTTTCTCTCTCCAGCTTCTTTCATCCAGTTTTCAGCGAGTCAATAAATTTCTCAGCTTGGCCGTTTGATTGGGGATGAAAAGGTGCCGTTCTGATGTGGTCGTTACTGTTTTTTCTGCAGCAACTCTCAAGCTCCTCTGAACCCAACTGTGGACCGGCGTCAAAAAACAGTGTATTGCAAAGTTCTTTACGCGCAAAGGCTTTCTCCAATCGTTCGATTGTCTTTGAAGTCATTGTGGATTGCATTTTGTATAACCTCAATAATAATTACTTGCCAAAATCCATTTATGGGTCCCGCAAAATCGATATGGACACGAAACCATGGTCCGTCCCGTATGGGCCATGATTGAAGGGAACACTTGGTCGGCGGTTTGGAATTTATTGCGCCGCTTCCGCACCTTTTGACCAGCCTCTCGATATCGTCATCAATAGATGGCCAGTAAACTTTGCTTCGTGCCAACAGTTTCATCCGAGCGACGCCTGGATGGTCTTGATGCAACTCCTGCAATATTGTCCCCCGATAGGAAGCTGGCACAACGATGCGATGTCTATAAAAGAATGAACCCTTGAATGCTAATGAGTCATTCTCGTCGGAAAAATATCGCAACATCCGCGTTATTGATCTGTTTTGAAGTTCTTGGCCACCCATTTTCGATGTAATCTGCAACTTCCCTCATTGTTTGGCATCTACTGGTTTCTTGTTTGATAGCTTCAAATGTTATGGGCAGCATTCGTGCTGTGTCGATCGTAAAGCAAGCTATAGAGCAATTCTCCATTCTACCGATAACAACATCTTCGTTAGACTTGTCTTGTTTGTCTGCATATGCAAAACATTCCGTATTAATGTACTTGATTTGGAAATTCTAAGCAAGCATCATTAGTCTGTATCTTTGTAGACGGCTGGCTGTGTAGACAGGTATACCTTTCTTTGCATTGGAGATTGCCAACAGCGGCTGATGATCAGTCTGAAGCTTGAACTTGCAACCGTAGATATAACAATGAAACTTGAATAATGCAAATGTCAACGCCAAGGCTTCTCAATGAACTTGTGGGTAGTTCTTCTTGGCGCTTTTGTATGTTTGCGCCGCATGCATTATCGGTCGCTTAGTCCTATTTAGCATCTCATGCATTAGAACTGCACCCATACCGTAACTCGATGCGTCTGCAGCCACGATAATTTTCTTCTTTGGGTCATAGTAGGTTAATACAAGACCCGAGGAAAGTATATTCTTGAGCTTCTCGAACATCTCTTAGTGTAATTGTTTCCACTAGAACTTGGCATCCTAATGCAGTAACTCGTCCAACGGTCCCCGAAGATTCCTCAGCTGATGAGTGAATTTACCGCACCATGTAATGGCCCCAAGGAAAGCTTACAACTGTTGAACATCTTTTAGTGCCGGCATTTTGTTCAGAGCTTCGATCTTCTCTGGACTCGGTCTCAAACCGTTTTCACCGATTACGGGATCCAGGAATTCGAATTTCTGTTGACTAAATGAGCACTTTTCGATCTTGAGGTTAAGCCCGTAGCTTTGGATACGTTCAATTCTTCAAACAGATTTTCACGATGGTCGGCCTCATTAGCCCCTCCTATAATAAAGTCATCAATGAAGGGAATGCACCTTTTGCTCCGCTCATCATTGTGTCGGGTAGTTGCTGGAAAATGCCTGGAGCGATTTTAATGCCAGGTTGAAGCGATTTGCTCAGAAGAGGCCACAGTGTGTGTTGAACGCCATCATTTTCTTCGCTTTATCGTCAAATTCGACCTGCAGAAACGCATCCGAAAGATCAATCTTACTGAACACCCGATATTGGGACAGTTTCATGAAGATATTTTTGGGTGTTTGCAGTGGGCGCTGGCTCGGTTCAAGCGAGTCACTCAAACCCGTCAAATAATCGGCGGAAATTCTTACCCTGCTATCCTTCTTTTTAATGGCAACGATTGGTACTGCATACTCTAAGTAATCGACAGTTGCAACCGCTTAAGTTTGTCGACTATCGGCGCTGCAGCAGCAAATGGGACTGGCCGCTTATTTCGAAAAACTGGTTTGGCACCTTCCTTTAGCGTCAGTGATGCCTTCATCGGCGCTGCAGCAGCAAATGGGACTGGCCGCTTATTTCGAAAAACTAGTTTGGCACCTTCCTTTAGCGTCAGTGATGCCTTCATTTTATTGCATCGCCCCAATGCATTGTTGAAAAGAGATGAAAATTCCTCTTTCACATCCTCTTTTAGTGACGTTACCTTCACTTGCCGAATTATGCTGCAAAGTTTATCAATAGGCACGTTCCATAAGTCAAGCACTTCCATCCAGTCGCTTCCAAGCACATTCAAATCAAATGCCGAGACGTAGCAGATGCCACTGCTCCCTCTACCGTGCAATTTTTATCGTGTGTTAAACTTGCCCAGCATCTTCACTTGATCTCTCGATGCACGCGCTAATGATTTGCTCCTCGCATACGGTTGATATCATTGATCCTAATAGCTTCCAATTTGCCTCAGAGATATTCGTCCAATCGGAACCTGAATCAAGTTGTAATTTCAGCTTCATGTTGTCAATCGCGGGCTTAACAAACTTGCGCGTCGAAGTAGCCATCGATTTAACTTTGAGGCTCTTGCATTCGTTGAAATCTCGCCAGTATCTGGGGTGTCGTGCCGATGCTGACCTACAGTATTATTTTTTGTGACCGATTCTTCTGCAGTCGGGGTAATCTTTCTCTCGGAAGGGACAGTCTCTGTGGTAATGTATATCGCCACACTTGCGGCACGGAAATCTTGCTTTTATAGTGTCGGTGTACTGCATTCCTTTTGCTCCTCCTTCTGGTCGTAGCTTGTCCACTTTCCCCTTCAATTTCCCCTGAACTGTCAATATTCATTCTTTGATATGCTTTCCGGGCACAAAGCCATGGACTACTCAGCTTTTAAATCACTCATCCAGTGCGCAAGGTTGACACAATCGTGAAATTCGCTCACCATCTCCTGCTGCTCTAATTTTCTCAATGATTTCACCAAAGCCAGTGAGTCTTGTATTTTATTCAATCTCTGCACGAATTTAAGAACTTTGAAGTCGTCAGGACTGCATTTTGTGATGTTGAATTTTTCACCCCTTACGTTAACTCGCGTGGCATATTCTGAAAAACTTTCATTTACATCTTTCTTAGTTTTCAGACATTTGTATCCAAGCGAAAATTGTGACTCCTGAAGACCGAAAATCCGCTTAAGCTCCTTAACAGCGTCATTGAAGGGGATCGTTGGCTTCGTATGTGGGAGAATAGTGTTTGCGAACCTCTGGTAATCTGATCTTGATAATTTCTCTGTAAGTAGGTCAACTCATGCTGAGTTTGTCATTTCAGCAGCTGCTATCACAAAAATGGACTCATAACACGCGCACCATAACTCAAACGTCAGGTCGTCTTCCGCACTGTACGAAAATTTTTCCATATTTGTAGTGATTTCAGGTAGATTAAATGTCTGTAAAGGACTGCATCGATGGTCTGCTGCCTCAGCGGAAGAGGATGTTGGGATCCGCTGAGTTTGGCCTTGTCTGGGGACGCGTGAATGCGCTGGCAGGCTAGTGTTGTGTTGTCGTGGGATGGGTTCTTCCCCCCAGCACAAGAACCCACTACAAAAGAATTTCGCATCTACGAATTCCGGGGTCAAAGAAATGTCGACCGAAGTCGAAATGAAGGTAACCAACAAAGGCTTAAAAGAAATTGCTGATTCAAAGGACGAACTGGACCTTAAGGGGATTTCGTCGTTACCGACGATTCTTATGGCCCACAAATAAGAGTGGGGCATCCAGTTGGTAGCGGTGCCTCCTCGCACCTTCCCAACCGGGTAATGATCCAAACGTAGACGTGGCCATGTATTTCCCATTTGAGTGGAAAACTCATACAAAAGCACTTTGTATGACTCTTTCCCTCAAATGAGAAATACAATCGTAACTGATTTATGCTATAGCATTATGCAATGAAATCATATAACCCTATATCATAAGTGGGCACGCGAGCGGAATGCCACTCTACCCGGCAAGAGCCCCTGTTAATCAAAAAAAACGGAGGAGCGCGCCCGATGGCTAGCCCATTCTAGTGGAGGAGCCGGCCACCGATGCGGGTATTATACCCGGTCAGGTCGAACGAAATGGAAAGATCGAGTTTCGAGTTCTTTTATCTACACATGATTTTATTGCAGGTTATTCAACAAAATTATTGGGTGTGTCATGTGCTTCGACATTTTATATAATCTAACAACCCATAATATTTTACATTAAGTGAAATAATATTATTTATCATCTACAATATTTTGGTTTTTGATTCGCCAATCAAATTAATTATGACATGCCTGGAACTAAGTTTCCAATTCTATTTATCGATTAAATAGTTTTTTTTCTTCCATATAAATACGTTTCTACTCATAATAGAATGCTGGACTACTTTCCATACAACTGCTATCTTTAGTGAATAAACTTTGCAAGCCTCATCGTTACTAATATTAGATCCTATGCTCATCAACTTTACCCATTTGTTTTGGGGACTTAATTTTTGTGTATTCAAACCTATTCCTGTAGGATATAGTTCCATAAATTTACTAACATTTGGCTACATAAATTGAATCTTTTGTAAGATGAAATGGCATACTCGTATTTCACATTCTAAGTTATATTAATTCTTTTCTCCAACTATAAATTAAAGTAGAGATTTAAATATATTAAATATATTACTCCTGCTTGATTGTTAGCTCTATTTCTAGTTATTTTATTATGTAGTGTAATTAAATACAAAACATTGGAAATTCTATCGCTATTCTATAGACGATTAACAAATATATATATTTTTCATTGATAGCACCATTTTTCATTATTCGGTAAAATCGATAGAAGTTGTCTTTAATTATTGCTTTTATATAATTAAAATGGTAGTCAAATAGGTATATTTCTTGTAGATTGTGACACGCTACTAAATACTCCAATGTTTGATATGTAATTAATGGGCAATTGTCCATTTCAAGGATGGGAAGGCTTTCGGCGTCACAACTTCCAGCGGCTAGTTGACGAATGCCATCATCAGTCATTAATTCACAATAGGATCATGTTCGTTTTTTCTGAAATTCGGACACCCTGTTGCTAAGTGAGTTAGTGTCCAATCTGATAAATTCAAAGGTTATATGTTGTGGCAGTGTATGGCTAATATCCTGCTCGACACATCGCCGACTGATTGACATCCCTTCAAAGAATGCGATTTTAAAAGTCCGCCGAATCGATGGGATACAGCGCACAGTCAGTAAGCCTGAAAGGAACCGAAAATAGCAGCACCTGTATGTGCACAGCTGACAATAGAAGCCAAGTTCTATTAGTAACAGCGTTAGTTCGTATGGGCGCACATATCAACACTGGACCACGGACAGCAGAAATTATCACACTAAGGGAGTTATTGGTTAATGGAGCACAAAGATCACTCATTAGTGAAGCGGCTAAGAGTGTACGAGGGTCATTCAACAAGTACTTAGTCTCGCCCCCTATGATAAAAGAGTTTTATTATCGTGCAGTACATTCTTTTAGTAGCCTACTGTCAAAGTTTCAGTCAATTCTTTTCATTAGTTTTGTTGAATGTACTGCACGATGGTAAAACTCTTTTGTCATAGCAGCGCCATCGGGCGGTGAGGCTAAGTACTTGTTGAATGACCCTCGTATTAAATGCCAAGAAGAGAAAGGCTAATTTATATATTGGAGGTGTTGGTGGATGTTATGAAGTTACCACACGTGGACAGACGACAATCGTAGCGCATGTGAAAGGAGAAAATGGAAAGGAAGAAAGATTGATGTTCCACCCACTCAACTTGGACGTCATTCTTTGTGTTTAGATAACGAGTTTGTGTTTAGATAACGAGCTATGTCGCATGCTAACAAAAGCGGAGCATTAATTGATAAACATCTGCCGGCCAGCACACTCGAAGTGCGAATCCTCCGGAAAACTTAATCCAAAGATAAATCACCGCACGAGACTTTTCTATTCACGCAAACTAAAGTTCTCCTACCAATTCACATGTTCAGAATGCTGAAAGTTACGACAGCCTCCCTATTTGGCGTCGAATCAATTAATATTCTGCTAGCTGCACCCATTCAACGCTAAAATGTTGCAATATGTAAATACGAGAAAATTCGCAACAAAATCTCTTTCGGCAATTGTTTGATAGGCTCGTCTTTAACGTCTGGAGAAAGGAATGTCTAGTACTATGCATTCAAAAAAATGATACGTATTTTTAGCCCCTTCCTAAGCTCCCGCGATTTTTCGTCTTTAGATGAAGTTCTTCAGCATAATCCAGCATAAGATTCATATCCTCGTCAAATCCAACAATGTGTACTACGAAATGTTTACATACGGCCAGACTTGTACGCGTGAACGATTATGTCACTATCGAAAGTATTACAAGATTCCACGATCGCCGTCTAGTGGCAACCTCCCGCTATATTTGGATTAAATTCTGGACATGCATGGTTTTCAAAAGGAAAAATTTCAAATTGGTTGCAAATTTTTATTTGTAATGAGGAAATCCCGAATGTGTGCCATTTGTGTCGCGGGATATTTAATTTGAAACACTCAACTCATTTGTACAAGCATTCACGAAAGACCCTGCAAGAAAAGAAAAACCTCAAATCGGTGAAATGATCGCTCACAACCTGTCCCGCGTGCTTTCGGTTGCGCGATCTTAAGTGGACCTCCATCCGTCCCAAAACTTGTCTTTCTTCTTTTTCTTCCCGGGTACACGGTAAATCGCATCAGCTGCCCGCTCAGCCGAGCTCAATTGCCTTCGGTAAGGTAATACACCGTTGGGGTGCACCAAATCAGGGTTCCCATGTCCAAAATTTCAATTGGCAGATTTAAAATTTTTTCAAGATAAATTAACTGAAGTAAAGAAAAATGAAAAAGATTCTAAATGGTAATAAAAGTTAAATCTCATCAAGAATATAATTGAAGGGAAACGTTTAAATTTAATATAAAGGAAAATTGATATAAAATTACATTTAATAATAATAATAAGAAAGAAAACTATTTTATAAATTATGATTATGAAGGGAAGTAATTAAATAATTTTTCTCTAAATCTGCCATTAAAATTTTGGGTAGGAGTTAGAAAGGTTTTTGAGCAGTTCGCTTGTGTGGCTGCTCGATTACTACAGATTGTTGTGGAACGACGTTCCCGCTGGGGCTGTCAATGGCTGATTCTAAGTCACCGCTGGAGCTGCCGATGGCTTATGCTGAGTCAGTTGTTGGATCAACAACGCGATTGTAGTATCCGTCTTGCTATGCTGCTCAGCCTTGCTGGGCAAATTTGATTTGCTGCTCAGCCATTTGTTGGAAAAATTTGTTTTGTATAGCATCCGACTTACATTGCTGCTCAGCCATGGCTGTAATTAAAGCCTTAACTGCATCCGCGTCCATATCGATTCCTTTCAGCCAGACGCGCACGTATAAGTTGCAATTCACTTTCTAGGTTATGGCGTTTGCCTTTGATTCATACGTGAATTCGGATCTTGTTGCCACTATTGTAGTCCTGTCTCTTCAGTAGATAATGATACAAGACTAGTTAAAATATATATAGAATAGCTTATTACCCATAGCTATTACAAGCTCTAGGCTCGCGGAGCTTATACTTGACTCTACGATTCCTCGATGACAAGTGACAAGTCTTCTTCTGCCATGATCGGTGATATCATCCCAATAACAGATGCACCATTAGTTTCCAAACTATTATAGCAATAATACACATTTGAGCGGTTATTATGCGCAATACTGGTTGCCTTAATAGCTTAGTATAATTTACACATGCTGCTAGTGCATTTGGGCTAGTGTTGTCGTATGTCAATTGTCTCTAAAGCTTATATGATTTTGCCGAAAGCTAGGCAAGGTTTCCTTCATATGAAGAAAAATCACCCAAGTGAAGTTAGTTTGTTTTGCTATAACTATTAGTATTTTAACATTTATTTGGTGCCAACTGTCAAGGAACTCTATCAATGTACATGGTTTTTTTTTTTAATTTTTATAGCCGAAAATCGTAGTATTAAATCTTGGTTAGAAAAGTTATAGCTTTAGTTATGGCAAATAAAATTATTTACTTAAATTTTTTTTAAAATTTTGAATTACTTTTTCTTGTTCACCTTCATATCTAGTTTGGTTTTAGTATTTTCTTTATTGGAAAAAAACAGCGGCACTAAACCGTAGTTCAACCCAATCCCATAAAAACGAATTGGTTGAAGATTTCACTGAAGATTAATCGTGAATGCACTTATTGTATTTTCAAAAATACTTCACCTTCTCCGATATACAGCCTTGATTAATGCTCACTCAAAATACTCCGCACCGGCCAGTAGGTCAAATATTTCCCACAAACTTCAAAATAATGAAGAAACCTTAAAATAATCTTCTTAACGAAGATTCTGCAACAATGTTGCCCACACCGACAAGTGAACAAATTCTTGGGTGAGACAAGTTTCCAGTTAATGAAATTCTGAGACGTTATTTCACAGTTTCGTTTCAGCCTTGGTTCGTTATAACCGCTCTTTCATGGTTGATTTGTTCTGGAAGTTTTAGCCTTTTTATTTTCGAAAATACCCTAAAGATGTGTTTCATCGTTTCATCGTCAGACGTCCTCACAACTTATCCATTCTCTGTTCACCGCATGATAATGAGAATGGAAATGTTATGGACATAAATAGCATAACATAAGACCCAGGATGGTAAGAATGCAGTTTGGTTGGATTTACTTGTTTGCAAAAAATAAGAAAAATTGAAGAAAGTAAGCCTTTGTGTTTGAGGGACACTATTTAATGGAAGAAACTCTAATTATTTTGTGCAAGGTGATATAAACTGTAATTTTTATAAAGATACAGTCAAATATTGATGTATAGTATATCATATTCGAGGTTGCTAGAAAAATACAAACACTAATTTGGAACCCAATCAAAAATTCCACCAGACTTGATTCTTCTGTTACCGTATCTTTTTCTTGACCAATATCAAATTTATGTTAATTGCCTTGGGCAAGAGAAAGGTTTTTCTTTTGCGCCACTAGCAAAAAAAAAATCAAAACGTATCGATACGATGGTCTCGGAATTACCTTTGATCGTATTGAATGGCACCAAACGTGTCTGCCGGCGATAAAAAACAAGAAACCAAAGAAGGTTCATTCATCTTAAAGATATGAAAACTAAGAAGATTGTTGATGCTTGGATTTTTGTGTCAACTTCATGACAACTACAAATACTACTAGCATTTTATTTATTTTTTGTCTTTTTTTTTAGAATTTTCGGGAGAGGAAAGTTTTCTATTTCATTCGTACGCATGATTGAATAACAGGGGAATATATATTTAATTTTTGATTATTTATTCAGAATGCATAATGTATTAGAAGGTCATAAATATGATAATTGGACAGACATAAAATGCATGTATGTTGGCTGGAAACTATAATGGGGTTTATCTTTGCAATTAATAGAAGGAAGATGGGTCGATAACCTAGAATTTGGTTTGGTAGTTTCAGATAATAGTTGGGAGGTGTGGTAATCAGATTGGAAGTCGTTAATCAAAAGGAATGTGATTTGATGAAAAAGTGGGTTATTCATTAAAAAATCATTAAAATAGCATGAAAACTAAATAAATTTTAAGTATTTTATGTCAGGTGGTATTTGATGAGAATCTTTATCGTTTTTTTAATCAGAAAGCGGATAAATTTCATTATTTAATTTGCAAACTATTATTTAAGTTATAAATTTTCAAGAAGGGTTTTGTAAGTAAATAGTAAATCAAACATTGTTCTGTGAAAATAATTTTGGCTCTCAAGGAGAATTCTTCAATTGATTATGAAAATATAAAGTTTGCTTACCATGTATTTAATTTGACGCTATTTTTTAACCCTTTGCCGATCTCGTTAATTGAATACTCGCGATAGCGTATCATAGTTACTCACCATTGCTACAATTTTCTAGAAAAACTTAAGATATCTGCAATGTCTAGGTCATCTGGAAATGTGTATCTCCCCAGTATGATATGTTGTTGTTGGTGTAATTATTAAATTTTCAGTCAGTTGTAATTTTGATACTTAACCCGCCAGAAAGCTAACGCCAAGTGAACGTTAAGGCAAGTTTAGAGACTTTGTTATTGATGTAGAACCCTGCATTTTGTGTTACATTAATTCTTCTTCTACTTAGCACTACAACCCCTCTCGGGCCTTCGCTTCCTGCAAATAGCGCCTCCAACTGTCTCGGTCCATTGACCACGTCCTCCAATTCCGAAATCCGAGCAGCGATGAACTGTCTTCGTCGACCAAGTCAGACCAGCGCTTCCTCGGTTTCCCCACTGGCCTCTGGCCTTCCGTTCTCCTAACGAATACCTTTTTGGGTATCCGCTGTTCGTCCATACGATTCATGTGTCCGGCCCCAATTTCCGCAGTTTTACAATCGTTGAGACCTCCGGTTCGTCAAACATTTCATACAGCATGGTTGTATCGAATTCGCCATTATTCCTGATCTAGCTTCGCTCCGATTATTACATAAATTGATGCTGTAAAATTTAACATAATCAGTTTTTTACAATGGACAGTGGGATCCAATAAGACACTGGAGTCTTTCATTAAGAACAAGCAACACACTTTTTCAATCAAGCTTTAAACGTATCCCAATTGATCATACCCAGATATGAAATCAGATTATTGATAGGATACTAAAACAAATTTAAATATGTTTTTTGCTTCTGGAGGATTCATTGCGAGATAAGTCTCAATATGCTCGTCAGTAGGGTGGAACGGTTGTGAAATCCAGGGGTTTTCACTCACAGTTACAGATCTTGCGATATGATTCCGAAGAAGGCTCAATATTAAGATATCGACTGTTACCACTTTAGCAGTTTGATAAATTGTTCTATTCGGTATATAATATTTCCAATCCGTCTCGGGCATCTAACCACACCGTATAGAAAGCTTTCTCCATATCAATGAGACACATTACAACACATTCTCTGTTGTTTAGTTTCCAACAGATGTCTGAGGTAACTTTCGATATCGCATGTATGGTCGAGTGCCTGGCACGAAAACCAAATTGGCAATTCGGCATTAACTCACATTTCTCAATGTGAGCGTTGAATTCTTTGTTAAGTATTACTTCAAACACCTTGCTGATGTTAGGTAGCAAGCTGATTGGGCGATAGCTTTCAGGACTCGAAGGTTCCTTACCTTAGCCTTTTTCCACTCATCTGGGAAATATGAATTGCTCAACATGTTGTTGAACAATATGCAATAATTTCTAATAGCAACCTCAAGCAAATGTCGGAGAACTATAAACGGAACACCGTCGATACCACATGATTTCTTGTTGTTTATCCTGCCAAATATCAAACACATGTCTAAATAACTGACAAAACAATCAATAAAATTCAAGCTCGGTAAGAGGTTAGATGTTAATGTTTCCTTGCTACAGAGCGCTGCGCTATTTACCTACGCCGAAACGAGGATGCAAGGGAGACGGTTGTCCGCGAGGAGAGACAGCGCTCGCTCAACGATTGGCAGCAGTCTTGGGTGAATTGCACGCCTCATTCCGGATGTGAGACCGTGGCTAAATCGAAGGCATGGTGAGACTGACTTCTATCTGACCCAGCTTTTGAGCGGGCATGGGTGTTTTCAGTCTTACCTGCACAACATTGGTAAGTCACGGTCTCCCGATTGTCAGTTTTGCCCAGGAAAGGAGAATAATACCTGCCACACATTTTTTGCGTGCATAAAATGCGTCAGGCTGCGAAGGCACCTCTACTGGGAGACGGGAGAGCTCACCCCGGATAATATACTTGCGGTGATGCTCGAACCAGTTGACAAATTGAACCAAGGGGCACATTATGCCCGGCCAGTCCTAAAATATTAAAGGAACTCACAGCAGCCGGGGGCGTTGGGGCTGGAGGATCGCTTGTCTGGCACTTCCTCCTCCCCTCTCCCCTCCCGGTAGGAAAGGGATCCTCCAACTTAGAGGCGCCTCACGGCGTAGCAAAACGAGACCTAGCCCGAAGTAACGTGTCAAACGGTTCCAGGCTGGGTTCTTAGGTTGACAGGGGAGGTGTTTAGCGGATAGCCTAGTCGCTTTCTTTCGAGCATGGGAGTCCCACACTCTGTGCATAAATGGCTTTTTTCGAAATTTGGACTAAGTAAAAAGGCAAATTTTTACGTTTGACAATGGATTTCCTTGTTGCGAAGTCTTTAACTTTAATCAATTCTATTTCTGGTGCAACTTCTTCAAGTGCTTGGAGGATATCGATTGTGCCCTCTCCGCTATCCAGACCCTTCAATAAAAAGGTCTGGTTTTTTCACTCTTGGGGGTGTACGTAAAGTGCGGAACCTCATCAGAATTCAATGCACTTTTTGCTGTCTCAACGTCAACCAGTAACTTAGTTTTCATCGTCAGTTTGACGGAATTTTTTCTTTTGATCTCAAAATCATTTAATTTATTTTCGGCTACCAAAAGCCGAACTATATCCTTGCCAGTTCGCCCAAATACATTAATTGGTGGGACTTTTGGTTTTTTCTTCCTGTTTTAATTTTTAAATATTCGATGAATTTATTATGAGGTTTAGTAAAACAATGTTTAGAATTTTCGTTAACTTTATCCTCTTCAATGTTTATGGAATCGTCTAGCCCAGCTAGCGCTGCATAAAAGTTTCTACTGACGTTTGCTCCGCTTACTCTGAGGACATCTTCTTGATCAGGATCCTGTTCCGGTTTCTTTGATTTTTCGTCTTCGGTTGCCTTTGACTTTACTTCTTTTTTTGATGGTTTCTTTGTCTTTGTTGAACGCTAATTTGCCAGCTTGCTCTTCCAGCGACTGGATCCGAAGTCTGAGTTTCTCATTTTCTCTCTCATACTTTTCCACTTTGTCATTAGCTTTAACTGTTTGTTCGATTTCGACGACTGATAAAATTTTCAGTTTTTCTTTTTCTTCATTGTTGTCGAATCTTCGCATTAGTGTTTTCTCGCCCATGATTGTTGGCAATGGATATGATAGTTCTATTTGATGGCTGAAGCCATCGGACTCCTCCATCTGGTTGTTTTGCAGCGAGATTAGAGGGAATGTTCGTAAACCGGGACTGCTCTTGAATGTCTTTCCGCTTTTTGAGACTTCTTCAAAAAAATAATAATAATTGTTCGAATAACTCGACGGTGATGTTTTTCGAATAAAAAATTAGTTTCAACTGATTTTTTGTAAAAAATTATTTAATATTTGAAAATTATCGACAGGAGCGTAACGAATGCTAGACGTATATTCCTAAACGCAAATCTCAGTCATTTAGAAATTAGGTGGACAAATATGAAACGCATGCAATTTATGCTGTGGGCATTCGATAGTTTACTTGGAGCATAAGCACTTTTCAATCAAATATATAAGTTTTGTCGGCACGGTATTCATTTATGAAAAAATTGACAAAGTAGTGCACACATAAAAAATATACTCCCTACTAATCTATGGTGTGCACCTACAATTTAATATATTTTTACAATATTATATTTTTATTCAATAAGTTTTTGTTTGCGACGCTTTGGCATTTATTTAATTTCATAGTATATGTTGACAATTAACATACAAAAAAAAAAAAATAAACGGGACAAAAGAAGACTAAACTTAAGGGCATTTAAGTAATATTTTGTCATAAAATATTTTCCTCAGATAAAAAATACCTAAAAATGAAATATTGACATTGAAATAATAGGTAAATAAAGTATTAAATTTGGCCTTTTACGTCTTATGGCTAACATATTTATGATTTCTTCAGAGTCGAGCTCGAGCGCTATATCACAATGAATGCTCATCAATGAAGCCCAGTGGGTCGTTCATCTCCCATTCCGTTTCTCAAATAGCTTTTCACCCAGTTTCAAACTTATTTCTGGGTTATCTGTGGATACTGGGAGTGTGGCAAAAATAGCGAGCAGCTTTTTCATTGTATGTAAGAACTGTTTCTCACACTGGTCAAGAGTTTCTAGTAAGGTGGATGCTTTTTCCGCAACAGATTTCTATTGATTCTGCCAGATTTTGTACTCACTCGGAAAAGTATTTGCTTCAGTTTCTCCCAAGAATAAGAACGCTATTTTTCAAGGCTTTTTTTTTATCCTTGAGCCATTATTATTGGTCTTTTCTGGTATAAGCATTTAAATTAAGTAAATAGTTAATGAATGCTTCATCACCAGATCGTGCATGAAAAAGAAGAAGTGCTCGGAAACTACCGTTATTATGCAGGGGTTCGTTTATTCCGATTTTCCCAGAATCAAGGCTTCCTCTTATTGCCATTTCTTTTATATTTTTCTGTTCTCTTCAGCAATCTTATTCTTGTCTAAATAAATACACTTGTTAGCAATATCTTCATATTGAAACTTCTTCGAAATCATATCGCAAGATCTATAACCCCTGAATTTCACAGCCGTTCCACCCTACAGATGGGTATATTGCGACTTTCCTCACTGCTGGCTGCGTTCCTCCAGAAGAATCCGTGTATTTAGACATGAATCGATATGTTTTTGATTCTCACGGTGTCCCAATTATATATCACATTAGAGACGGGCCACCGATAAGAAGATAAAATATCCTCCGAGTTTGAGTTCACGAGACCAAGAAATCCAATGGAGGTATTCATTTGCTAGATTCGTTGAGGCTGGTCGAGCTGGGGTGGAGCAATCTAGGTATGGTGGCTGAATGACAATATCTAAATTATTCTTGTATGTTTTATGTTTTTCGTTCCTTAGTTTTTGAGTTTCAGCTCATTATTGCTACATTTAGTATTGTTGTTTCTTGTGTTAAAACTAAGGCAAAGGTTTCAATATTTAGGATAGGTATATGCTATGTTTATTATATTAGGTTTAGAGATAAGGTTTAATTTTTAAGTTAGAAATATTTTGTTACTATTGTATTAACAGAAGATGCAGTTTTTTTATTAGATTTGATTAGAATTAGGTTATGGCATATTAGGTGTAGAACAAACATTCACTGTTGTGTTGAAATAAGAAATTATTTTTGAATTTAAAATATGTAATAACTTTAATTAATTAGAATTTGCTATTGTTTGTTTTATTAAATATGTTTCACTGATAACGTATAAATTTAGAGAGTCATGGGGGACATTAAGTTTTCGTATTTTTATTATTTGGAATTGGCTTTATATTCTTTTAAAATTTATAACGATTAGTATTGAATAAAGCGCTTTTGACTGTGAGACCGACTTGGTCCTTGAACGCGTAAATCTTACCTTGAGCAACTCAGGGTAATTTGAGCACAATCCTCAATTTTTTTCCACAAATACAATAAGCTCTTTGTGAAATCAGGGTCAACCTGAACTCGCTACAATGGCTTAGTCCGAGGTAGTTCACGCCCATGGAGTACTTGTTGGTATTTTTAAAAGAAAAATGTTCAAGCCTTCTACATACGCGTATAAAGAACGGTCAGATGTCACATTTAGATACTACACGTCGATTTGGATCGGTGCTCCGACACACAGGCAAGGGGAATAAACGATATTAAGATGATTGCCTTATCTAGTACAGTTAAGCCAGGGTACGCTCACGGTTCAAATAAAAACTTGGCAGTTTAGGGGCGAATTTTGGCACACAAATCTTTCTCGTTAACCGCGTACAGCAAGAATATTTAGAGATTTCGTATAAAATTGCCTATGGACGGAACAACGATAATCGAGTTTTTGCAAATGCAACATTTGTCGTGACCACCTTTAAGAGCACCTCCAGCATCCAACAAAAGTGACGAACAACTGTCACCCGCACTGTTTACATGCGTCTTCTCTGCTTTCGGTTCAAAGCCTACTCAAGTAGAAGTCGAAAGTGAAAGTGTTTTGGCTGGGACTAATCTTATCTGGTCATCCTGCTCCTCATCATAGAATAGGTACACGTAGAAGAAAAGGTTCAAATTGATTCATTCATCTGGCCTGGAAACCTTGAAATACGTGTGGCAGTATAATCTCGTAAAAAAACTTGTTTTGAACGAAAAAATAAAAAGCAATTGATAGTAATCGAAGCAGTATTCAGAATTCGAATGCAATTTATTCTATGATCTTTATCAGTCATGAACTCCATGCAATGATGCATTTGCGTAAATACATCATTATCTGAATTCACCAGCCAGAGACCATGATAAACTATGCAATTTTTTAAAAAAAGTTGGCCCAGGAGTATTTGAAATGAATTTTTTTAAGATATTTTGTATTTTACAAAAATCTTGGGTAAAGAAATACAAAACAAAACAATTGACTAATACGAAACGATTTGAATTAGAAGCGATTTGAATAATAAAAGAAAAAGAAGACCAATTAATTAAAAAAAAAGCGTCACAGTAAAATTGGTGCCAGCATCGCATTACAGGTATGAAAGAGGTGGAAGGTTCATTTCCTCACCCTATAGTACGCCCGTCTCATGAACCTTCTGCACAATTTAGCTTATGACAGGGACATTCTGTACCACATTTTGACTTGATATTATTTTCAAAACACGTAATGGTACTTACTTCAGCTAAAATATTTCAATTTTTTCAAAACTGGTCAAATAAATATATTCGGAGTTGTGAAACAGACTTTCTTACAATGCATAGAGGGGTAGGTATTTGACCCAAAAAGCTAGCCAAAATGATTACGCCTGATTTTATATTTATTTTGATGGAATAAGATGATCTGCGATAATCTTTTGAAATTCTGATCATTCAGACGTTAAATTATTAGTTTAAAACAGTGCATGAATATGTAAAAATAAAGATTTATTTATTCAAATCCAGGGAACAAAATTGAAGATTTGTCTCAAGCAGTATCCCATGCTTCTTCATCTGAAGTTTCGTCGGAACCACTTAGATCTGACTGGGAATAGAGCACTGGTTCATTATTTGGGTCATTTTTACAAGTCAATAGCATTTGTAGAGCAGCTTTAGTAAAAGGATTGGATTTTTTCGGTTCGTTTGGTCTTATACTACTTAAATATGGGTTGGAAGTCAAGAGTAGGCGATTGATCACATCCATATTACACTCTTCTTTGGAGAATTTTCTGGAGTAATGTTAGCGAAATTGTCGGAAATGCTTATTTCATGCTTTTGATGCCTCTTTTGACAGGACAGGACTATACACTAATATTTTGTGGATAGTAGGTATCAGTGGAAACCATGGATACAAATTAATATAAAGTTCTGCAGTTTCATTACAATAAACTTGAAGTTTATGTAAAAATTTTCTGCTCGTATTGTCTTCATTACTTGTTCCATAACCCGGGTTCGGAACATCCACAATAAGACTGAGTTCATTATAAATTGTTCTTGGATTCCTTTGTTTTCTTGATTTCACTATAGCTTTCTCCGCCTCAGCTCGAACTCACCATGTCTGAATCATAATTTTAAAGGAAAGGTGAAGAAGTGTTTCAAAAAAATTGCGTGCAGGAAAGACGGACCAAAATTTAAATTGGCTGGTTCAACTGATTTTGGTTTTGATAAACCATTAAATGCTTCCGTAGTGGCTTTACAAATATAGCACCCGATAGTTGAAGCAACTTCGGTTGCTGCATTGCACACCTTTCCATCTTCTCGACCATAGTAAAGAGCATCTTGTGAGTGATCGTTTATTACAATAACTTTTTCTTATTATAGTAGGTTGCAAATAATATGTAATTCTTTCGTTAAAATAATTGATTTCCTTATTAGTCACATCGATGTTTTCGTGTATAAAATTAATTCTCATTTGCGTACAAAAATGCGGAGACGAGGGTGTGAGATTTGCCAAATGTTTTTTCCATTAACATGACACAGTCAAAGAGGCACTAAGGATGACATAAATATGCTTGAGTACGAATTTGTACAATTTTCAAATCTTTGTTCTTATTGGGTTTGCTGAGATCCATCACAACCCCATTTGTAAATTAACTTCAAAGAAGCGAGTTCTGACTGATTTAGATTATTTATAACTTCGTCCAAATATAACAATAATCGCTCACCTATATGATTAAGCAAAGTCTGAAGTTCAACTTCCACAAGTAGCATTCACTCGAAACGAACCTTGACTCGGATAGCATTCCTTTTTAGCTTTTTGCAGGATAGTGCAACAAGGATACTATTTTTTGTCACTTGTTCTTATAATTTCGTATTGTCTTCTTATCAGTGATGCTTTCACAAACATTGATAAGGCTTGAGTAGGCGTTAATGGTGTAAATCCTGGTTTCTTGCTTTCTTGGAATGCTTTTCTATGTTTACCTCCTCTTTAGATCATTGATTACTGATGTACCGCCTGTGTGTCCCAATTGACGGAGTATCATTTGACCAGCATATAACAGTTTAGTGGCTACTTTTTCCTTTCTTAAATGCTCTCTTTAACGACGTTTGTGGCGTTTCGATAAATTTTCAAATTCTTTTACTGGACGACCAGCATTTGGTACTTGTTTTTGTGGTATTGTTATATTTTGCAACCACTTATGATTGATTCCCAAAAAAATTTTTCATTTTTTCTTACAGCTACCCATCGTGACTTCAGTTTCGAAAATTTGCTAATGAACTATGTTATACTTTTTTCTTTGGGGAAATTGTATGTATTTTTGAGAGCTTTCTCCAAGTTATCCATTTTTTCAAAAAAACTACCTTCACTGCAATCTTTTGCCATTATAAAAATGCTGTGTTGCGATAAAAATTGAAACTCCGGAGGGACTTATAATCAAAAAATGCGACAATGGATGATATAGACTGCATATAAAACTTAAGTCTAGTAAAAAAGTTGATGCAATTGAAACATCACAATTTCTAAAGGGGCACTAAGTGGCACCTAAATTCTTTTTAATCTTACTAATGACTAATGGGACTAATTATTGTCAAAAGAAAGAACGCTGGGACTCGTTGGAAAATATTGGATAGCCGAAAAAAGCATTGCGCCTTTTTTGTCACTAGATGGTGTTCGTTGTCATATATCTGTGGCGACATATCGAGAATCGACATGAAACTCGTAAGGATTGGCATCGGTTGAAGCAATCAGCGAATCAAAAGTTACGAGGAGCGGCAGAGCAGAACAATAAAAACATTCAAAACTCTGTGAAACCTTCTTGTGTATTTTCAACCGCCATTGATAGCGCTTCGATTAATAAATTGTTTTAATTTTGTTAAAATCGTGTTTGACAGTTTGTGAAAAGACTATGTGATCTCCTCAGTGGTGAATACCGACGTGATCCCCTTTGTGAATCAACAATCAGAACATTAATTAGTTGAAAAAATAAAATTCGGGACGTGATGCCAGCAACATTTTCAAAATAGCTACCGGGACGGATAAATTACCGGAGACTCCGAAGACGTCGAAGAATCCAAGCGGTGCACCGCCGATCGCGCCGAGGCCATCGGGATCTGCAAACTTGTATGTGGAAGCGTCGCGCATCACCAAATTTCCCGCATTCTACAAGCTAGACCCGGAATTCTGGTTTGAACAGGTGGAAGCCACTTTTCATACACATAGCATTACGCATGATGAGACCAAATTTAAGTATGTCATACATTACGTCGAGCCGGAAATATTGCCACACGTCATCTCGATTGCGAGGATTCCACCATCCGAAAACAAATACGATGCCGTCAAACAGCGAATACTGGCAGCTTTTGCGGAATCCAGCGAATCGAACCTGAGGCGCCTATTTCAAGGCCAGAACCTCGACGGAAGAAAGCCATCGCATTACCTTCAGCATTTGCGGAATACTGGTGGAGAACAAGTCACTAATGCTATGTTGCGCACACTCCTTTTGGAGCAACTACCAGAAAACATCCGGGTAGTCTTAGCGATTTCCACCGAGCTTGATATTGACAAACTGGCAAAAATGGCGGACTTGATGATGGAGCTTCAACAAACGCCCGCCATTGCAACTGTGCAGACAAAGGAGGCTAGCAGTAACGTTTTGGAGCAAATAATGAACCGCATTGATCGTTTGGAGCTACGAATGCGAGATCGATCACGCTCAACGTCTCAAGGGAGAAGAAAGCGGTCAAAGTCAAGACCAAGGGGCCCATTTTGTTTTTTCCATAAGCGTTTTGGTCAGCGAGCCCGGAATTGCCGTCAACCGTGTCAATGGACTTCTGACGAAAAAAGCAACTCGGGAAACTAAATTCGTCGTCCCGAGTCACGGCGGTCGAGGACGACCAACCGCACCAACGCCGACTTATAATCATGGATAAGAAAAGCGGATTTCGATTTTTGGTAGACACCGGTGCTGACGTCTCCGTCCTTCCCAAAACTATATGCTGCCAACAACACATCCATAGCTACGTATGGTGAAAAATCGGTGATACTTGATCTTGGCCTTCGACGACAATTTCCATGGAGCTTCACCATCGCAGATGTCCAGCAGCCCATCATTGGAGCGGATTTATTACAACATTTTGGACTTCTAGTTGACCTGCGAAGAAAATTATTAGTAGATGGTAAAACTAATCTGAAATCCATCGCCGACGTTTCGCTTAATGTTAGCTCTACCGTGCTGTCTGTTTCATCAAATACGCCTTATCACGACCTGTTAAAGGCATACCACGACGTTACCATTCCTGGTAATATTAAAAAGGTTAGGAATCACGGTGTCTACCACCACATTCTGACCCAAGGACCACCAGTTGCCGAGCGAGCCAGAAGATTGCCCCCAGAGAAATTGCGTGAAGCAAAAACAGAGTTTGAATTTATGCTCGAACTTGGTATCTGCCAACCGTCTAGCAGCCCATGGGCAAGCCCACTACACCTCGTGGCTAAGAAAACGGGTCAATGGAGACCATGCGGCGATTACCGGCGTCTGAATGCCATTACCATTCCGGATAAGTACCCGATCGCCCATTTAAGTGATTTCACGCAAAATTTGAGTGGATGCAAAGTTTTCACAACATTAGATTTGACACGCGCGTATAACCAAATTCCCGTGGCTCCCGAAGATATCCCGAAAACCGCCGTCATCACCCCATTTGGACTCTTCGAATTTAAAGTGATGACATTCGGGTTATGCAATGCGGCGCAAACGTTCCAGCGATACATTGAATCTGCGCTACGTGGATTGCGATTTTGCTACGCATACATTGATGACATATTAATTGCATCGAAGTCAAAGGAAGAACATCAAAAGCATCTCCAAATTGTATTTGAACGGCTAAGAGAATATGGTTTGTCAGTCAATGTCTCGAAATGTGCTTTCGGCGCACCATCAGTGGAATATCTGGGATACCTTACCGACGAAAACGGTATCAGTCCTCTTCCTGCACGAGTTAAAACTATTTTGAAATTCCCGAAACCAGCAACAATTGCCGAACTAAGAAGATTCCTAGGAGCCATAAACTTTTATCGCAAATCATTGCAAAGTGCAGCTGAAATTCAGGCGCCGCTACATAGATTTTTACTTGGGGCTAAGAAAAAGGACAAATCGAAAATAGCCTGGAATCCTGAAGCGGAAGCGGCATTTCAACGATGCAAAGAGCAGGTGGCAAATGCAACACTATTGCGGCATCCAATTGAAAATACCCGACTGGCACTTAAATGCGACGCATCCAATACTGCCATGGGAGCGGTGTTAGAGCAGCTAAATGGGAAGACCTGGGAAGCGCTGGTATTCTTTTCAAAGAAATTTACAGCTACGCAGTGAAAATACAGCACTTATGATCGTGAATTACAAGCGATTTACAGTGCTGTAAAATACTTCCGAAATATGATAGATGGACGGCCACTTATAATCAAAACGGACCACAAACCGCTTACGTTCGCGTTTAACCAGAAAGCGGAGAAAGCTTCTCCACGACAATTGCGCCAATTAGATTTTATTGGGCAGTTTTCAACGACGTTGATCCACATTGCAGGAAGCGAGAATGCCAACGCAGATGCGTTGTCACGAGTGAGCGCGATCACAGTCTCCATTGCAATCACCAGCCAGGATTTGGCGGCAGCTCAAAACCAGGATGACGAGCTGAAGCAGTTACTTCGTTCGGAGACAGCGTTAAAATTGCGTAAACTTGGCATCGACAACTCGGATAACACTATTTTTTGCGATACTTCTACTTCCGAAATTCGTCCGTACATCCCGAAAATTCTTAGGCGGAAAATATTTGATATAAACCATGGCCTATCACATCCCAGCGGGCGCACAACAAAAAAGATGGTCTCAAGGAAGTATGTATGGCCAAGCATGTCGAAAGATATCTTGGAATGGGCTCGGACATGCCTCAAATGCCAGCGCAGTAAAGTAAGCAGGCACGCCAAACCACCACATGAGCAATTCAGCATGCCAGATGCAAGATTTGCCCATGTACATATTGATATTGTTGGACCATTGAGATCTTCTCGAGGATACTCCTATGTGCTGACGATGATTGACCGGTTTACGAGATGGCCAGAAGCGGTTCCGATCCCATCTATAACAGCTGATGTCGTTGTACATGCATTCTACACAACTTGGATATGTCGTTTTGGTGCACCTGCTATGTTAACATCGGACCAAGGCACACAGTTCGAATCGCTGTTGTTCCAGGCGTTGACGTACCTCGTTGGCTGTAAAAGAATTCGGACTACAGCGTATCACCCTTCTGCCAATGGAATGATTGAGCGTTGGCATAGATCATTAAAGGCAGCAATAATGTGCCATGACAATCCCAATTGGGTGGACGTTTTACCAACTGTTCTACTTGGGCTGCGAACTAGCGTAAAGGATGACCTCGGTGCCACTGCAGCTGAATTGGTGTATGGTGCTACATTACGGATCCCAGGAGAATTTTCCTTCGATGAGGATATGCCTCCCGATCCTAAACTCGTCGTTGAAAAATTTCGCGAACAAATGAAGGAGATTCGCGCGACTCCAGCGGCCCAACACTATAAAAGAAAAATATTTGTGCATAAAGATTTGTTCACGTGCACGCATGCATTTATTCGAGTGGACCGTGTTAAAAAGCCACTCGAACATCCGTATGAAGGTCCTTACAAGGTGCTGAAACGACACACAAATAATGTTTTCACCCTCGATGTGAAAGGAAAACTCATCAATGTCAACATCGAGCGACTCAAGCCAGCATACTATGAGGCCACGGCAGAAGCTTCACCATGCAGTTCCGATTCACCAACAATGGCGCCACAAACAATACCAGGACCTACAACTTTAAGGACATACCAGGGTCCAAAAGCTAAAGCGATGCAGACGAAAAATGTTACATTCAAGATGTAATGCGCATTTTGACAATCTTGTCATCTTCAGCTGACTAAATTGCTTGGAAGGGAGCACTGTGGCGACATATCGAGAATCGACATGAAAGCCGTAAGGATTGGCATCGGTTGAAGCAATCAGCGAATCAAAAGTTACGAGGAGCGGCAGAGCGGAACAATAAAAACATTCAAAACTCTGTGAAACCTTCTTGTGTATTTTCAACCGCCATTGATGACGCTTCGATTAATAAATTGTTTTAATTTTGTTAAAGTCGTGTTTGACAGTTTGTGAAAAGACTATGTGATCTCCTCATATCGGGCAATACTTATCAGATTGAGTCAAACTGACTTGCGTTTTAAAGGTGACATTCCAGTCTATAATTTTCATATGGACAGTTTTGTATTTCGTCATTAGTGTCAAAAGTTGTATTCATTTAAAAATGAGTGAAATTTCTTGAAAAATTCATTATGTTTTACAATATCACTACGATCAAGGTGAGAATGCATCGCAGACTCGTGAAAAAATTTGTGGTGTCTACAGTCAAGATACTTTATGAAAAACTGCTGCCAAGAGATGGTACGCTCGCTTTCGTTCTGAAAATTTTGATGTTAAAGATGCACCTTACTCAGGTCGACCAATCAAATCATTAGGGGTAAGATACGAGAATATCATTCGAAAAAGATCATGGTCAAAATAAGGTGAATCATTACAAACGACTTCAAAACCAGGATTGACACCAAATAAGGTTATGCTATGTATATGGTGGGATTGGAAGGGAATTGTTTATCATGACGTGCTAGAACCAGGCCAACCACTCAATTTGGCTCTGTATTGTCAGTAGTTAACCTGATTGCAACAAGCAATTGAAAAAAACCGGCCAGAATTGATAAATAAAAAGGACGTTGTCTTCCATCATGACAATGCCAGACCACACGCATTTTTGATGACCCGGCTAAAAATGGCAGAGCTTGGCTGGGAAATTTTGATGCATCCGCCGTATAGTCCAGACCTTGCACCATCAGACTACCATTTGTTTCGGTCTCTGCAAAACTTCCTTAATGAAAAGAAATGCGCTTCAAAAAGGGACTGTGAAAATCACATGGCCAAGTTTTACGCCGATAAACTACAGAAGTTCAATACAGATGAAATAATGGCTCTACTCAAAAAATGGCAGATGGTCACCGATAATAATGGACCATTTGTACTAAAGATAAAATCAACTTTAAATAAAAGAAATATTCACTCGAAAAATGACAAAAAAGGCTCAATACTTTTTAGATTTACCAATATAACGAATATACTTCTTTTGTCATAATAATAAGTAAATAATTAGTCAATTAGAGTGGTCTAGAAAATTTTAATTTCTGCGAATACGGGATAATATAATCCCAAATCAATAAACAATATTTATTCTATAGGTTTTTCCAATAAGAGGTGTTATTTTGATATTAGAAGAAAAATGCTATTTTTTAATATAAATGATCGAATGTTTATTTCACTATAAAAAAGAAGGTGTGCCGTTAATAGTGGAAAATAACATCAGGCAAATTACCTCCACAACCACGCTTCCAGGACCATATCCTTTTCATGAAATTTTCCATAACCAAATCGCAAAGTGGCTGCCCTATATCCTCGATAGCCTCATGTTTTCCATCTTTGAGGTCTTGAATCGACGCTGGGCTGTTGGCGTAGACTTTTTCTTTCACGTGGTCCCAAAGGAAGAAGTCGCAAGGCGTTAAATCACAAGACCTCCGTGGCCAATTGTGATCACTTCTTTGAGAGATAACACGGTCTGGAAACTTTTCCCGTAAAAGATCAATGGTTTCGTTGCTTGTGTGGCGTGGCACGTAGCGCCGTCTCGTTGAAGGTAAACGTTGTCCGGATCAATACCATCCAATTTCGGCCATAAAAAATCATTAATCATCTCTCGATAGCGCAATCCATTCACCGTAACTGTTGCTCCAGCCTCATTTCCGAAAAAGTAAGGTCCAATGACTCCGCCGGACCATAAACCGCACCAAACAGTCACACGTTGAGGATAAAGAGGCTTTTTAACAACAACTCTTGGGTTTCCCGAGCTCCAGATGCGACAATTTTGCTTGTTGACGAAGCCACCGAGGGGGAAATGGGCCTCATCACTCAAGATGAATTTTCGATGGAATTCCGGATCATTTCATGCATTTCAAGGACCCAATCAGCAAAGACACGACGTTGTTGATGTTCGACCGGCTTGAGTTCTTGTGTTAACTGAACTTTATAAGCCTTAAGACCCAAATCTTTATGCAAAATATGGTGTAATGACGTTTGTGGAATGCCTAATTCCAAAGAACGACGAGGAATGGACAAACCTGGATTTTCTTCAACACTTTCGGCTACAGCTGTAATATTCTCGGCTGTTCTTGGGTCACGTGCACAGGTTTTATTCTTTACATCACTTAGTAGTCCCAGCAGCTCGAATTTTTCCACCAATTTCTATATTGCGGTCCGACAAGGTGCTTCACGACGGCCCAAAAATGTTCGAGTTTTACGAACCGTCTCTACCAAATTTTCGCCATTTTTATAGTGAATTTTAATAATTTTAATGCGTTGTTGAAGCATGTATCGTTCCAATTTTATTAATGGCGTAGTTTCTACTTGTCAAATGTCAAAAAATGACAGCTTCAAAGGTGACATCTACCGAAATAGCGGGCTATTCAAAATACAACCTCTTATTGGAAAACCCTTTACATATCTTGCTCAATAGCATTCATTCCAACAAGTTTTAGGTTTTCATTTTTTTCCGTAATAAAACCAATAACCCCAAAAATGTTTTTCACAAAATATTTTGAAGAACAATAGCCTAATTACGAAAGCGTGCAAACAACAACTGACTGATAGTTTTAAACGAGATAACTGTAATTGAAATTGCCGTATATTTTGCATTAGGCTTTTGCTCATGACTGGCTGGTAAAATTGTTAAGTTTTTATGATTTTGGAATTTATGAGCTTTTCGGATCAAATACCCCTTTTGCAATATTTCAAAAGATAAAAAAATATGCGTTCCAAGTAACCTTTGAGTTATAGAAAAATCACTATTATAAATTCGGCTATTTCAGACCGATTACTACAAACTTGAAAAGGATTTCAAGGAACACCACCCATTTTTAATGTTTTTGGAACTCGTTTAGTGATCTCAACAGAATTTGAATTAGCAAAAAATCATTAGTCTAACTTAAGGTAACACGTTCCAATATAAATGAATCAATCACTCTCCACTGCACCTTCAATGTGTATCCTGAAATGAAAAAAACAGCTAGGACAATTTCATGCGTATCCAATTCTACCTCAAATTTACGACAATCTACCTCCACATTACGGCGGAGGAATATTAAATATTGTGAATCACTTCACACAACGAACAACGAAAGGTGTTGCATTGGCATTACTTTCAATTTAATTCCCTCGTTGTAGGCGGCATGAGTGTTTACTTTAAAAGGGAATTAACGAACGCATGATCCCAATCTCATGCATTTACAAATCCATCGGAAATAAAATTATAAGAGTAAACATTGTCAACGCCAAAGTCAAACATACGACTGCGACTGTATCTCAGGCATTTAAATTCGATAAAGTGAATTAATTCATTTAAATCCGAAACGAACGTTAATCCCATCAATCGAAATGTTTATTTCGATTTTTGATTTCTTCTGATTCGAAGGAATTGAGGAGAGTGAAGTATACGAGTATACTCGTATTCAAAGGAATTGAAAAGAGTAAAAGTAAAATAAAAATATTCACTTTCAAGTTATTTTGCGAGAAGAAAAGGACGCCGCCATATGTAGTGGATAATTTCTTTTTTTATTGTCATTAATTTGAATTATACGCGACAGTGATTTTGGAGTGGAAGATACATATAAATTAAGAATTTATTTTGGATTAAAAAAAACTACTCTGGACTCATTTGATATTCAATGGATGGTTTGAAGTTGAGCTGGTTTTGTTAGATAATTTTGATATATTCTCAGAAGATAGGTGACTCGTTTCTATTTGTAGAATTATTCATGAAAAGATGAAACAAAATTGATAAGCCAAAGATAACTGATACTGAATAGATGAATATATCGAATATTTAAAAAGTCAATGGCCTTACTAGTAATAAACGAATTTAAAAATATTTTAATGCAGATTCCGAATGCATTACTAAATTTTATGCAATTAAAAACTTTAAAAGAAGAAACAAAAGTGAAAGTGACTATCTCGTAATTTATAATATTCACTTCTCATAATTACGACTAAAATTATTTCTCACATGCACTGCACACAAACATGTGAATAATATATCTGTTCGCTTTCTTCACAGACAGTCCGTGTTCAGAAACTAAACGTAAGGCAAAGCTTTTCATGGTTTACTAAATTTTTTTTGTTGCGCTCTAAAAATTCTTAAATACTCAACATACCACGGCTTTTATGACTATCTTAAAATTCAACTTAGCAGGCAATGACTAATCAACAAAAATCTACTGTTATGCGCCACGTGCTGATGGAAATATCTTCAAGTTGTAATTCTTGCATGAAACCACAAAACTTCTGATCTGATCAATATTTCCGCTTATCTTTTTAGCCGGAAGCAGTGACGAGTCAGTAAAATGATTCACTATAATTTGTACTGGTCACATATGTACATATCAAATATTTTCAAAAGACGTTTTAATTTTCAAATTCAACAGACATTTCTTCTCCAAAGAAAAAAAAACAACTCGTAATTTACAATTTGATCTGCATCTGTACAAACAAATACACCCACCAAATCTAGAACAATTTTTTTAATGAGGTACAACGATGTTGAGGTCAAAAAATTATCAAAAATCGTTGAAAGCATTCAATTACAGCTTAATACGAAATGTACATTTATCAAGTCAAGTAAATCTTTGCTATTGTATTTAGATACTTTCCTCCTCAACCATAGATAGATCTCAACGCAGCAGGACGTAACTGGCGAAATATTTTACGAGTATGCATAGAAAATATGCTTAGAAGACAGAAAAAATCAAAAGGCTCATGTAGGGCACCATAGGGAGCGGTTTGTAAGATTTGTGTCGAGTATCTTAAAGATAGTGTATTTAGTTTTAGTGTTTTGGATGAAAAGGTCTTTGAAAGATTTATATGATAATTTATGGCTCATTTGAAGCGAGTGAAACTTAGATGAGTATAGCACAGTATAGAAAATTTTGAAATAGTTTGAGAAGGAGGTACATTGAAAAAACTATTTAAAGGTATGACTTCGAAATTGTTTTGAGAGAAATTAATTTGTCGTAAGCAATTATGATCTTCTTTATGTTTGATTTGTATCATTAGCAATATTAAATATTGGGAAGTCAGGCAGTAAAAGGTCGTAATAAAATCAAATATTCCTGATTGGATATTTAGTGTCTTCGCAACTTAGTGGTTAGAGTGCTTACCTCACCCAACAGCTCCCAGGATCAAGTCTGGTTGGTGACAAAGAATTTATTTCATTGATTCTACTGTGAGACTATGAGTCAAGGCAACTCTGATAGATATTGACAGAAAATCAGTTAATAATAACACGGTCAAGAGGGATACTTAGAAAAAAAATAGATAAAAAGATGAACAGTTTTGAACGAATTCACTCAACAAAATAAGTAATTTTTTTGAAGGAAAATTTACGAGCGAAATGAGTGGATTCATTAATGAAAGTTCTCACAAGCGTTTTGATGGCGAACTAAATACACTCATATACGAGTACATAATATTTCACTCAAATTCAACCAACTAGCATCGGATATTTTCAATTCATTTTCGTAGCTTGTTAAGTTTTTGTTTAAAACAAGTTTATGTATGATCAATCAATTGAGGCAATCCCAAGTACCTCAAGGTAATCAGGCTAGTTGAGTGAATTTGTTCGAGCCTTACCTTCTGTAAATATATATTATGTGCGACAGTGTAGTGGAATTCGAGTGAAACCAGCTTATTTTATTTACCTTTTGATTTTGATACTGACCATATTACTTTCTTGGGAGCCGATAGGTGACGTAATAAGACGCTTTAACAAACATCAACGGCAAAGATTGATTTAGCTGGTTGAATGGAAGTACTATGCAGAATAAATAATAATAATCCATCGCGCAACAGTCCAAATCCGAACCTTGGCGTTGAGATATACAGGTATTGTTAGGGTATCTCACCCCATGACCGTAACGGAATTCGAGGTGATATGGTCAACATCATGCTCAACCATGTGATTCAAACCCAATTTTTCAAATAGTTTTTTTTGTGGTAGTGAGGTGAATGCTATTTATGCACAGATTGTGGGACTCCCATGCACGACTGGACTACCCACTAAACACCTCCCCTGTCAACGTGAGAGCCCAGCCTGGAACCGTTTGACACATTACTTCGGGCCAGGTCCCGTTTTGTTACGCCGTGAGGCGCCTTCAAGCTGGGGAGTCCCTTTCCTGGCGGGAGGGGAGAGGGGAAGAGGAAATGCCAGAAGAGCGATCCCCAGCCCCAGGGCCCCCGTCTGCTGTGAGTCCCTTTTATATTTTAGGACTGCCCGAGCATAATGTGCCACCTGGTTCCATTTGTCAACCGATTCGAGCATCACCGCAACTATATTATCCGGGGTGAGCTCTCCCGTCTCCCTGTAGAGTTCCCTTCGCAGCCTGACCCATTTTGTATACGCAAAAAATGTGTGACAGGCATTGTCCTCCTCTTCTGCGCAAAACTGACAATCGGGAGACCGTGACTTACCGATCTTGTGCAGGTAAGACTGAAAACACCCGTGCCCGCTCAAAAGCTGGGTCAGAAAGAAGTCAGTCTCACCATGCCTTCGATTTAGCCACGGTCTCACATCCGGGGTGAGGCGCGCAATCCACTTTCCCTTCGTGCAATTCACCCAAGACTACCGCCAATCGTTGAGCGAGCGCTGTCTCTCCTCACGGACAACTATCTCCCTCGTATCCTCGTTTCGGCGCAGGTTAATAGCGCGGCGCTCTCTAGCAAGGGGAGCGACAGGTATCACGCCTGCAATCACTGGAGACTGTTGGATACGAAGATGCCATTCTCAGTGCTCCTCTTCTCTGTACCTGTGCCAAACGTATTGGGTATACCTCCTTGCTGAAAGCGTCGCCCCATACCTCTGCTCCGTACAGTATCACTGACCCTACAGCACTCATCAAGAGGCGTCTTCTTGATGGGCTGGGTCCCCCTACGTTGGCCATAAGTCAACTCAGAGCCGATATTCCCGAAGCAGCCTTCTCAGCCGTTGCCCTGATTTGCTCAGAGAAACTCATCTTCGAGTCGATCAGTAGCCCCAGGTACTTCACCGCTGGCTTCGATTCGATTTGTATGTCTCCAATACTGATCATCCTTACTCTAGGGATTCTCTTTTTTGTCAAGATGACCACTTCGGTTTTCTCCAGTGCTAAACTCAGCCCGCGAGCAGTCATCCAGTCCCTCACTCGGCGCATTAGCATACCTAGCCTAAGTTGTGCTTGTTCAACGGTGCGTCCAGCGACCAGAGCCACAACATCATCCGCATAGCCGACCAAGCGCGACTCATCTGGCATCTCAAGTCTCAGTAGCCCGTCGTAAGACACGTTCCACAGGTCCGGACCAAGGATAGATCCCTGGGCAACACCCGATGTGATTTCCATCCTTCGTTGGCCCTGTGTCGTGTTGTAGAGCAGACTTCGGTCCTTTAGGTAGTTCCTCAAAAGCCGCATTAGATATTCTGGAACTTGAAAAGAGTTTTCCAGCGTGTCCAGAATATCCACCCATCTAGCGGTGTTGAAGGCATTCCTGACGTCGAGTGTCACCAACAGGACGATCCGTCGCTTGGTGCGACTATATGCCTCTGCCTTTTGGACCGTATTCACCACCTCTGTAATCGCATCAATGGTAGAACGTCCTGCTCGAAAGCCGTACTGCCTAGGAGATAGGTCCCCAGCAGCACGAATCGCGTCATTTAGTCTTCCCTTGATGAGTTTCTCTAGCGCTTTCCCAGCCGTGTCTAGCATGCATAACGGGCGGTATGCAGACGGCGATCCGGGTTTTCCTCTCCCTTGCTGATCAGCACGAGCATCGCCACCTTCCATCGTACCGGAAAAATCCCATCCCGTAGGCAAGCGTTGAATGTGCTGAGCAGCAAGTCAGGACAATGGTGATAGACGAGCCGCAACACCTCAGCTGGAACACCATCTGGACCTGGAGCCTTCCTCGCTTTCAATGAGAGGACTGCCTCCTCTAGTTCCAGCTGTGACAAGAGTGGGCGCTCGACTGCTGTTTCACCATGGACAGCGTCAACACGGATGAGATGGGCGGGGAAGAGTCCCCGCACTATCGCGTCCATCTTTTCCGCGTCATGTATACAAGGCTTCCGTAGGGCACCAAGTTTCCCCATGACTAGCTTGTAGCCAAGGCCCCACGGATCCTTGTTCACATTGTCCATTAGGTCTTGCCAGCAGCGAGCCTTGCTACTGTTGATCAGTTTGCGAAGGCATTTCCTGGCCGACTTATATGCTGCCACCTGGTTGCACGCCTTGTCACGGTTCCGCACCCGTTGAGCCTCACGTCGAAGCTTGTGACACTCCCTTGACCACCAGTACACCGGGGGCTTGCCGTGCCGGGGTCACGACGGGGCATAGAAGCGATGCAAGCAGTCGTGATTATGCTCATAGTAGAGTTCACCACGTCTTGAGCTGCCAGTTCTTCCGTCCCCTCCGAAGCTCCCTGCAGCGGCTCGCCTGCTGTGAGAACCTTGACGAACCTCTCGACGTCCATCCTTCCGGACGTCGGGAGACAGCATCACTTATCTCAAGCAGAATGCACTGATGATCACTGGCTGAGTAGTCCTCTAATACTTTCCAGTTGTGTATCCTCCGTACTAAGGACTCCGAGGCGAATGTCACGTCCGGTATGGTTCCCTCACAGCCAATACGGCGGAAAGTCGGCGTATTTCCGGAGTTTAATACGACGAAGGCCGTCCTGGCCGCCATTTCCAGGATTCGTTTTCCCCGCGGATCCGTCTGAGGCATGCCCCATTCGATTGCTTTAGCATTGAAGTCGCCACCAACGAGCACTTTCCCCTCTGCGTTCGAGACAGCGCCCTCCAAGGCCTGAAGCTTGGCTTGGAAATATGATATCGACTCGTTAGGCGTTAGGTACACACTAAAGAGGATGGTCCCTGAGCACCGAACCCACACGAAACCATCCCCCCGTCCACAACTCTCCGCCTGAAAGTCACTGTGCCGAACCCAGATAGCGGCAGTACCAGTTTCATCAGAATACCATAATGCAGGACTTTTATTATGGTGTTGCTCACTCAGCAGCAAGAAGTTGGCTTTCATGTCCCTCGTAAACTGCTCAAGCAGATTTTGGGCGGTTGAACTGCGGTGTAGGTTTAGCAGCAGGATGCCCTGATTTTGCCTTGGCTAGGGCTTCCTGGAACACCCGGCATTTTCCTGATCCCAAGACGTGTCCAAAATCAGGTTTTGGATCAGCATCCTTGCAAAGAATACAGTGTGCCTCCTTCGTTCACTCTTTTCTTTTATGTCCTGTTTCACCGCATTTGTAACATAGAGAACTCCTATTGGGTCCTTTGCATACTTGTGTGGTGTGAGCATAACCAAGGCATTTGAAACACTCAAGAGGCGTTGCTCTTCCCCGTATCCTACAGACAACCCACCCAATTCGTACTTTGCCCTTGTGCAGGAATTCTTCGGTGTCCTTTTCGGTCAAGTCAACTATGGCCAGGCGTTGTCCCTTGTTGTTTTCTGGTGTCAGTCTCGCTTTGATCCTTCCCACGCTAGGAACTCCTTTTTGATGGCCTCTTCTACCTCGGCCAGATCCGTCACGCAGTCTATGTTGCTTAGTTTGATCGTTGCCATCGGCTCGAGCGGGGCTATAGTTGCGCTTTTGCCGAGGACTTTCTTTACTACGTCACAGAATGCTTCTTTATTGCCGGCCTCTGCTCCGAATTCGACCAGTATGTGGCCCGACCGCGTTTTTTTGAAGGAGTTTCTTTACGGCTTTCTTTGCTCCTTTTGTAAGCACTGTCTGGAACGCATGATCTGGTGCTCCACGCCCATCAAGTGCCTCTTCCTTCCTTCTTTTACCCCGATCTTCTTCGATTGGGCTAGACGCAATTCTTTTATTGACGTTTAATGGTGGAGCTATCTGCCTGTCGCCTTTAGATCTCGCCCCAAGCGCCTCTTTAGCCCTCTCTTCGTCTTCGGCCCTTAACCAGCTCCTTCGATAGTGCCCTATGCGATCTAGGAGCTCCTCTAGTTGCCTCTGCTGCTTTGCTGATTTTTGGGGAGTCGCATGTAGCTTGTATTCTTTTCAGAACATCTCCCGCTTTTTGGAGTAGTCTTTCTTCTTCGTATCGCTGGGCCGCAATAGTACCTTGCAACCATCCTTGGGAGAGGTTATCGCGTTCGGCTTCCGAGTGCAGTACTTCCGCCACATTTTCAATGTTGGCGGTGCATTCACGCGGTGTCTGGTCACTCTTTGCTTTTAAAGCCGTAATCTCCACGTTTGCTTCTGGATTTTCGTGGCAATTTCGGGATTTGCGACCCTTGCATCGGTCGCTTCAGTAACGATTGCAGCAGTGACAAACGAATTTTTGGTGCTCTTTATGTTATCTCCCACCGCTCGAACACCTGACGTGTCCTGCAGAGTTTCCCGCTTCTCTTTAATAGGACGCTCGGGCGTCCACATCATTTTTTTGCTGCGCCCGAACGCCGCAGGGATCTCAGTCTGAACCAGACTGTCTGCTATTCTCTGTTTTTCGTCCGTCTTCACTGTCGTTATGTTAGTCTTTGTTTTTCTCGTTGTTAGTACCGCTCGCGATGTACTGTTGACATCGTGGCTGCAACCGCTGGTTGCGTCGTCTTTATTATTTTTCGTTTCTTTTTCTGGGTATTTGTGGTCTTTTGATTTTGTTTGCTCCAGTTTTGTTGGGTCACCCCTCGGAGCCACTATCTCCGTTCGTGTGTGTAGTCGCCTTTTCGGTCCCATGGTTATCTTTGCAGAGCAGGGAGGCCATGCGAGGGTTGGCACAAGCCCTTATGGGGACAAGTGCTCAGAGCCAGAGCAGCGCTAATCGGGAGTCCGTCTCAACCGAACCTACACCACCAACACAATGGTGCGAACCTCGAACGTACTCCGAGGCCTGCCAAGGTTTTACCGGGACGGAGACGGTATGATAGTTGAATTGGAGCCGTTCACACACGAGTTTCACCTCGGCGTTACTGTGCAAAGCACCTAGGTCCAAACCATCACATCCGCCAGCCCAAAGCGGCAATTCCAGTTCGTCGTCCAAAGCGTAGTCCAGATCCACTCAGATTCGTTACCTGTCATCCCAGGAGGGAACCTCACGGCGCCCCCCATATCCTCGGGTCCGTGGGGGCGGTGCTCCCCAAAGAATGCTTGCCTCCAAAAGTGCTCTTTTCGACCGGCATTCTCCCTGCGGGAATTTCCTCGGGTACGTGGGGGCGGAACTCCCCAAAGAATGCTAGCCTCCAAGAGTGCTCTTGTCGACCGGCATTCCCCCTGCGGGCATTTTTTTTTTCAAATAGTACCCATTACAGCTGGGTAGGCTGATAGTCCGACAGCAGCATCAGAAGCTCAAACTTGATACCGCGACCGAGATTTGAATTTGGGAGCTGCTGCGCAATCAGAGTGTGCCCTAACCCACAGCTCTACATGGACTACTGTAGAATTAAATCAGGAGTGAATGAACAGGAAAGAAAAGAGAGACAAGCAGGAACGGAATGATACGCCTGGTTCATGCCTACTGTTTTCCGGGGGGGGGGGGGGGGAGGGTTGACCTTTTTCCTAAAAAAACTATCTATCTAGAAAAGGAGAGGAAAACTGACAAAAAGAGTCCTGTTTTTACAAGGCAATCCACCTGTGGTATATTGTACGAGTTTTAAGAGAACCCTGGTCGAGACAGGACAGCATTCAAAGATATCAACTAGCCATCAAATTTAGCCCCAGCGATTAACTCCTGTTTTCTAATTTGAAAACAATACTTTCAAAAACAGAAGAAATGAAGAAGGTAGTAGACGAATTATGGCTTTTTTCACTCGGTTATAACAAAGGTTAAAAGTGCATTGAATTTGAACAAAATTATATACTAGTATACATTGTTATGGATTTTATTGAAAAAAAAGTGTTTAATGCCCTAATAAAATCGGTTGGCATCCAGCATCTGCCCACTGTAAAGTTCTGAAAAGGTTTTGCGAGCTTCAACACTTATTGCCATCGTGGAATGAGCCTTTTATCCATGATAGATACCGAGGCCGGTTTGCGTTCAGCAGATTGCAGTGTGCTTAGGAAGATATCCAAAATAATTATCCAGCCTCCTTGATATTTAGCACGAACTCAAGGGAAAAAGATTCAAGAAAATGAAGCTTTCGGTCAAGTAAAAAATCCCCGTTGGTAGCACCAGCCGGAAAATTAAATTTCTCCTGTGTACCGTAGCACCACATGGGTATTTATTAACATAACAAGAATCTGCTGACGTTCGTTGTAGAGGCACAAATATTATGCTGATAAAATTGAGTTGCACACTAATGGATTACTAATTGAAAGTCTGCGGGTAATAAATTGTTATAAACATATAAATTAACTTGCCTTAATAACTTATAATTTCAAGTTTCATTAGAATCTGTTGAGAAACTTGGTTGCTAGAGGGCTACAAAAATAAAAAAAAATTTTTAAGTCACTCCTGTGTAGGAAGACCCCCTTAAGCACCTCAAAATATTTTCTTGCACTGCGAATTTTGAGAGGCACCACTTTTGACCTACGTAGAAAATTTTCCTGTTCTAGCTTATGTGGTTTGCGAGAAAATTTGCTGTGACGCATGAACGAATGGCCGGTATTGCAAAAATATTTTACAATATCCTAAAAATGGTCTGCTGTATAAATATTCCAAGTTAAGCCATTTAAAACGTTTCCATGAAAAATATTTATTATTCCAGTTGCTACTAAAATAGCGAATTGCGCTTACCTTCTACCTATTTTGAATGCATGCATTTGATTTTGGATTATTTAAAATCTTTGTGTGTTATAATCTCATCAATCAATGTGTCAAATATTGAAATTACTCTAGATAGGGCAAAAATATTCAAATTTTAGTGAAAATGGCAGCTTAAAAATATTTAGTTTTAAATTTTCGACTTTTTTATTCCAGACATCCATAATCTTTGACGCCAGACGACCATAAATATCTAAAAAAAATCGCATATTTAAACCGCCGTCATTTTGAAACTTGCACATGCATGACAACCAAAATCACAAAGTCCGGACACCTAATTAATTTCTATCTTAAAACCAAGTTTCATATGTAAAGGATCAAAATTACGACTTTTAAAAGCCTTTAAAGATTTGAGTTTCAACTAGTCGCCATTTGGTTTTTTGCGGTCTGACTCCAGTTTTTTACATCATTTTTTAGATACAATACTTACAGTTTTTATCAAACTATCGAATTTCATAAACATCGGTTGAAAGCTTTGGTCACAACTACAACGAGTTTGTACGTTTTTAGACCTTTGAGCGGCCGCCATTTTATTTTAGACCGGCTGACTTCGGATTTTTATTGTGAGATTCACCACACAGTTTAATGAGCCTCAGTACCGAATTGCATCCAAATCGGAGCTATACTTTGGTCAGAACAGAAATCATGATTTTTCGTCTAAAATGGCCGCCATTTTGTTTTTGCCGCACGGATATAGCTAGTTCACTACAGCGAGTGACAGTGCGGTGTGGATTCTGGAGTAGTGGCATAATTGGATTGCTTTTCTTTGAAAGTGAGGCTGGAAATGCTGTTTCGGTTAACGGGGAGCGCTACAGAGGCATTATAACCGACTTTTTGTGGCCGGAGATTGAGGATTTGGACTTGACTGACTTTTGTTTTTGTTTGTGTTGACAGGATGGCGCGCCATGCCATAATAGATCTTTTGCGCACAAAATTCTAAAATTGTGTAATCGTCCGCCTTGGCGATGTCACTTGGCCCTCTCGAAGCTGCGATTTGGCACCGTTGAGCTTCTTTTTATCGCGCGCTGTAAAAGATCGATGTTATGCAGAAAATCCACAAACGATTCAAGTACTGAAATTGAATATTCAACAAAACTATGATGATCTATGGCTATGATCTGGCTTGTGACACTTCCTTCGCTTTTTTCCAAATTCAGTCGATCTTCAGTACACTGAGGGCTTGCCGTGCCAGGGTTTTCAACGGGGCATACAAGCATTGCAAGCAGTTGATATGATAGTCATAGTTTAGTTCACCATGTCTTGAGCTGTCAGTTTTTCTGTTCCATGCAAATCTTCCTGCAGCAAGGCTCGTGCCCCGAGCACTTCGACAAACCTCACAACGTCCATCCTTCCGATATTCCACCCAATTGTAGACGTCGGAGGACAACATCATGGGCTCCAGGCAGTATCTAGTGCTAATCTGAGTAGTCCTCTAATACTCTCCAATTGTGTCTCCTCCGTACAAAGGTCTCTGAGGCGAATGTCACGCCCGGCATGGTACAGCTTAGTACGACAAGCGCCATCTTGGCCGCCATTTCTAGGCTACGTTTTCCCCGCGGATCTGCTAAAGGCGTGTCCCATTCGATTGCTTTGGAGTTGAAGTCTCTTCACACGAGCACGTTGCCATCTGCGTTCGAGACAGCGCCCTCCAAAGCATTATGCTTGGCTTCGAAAGATGAAACCTGAACCCACACGGAACCATCATCCTCGCGTCCACAGTTCTCTGCCTGTTCCAAACCCAGATGGTGATAGCACCAGTTTCATCATTGATGGAGAGCTTTCATGGTGATGTTACTCACTCAGCAGCAAAAGGTCGGTTTTCATGTCCCTTTCAAACTGCTCAAGCAGGTTTTTGGGCGGTTGAACTGCGGTGTACGTTTATCTTCAGGGTACGGGTCATCGAAATTCCGATTTTTAGTTGGCTAGGGCTTCCTGGAAAACTCGACATTTTTCTGATCCCAAGATCTGGTCTTGGATCAGCATCTTTGCAAAGGATCCAGTGTGTCTGCTTCGTAAACTCTTTTCTTTTCCCATTTGACCGCTTGTGGGGTCCTTTGCACGCTTGTGGGGGTGTGATCATAGCCAAGGCGTTTGCGGCCCAAAATTCATTCCTATCCGTTTTTACAAAGGTTCATTATATGGTAACATGCCTTTGGTAGTGTCGTAAGTCCATTAATTTCCTACATTGGCTAGTAATTTTTTTGTCGGTATAATTGCTTGGCTTCGGTATACATCAGTGCAATTTCGACCAGTTTGATCATTGGAAGCAGTTGTCATAAGTCCATGCCTTGGCATTTTTTATCAACACAGTCATTCGCTCTTCTTTAGATAATCCTGAAAACTTTCTCGACAGTTTCCAGGATAGAATTTCTAAAGCACTCTTGATAGATTGAAGGTATTTTCACTGCTTTTTCTTCCACTTTTGGGATTAATCTTTTTTTTATGGTTAGGAGGTGAATGTCATTTACACACAGAGTATGGGACTCCCGTGCTCGTCAAGCGACTGGACTACCCACTAAACACCTCACCTGTCAACCCGAGAGCCCAGACTGGAACCGTTTGATACATTACTTTGGACGAGGTCATCTTTTGTTACGCCGTGATGCACCTTCAAGGTAGGGATCCTTATTTTAGCAGGAGGGGAGAGGGGAAGAGGAATCGCCAGACAAGCGATCCTCCAGGCGCGACGTCCCCGACTGCTGTGTGTACCTTTTATCTTTTGGGACTGCCCTAACATGATTGCCACCAGGTTCCATTTGTCGACCGATGCGAGCATCACCATGACTATAATATCCGGGGTGAGCTCTTCCGTCTCCCTGTAGTCCCTTTGCAGCCTGTCCCATATTTAACACGCAAAAAATGTGTGGCAGGCATTATCTTCCTCTCTTGGGCAAAACCGACAATCGGGGGACCGTGACTTACCAATCTTGTGCAGGTAAAACTGAAAACACAAATGCCCGCTCGATCAAATAGAAATCAGTCTCACCACACCTTCAATTGAGCCACGGTCTCACATCTGAGATGAGGCATACAGTCCACCTTCCCTTTGTGCAATTCACCTAAGACTGCTGCTAGTCTTTGAGTGAGGGCTGTCTCTCTTTGCGGGCAACCATCTTCCTCGCGTCCTCGTTTCAATGCAGGTAAATGGCGTGGCGGTCTCTAGCAAGGAGGCCAACAGATATTACGCCTTCAATAACTGAGGTTGATCTTAGGTAGTCCTTTAGCGATATTGTAAATGTGGAGTACGTAGAGCTGTCGTTTAACTAGTGAAGCTCCTAACTTAATGTAAGCAAAAGGTTTTCCATTAAGGACATAACAATTTTATATATTAATAAAACACCGAAATATTTGAGATTGAGATATCAGGAAGCACATGTGGGTTTGTTGCTGACTAATAACGCATATTTTGCTGTTACTAAGCAAAATTGCCATTGAGCCAGAAATGAGCTTCATCGCTGAAGATGATTTTTCGATGAAATTCTTCATTTTCATCAAGCTTTTCCAGAGTCCAATTGGAGAAATTTCAGCGTTTCGAATGATCAAGTGGCTTAAGTTCTTTAGTTAATTTGATTTTGTGGCCCTGTAGGCCAAGATCTTTTCGAAAAATACGCCACAGTGGCATCAGCGATGCCCAATTCTTGATAACGACGAAGAATCGACTGATTTGACTCATTTTGAATCGATGCAATATTTCCTTCACTTCGAGCGGTACGACGTCTTTTTGGTACCGCATTGCCCAATAGTGAAAACTTGGGCTGAACTTATCCACTATAGCATGCGCAGCCTGTCAGGCGGGATGATTATTACGGCCGAAAATTGGAGTAAGCGGTCTTAAAGTTGCGACCACCAACTCTGAATTTTGGTGGTAATTTTAATAGTTTCCAAAGCGTTAGCATTATGAAAATGTTGACTTTAGCTAACGTTTTGACATTGACAGTTTATTAAAAAGGGTACGTTAAAGGAACGTTCATATGAAGATACAAAATTGTTATGTCCCTATAGTTCATCTTGTTTTGGATGCCTGCTCTCTTGAAGTAAATTAGTGCCTTAGTAACTTAAAATTAGTGAATAGTCCGACTCCTTAGAACTCAGTTATTTAGGTGGGGTTGAACATTTAAGCTTCCTTTTAAGATACCATGCTAAATGGGCGCTGGACTAACATTAAGCTATTAGAAGTCTAGTAGATGATTGATTTGATCAGTTAGTCCTGTACTTAAAAATTAAGCGAAATTTTCGCTAATTTTTTGTCATATAAATTATTCGTTGATCACTGAATATGGCTCATTTCACCAATCTTCTAATGAACCTATGTCCTGCTGAAAAAATAGTTACATTTTTGCTAACTTTATTTTAGATAGTGGAGGTACGATAACATCATCGGAACATGACTCTGGACATGAAGCGGTCTGAATCACAGTCTGTACTGCTGAATGGAGGGTGTTAGAATACTTCTAAGCGATTATTTTTTCAAGGTCGGAGAAAGTGTGAATAGATACATCCACACTATCTACTGAGTTTGACTGACTTATTCCGTTCACCCTTTCTAATTCTCGACTCAAAACAATATACTTTCATGAGCCTCTCAAATTTGGAGAATGACCATAATTCAAGGGGAGCACGATCAGGATTGTAGCGAGGGTGTGGCAGCGTTGGAATACCAAGAGCATGCACAGGGCGGTGTGTGCTACACTGGGGCTTTATCGTGATGCAACAACTGACTGTGTTCGATTTTTGGCCAAACGGGCAACAAAGGCACTGCAAAGCTCTTTCGTAAAAGGAACGTTAGAGCCCCTGAGGCAGTTGGTCCTTCAAAGTTTTTTTCGTTTCCAACTAATTTGCACCTTGCCTCATACCGCTATTTTCTGAGGATTTCCCGCCTGATTTTCATATGAAAATTCTTTGTTCGCAAAAATAAATACTGTTTTTAGGTCTTTGTAAAAATTTTTTTTACAAAGACCTACTAGTTTCGCGACCTGTCTGTCCGTCTGTCCGTCCGTCCGTCTGTCCGTGCGTCACAGCTAATTTCCTCAGAACCTATAGAAGCTGGAATGCTCAAACTTTGCGAAAAGGTCAGAAGTGATGGTCTCTCAAAAGTTAAGGCCTTAACAAAAATTTAAAAAATTTTTAAGGGGGGTCCCCCCTAATAACAAATTAGCCCTTAAACATTTTTTTTTATCAAAGGTAGTCGAGTGGGGTATCAAATGTAAGGTCTTGATTAGAACTTTACGAATCTGAAATAAAAAAATCATTTTATGAATTAGGGGGTCCAGGGTAAGGCCAAATGTACCCAAAATTTGTGTCCCCCCCCATCGCGATTGGACACCTTTGAGCCGAAAAATCTAAAAATTATCACGAACTTGGGCCTTTATGAGTACAAGGGCAACAAATAACTTAGAAATCGAAATTCGCTCAACTTTGTTAATAATAGTATGATTTGTAGATTTTACATTTTTGCCAATAAAATTAAAACAGTAACCTTAAACTTTTTGAAATTTTGCAATTATATAGGCTGACATAAGATATATATGTTCACAAAATTCAATTGAGATCGAATCATAATCAAGTGAGTTATAGCCATTTCAATTATATGGAATTACAACAACATAACACGTCTTTATGGTTGATACAGGGTTTTCCAATAAGAGGTGTTATTTTGATATTAAAAGAAAAATGCCATTTTTTAATATAAATGATCGGATGTTTATTTCATTATAAAGAAGTAGATATGCCGTTAATAGTAAAAACTAACATCTGGCAAATAACCACTACGACCACGCTTACAGGACCATATCCTCTTCATGAAATTTTCCATAACCAAATCGCAAAGTGGCTGCCCTATGTCCTCGATAGCTTCACGAATTTGATCCTTGAGATCTTGAATCGACGCTGGGCTATCGGTGTAGGCCTTCTCTAACACGTGGCTCCAAAGGAAGAAGTCGCATGGTGTTAAATCACAAGATCTATTCAAAATAACACCTCTTATTGGAAAACCCTATATATATTTAAAATTGACTTAGACCCTTTTATTTTCTTTCAATTTTCATGAAAATTTAAGGAATAGTGTTTAATTTGAACATGTTCAATCGACTGAGCATTCAGAAAAATCATTTAGGCTAGATTAAAATGGCGGCTGCACTGTGCTTATGAAAGAAACTATGCATCTTTTGTATAAATTTGAACGATTTCATATCCAAGTATTGGATGAATAATTCAAGTTATCGATTCACGCCATTAGAAAACTTTTTTTTTTAACCCTAGGATGTTTACAAAGGCCTTCTGGTAGGAGCACTCTCCTGCTTACTCAACTTGTTATTTTTAAATTTAATTTTGAGATAACATTATCTAATATTTTATCAAAAACTATTTAGTAGCGATACATGCCTCCAAATTTAGAGTTTACATTTACTGCATATTAAAATAACGGTGTATCGATACAAAAGTAGAGTAGGTAAGTTTGTAACAGAATTAACGGACAAAAGAAGCTTCATTAATTTAAAATTCTGAATATGACTTAAATTCCACATCAACAAATGTCTTCCCAAACTCATCTTACATTTAACTGTCATCATTACGCATTCACATAATATCCTACTCTCTTTGCCATTTATCCGCCATTAACTTGTTCACATATTTGCGTAGCTTTTTTCATACCAATTCCATTTCAAAAGTGAAGAAAAACCAAAACTTACCAAGTCATCATCAACATCATTCATCCTCCTCGTCATTATCTGAATCATATGTACAAGTAAGTACATACGAGTGAGTATCCCGATCTGGAAGTAATCAGTCAAATGTGGCAATTGGGTTGACCTTTTTTCTTTGCCGTCTTAAAAGCCGCGAGGAAAGAGTGATCCGACCACAGAGAATACTTACAAGTTATAGGAATGTGTTCATCCTACTCAACGTTAAATCCAGTACTTGTAGGTTACCCTACATAACCTGTATTTGGTGTACTTGGACGTTAAGTTTGAACTGATCTTATTTCACGGATTCTTCTGAAAGTTTAAGATTGAGCGAGAAAAAAGCGAAATGCTAATTGCTAAGTGTTCAAGGGAAACCGTGATCTAGCTTTATTTTGGAGCACTTGAACCACTGAGGATAGTAAAAGGAAGTTTGTTTTTCATAATTCACCAGGTCAGTAGTTTAATTTACCGTTGATATCAATTTCTTAAACGTTTTTTGTAAGACGTTCTCCATATGCTTTCAGGTTCGTCAGCTGCAAGAAAAACGATATTTTTTGAAGAGTTCAAATCGAATAATTCGTTAAATATAGAAAAACCTTAAAATGATCGTTGGTCAACCGTTTTCAAAACTTTTCCTTACCTTCCGAAAATAAAAAAAATGCATCGACAAGGTTTCAACGACTTCAATTAGCATTCCTTCAATGTGTGAGCGGTGGCGGGAAACGTAACGTCTATTATAACGACTTATTTGAACCGGTCAAAGAAGCTTAGTGAGTGGTAATTCCTGTTCCACTAGCACAACAAACTTGACAGAATCCAATGTGTGGGATTTCTTCATTTTTTTTTGTTTTAAGGTTTTTTTTCTTCTAGAATCTTAAGATGAAAAATACATTCCGATAGATTTAACCGACTAACCGGCTACACGTACACAAATCTTAAATCATTTAACCGCCAACTTCTTTTGAGTGGAAGCATGTTCGTCCAAATAGCACTTACACCGGTAAGGCATTAATGAAAGCGCAGCGACATTAGAATTGGAAGGAACGAACGGTTAATGCTTACATCGTCTTAGGGTAAAGTGGCGTGGGACGATCACAAGGTAACTTATGAGAGATGAAGTTAAAAGGTTGATTATGTCAATCGAGCGTAGAGTGTAGCTTACAAAATGAAACTCAACAGATGGAAGTCAGGAAGTCTTTGGGTTGCATGTCTTTTAATTTCAGCGACAAGATGGTGTTCTCAGATAAACTACTTATAGATTAAGGAAGCAAATCTGGTTTCAATCATTACAGCGAAATAGCAGGAGCATGCTAATGCAAGCACTTCAAAAAATTAATTCGAAAATAGAATTGATATCATAAATTGCTTGCTGGGCAAACTCAGAAAACCAATTACAATAGCCTTATGGTTCACAACTGTCAATATTTGATAGTTTTTGTAGGGATTGTGCAAAAATTATCATTAAATATACGATTTGACTTAGGGAACACTCTCTGTGCTTGGATAGGGTATACAATTGTAAAAATGCGGATCCATTCGGGTCTATTTAATTCAGAAGAAAATTTTTTACTAAGGGTGAAAAAGCTTGAGACCTAAGGTAAACAATCACAAGCGTTGGATGCCCTCCTTTTCGTTTCCTACGGCGAGAATTATGTCAACAAAAAACAAAATGGTAAAAAAACTAAAGAATAGAGGCACAAGCGTAAAATCCTCTTGTGTTTGTATCCACCCGAACTCCAAGTAAATCCTTCTTCTCATTCTTAGCATTACAGCCCCTCTCGGGACTTCGTTTCCTGCAAACAGCGCCTCCAACTGTCTCGGTCCATTGACCGCGTTCTTCAATTTCAAAAGCCGGGCAGCGATGAACTGCCTCCGTTGACCGAGTCAAACCAGCGTTTTCTCGGATTCCCCACTGGTCTCCGGCCTTCAGTTCTCCCAACGAATACCTTTTTGGGTATCCGTTGTTCGTCCATACGATTCATATGTCCAGCCCATTGCAGCTTCTGCAGTCTTACAATCCTTGAGACCTCCGGTTCGTCAAAAATTTCATACAGCTCATGGTTGTATCGAATTCGGCATTGGTCCCCGTCTAGCTTCGCTCCGATAATTCGCCTCAGGACCCGTCACTCAAAGGCGCCCAATATATTTGCGGATGCTTGTGTTAGGGTCCATGTTTCACACCCATAGCATAGCACTGGTCTTATCACAGATTTGCATACTTGGAGCTTTGTTTTTCTGTGTATGCAACTGGTCTTCAAGATCGTCAAAGCTGAATAAAATATTTTATTTGCAAACTGTGTTCTTCGGCGTATTTCGTCCCTTTCATTACTGGCTCTCATTATTTTGGTCCCTAAATACATAAATTTGCCTACATTCTCGTTACTGTATTCGTCAACTGTGATATTTTGGGTATTTGAGGTATTTTTTTTCGACTGCGTTATGAGCCTTGTTTTATTCTCATTGATGTGTAACCCTACTAGTTTTGCTTGGCTGTCGAGTTTCAGAAAAATTTCTTTGCCAGTTGTTAGCGACCGTGATAAAATGTTGATATCATGCGCACAGGCTACCACTTGGCTCGACTTGTATAGTAATGTACCTCTTGTTTCACCAGGTAGCTTTCTTATGATATATCCCAGAGTCAAATTGAATAGCAAATGGTCCCTGTCCATCTCTTTGCTTTAGTCAGGTATTTGCGTCAAAGGTATCGGTGAGTTGGTTATCGATGCGGACTTGGGAGGTCGTCGATGTCATTGTGATGTTGGTAAGACGGACTAACATATTTAGCTGGGATACCAAAGCAAAGCATTATTGGTACAGCACCTAACTATCATTACATTCGTATGCTTGCTTAAAGTCAACAAAAATTTAGTGTATGTCTATATTTAACTCCCAGTATTTTTCAAGTACCTGCTTGACTGTAAACCATTGGTCTATTGTCTATCTATGATCTGGTTTTATTTTCTAAGATCTTTGATAATATTTCAAAGTAGTGATATGCCTCTATAGTTTTCGTACTATAGCTTGCCACCTTTATTGTTGATAGGGAAAATAATTGATTGGCTCAACTCGTTCGGCATATGTTCTTGTTGCCAAATTTGCTGGATGACTTTATGGATGGCTTTCTGAGCACCGCTGCCACCATATTTTATAAACTCCACTGCCATCTCATCGATGCCTGGCGCTTCATTAGTTTTTTGGGCCTTGATGGTGGAGCAAACTTCATCCAGAATTCATGGGACCAATGGAAACTCTCCGAGAATATCTATAAGCTCGAATGTTCTGGAGCTGTGCGGAGGGTTAAGGAGGTTCTAGAAATATTATGCCCATCTTTATTTAATCCTCTTTTCATTAGTGATGATATTGTGTCATCACGGCAGATCATAATTTAGGGCTGATAACCTCGTTTTAGTCTTTTCACTACATTGTATGCTTCTCTTGTGTTGTTACTCGCTAGACTTACATCGGTGCTTCTCAATTGGTCATTATAGTATTATCTTTTCTTAATTGTAATGATCTTATTCGGTACTCTTCTGAGATTTTCATAATATTCTCTCTTTGACCCGGTTTTCCTGCCTAAATACTGTTTGTATGCCTGGTTCTTTTTGTCGAACGCATTCTGGTACTCATCATCGAATCAATTATTTGTTTTTCGTTGGACTTGATGTCCGATCATCTGTTCTGCCTTAGAGCTCCTTGCTTGTTTTTAGCGATGTGTCTGATAGGATGAGAGCTAGCTGGTTGTCGAGGGTCTTGTAATGATTTTTTTAATGCCCGTGTAGGGCACGGGTGCCGATGGTCTGGCATAAGTGTCAGCGAGCTATAAACAACACCGAGCTCAGCTAACTAGCTTCACTTAACGACCGCGTACGCGTGCTTGACGACTAGCATTTGCGGGATCATATGAGGCGGGTTCTTGTCGAGCCACGAAGCTACACTACAAAATACTTATCACGCGTACTCTACTCTACAAGACGCACCGATCAATTTTTATTGTCTTTAAAAAAGTTATATTAGGTGTCAATTAAGCTACTCTACAGTAATTCAATATTTTTTTGCCTCGTTAAAGTTAGCGGACACGGAGGCTTGAGACAAAGGCAAACATTACACAAAAAGCAACCGTTACTTTCACAGAAGAAGGTCGTTGCATTACAAGGGGAATGTCAAACCTAAGGATGTTAAAGTGGCTGAAGTGAACCACTCATCTCTGCCTAAAGGATGGAAACTTGACGGATGCAGTTTACTTTACACTGGTAAAACAACAAACTAAGCAGTTTCGACGGGGTGACCACCTTATCTCTTCAGGAGCAGCCATTCCAGATCACCACGGGGCTGCTCGACTGCTTATGTTTATTACAGTCTTCGTGAATGTTTTTGCCACAGACGCCGTTTAGAGCCTTTTCATGTCGAAATGTTGCAGGTGTCTGGTCTTTGCCAAATACGCCTTTGACATATGACATCGAAATGTTGATTTAATCAAGTAATGATCCGAGATACAATTGGCTCCTCGGTATATAATACGTCAATTATGCTCGAGGCCCAACGTTGTTGGATCAGAACATGATCGATCTGGTTTCGTGTGTTGCCATCCGGTGATACCGATGTCATTTTATGAATGCGTTGATGTGGGAAGCAAGTCAAGCGTATGACGAGATTTCTGCTACATGCAAAGTCAATCAGGCGCTGGCCGTTGTCATTTGCTTCATTGTGGAGGCTATATCCTCCTGTCGTTCCCCAATAAGATAGCTAGTTTCTAACCTTAGTGTTGAAATCACGCAGAATAATTTTTCATCATTTGTGACGAACGAGTCGAATAGTATTTCCGGGTGATTGTAGAACATTTCTTTCGTTTCATCGTCCTGTTCTTCGGTCAGGGCGTGTACGATTATTAGCCAAATTTTCAAGAATTCAGCTTTTATACGGATTGCACACAATCATCTGTTTACCGCCTTAAAATAAATGACAGGCAATTTGAACTTCCTATCCACAATAAATGCTACTCCGAATTCTCGCTTTCCAGCAGGCTTCCCTCTTTTGAATATTGACTGCTATCACATATCTTGAATATCACTTTCAGATCAGTTCGTTTCTTGGATTGCCAGTAGGTTTAATTTATATTGACTGGCCTGTTGTAAAAGCTTGTCCAGTGATCTAATATTCCAGGATCCAATCTCATAGTCTTTTATTTTGGTTGCGAGGTCGTTATCGTACGTCTAATCCATTCCAAGGCTCTGTTGCAAGTTTCGAAACAATCTAGGGTTTTCCAGGGACGGCAAGTTAGCCCATCGTCTCACCTCGATTTCTGTGGCATGGTTATTACTTCGATTCCGTTATCAAGTATGGAAGACTGTCCAACCCCACAAGGGAGGTATAATAGGATTTAGTAGCAGAGTTCCACGTATATTTAAGGTTATTGGCATTCCTCGGTATTTAATGTCCCATCATTAGGGAACCAGTAAACCCAATCTGCGACTTCGAGACAGTTTGCTATCATTTGGTCATGGGATTTAGGAAGAGGAATGACGAAACTCTAAATGGGAAAACTAACGTTGCGAGTCTACTAATCCTTAAGCGTGTATGGCCTGGCCCTTCATATAGGATAATCAATACATCTCGAATGAGATGACGTATTCAAATCTTTTAAGTACCAACCAAGCATGGCACGAGTAACTTGCAAAATTGTTTCAATAAAGAACAGTATAATAAAATCGGACACTAACCACCCTAGAACCCGTGGTTCTGGTCGTTAAACGGCTAGATGAATTGCGTTTGTTGAACCCCCAAACATAAAACGAGAAACTTCTACTCTTCTCAAGTTCTAACAGAGAACGGTTGTTTCTGTGAATATCTTTATAAAATGGACAGAATTAGCTCACACTTTTGTTGGTGTTGCAGGGATTTATAAAAAAAATTTAACAAAATACCTGTCTATCCATCTGTTCGGCCGTTTAGACGTTCGTCAGTGCGTGACAATAAGTTTTCTCGAGGACAAGAGAAACATGTCATGAAACCTTTATTTTGTAGCTGGAAAATGAAGACTATTTACGCCCTGAGTGTGGGGTTCTCAGAGGCTCTAGACAAGTTCAACAATCCCTGGAAAGCTGAGAATCTAGCCTAGAGCAGTTTGACAAATTACTTCAGGCTAGGCCTGGTTTTTTTATGTATCAGATGTCGTCGGGTTGCAGTGGTCCATCTCACAGCGAGAGGAGATGAAAAGATAGGGAGTGCTTCAAAAGAGAACTCTTCACCCTCAGCATTTAGAACAGCCAAAATGTAATTTTTCACTTGATTGTCTTTGTCGACTAATCTGAGCATCGCTCGGATTAAACTATCTGGAGAGAGCTTTCCTTATGCTTTAACAAGGCTACCGTGCAGCTTGTCCCGCTCTTTGCAAGCAAGAAATGTGTGGTGAGCATCATCAACCTTTCCAGCGCAGAGGACACACTCAGCAGACAGTGACTTGCCAATCCTGTACAGGCAAGACTGAAAACATCCACGCCCTCCCAGGAGCTGGGTCAGATAGAAGTCAATCTTGCCATGACTACGATTGAGCCCCAACCTCAGGTCAGGAACGAAGTGCGCAGTCAATATTCCCTCCGTGTTATACATCGTGGATTGTTGCCAATCACCGAGTGAGTGTTGTCTTTTTCCAAGCGCAGCTGCCTTTCTATCACCTTTGTTTCTGTGCAAGTAAGTTTTATACTTGCAATCACCAGCATCGACGACTTAGAGACTGTTCGATATGCAGATGATATCCTTAGCCTTACTCGTCACTGCATCTATGCCAGACTTTTTCGGTATAGCTCATTGCTGAGAGCGCCGTATCAGAATTCCGGTCAGTAGTACAGACTGTAACGCACTTAACAGAAGTAGTCTTCTTGATGAGGTAGGTCCCCCAACGTTGGCCATCAGTCGAATGAGCGCCGACATTCAGGGCAGTCTTAATCGGAGTTGCCCAGATTTGCTCAAAGCAATTCATCTTCAAGTCGCTCAGAACGCCCATGGTACTTCACAGCTAATCGCGACTCAACTTGCACTTCTCCAATGCTGATTGTGTTACTCTATGGACCTCTTCTTTGTTTGGATGACCACTTTAGCTTTCTCTAGCACTAGGCTGAATCCGCAAGCAGTCATCCAGCCCCTCACTCAGCACATTAACCTACCAAGTCTTAGTTGTGTTTTTATCCACATAACCGGCCAAGCGCGACTCATGTGGCAGCTTAAGTCTCAGCAGCCCGTCGTACATGATGTTCCACAACTTTGGGTCAAGAATCCGCATCAGATACTCTAGAACTTGAAAAGAGGTTTCGAGTGCTTCTACTTATAATATCCGCCCATCAAGCAGAATTGAAAGCATTTCTGACATCAACCATTACCAGCAGTACAACCCATTTGCTTATCCGGCCATGAGCCTCCACTCTTTGGACCCCGCTTACCCTCTTTACAATCGCATTAATCGTGAAGTGTCCTACTCTGACCCCATACTGCCTAGGAGATATGTCCCAAACAGAATATGTCGCGTCAGTGAGTCTTCCTTTGATGAGTTTCTCGAGAACTTTCCCGGTCGTGTCTAGCATGCATATCAGGTGGCATGCAGACGTCGAATTGGGATTTCTCTTCCTCTTGCTAATCAGCACGAGCCTCGCTACCCTCCTTAGTACCGGGAAAAACGGAAGCATACCCCATTCAATGGCTCTAGCACTGAAGTCGCCCCTGACGAGCATCCGGCTCTCTGTTTTCAAGACAGCATCCTCTAAGGCATTGAGTTTGGCCCAGAAAGATGACAGTGTTACGTTTGGCCTTAGATAAACACTAAAAAAAATTTTTCTGACCACCTCGCCCACATATAACCGTCTCCTCGTCTGTGGTTCTGCACCTATTGGTAGACGCTGTCTTGAATTCAGATGGTGCAGGTGACAGATTTGGCAGGGTATCAGGTTTGCGAGTTCTTGTCGTTATGTCACTTACCGAGCAATAGTAGGTCAGCTTCTATATCCCTCGCAAACAGCTCAAGTAGATCCTGGGCGTTTGTACTTCGGTGCAAATTTACTTGTAGGATTCAGTCATCAGAGTAATGATGAATGGCTTTGATTACGACCTCTTTGTAAACCCGGCATCTCTATGACCCTAGCATGAGATCGAGTTCACCAGGTTTTGGTTTAGCATCCTTGTAGGGAATGCACTGTCCCTCCACCGTGCATTCCTTCCTTTTATACCCCGTTTGACCACAATTATAGCACAGAGAGCTTTTATCGGTTTCCCTACAGCCAAATGCTATGTGCTTGTATTCGAGGCACCTGAAGCAGCGGAGCATCCTGCAGATTACTCAACCTATTTTGATTTTGCTTTTCGCTAAGATATGTTTGGGATCTTCATCGGTTAAGTCAACCATGACTTTTCAAGGGTTGCCATCGGTTCGAGCGGGGCAATGCTTACTCTGACCCCAAGAACCTTTTTGACTGCATCACGGAATTAGTGGTGGTGGCCTTTGGTCCGTATCCCACCGGTAAGCCTCCGGACCGAGTTGCCCGCATAACTTTTATGGCAGTTTAGGTGTCATTTGGCTTGCCTGCTCCCTTTATTTCACGCAGGACATCTGCGTTGGATCTAACTTTAGGTGGTTTAATAAGCAGAGACTCTCGTAGAGATTTGCCCCGTGGTTTGTGTATTGGTTTCCACGTAGTGTAGAAAGAATCTTTGTTTTCCCCTTCTTCGGTAGGCTCTTTATCAGCCTCTTCAAGGAGAAGCATTTTGGCCGCTTTTTGGTTGCTTTACTTAGCATAACCTGAAACTCCTTGTCAGGATTAGCAGCTTTGTTTGGCGCCTCGTTTTTACTCCTTTTCTTGCAATCATCTTTGATTGAGCTGCCTAAAAGCCTTTTGCTTTTGCCAGAAACTGAAGCTACTGGCGCTCTATACTAGAGGGTTTGGTGTTTTTGTCTCCGCCTGTAGTGCATGATGCGATACATGAGTTTCTCTAGTTCGAGAAATCCGTTTCTGACGTTCCTAGTCATGTTTTTTAGGGGTTTTGTAAAGTAATTTTACAAAACCCTTCTAAAATCGCGATCTGTCTGTCTGTCCGACCGTGTATCGCAGCAATTTTTCTCGCAAACTACTTAGGCTAGAAACATCAAATTTTGTAAGTAGGTGTAAAGTGGTGCCCTCTTCAAAGTTCAACAACAACCAAGATTTATAAGGTACTTAAAGGGGGTCCCCCATATAGGGGAGTGGCCCCCGAAAAAAAATTTCGTCAAAGGTAGTCGATATTATCAAATAAAGTTGAAAAATTTCGTCAAAGGTAGTCGATATTATCAAATAAAAGTTCATGATGAAAACTTCTCAAAACAGGCCTTAAACTGAAAATTTTTGCTTCGAGGGGCGCACAGAGAGGGAAAATACACGAAAAATTTGTGTCCCTCCTCGCGAGACCTGTGATCTGCTGAAAAATCTGAAAAAATTTTTGGAGGTAAGTGTTTATAAGCACAACAACAACAAATACCTTAGAAGTCTAAATTCACTCAACTTTCTTAATAATAGTATGGTCTTTAAATTCAACATTTTCGTACAGGTACCCTTAAACTCAACGAAATTCGATATTTAAGTAGTTTTACAAAAGGTCCTCATACTTTGTAAGTTCGATGAATATCGAATGATACTCGTATATACGAAAGTTAGAGCCATTTGAAATTTCTCCAATTAAAACAAGAATAACACATGATTTTAGTATTTTATGGACTCTGCAGTTTTGATTTGATCTACTGAAAATTTTCAAATAACATCAATAACATCAATAACATAAATATTTTTGGGAGTTCATGGTTTCAGTGACTTTTGTAAGTTTGCAACAAAACGGCGACTGTTAAAAATACAGAAACAATGGGTTTTCTTTTGAATGTGCACATCTCATGTTTCTTAACTTTATTCGTTGCTGGTGACTGCATTTCGGAGAAGTTGGGTACAATACCCTTCTGACAGTGATGTACTCTTGGCAGCAAGGACTCCAAAGAGAATGCCACATAGGTCATAGCTTCCGCACAACACCATTGACGAAAAGTAGGGGTGTTGCCAGTGTTTAGGACAAGAAATGCTGTTTTTCTACTATTTTTAGTACCTAGTTTCCTCTCTGGCCAGACGGAGGCATGCCCCATTCAATGGTTCTAGCATTGAAGTCTCCCCCAATATGAGCATAGGCCAATATGAGCATACGCCTGTCTTTGCTTTTTGTCCGTCGCAAACGTCTCTCTATTGTTTGGCAACACTTCCTGCTTTCTGAATAAGCCGCTTCTTTTTGGGGCAGTCAATGGCCATCGTACTTCTTAGCATAGCGTCGTGAGTGAGGCTCTCATTTTTTGACTATAGTGCCTCATTCACTTGCATGATGGCAAGAAGAGTGTCACTTGATAGCGAAACTTCTCCCTACTCCTCCTTTACGCTTCCATAGTGTTCACGGATCGTTCCAATTTCGGCTCCTCTCGTACAGGGTGCTTCGGGGTGCGCATGATTTTCTTACTGCGCTCAAAAGCCACAGTTATGCTTTGTTGGACCATGCACTCTACCCTCTTCCGTTCATTTGCCTGTTTAGCGTATGCCCTTGAGTATTTAGCCGACATTTTTGCCGTCAACGATGCACCAGGAATTATGGTTCCCCTATCGGAGTCTGCGTTTTCTTTGAGGAAATTTCATTTGGTCCCTAATTTCGATGGTGTTTGCGCTAACAATGATCTACACCTAAATGGAATTTCTCCGTAGGCATCGAGGTTGCTTGTATATATATATATATATGTATATATATATATATATATATAAATATATATATATATATATATATATATATATATATATATATATACGAGTATATATATATATATATATATTATAGAAGCCGACTTCACCACTTTTATAACATTGCAGTGACGGGGTGACGACGGCGATGAGCTTGCTCATCCACTATCCGCTGGTACTGGGGATCTGACCCCCTGCACTGTAAGTTTTCTTGCTTCTCGTCTTTTATCGCCGGGGCCACTTGCATACTCAAAGGATCACCAAGCATCGAGGCTCCGTTCGCGACAGCCATACTTGGCACTGGCTATCTTCCCTCAATGGGCACGGGTCGCTTAATACCCCGAGGATCTGTAACAATGTAGCATCGCTTCACCATTGATGCGATTGCAGAGGTGGTGAGCGTCGTCCAAAAGGCGGAGGCACATAGCTGCACCAACCACAGCTTGTTCTGTCAGTGACACTCGACGTTACAAACGCCTGCAATTTCGCTAAATGAGTAAATATTCTTGATACGCTGGAAAACTCTTTTTATGTTCCAGAATATTTAATGCGGCATCTGAGGGACTACCTGAAGGACCAATGCCTGCTTTACGTCACGGCACAGGACCAACAAAGAATGGAAGTTACATCAGGTGTTGTCCAGGGATCTATCCTTGGTCCAGATCTGTGGAATATGTCTAACGATGGTCTACTGAGACTGGCGATGCCAGATGAGACGCACCGTTGAACAAGCGTTAGTAAGGCCAGATATGCTAATGTGCCAAGCGAGAGACTGGATGATTGCTCGTGAGTTCAGTCTAGCACTGGAGGAAATCGAAGTGGTCATCTTGACAAAAAAGAGAATCTTTAGAGTAAGGATGATCAGTATTGGAGACATACTAATCTAATCGAAGCTAGCGGTGAAGTACCTGGGGCTATTGATAGACCCGAAGACTAGTTTTTCTGAGCAAATCAGGGCAACGGCTGAGAAGGCTGCAGTGGGAGTATCAGCTCTGTCTCGACTTTTGGCCAACACAGGGGGACCCAGCCCATTAAGAAGACGCCTCTTGATGAGTCCTTTAGGGTTAGTGCTACTGTACAGAGCAGAAATATGGGGCGACGCCTCAGCAAGGGGGTGTACCGAAGACGCTTGGCATAGGTACAGAGATGAGGAGCCCTGAGAATTGCATCTTCCTATCCGACAATCTCAGATTCGGCAGTAAGAGTTATTGTAGATGATACCTGTTATCCTACTTGCTAGAATGCCGCACTATTTACCTGCATCGAAGCGAGGGCACGAGGGAGACGGTCGGCCGCGAAGAGAGACCGTACTCAGTCAACGATTGGCAGAAGTGTTCGGTAGATTGCACGAAAGGAAGGTGGACTGCGTGGCTCTTCCCAGATGTGCAACCGTGGCTAAATCGAAGGCATCGTGAGACTGAGTTCTATCTGACTCAGCTTTTGAGCGGGCATGGGTGTTTTCAGTCTTAACTGCACAAGATTGGTAAGTCACGGTCCCCCAATTGTCAGTTTTCCCAGAAGAGGAAGACGATGCCTGCTACACATTTTTTTGCGTAAAAAAAATGGGACAGGCTGCGACGGGACCTTTACAAGGAGATGGGATAATATAGCTGTGGTAATGCTTGCATCAGTTAAAAAATGGAATCATGTGGTACTTTATATTCGGGCAGTCCTAAAAGATAAATGGGACTCACAGCAGTCAGGGCTGGAGGGTTGCTTGTTTGGCAATTCCTCCTTCCTTCCCGCTAGAGGGGAGATCTTTTGAAGGCATAGCAAAACGAGGCCTGACCCGAAGTAATGTGTCAAACGGTTCCAGGCTAGGTTCTCAGGCTAACAGGGGAGGTGTTGTAGCAACCATTGAAGTCACCGTAGTTGCGTAGCCCGGGTGGCATACTAAGCGCCGCTAGCGCTCAGTCGTGTCATGGGTCTTTTGGAGCACCCTCTGCTCGTGCTGAGCCACCCTACACAAAAAATTTACCACATAGGGAAAAGAACGGGAGAGGGGACGATCATTATGAGAGATGAAAAATTTGTATTTCCAATATTTCATGGCCTAATATTTTCACAAAACTTAATTTTCACTACAACAATCCACCAAAGAAAAATAAGATACGAAAATTCAGCTAAATAAAGCCTCCTTTCAAAAACAAATTTTAATTAAATTCAAAAATGATAATATTAAATTGAAATTAATATCCAATCAAATATAAATCAAATAATTTATAAAAATTAATTCATGACTTCAGGTAGTATTGGAAGAGAAAAAAGGAAGGAAATAGAGAGAGAGAGAGAGAGAGAGAGAGAAAAAAAAACGATTCAAAACTATTCACCCTTCGCATGGCTGCGGAGCGCTCTGCAACTGGAAGTGGAACGAGGTGACTGTTAAAATTTATAAAACTTATTAAATTAGTATTTATTATTATAGTGTTTTCGTCGTTTTTTATCCTTAAGCACAAGTTGTTGTAATTATTAATATCTTTTCATAGTATTCTGTACTATTGTCATTCAATGAAGGGCACAACAAGATATATTCACAATAGTTACTGATAACCCAAAAATCTCTCGTTGACATCTTCACACACTTTTCATAATGTACAAATTCACTTATCAGGGCTCTTCGTACTACACTTCCAGAAGTCTTGCGTGCGCTTTTGAACGAATGTAAGCCTTGAGATAACTTGAAAATCCATCTAATTCACCCAATCATACATCTGTTATTTACACTTTAATTTATTAACGTTTTCTTTTTAGAACTCTCCGACTTGAATCGCAAATATTGTGCTCTTGTACCAAACACGCGATTCAATCGTCTTTTGCTGACATGGCTCACCATAAATTTACTTCCCGCAAGATGAATTGAACAATCTCCCTCTACAAATAATTTCTATCCATTCACTCCAGCTAACCACTTTCGCTCTCACTCTTATTCCAGTTACTTCCCTCGCTCCGACACCACTAAAGACAAGCACAGTTTCTTTTGTTTTTCCGTCAGGCTCACTCGCGAATCGTCTTTTTAATTTATATCATCCTTTTTTCTGATTCAAAAAACTGTTCTCCCTCCACAAATTCTCAATCAAAACCTTTTCCCCAAATTACAATATCAATCCCAAATCACCCCGGCACCGTAAAAAAACTCGTCCGCATTCGATTCCCAATCCAAATCCAAAATCAAATAAAAAAATCAAAATCAAATCCATCTCGACAAATACAACAATTTCCATCGGCATGTATGGCGATTTGCATAACCATGATAGCGTTTAGTTATATGTAAATCGTCATACACATTGAAACAATTGCTTTTGCCGATATCAAAAAGAGTGTTTCTGCACTCGGGGGAACTTGAACCTAGGGTCCCAGCGGACCGCCCGATTGAGAGCCGCCCACGGCAGTGACATCGGAGCCACCTTCTGATAATCTCCCATTCATCCAATTAGCAACTTCAACTGTGCAATTTTTCTTAACGAGCATTGGTATGAAATTTTTTTAGTAGGGAGGCGAGAATGAGTTTTTGTTAGTATAACAAATAAAACTTTATTTGGGGGAGATAATGAATAAAATTAATTAGTGTGAAGGAAAGTATTAGGTTTTGTAAGTGAAAAGGTATAGAATGAAATTTTGTTAATGGGAAGCAATGAATGAAATTTTGTTAATGGGTAAGATAATATTATTTTTTTTATAGTTTAAAATAGGATAGTAAAGGTAGAATTAATATGACGTGCAATTTAAAAATATAGGTAAATGGTTAAAAAAATAAATATACAAAGAAAAAGGTATGTGTGCCAAAAAAATGTGGAGATGATACATAGGCAATTTGAATTTGTGAATGGGAGAATGCCGGTATGGCCGGAATTTGCACCAGTGTTTAGCGGGTAGTCCAATCGCTTGTGAGCATGAGAGCCCCATATTCAGTGCACAAATAGCATTCACCTTCCCACCACATGATAAACGAATTCCTTTTTAAATCTCTGCGCTAGTTAAAACCCCTATGGAAATCTTTTTTGTTCATCCATTTGCTCGTCTGTGCGTTGCAGCAGTTAATTCTGAAACTATAGCAGCTATAGTAAAATCACCAAACTACGTATGCATGTCAGAATTTATTGCCGCTTATAAGTGCAGGTATCATAAATTTTCAAAGGTTTTTAAGGGGGGTCTCCAATGTTGTAAGGGATCCAAGGCATGTTTTGACCGAAGGTAGTCGTGTGGTGTGTAAAATGAAAGATTTTGAAGAGAGCTTTCCAAAGCAGGTCTTGAAACAGTGTTACCCGCTTTGTGGAGCATAGGAAGAGGAGAAATGTACCCCCCTCACGATTGGACGGACACCTGTCATCATCCGAAAAATCTCGAAAAAATCATAAATATAGGTCTTTATGAGTACAGAAACAACAAATACCTTAGAAGTGACAATTCATTCAACTTTGTTAATAATAGGATTTATTTTTTTTCGATAAAACCGTATAATTACCTTTTAATTCAATTCAATTTAACATTTAGCTAGTCGAATAAAAGGTTATTCTAACCTTTATTTAATGAAATTATAGTAAAAGGGTTTTCCAATAAGAGTTGTTATCTTGAACCCTCTATTTCGGTAGATGTTACTTTTGAAGCTATCATTTTTTAACCCTTGACAAGTCGAAACTACGCCATTAATGAAAATGGAACGATACACGCTTCAACAACGCATTGAAATTATTAAAATTCACTATAAAAATGATGAAAATTTGGCAGAGACGGTTCGTAAAACTCGAACATTTTTGGGTTGTCGTGAAGCACCTTGTCGGACCGCAATACAGAAATTGGTGGAAAAATTCGAGCTGTTGGGATAATTTAGTGATGTGAAGAATAAAACCCGTGCACGTCACTTAAGAACAGTCGAGAATATTGCTGCTGTAGCCGAAAGCGTTGGAGGAAGCCCAGGTTTGTCCATTCTTCGTCGTTCTTTGGAATTAGGCATTCCACAAACGTCATTACACCGTATTTTGCATAAAGATTTGGGTCTTAAGGCTTATAAAGTTCAATTAATACAAGAACTCAAGCCGGTCGATCATCAACCACGTCGTGTCTTTGCTGATTGGGTCCTTGAAATGCATGAAAATGATCCGGAATTTAATTGAAAAACCATCTTGAGTAATGAGGCCCATTTCCACCTCGGTGGCTTCGTCAACAAGCAAAATTGTCGCATATGGGGCTCGAAAAACCCAAGAGTTATTGTTGAAAAACCTCTCTATCCTCAACGTGTGACTGTTTGGTGCAGTTTATGGTCCGGTGGAGTCATTGGACCTTACTTCTTCGAAAATGAGGCTGGAGCAACAGTCACGGTGAATGGAATGCGCTATCGAGAGATGATTAATGATTTTTTACAGCCGGAATTGGATGGTATTGATCTGGGCAACGTTTACTTTCAACAAGACGGCGCTACGTGCCACACAAGCATTGATCTTTTACGGGAAAAGTTTCCGGACCGTGTTATCTCTCGAAGAGGTGATCACAATTGGCCACCGACATCTTGTGATTTTGTAATGATTTTCCACCCTTTAGGTTCGAACGCGGAACCGACATCTCATCGGTTCTAGACGTTAAGTCTGAGTAGTGCCAACGGATGGTACCAACAGGTCAACCAATCCGTGCACCGTAACCCATTCACGCGGTGGCTGCTTGTCGGCCAGCTAGTTCGGAGAGGATTTCGGTCGCGGGTCTCCGAATGGGTTACGCTCAATTACAATATTTCAGCCACCTGAACATGCCCGTTTTCCAAAACGCGTCATCAAAACAAAACCATACGGAGAAGAGCCTACTTTACGTTACTCCGTATTTCTTCATTCAGCCAGTTAAAGTACAAAAATCTAATTTCCGTTTCGCGTTCCCGGCTTGTACCGACGCGGTACCGAAAAGCATGCTACTCTAAATTAAACCGACGAAAACTACTCTAATGAAATGACGAAACAACAAAGGTACCGCGTACCGCGCGCGACACGAAACCGACTTCAGCGGATTTGGCGAAACCCTACCCTCGCGACGGCATACCTACCCTGCACTCACTTTCCCACTGAAAAAGAAGAACCGCTGAAAAGGAAAGTCTTTAGTTCCTTAGCAATTCATAGTCATTTTATTTTCATTATATTATTTTAATTGAGAAATATCTGAATTCATTAAAGTACATTGCCTTAGTTGGCTACAATTTTATAAATACGTGCTTTAATTACTTTTTTTGGATTCTTATTCATTTACAATTTGTTCTCTCCGACAGTTAGCAAATGAAGGGTATGTAACTTCAAAGATATGAAAATTAAATTTTTTTTTTTTTTTTTTTTTTTTCTATTTTGACTTATCGAAATTATTTATTTTGTAATCTAAAATTTAGAGTCTTATGCGTTTTAATTGTTTCTTAAAATGTTTTATGTTTTGCTTTTAAGTACAGTGGTAGGTTCTATAGTTCAGGTATTTATAACGGTGGTTAATAATATATATGTATTTAGTTGTAAGTCTATATTTACCTGATTATTTTTTTTTTTTCTAAAAATTATGCTCGTTTTAATTATAGACTTTAAATGATGTGTTTTTTTTTTTTTTGATCTAACAGACATAAATTCCTTTGATTGTCCAGGAGCTTAAGGGTTTATGCATATTTATTTGTTAAACATATTTTCATTTTTACTAGTAGAGCACGAGGTTTTAAAGAAAATTTAGCCAAATTTAAAAGCTCATTTTATAAAAATATTCATATATCATTGCTAGTTAAATTATCATGTAGAACTTAACTTTTCACAATGTATTTATATTTTTTTTATTATCGATTTAATTTACAGTGCCTGATATATTGAATTATAACTTTTCCCGTATTCAGTTGATTTGCAGAGCTCAAAATATGTACTTTATAATTCATACTGAATTGACTTAGAGCCACATTTTCTTTTACAAATTTTTATCCTTGTTATCGAGACGAATTCCATTGTATTCAAAAATATCTGCGTATATAGTATTTTCGGGTGAGTAGCATAGCTCGATGATACTTATTTTTACTATGTTACTACTCTACCTTGCTCTAATTGTGTCTATAAATACTTCTGGCAATTCAGTTTCTATTTCTTTAGATTAAAAACATCCGTTTTTAACATAAATTATCTTTGAAACTACAAAAAAAAACAAGACTGGATCAATAACTATACATTATCGATGGTATATTACTCCCTTGTTTTTACTATAGTTTTGACACTAGTTGTTATATACACTACCATTATCAATTCTACATATAAATGGACTAATATTCCAGTGATTGCACACACAAGAAATACAAAAAAAAATGCCAACAAATAAGACAAACCAACAATGAAACCACAACTTCCCCTAATCCAAACAATGTAAAATTGAATCAAATGGTGCATTAGTCATTAGTTGAAACTGATCTTCACTCCCGTGACATTTAAGGTTTAGCTTTAGTTGATTGGTCTAATTATTAGCATGATCATCTTTAATACCTCAATCCTCATCCTCAACACCTTTACTACTACGAAAATACTAATATTCATTAACCCTGAACCTTCTGACTCTCTTTGACTTTGACACTCCAGTATCTATTTCAATTAGTCCAATTACCATCTGAATTTTAATCTTAAAATTTTATATTCCAAACAATCTGTGATGGGAGCTTCTCCTACATTAATTGTTCACATTTTATATTAGACATTTAGGAGAAACGTTTTCAGCTATAAATGTTATTTCCTTGTAACAATGACCAAAAGCCGTCCTTCTGTTTCCGAGTTATCTACTCGATTGATATATAAATCTTTCCAATCGGATGAATAACAATGATCAGCCGCACTGAAATACTCGTTCAAGAGCACCGCTTCTAATAACCTAAACATACCTGACAGCTGTTTGTAGTTTGCATTTGTCTCCATATTTCCCAATTTCCCAACAACGATCGACATCGTTCGAATGATTGTTTACAATGGTTGCGGTGGTAGGGGAGGAACTACTACTCTTTGGGGATGAAAGTGGTGTCACTGGGCCGGAAGCTGAGTTAACAGTCCCATTAAGCTTCAACTTAATCGGGTCAGGTGGTGTTATCGTGTTGTTCTTGCGCTGACAATGATTCTCCCTCTTCACTACTACCACTGTGTCTTCTGCATCATCACGACCATTTACTTTTCCGGTATTATTATTGCTGCTGATTTTGTTGAACTGGCGAATTCGATTCGTTCCTATGCACTGCATTCCAATTTATGGGGCGATTAACTGCAAGCAAACACGGTAATGCATTCGTCGATGTAAGCCGAACGAAAAATTACCTCTTAATTAGATTTAGTCCAATTAGTACCGCGCCAACTTTCTGGGATTTGCAATTTTCTCCAACCGATCTCACTATTAACAAGAACACTTTTTCGGTGACCACTAAAAATCTCCGTTATTTCTCGCCGTTCCTTTTTCTCGTGGTGCCAGACTGTCAAATCCGACAACCACCGACAAAACAGATGTGTGTGGAATGGCACACCACATGGCGGCAATGTGCATCTCCATTTGTCGCCAGTGGCATAGTTTTTCGATGGCCACGGTGGAGGGGGCATTGCCAAATGGATATGTCTCGAAATGCGTCGGGGTTTTGATTAATATTCTGTTGCAAATATTTAAATCCACAGATCTAAATATTTGGAGAAGAAAAAAAAATATATTTTCTGCGCAACGGCATCCGCACGAAAGATGAAGTCCGCTTGCATTTCGAGGTCATACCCATCTGGCCGAGTGCAAGGGTTCGGGATCGGAATCACCTCTATTCCCGGGCGTAGGCGTCACATTACAATTTAACACCTTGCGACTTCTTCCTTTGGGGCCACGTGAAAGAAAAGGTCTACGCCAACAGCCCAGCGGCGATTCAAGACCTCCAAAATGGAATTCGTGAGGCTATCGAGGACATAGGGCAGCCACTTTGCGATTTGGTTATGGAAAATTTCATGAAATGGATATGGCCCTGTAAGCGTGGTCGTGGTGGTAATTTGGCTGATGTTATTTTTCGCTATTAATGGCATACTCTCATCTTCATAATGAAATAAAAATCCGATCATTTATATTAAAAAATGGCATTTTTCTTTTAATATCAAAATAACACCTCTTATTGGAAAACCCTGTAGTTGCGATTTTTTTTATTACAACAGTATGATATCCTTTTGACAGCAGCGTGGTCCTGTCTATTCAGCTTGGAATCTATAATATTCTTATAATATATTTACAATTAAAGATCTATTTTAAGATATCAAATTTTTCACCGTTTAATTTCATTTCATTTCTTTCTTCCAGATTGCATACCACAAATCGTCATCATCTTAGCTCTCAACACGGCCTCGAATCTGTTCATAATCCAAACTCGAAATTCTTTCGAAAATCAATCGACACAACCTTCATCATCAATCATTTTTGCTGTAAGTGGTTTTTCTCAATTCATTTCATATCTTTAAACGTACTCGTAGATACTCTAACATAGGATTCAGTTTAATATCGGATTAAATTTTGCGGATAATCGCTTCGGAATCTTAAGATTTTAATAGGCGTGAAATTGTGCAAAAATAAAAACCGATTGCAATTTCGACTATTTTGTAATCAGATGATATTGAAAAGTATGTAACGGATAATATGAAGTACAAGTGAGTACTTGTTTTAGCAATTGCGCAAAGAAATTAAAAGTAATTAAAGGTGTTGGTTGAGTAATTCCAATTTGAAGCTAAATTTAATATCTGTTGCTGGTTGAGAAATCAGATGGAAATAGGAAATTGCATTTCTGGGGCAAAGGTGTCGGATCAGATCTGCCAATTCTCTGAGAAATCTGTGAAAGTGTTTCAAGTCGCTCCTTGACTTGATACGAGTAGATAATTGCCGCGAGCTATTCCAATTTAATCAATGCACTCCAGCAATCATTCAGCGAGTTGGCAAAAATCGCTACAACAAAACTAGGTAGAAACACTACTGTCAGACAGGAACAGAGAATGCGACAAAAACTACGGCAACTGCAGACATCAACAAGTCTAAACTTCTCTACATTGCATAGTAACCGAAATCTTGAAAGTAACACGACTTCTTTGTGGATTTCTTTTTGCAGTTTCTTTAAGAAACATTCACGCAGAAGAAGGAGAAACCAGTTTGGATGGATGTCTTTTTCGTGGTCCGCGGGCGCATATTGGGGCGCTATACGAGTATGTCATGAGGTGCGGGGCAGCTCCCTTCTGGAATATCTGCTCACAATATTTGCTGTAGATTTGTCTATAGATTTCGAAAAAATTCCTTAGCCGGCATGGAGTAGATTGGCTCTTGTTGGGCTCGTTGGCATGTTGTCCGTTTCCACATCCCGCTCAAGACAAACTTTGCGAGTTTGAGTCCAAACGACTCGGCCACGAGTTGGTACTGAATTGTTTGGAGAACAAGTGCCCCGACCAGCGAAGAAGAAGATGATGGCAGAGTAAGTAAGACCTTTTAAGATTGCATTCCTTCGTCAACGAGCAAATATCGCAAGGCATCTTCGAGACGAAGGCGGAGGTAAGGAAGGCGTCAAGGTGAATATTTGCCCACCACAAAACATACACAAGACAAGATACAACAAATATTTATGGTGAAGAAGAGGATCGATTAAATGAAGAACAGTCCAAGTTGAGAGGGTTACTAAAATAGCACTCTGAGAACTGTTAAGTGACCAGAAAGACCAAATACAAAGAAATCAACAACGATCCCAAGACAATCATAAGTACCAGAGTCGAGTGGATGCGATTTACCATCATCAGCGTCTTTAGTGCTGCACAAAAGGTACTCGAAGATTATGGGAACGTGAAAAATGACTGGAATCCAATGATATAAAGCATATTTGCTGCGAACCCACTGAAGTGGAGGTGCTGGGCCAGGTGATTTATGATGGCAGCGATCGATTGGGTGTCAAAGAATCGGCTTGGAGTTAGCAAAAGTACAGGTCGAATACCAAAATGTGTGTCACGTTAGACTATGCCAAAGTGAAAGCATCCAAGATCCACAAACTATCATTGATCATCTTAAATTGATCAAGAAGGCATTCTCAATTTCATAGGATGGATAATTCTTCATCACTAGTTCACCTGCCACTGTCGGTAATTTCTACACACGAGTTTACACGGTTTAATCACGTTCGAGGTCAAGCAACAATTTACCAGAAAATATGCCCGTGTGTGTGTCAATGCACCTTATAACCCATTTCCTTGTTGCTTAAGTACGAGTAGATCTTTAATAGTGCGGCGGCGAATGTCATCATTCGATCCACACAGTTGGAAGTCATTTAGACATACTTCCATACTTTGCACCGTAAAGAATCATGACCTTTTTTTCCACGCGTGTTTTGTAGTACTCGTAGAACTGGTTGATTTCCTTTTTACTCTTCTTTAAGACTTCTTCCATTCCTTCGTCCGTTTTATTTATGAATGTGTGACTTTGAAAATTAGTTGGATATTATTTCCTCTACATTCCGGATGAACATGGAGTATGTTAAAAACATCCGTCTTACGACTATACGCACAAGTGTGTTAATATCCGTGGGAATTCATGTTAGCAGCGATTTTACGGAATTTCCGTGGAAGGTTTATTTTTGGTTGTGATATTTTATGGATTTGGTGTTAATTGATTATGTAGGCTTAAGGACATTTTTAAGGTTTCTAAAGAATGTAACACACAATGTTGGAAATTATGTTTGAAAATCGGGTGGACTAAAAATTATCACATTCAAATAATGTTTGGAGGATTTCCAAAATAGGTTCTTATTTTCTTGAGGCTTGAGGCTTTCTATGAATAGACAGGATAGTTTACATTTTTAAAAAGAAATCACTGTTTTGGACTTCGAGTAAGGAAATGGTAAATTTTCAAAAAATAATTAAAAAGTATGAAGCGCAAGCGGATACAGAATTATGACAATTGATTGTCAACTAGATCTCGTGACCCAACAGCAAATATCGTGTTCTAGTTACATAATTTTGAATTATGATTCACCGTAGCAAGTTTGACTCATGGTTTGAAAGAATACCACTGAAATAAGTTTTTTGCCATCATTAAGATGTGAACCAGTCACTTACTGCACAAGAGATATGCACTCTAATCACCATATCATGCAATCATCAAATACTTATTGTATTCTGATTAATTATATTTAAAAACAAGTTGGGTAAACAGACCTACGCTCATGTCAGAAGGGTTTTGTATTAAATTTACAAAATGCAGTCACCAGATCGAATCAACTCAACAAACATGTCAAAGACGATTTTATTGGAGAAAATATGAAATACAAAGATCATACTATTATTAACATTCTTTTGCTAGGAGCTCTCTCCCACCTCCTTGACTTGTTTCACTTTTGAGCATGAATTGTAGGTACTCATCTTCAGTCATTCATTAAATTGAATCAAGTGGTCAAAGCATGCACCTTAAGCATTGAAGTTGGGGCTACTGATCGACTCGAAGATGAGTTTCTCTGAGCAAATCAGGGCAACGACTGAGAAGGCTGCTTCGGGAATATCGGCCCTGAGTCGACTTATGGCCAACGTAGGGGGACCCAGCCCATCAAGAAGACGCCTCTTGATGAGTGCTGTAGGGTCAGTGCTACTGTACGGAGCAGAGGTATGGGGCGACGCTCTCAGCAAGGAGGTATACCGAAAACGATTGGCACAGGTACAGAGAAGAGGAGCACTGAGAATTGCATCTTCGTATCCAACAGTCTCCGACTCGGCGGTGAGAGTGATTGCAGGCGTGATACCTGTCGCTCTCCTTGCTAGAGAGTGCCACGCTATTTACCCGCGCCGAAACGAGGATGCGAGGGAGATGGTTGTCCGCGAGGAGAGACAACGCTCGCTCAACGATTGGCAGCAGTCTTGGAGGAATTGCACGAAGGGTAGGTGGACTGCGCGCCTCATCCCGGATGTGAGACCGTGGCTAAATCGAAGGCATGGTGAGACTGACTTCCATCTGACCCAGCTTTTGAGCGGGCACGGGTGTTTTCAGTCTTACCTGCACAAGATCGGTAAGTCACGGTCTCCCGATTGTCGGTTTTGCCCAGGAGAGGAGGACAATGCCTGTCACACATTTTTTGCGTGTACCAAATGGGCCAGGCTGCGAAGGGAACTCTACAGGGAGACGGGAGAGCTCACCCCGGATAATATAGTTGCGGTGATGCTCGAATCGGTTGACAAATGGAACCAGGTGGCACATTATGCTCGGGCAGTCCTAAAAGATAAAAGGGACTCACAGCAGCTGGAGGCGCTGGGGCTGGGGGATCGCTCTTCTGGCAATTCCTCTTCCCCTCTCCCCTCCCCCTAGGAAAGGGACTCCCCAGCTTGAAGGCGCCCCACGGCGTAACAAAACGAGACCTGGCCCGAAGTAATGTGTCAAACGGTTCCAGGCTAGGTTCTCAGATTGACAGGGTCCAAAGGTATGCTCCATGGGAGTCCCACACTGCCAGACTCGGCGGGCATAAATGCCTTCACCTCCCTACCACAAAAAAAAGCATTGAAGTTGGGAAAAAATAACTCAAAATTATTCAATCTTCGCATTAAAAACAGCCACTATATTGTTTTACGATTACTGATACCACTAGCTGAACCGACTCTCAAAGATATACATGACACCTATCATTCCTGAAATTTTCATGCAAATCCTAGCAAGACTGTAGTGTCTGAGTCGGTAAAAAGCGCATGTTGTTCCATAGCCATATGTTGCCATAGTAATAAATGCAGCGCATATTGTTCCATAGTAATACAGGAAAATTGAAACCGTTATAACTTCGCTAAATATGATTTAATCTTTATGAAACTTTCAGGATAGATTAATCTTATAAATAGACATCTGTGTACTGAATTTTATTGGATTTAAGGGTACCGTTAAGATTTTATTCATGAAAACATAAAATCGATAAATCATACTATTACTAACAAAGTTGAGTGAATTGCGACTTCTAACGTATTTGTTGTTGTTGTACTCACCAAGGCCTGATATTTTTCAGATTTTTCGGATCACAGGTGTCCAATCGCGAGGGGGGGGGGGACACAAATTTTTCGTGTATTTCCCCTCCCTGTGCGCCCCGCGAAGCAAATTTTGCCAAACTAAGACCTGTTTTGCAAAGTTCTCATCAAGACCTTTCATTTGATACCCATATCGGCTGCCTTCAATGAAATTTTTTTTTCGGGGGGTCACTCTCCTATATGGGGAGACCCCCCTTAAATACCTTATAAAATTTTTTTGTAGTTGAACTTTGAAGAGATCACCACTATACAGCTACACACAAAGCTTCATGTTTCTAGCTTAAGTAGTTTCCGAGAAAAACTGCTGTGACACACGGACGGACGGACAGACGGACAGACTGGTCGCGAAACTAGTAGGGTTTTGTAAAATTATTTTACGAAACCCTAAAAAAGCCTCAATGGTTGTCTTTCTAAATATTTCTGTACGAATAGAGACAAATTAGGAGTCAGAAATTTTGATAACTGCTAAATTGTCAGAGCAATGAATAAACTTTCAGAGTACACGAGGGTTGAAAAAAATTATCATGCCTTAAATAACTGCAGTCGAGTTATTATTTTCCACCCTAAAATTTTTTGTGGCTGTAGCTATCCTTAAAAAACAAGACTTGACTGGCATGCATCGAAACTCCAGGACAGAAGTTCAAAATATAAATCTGTGCCACTGGATTCCTTAGGAACTGGAAAAACTAAATTGGTACCTTACGTCTATGAACAAGTTTCAGCTAATATTCGGGCAAATAATTGGTAAAGCCATTTTTTGTGGTTGGGAGGTGGAAGCTATTTTCGCGCTAGTGTAGAGCTCCCAGGGACGCACGAAGTCTAGACTACCTACTAAATACCTCCCTGCGAATCTGAAGACCTAGTCTGAAACCGGTTGACACATTACTTCGGGCTAAACATCTTTTTGCTACGCCGTGAGACGCCTTCAAGTCGGGAAATTCTTCGTCTAGCGGGGAAGGAGGGAGAAAGAGGGATTACTAGAAAATTAATCCCACAAGTCCGACGGCACCGGTTGCACAAGTGAGCTCTTTTTATCTTTTAGGACTGCCCAAACAAGATGTGCCACATGATTCCATTTGACAATCGATCCAAGCATGTCTCCAATCAGACCATCCGGGAGGAGAGCTCTCTTGTTTTCTTATAGAGGTCTTGGTGCAGCATCTCTCATCTTTTGCATGCAAAAATGTGTAGCAGACAAAATCTTCTTCTGCTGCACAAAATCTATTGTTGGGTGACCACGATTTACCAATCTTATGAAAGTGAGACTGAACACACCCATGCCGGCTCAAGAGCTAGATCAGCGTCACCGTATCTTTGATTGAGTCAAGATCTAAGGTAAGAGATGAAGTGTGCAATGCATCTTCCCTTCATGCTGTTCATCCAGGACTGCTGCCAATCATTGAGTGAGCGTTGTGTTTCATTGCGAGTAACTGCCTCCTTTATGTCTTCGTTTTGACGCAGGTAGATAATATGGCATTTTTTAGTAAGGAGGGCGCTAGGTATCACGCCTTGGATGACCAGCACAGCCAGATCAGAAGCTGCTCCTCTTCTCTGTACCTATGCCAAGCGTTTTCGGTACATATCCTTGCTAAGAGCATCGTCCTATATTTCTGCTCCATATAATAGCACCAACTCTACGGACCCCATCAAAAGTTGTCTTCATGATTGGTTAGGTGTTGGTCATAAGTCGACTGAAAACCAACACGTCCAAAGTAGTTTTATCAGAAAATACTCTGATATATTCAGAGAAACTCAACTTCAAGGTGATCAGTAGTCCCAGGTACTTTACTGTTGGTTTTGATTCAACCAGTACTTCGCCAATACTCACCATCCTTACTCTGGAAACTCTCTTTTTTGCCAGTCTGTTATCCGGCGAATTAGCATACCTAGTCTGAGTTTCGCTTGTTCGACGGTTCGTCCAGCAACTGGTGCCACAATATCATCTGTATAGCCGATTAAGCGTGACTCATCTAGTAGCCGTAGTCTGAGTAGCCCGTCGTATGATATGTTCTACAAGTCCTGGCCAATGATAGATCCTTGAGCAACACCCGATGTAACTTGCATCCTTTGTTGGCCCTGCCTCATATCATAAAGCCGGCTTCAGTCCTTCAGATAGTCCCTCAAAAGCTGCATAAGATATTCTGAAACCTGAAAAAGAGATTTTCATAGTTTCTGGAATATCCACCCGTCTAACGGAGTTGAAGATGTGCCGAACATCAAGTGCTACCAACAGTACTACCCGCCATTTGGTGCAGCAATATGCCTCTGCCCTTTGGACCGTACTCACCACCTCTATAATCGCATCAATGATGGCGCGTCCTGCTCTAATGCTATACTGCTGAGGAGATAGGTCCCCAGCAGCACGAATCGCTTCATCGAGTCTTCCCTTGATGAGTTTCTCTAGCACTTTCCCAGCCATGTGAAGCAAGCATAATGAACGGTAAGCACACGGTAACCCAAAATTTCTCTTACCCTTGCTGATTGAAATGAGCTCACCACCTCTGCAATCGCATCAATGGTGGAACGTCCTGCTTTAAAGCCGTACTGCCTAGGAGATAGGTCCCAAGCAGCACGAATTGCGTCAGTGAGTCAGGCCTTGATGAGTCTTTTTAGGACTTTCCCAGTACTGTCTAGCATGAATAACGGGCGGTATGCAGACAGTGATCCGGGATTTCCCTTCCCGTTACTGATTAGCATGAGCCTCACCACCTTCCACCACACCGGAAAAGTCTATTCCGTAGGCAAGCGTTGAATGTACTAAGCAACAAGTCAGGACAATGGTGAAAGACAAGCTGCAACACCTCAGCTGGAACACCATCTGGACCTGGAGCCTTCCTCGCTTTCAATGAGAGGACTGCCTCCTCCAGTTCCAGCTGTGTGAAAATGGACACTCCACTGCTGTTTCACCATGGGCAGCGTCAACACGGAGGGGATGGGCGGGGAAGAGTCCCCGCACTATCGCGTCCATCTTTTCCGCCTTGTATACAAGGCTTCTGTAGGGCACCAAGTTTCCGCATGACTAGCTTGTAGCCAAGGCCCCACGGATCCTTGTTCATATTGTCCATTAGGTCTTTCCAGCAGCGAGCCTTGCTGCTGTTGATCAGTTTGCGAAGGCATTTCCTGGCCGACTTATATACTGCCACCCAGTTGCATGCCGCTTGACGGTTCCGCACCCGTTGAGCCTCACGTCGAAGCTTGAGACACTCCCTTCAGCGATTTCAGTTGACCAGCAGTATACTGGGGGCTTGCCGTGCCGGGGTCTTCGACGGGGCATAGAAGCGCAGCAAGCAGTCGTAATGATGCTCATAGTAGAGTTCACCACGTCTTGAGGTGCCAGTTCTTCCGTCCCCTCCGAAGCTCCCTGCAGCGGCTCACCTGCTGTGAGCACCTCGACGAACCTTTCGACGGCCATCCTTCCGATGTTCCATCCAGTTGTAGAAGGCCGAGAGCACGGACGTCGGGAGACAGCATCACTTATCTCAAGCAGAATGCACTGATGATCACTGGCTGAGTAGTCCTCTAATACTTTCCAGTTGTGTATCCTCCGTACTAAGGACTCCGAGGCGAATGTCACGTCCGGTATGGTTTCCTCACAGCCAATACGGCGGAAACTCAGCGTATTTCCGGAGTTTCCAGGATTGATTTTACCCGCGGATCTGTTTGAGGCATGCCCCATTCGATTGCTTTAGCGTTGAAGTCGCCCCCAACGAGCACGTTGCCCTCTGCGTTCGAGACAGCGCCCTCCAAAGCATGAAGCTTGGCTTGGAAAGATGATATTGATTCGTTCGGCGTTAGGTACACACTAAGGAAGGTGGTCCCTGAGCACCGAACTCACACGAAACCATCCCTCCACCCACAGCTCTCCGCTTGGAAATTCCTGTTCCGAACCCAGATGATGGCAGTACCAGTTTTGTCAGGATACCATAATGCAGCACTTTTATCATGGTGTTGCTCACTCAGCAGAAAGGAGTCGGCTTTCATGTCCCTCGTAAACTTTTAGGCGGTTGAACTACGGTGTAGGTTTAGCTGCAGGATGCGGGTCATCGGAGTTCTGATTTTACCTTGGCTAGGGCTTCCTGGAAAACCCGGCATTTTCCTGATCCCAAGACGTGTTCAAAATCAGATCTTGGATCAGGATCCTTGCAAGGAATACAGTGTGCCTCCTTCGTACACTCTTTTCTTTTATGTCCTATTTCACCGCATTTGTAACATAGGGAGCTCCTATCGGATCCTTTGCATACTTGTGTGGTGTGACCATAGCCAAGGCATTTGAAACATTGAAGAGGCGTTGCTCTTTGCCGTTTTCTCACCTTATTCGTACTTTGCCATTGTTCAGAAATTGTTCGGCGTCCCTTTCGGTCAAGTCAACTATGGCCATGCGTTGTCCTCTATGGTTTTCTGGTGTCAGTCTCGCTTTGATCCATCACACGCTAGGGAGCTCCCTTTTGATGGCCTCTTCTACCTCGGCCAGATTCGTGACGCAGTCAATGTCTCTTATTTCGATAGTTGCCATCGGCTCAAGTGAGGCTATAGTTGCGCTTTTGCCGTGGACTTTCTTTACTGCGAAGCAGAATGCTTCCGTATTGTCGACCTGTGCTCCGAATTCGACTAGTATGTGGCTCGACCGCGTTGGTCGTACTGCTTTAATGGTAGTTTTGGTGTCTTCGGGCCTTACGTTTCCCCTGATGTCCCGCAGTACCTCCGTATAGGATCGGCCATCTTGGGGTCTTACGAGCAGTGCCCACTGCCGGGGTCTTCCTCTTCTCTCCTCTTTCACATCAGGCCTTTTTCTTGTTGGCGGTCCATGCGAACTTTTCTTTCTGGCACTTTTTGTAGGAGTCTTTGCGGTTTTCTTCGCTCCTTTTGTAAGCACTGTCTGGAATGCGTGATCTGTTGGAGCACCAAGTGCCTCTTCTTTCCTTCTTTTATCCCGATCTCCTTCGATTGGGCTAGACGCTATTCTTTTATTGATTTGTGATGGTGGAGGTATCTGCACGTGGCCTTTAGATTCCGCCTCCAGCACTTCTTTAACCTTCTGCTCGTCTTCGGCCTTTAACCAGCTCCTCCAATAATGCCCTATGGGGTCTAGGAGCTCCTCTAGCTTAAGGAGCCCAATCTTTACTGCTTTGCTGATTTTTGGGGAGTCACATGCAGATTGTATTCTTTTCACAACAACACCCGCTTTTCGGAATAGCCTTTCTTCTTCATGTCACTGGGCGGCAATAGCACTTTGCGAACATCCTTGCGAGAGGTTATCGCATTCCGTTTCCGAATACAGAACTTCCGTCACATTTTCGACGTTGGCGATGCAATCACACAACATCGCTTTATTTGTCTGGTCACTCGTTTCTTTTCCTGCCGTAATCTCCTCGTTGACTCCAGGATTGTTCTTTATTATGTCGGGATTTACGAACCCGCATCCGCACCCTTTATAAGGCGCTCTGGGGTTCGCACAGTTTTTTTGCTGGGAGTCCGCATCAACCGAACCTACACCACCAACCCAATGGTGCGAACTTTGAACGTATTCCGAGGCCTGCCAAGGTTTTACGGGGACAGAGACGGTATGATAGTTGAATTGGAGCCGTTCACGCAACTAGGTCCAAACCATCATATCCGCCAGCCCAAAGTATCGATTCCAGTTTGTTGTCCAAAGCGTAGTCCAGATCCAATCAGGGTCGTTACCTGTCGTCCCAGGAGGGTTGCTCACGGCGCTCCTCATATCGTCGGGTCCGTGGGGGCGGCACTCCCCAAAGAATACTAGCCTCCAAGAGTGCTCTTGCCGACCGGCATTCCCCTGCGAGAATTTGCTTGGGTACGCGGGGGCGGAACCCCCGAAAGAATGCTAGCCTCCAAGAGTATTCCTGTTGGCCAGCATTTCTCCTGCAGGAAAGCCAGAAAACTCAAGATAAACTGACTTCAGCACTGGGATCAAAGGAATGTATGATTTCAGCCATGTCAGTAGGATAAATAAGTCTCTCTTTAATCACTGCTATCAGTGAATTGCACTTCGCAAGAACACCATCTTCTGAAAGTTTTTTGTTAGCAGTTCATTCTCACGCTCCAACAGTTTCTTTTCCATTCTAAAGAGTTTAACTTGCTCATCGCTTAACTCACTGTCTTTCCATAACCACTTCATTGCACGGATCACCTTGTTCATTCGACTTCCCACTTATTGTTTCTGTAGCATTCATCAATCGTTGCTCCAAATCACTTTTGCTACCTGAGGTTGGCAGCCCTGACTTTTTAAGCCGATCCTTTAAACCACGCTTTATCGATCCCTTGAGCGATCAACAATGCGCTCAATTTACGCATTTCAGCAATCTTAATAATTTTCGGATATTAATGTGCATCACGCGAACTTCACCACAATGATTGCGAAAACTAAACGGGCAACCAATAACTCAGTCAATTCACACATACTAGCACTCTTAAAAATACTTCGGATACTTCCCATTTCTGATTAATCGCAAGATAACTGTACTTTCAAAAACAACAGCCAAGAGTTCAGAAAATAATTCTTGTGCGTTTGGTTGACACTTTTTTGTGGTTGGGAGGTGAATGTCATTTACGCACAGAGCGTGGGACTCCCATTCTCGCAAGAAGGCGAATGGACTGCCCACTAAACACCTCTCCTGTCAACCCGAGAACCCAGCCTGGGACCGTTGGTTGACACTTTAAGAGGCCCTTTTTATTCTCCCTTTATTGTTCTTTTTATATACATACATAAATAACCGTACAAAAATGGTTTGACCTATAAAATGGTTTTGCCTGCAAAAAATGCTCACCAAAAGTTGCTGCTAAGTGGGCATAAATTTTGAAAAAATTAAATTTCTGATCAAAGATGTCAAACCGCAAGGCGAGAGGGAGGTAACTGTTTTATGCATTAACCCTTCCCCTTCACGCCCGATATGAAGACTGCAATTTTCAAACCTGTTTTGAAAATATCTCATCAAAAAATTTCATTTGATACCCCACATAATCACCGTTGATAAAAAAAAAATGTTAAGGGCCACCCTCTATACGAGGCGAACCTTTGGAAATTTTTTTTGATACCCTACCTTTCAAGGGGCAATCATTTCTGATGTACTATACTGTAGTGAATTGCATGGATATCAATATCCGGAAAGGACTGCAGCGCTGGTCTTCTGCCTCGGCGAGTAAAGCTGTTGGTGCTCGCCAGAATTGGCCTTGTCTGAGCTCTCGTGAATTCGCTGGCAGGCTAGCATTGCGGTGTCGTGGGCAGGTTCTTTTCCCCAGCACAAGGGCCCACCACCAAAAAAAATCATGCATATATTATATAATAAATCTATTTATTTAATAAACAAAAGGGTAACTACCCCGTCCTCCTCTGAAGGGCGCTCGTTGTTGGAGCGGGTAAGGCCTGTAAACGTTAAAAATTTTTCTAAAAATTTCACTCTAAATCACTCTAAATTGTTACTGCTTTTTGTTTTAACTTAAATTTATGATCCAAATATAATATTATTGATTGAGATGTGACTTAGTTTTACAAAAAAACCAAGAAATCCCATCATACAAAATTCAATGGCGGTAGCAACAACAATTTTTTGAAATTCTCTGCGATCGGGTTTTGTGCAACGCTTAATTAGACGAATGAACCCTTAGCGAATGCACGTCCTGGTTCACAGTATTTGAAAACTTTATCCACTTTATCTTTTTTTGTGTAGCTATAAAGGAGTCGATAAATAAGCTCACAGATTGTTGCTAGTATATAAAATTAATTCACTTATAAATAGAAAACTTATTCACTTATCCGCACACTATTGATATGGGTTCCACGCACAATACAAAATGCGTCTTACGAACTGCACACATAACTATTAAGCTTTTTGTTCAACAAATATTAATGTTAAGGATCAATTTTTAATTCTTTCCCGCACGTTTTCGCATAAATCATGTCGAATAATGCGACCGGAAGGTTTGTCATGTTGCTCTCGTGCCGCCGCTAACAGGATCCAATTCAAAGCAAGTCACATACTTTAACTTTTTTTATCTCTTTCTGATTTATTTTCAATATTTCATTAAACTTTGGACCAGGTTGTCAAGAACATATTTTTACGCTCGCACAAGGACGGTGGCACAAATACGTTTTTTAATTTCTTTTTTCTCCTCTGGCGACAAACTCAATTGAACTTCTTCGCGAAATTTTACTGTCGTCGCTTGGACGCGAATCCATTTACTTGGAATCAATTTTCTCTCGATGGCTCGAAGAAATCAAACGGTTGACAACACGATTTTCAGATGTAGCCCGGCAACTATCCAATTAGGTATCATGAACTATGCAGACAAAATAAGCGGTAAACTGGTAATTTTGTTTCACAAGTGGAACCTTCCCCTCTCGGTTTTCGACACACGAAAAAATAACATTAAACTCCCGTCGACAGACCAAACACGACCAGTTGTAGATTGACGTCTCTTCTGTTCATGGAATTTTACTCGACTCCCCACTTCGCGACGATTCGAACTCAACCACCTCACGCGAAGGCTATCCTGCTCGTCGTTCCAAATGCGGGCCCCGCTTGACCATCCCCCCACTTATCTCGACGAGCTCCTTCATGGCGGTAACGGAGATTTTTCTCGTCGAGATAAACTACAATTGCTTCGCTAAATTGCTTAGCTAAATCGCGTCGCCAAGGGGGTTGCCGCCATCAATTTTTTTTTAAGTTTTTATTTAATTTTTCAATTGTTTCTTTAGGAAAAAATTTGTTGGTAGATGATGGTAGCGATGCTAGTGGCGGGGTTTAGTGCGGGCTAGAAAATAACAATATTAATAAGTGGCGTATCAACTTGTTCCGCACTTATAGCGTTGTTATGTTCATACAAATGGTGTTTTCTCCACAGGGGTCTTTTGAGCAGTTTACCAAGGCGGCTGCTTGATTACTACAATACGGTTAGTTTGGTGATTATAGCTGCTACATTTCTGAGAGAAATAGCTGTGACACACGCATGGACGAATAGACGGGTCGCGATTTCAATACGGTTTTGTAAGTTAGTACAAAAAATACATTTTTGAAGTTTTTTACCAGCAAAGCAATATTCATAACGGCAGCTTTAACTACAGGATTTTTTTGATTCTATTACAAACAGGAATTTTTCCCTCTCACAACAATATTATAAAATGTGGAATTAATTTCTCCGTATCCCATCATATCTACTCGATTTATAAATTATCAAATGTGCGGGCTGAATAGTATACTATGTTAATTTTGATGTGTGTATAAAATTTATCTATTTTAAAGCCCCTATTTCTGATGTCAGAGTAAACTCAGTTGAATTAAACGCGACTCTCTTCATCAACATCCAATTTGGCTTCAAAATCATTCTCATGTCTTCCGTGCTTCTACACATTCTCCAATTTAAGCCCAACCAGCCAACAGCAGCGGCACAAATAAAATGTTTACCCAAATCCGTTTTACTTTGTAGATTAAATAGCATAATTAAGACGATTGTTATTTTAGATTAAAGCAAAAATAGAAGGTTGTTGGTGAGCTATTGAAATCATCTGGACAAAACGTACTCGTACATCTACTTCGCCATATCCATCCGCTAATGTGTTTTCTAAGCAAATCTAAAAAGAACAATCGATAATTTTGTTTCCATAGCATTACACTTGGTCTAAACACATTAAATTTAACGTCATCGTGTGCTTGCTCCGACTATTCTGTGTGAAAGATATTTTAGTAGATATTCAGATTTTGCAGATACTTCGTAATATCAAGACAAAACTAGCACAGCGCAGCGCAGCCGGTGCAATAGCTCAAATTTAGATTCGCTTAAAACACGAGCTCTCATATGGATATTTTAGTGGAAAACGCGGAATCCATAATTTAATGCCAACTGTAATGCATTTTGCATTTCCGCGTGCATACCGTTAGCGAAGAGTGCGCGATTAAAGATGTAGTGTAAAAAGCAGAGGAAGCGTTCGAAAGTAAGATAAATATATGGTGTATAGTCCACATATCAAATTGCAATCAGGTTCATAAAATATCGGATTATGCGGTGTATGACGATACATGAGTTTTGGTCACGTCAGGGTGTAGGATATGTGAATATGATATAGTGAGCCCGACTTAAATTTCCGGGAGGTGTAATGTGGGTGGATTGGAGATGGGTTAAAAATTATGAAAATGTTGGCAGAAGTCAATTGATGTACAAAAATAAGTGCATTCTGGATAATTTTTAGATGCGAATGAAAGATAATGCATTTGAGTGCATGAGCTATTTATGGATTTTACGTCAAATCAGCATTTGCGAGTATTCGGAATTGGGGGACGTTTTCAGAATTTAGTGCAATAAATTCAAGTATTAAGGATGCAAAGTAAGTTTATATTGTTATGCTTTTAACAATCATTATTATGCCGAATCAGCCCACTTATGCTAGCTATACTCTTATTTTTCAGAACATGACGCATAAAGTTTTTTTTTCAATTATTTATTGAACCAATAACTTGGCAAAGTCTTCAATTAAAGTCATGACCAAATCGAATGACCAAATCTTTGGCACCTGTAACACTGGTTGCCCTAAGTTTTTTTGGAGGCGTTCCCACATCACAACTCTAAAGTTTAAGTACCTTACCTGTTAGAGGGCACTCGGGCTGCTATGGTTAGAAATTTGGACCAAATAAAATGGTAATATTTTGCCTTCAACAGCTGATCTCCTTGTTGCAAAATTTTTCACACTGATGAACTTAACAGCTGGTGCTGCTTCCTGCAACATTTCAAGGAGATCGACTGTATTCTCCCCACAGTCCAAGCCCTTCAACGGGAAGGCCTGATTTTTTCCCGTCTTTGGCGTGTATGTGAAACGGGGAGCTTTTACACTATTAAGAGCATCTTTTGCTAGCTTGAAATCAGCCAATGTTTTTGTCTTAATCGTGAGTTTATCAGCGGTCACTCTCTTAACTTCAAAATCATCGATTTTATATTTAGCTGCCAATAATCGAACCATATCCCCTCTACGCTGCCCAAAAACATCAATTGGAGGAACTTTCCCATTTATCTTATTATTTTAATAGGAGAACCAGCAGACACACCGGTTGGCTTCTTCTCCTTCTCCTTATTTTTTGATTTTAAATATACAATGAAATTATTACTACAATCATTAATATTACCTATGCTATCTTGGGACTCCATCTCTATGTCCATTTTGTCATTCATCGCAGTCAGTACCGCATAGTAATTGGTGCAGTCGTTTGCTCCTCCTGCGCTTAGTATGTTTTCAGCATCATGGATTGATGTCTTGCTCGTATCTTTTAATTTTGGTTTATATGTTTGAGTCTTGTGCGTTGCTATTGTTTTTTCGTCGGTCTTGTTTATTGTCGCTTCCTTTTTCTCATTCTTATTTGTTATCGCTTCTTCTTTGCCGGACGTATTCTGTGGCTTCATCACTTTTGTTTTGTTCACATTTGTTAATGTCCGGACCATATCCTCCAAACTTTGTATTCGGAGTTTTATCTCATCGTTTTGTTTAGTAGCCTTTGCGTTTTCTCTGGTTACTTTTTCGTATTCTTCACTTGAAAGCGTAATACGCTTGCCATGCTCACAGCTGTCTCGATCGTTTTTGTGCTTCATGATTTTCTCATTCGTCGTATTAGAAATGCCTGGCCCCGGGTCCAGCGGTGGGAAGTGAAAAAAACTTTTATTCTCTTTTGTCTTTTTTGAAACTTTCTCTCAGGTAAAATCCAGACACTCGATAAATTGTTCGAATAGTTCGACGATGTAATAAGTTTTTTTTTCTAAAATTACTTTCTGATTGACGTTTTAAAAATTATTTAAATTTATAAAAGTTCTTGGCAAGAGCGAATTAAAAACACGTCTACACGCAACGAGTGCTGGACGTAGAAGCCAACAGTTATGCATAAGAACTTAATCTGCGCCTGCTAACTGTAATATTCAAAGTTATGAATCAATGGAAATACTTGAATAAAATTGATTTGAAAAATTCGGGTTAGAATATTCTGGATGGAATGAGTAAGTCATACAAAAATAATGTTCCTCCCTTGCGTAACCTCTTTAGCGGCTGTTCTGTTGTTAACGTGGCGATCGTTTTGGTAGGTATCCCGTTCTGGAGGAGCAACGTGAAGTTCTTACTGGGATCAGATCTGGATGTTGGCGAGGCTGATGAGAATCATCTGGTGTTAGACTCGTCTTTCAGAACCGAACCTACTGAGGTTATCAAAGGCAAGATTCCTGTTTAGTAGAGAATGGAGAGTGACTTCTGCCTATCCGAAGTTGTTTTTGCGTCCAGTGCAAAATTTGGATAGGATAAGCATGTACGTGCCTTTTCATATTATTGTTTCGACGGTTCGTTTGTCCGAAGTAATTCTTAAAGTGAGCATTGCATTACGGCCATGCCAAGAATTCAATTATCAATTCTGAAGCTCGAGCGTACAAAACAACGATATGAAGTTAAAGAACTGGTTTCCCGTGATAAATTTGTGTCGATTTAGGGACGGACAATATTAATGGTTCGCCCGTTCGCGAATGTTGGGCTACTCAGTAAATATGAAGCTTCGAGTTTAAACTTGGCTGTAAATGCTTATGCATTGCTGAAAGTTTTTTTAAACTACTTGCTGAATAATATATATGATGCTGTGTTGTTACAACCATGGAAGTCAACGCAGTTGCAGCCATTAATATTAGGCAGAGGATTACCCATTCCAAGGTGGCATACTGGGACCGGCTGGCGCTCAGTTGTGGTGTGGGTCTTCCGAGAAATCCTCTGCCCATACAAGACCACGTTACACACACCAATGAACATGAAACATGAAAGGATCGAAGCGATCGAGCGGACTTATTTTAAGAAATGAAAACAATTCCGTCTTCAAAATATTATGGCAGTTTTATTCAGTCTTCATCCCAATGGAAAGCACTTGTTTGTTCTGTGAGTTGAGTCAGTGGCTTGGCAATATCCGCAAATTTCCTTATGATAGTACATGCATAGTCCAAGGAACTTCCTGACTTGGTGTTTGTCGTTTGGTTGTGGCCATTGTTGAAGCAATTTTCTCTGGATCCGCTGTTGTCCTTCATTGCTTACTATATGACGCAGGTAGTTAACTCAGCTTTGGAATAACTGACATTTCTTTGGGTTTAACACGAACAGGGCGGCTTGAAGCCGTATGAAAACATCTTTTAAATTCTTCAGGTGTTCCTCAAATGTCGTTCCTGTTACTCCGATATTGTCTAAATAGACCAAGCATGTCTTCTAAGATAAGCCTCTCAAGATATTTTCCATCAGTCTTACAGAACCCGAAGAGCACGACATTGAAATGCCATAATTCGGTTCAAGTGGTCTTTGTCTTCTCGGTCCATCTCCACTTGCCAATAACCTGATTTTATGTCCAAAGTGGAAAAAAATTTGCTGCCAGCAATAGTGTCTGCGTATCATCGGTTCGAGGCAGAGGGTAATCATTTTTCTTTGTAACGTTGTTTGGCCGGTGAAAGTTCACGTAGAACCTCCTACTTCTATCTTTTTTCTTGCTGAGCACCACGGGAGATAACCACGGGCTGGTAGATGGTTCTATCACTTTCTTTTATTCCATTTCTCGAACTATTCTTTCGGCTTCTTCTCTCTTTGCTCGTGTTAGCCCGAGCTGATTATTTGATTGGCTAGACATCACCAATATCGATTTTGTGTTTGACGGCTGATGTTCTTTCAGTCCTCTATATCGTTACGGCGCTGACAACAGGTAGGGCGATTGATATTTAACTTTTCTGTATTGCGACGGCTTTACGAAATTGTTATTTTGTAAATGAAACACTTGGAAATATTTTTCCTATTTTATTTCACATTAATCTAAAAAAACGAACAATAACAATTCGACTATAGCAAAAAAATTACAACCGCACGAGAATCTGTCTAGTGAAAAACTGTAACTGTTATTTTTACTTTGTGTGATTGTGTTGCCAGCATACTTGCAATTTTGTGTTATGATATACTTTTATTTTTACATGTTGGCAAAAATGAAATTATTGTAAGTTGTTTATACTTAGAGCTACGAGAATGTTTTACCGTAATGCACTAGTGATGCTAGAAATACATAGCACTTTTATTAGGGATTGATTAACATGCATTAATATAGGCGAAATTCAATTTGCTTTGAAAAATTATCTCACAAAGTATTCCGGCTATGACGATTGCTTGGAACCACCGTGAAACTTATGAATAAGGGCCTATAAAATAAATTTCAACATATACCCAGTCAAAATAAATACGCGGCATTCAGTTAGAATAACTCAAATTGTAAGTAGTTGTTAGTAAGTGCATGAGTAAGTATAGGTATGCAAAGCGAAATTCCACAAGAAGATTGTCACTGCACAAAAACACTAAATAACAGTTGTTTTAACATTTCATTTGAGACTATGACCGTCTCCAAATTTAGAACTAAGTCCTACGTTTTTTGTTCTTATACTCATATACTTTACATACAAAACTCGATTACATTCCCACGATTCACTTTTCCCAAAGTTAAAATGCATGAGAAAAACTCGGGCTCGCTAATCATAAAATCAGTATCCTTTTTCGACTTTAAGAAAATTACTTTCTCATCCAAAACTCAACCTTGAAATGCCAATTCTGATTGACTCGCCCAGACTTTATATAAGTGTATAACACTTATAAGTGTATAACACTTGAGCTGGTACAAGCATCACAAAGGAATTAGGTGGTATTGATTACTTTATTATTGCTGTCCCATTGCAATGAATAAATAGGAATAGCAAGTAATATGGTAAAAAATTGAAATTACTATTTTAAAGAAAGGAAAGTTTAGTTTTGTTTGTTAAAGAAATTGCATATAATAGAAAAAAATTAAAATTTATTTAATGGAAAGAAAAGTTATGATTTTTATTAATAGAAATAATAAGGTAAACTCACAAGTAGTAAATATTTGAAAAAAAATTGGTGCCTAAGTAATCCAGAACTTCATATTAATGCAGTTCGAGAGAATGCCAACAACTGTTGGATTTTGCAACAGTTTGCTTATGAAATTTGAAATTAGCAAAGAAATTCTTGAATTTTGTAGAATCGATGTGGTTTTTATTGGAAGGTAATTTTGGACATTCCTGATGTTTTTTTCCAAATTTCAGAAGAGCGTGAGCCTAACGAGCACAGTCAACATGCTTTCAACCATTCTGTGATTCAGGCCCAGTAGAAGAAAAAGCTTGGCAGTCCTTTCATTTTGAAAACTCTCATTTGCGCTGCATCAACATTGTTTATATTTGCCCTTGGTAAGAAAGGTTCAGTAATATGTAGTTTAGGCCGCTTTTATTTTACCTCTAGTGATCGGAGCCTTCACAAGTCAAGAATTGTTCAATTTAATGCGTCGCAGAATTTTTGCTGATTTTCTGCCCGAAACGTTGTTCTTGAATGGAGAATTAAACTTTCTTGTCTTCAGGGCTTTGTAAAATTTTAATTACAAAGACCTAGTAGTGTAGTTTTGCATTCTGTCTGTCCGTCAGCCCGTGCGTCACAGCAAGTTTTCTCAAAAACTATAGAAGCTAGAAAGCTCAACCTTTGTGAGTAGGTCAGAAGTAGTGGTCTCTCGAAAATTCAGATCTTATTAAACATTTCAAAATTTTTTAAGGGGAACATAATGCAAGTTTTGCAACATTAAAGTACTCAAAAATTTAATGGCGAGCATGGCATTCTAAATGTAAACAATATTTAATAAAAAATTAGTCGAAAAAACAATATCATATGCTATCAAATGAAAATTGTCAAATATCAATTGGAAAAAAGGAGAAAAACCCAACTAACTCTATGGTTGACCTTTCTTGTTACCCATAAAGTACCCATCGTAAATTCATGAGTTTGCACGAGCATATGTCAGCGTTGCAGTTTTCCTTCGTTTTTTTGATAGAAGTCACCCCGAAATTTGGAACTTTTCTCCAAGTTGATGTAAGGCTGGTAAAGATTTAATGGGTGTGATTAGTTATCAATGTTTACTGGTGACTTTACAGGTAAATGAAGAGCTTTTACACCGTCCACACGATAGTTGAGATTCTTGGTTCTTTTACGGACATTGTTGCTGCGTTGTGCTAAAGGTTCAACTTTACTGTGCCACATGCCACTCTTAATCATTTCTCAGTTGGTGAGTAAAAATGTTCTGTCCAAAAAAATGCTTCATTTTAAGGTCCCAACAAAACTAGTCCAGATTGTCAAAATCACATTGCTCAACTCAAAGTCAAGCTAAACGGCGAACTAGTTGACAGCTTCAAAATAGAATCAGGCTTAAAAGAAGGAGATTTTTTTTTGTAGTTGAGAGGTGAAGTCTATTTACGCCCTGAGTGTAAAATTCCTACATATCAAACACCTCCCTTGTTAGCTAAGAAGCTAGCCTGAAACCATTTAGTACATTACTTTCGGCTAGGTCTCATTTTTCATCGCCTTGAGATGTCTTTGAGATCCAGAGATCTTCTTTCTAGCGGGAAGGAAGAGAGGGTAGGGGATTACTAGAAAGGAAATCCCCTGCTCTTGACGCCTCCTGACGCTCAAGAATGCCTTTTTTATCCTCCAGGATGGCCTGTATATTATGTGCTACGCGATTCCATTCATCAACAGATGTAAGCATCTTTTCGATTATAGTCTCCGGGGAGAGCACTCCAGCTTCATTGGATAGGTCACCATGCAGCCTGTCTCATCTTTTGTAGTTAAAAATGTATTACCATGTATCATTTACATCTACTACGTAAGAAACGCAGTCGGGAGATCGTGACTTACCAATCTTGTTGCAGGTAAGACCGAAAACATCCGTGCCCGCTCAACAGCTGGGTCAAGCAGAAGTCAATCTCACCATGCCTTCAATTGAGTTACTGTCTCAATTAAGGGATCAAACTTGCAGTCCATCTTCCTTTTGTGTTACTCTCCCAGGACTGTTGCCAACTGCAGAGAGTGGTTTGTCTCTTCTCCATTGCAACTACTTCGCTGTTGCCTTCACTTCTACAAAGGTGATTATTTGACCGACCTTTATCAACGAAAGCGATGGGTCTCACCTCTGTTATCACTAAGACTGCCAACCAAGAGACTGTTCGATATACACTTACAATTTGTGGCGGTTTTTCTCTCTGCGCTCGTGCCAACCACTTTCGGTGCAGCTACTTGCTGAGCGTGCCACTCCATATTTCCAATCTGCAAGGTAGTGTAGATTGCACAGCGCTCACCCAGAATCGTCTTCTTGATGTGGAGGGTCCCCCTATATTGACCATTAAATGTGCAAGTGCCTTTACCCTCCTTACCACTTTATCAGCTGTTTAGATGTTCCACAAATCAGGGCCAAGGATAGAACCCTCAGCGGCACCTAATGTAAGTTTTATCTCCGCTGGTTTTATTTCGTGTCATAGAGGAAGCTACGATCCTTTAGATAATCTTTCTAAGCCCACGTCTGATATTTTGGTACTTGGAAAAGATTTTTCAATGCTGGCAGAGTATCCGCCCATCTAGCGGAGTTGAAAGCAATTTTGACGTCAAGAGTGACTAGCAAAACAACCCGTCGAGTGGAACTGCTATGTGCCTCTGCGGGCAAGACCACTCTAATCACGATGGCGGAGCGACCTGCTTTAAAGCTATACTGCAGTCGAGAATGGTACCCAGCAGCATGAATCGTTAGTTTTTCGAGCATTTTCCCTATCGTGTCTAGCATACACAACGATACTATGCAGAAGGCGACTCCAAATTCCCTTTCTCTTACTGATCAGCACGGGCCTCGCTATTCCGAAAATACTCCTTCACATAGACAAGCTTTGATCGTACTGAGCAGCAAGTCAGGTTAACAGTGATAGACTATCTGCCAGCTCCTCAGTTGGAACCCCATCTGGCCCTGGGGCCTTTTAGCCCTGATAGGCAAAACTGCTTCTTTCGATTCGGTCTTCGTAAAGAGTGGGCAATCCGCTGGAGTTTCATTATAGATAGCTTCAGTAAGAACGGGATATGTAGGAAAAAGAGCCAGCACAATTACGTCTAACTGTTCTGCGTCAGTATGTGCAGAGCAAACGCTGGGCTCCGAGCTTACGGACATTGGATCCCTGTTCACTTCGCCCAATAGATTTTGCCAGCAGCTGGCCTTGTTGTTGTTAATAAGTTTTCAAAGATACTTCTGGTCGACTTGTATGAAGCGAGCTATGCGCAAGCATCTCCCGAAGTTCATGTCTGCTGGACCTCTCATTTGAGCTTGCAAATTCAATCTACTATTCAGTTATTTCAGATAATCACCAGTACACTGAAGGCTTGGCGTGTTGTGGTCTCCAACGGAACATCGAGGAATTACGGGTAGACATGATAATACTTATAGTTGAGTTCACGGCATCCGTAGCTTCTAGTCCTCCACTCTCCCGCGAAGCATCGATTCACGCTGACAAACTTTTGAACGTCCATATTCCCAGTGTTCCGTCCGAGACTGGAAGACTGAGCATACGAGTATGTACGTCGAGAAGGAAAGTCGGTAATTTCAAGCGCTATATACTGGTCGAGTAGTTCGCTCTTCAGTTGTGTACCCTTGGCACTAGGGACTTCGATGTGAATGTTACATCCAGGATGGCTCCAATGCAGCCCCAGCAGCGGAAAGTAGGATTGTTGCCAGCGTTTAACACAACAAGCACAGTTTTGGCTGCCTTGTCCAGGACTCGCATCTGACAGAGGAATGTCCCATTCAATGGCTTTCGCATTGAAGACCCCCCAACGAGAACACGTCTTTCTGGGCTCAAGGCGACTTCTTCCAGGGCGCCAAGTATGGACTTAAAGGACAGTAACTGCTCATTTGGGGTAAGATACACACTAAAAAGTTGCCTTTCATTTCATTCGCAAACTGATCTAGCAGGCTTTTGGCTACAGTACTTTGGTGCAAGTTTATCTTTAAGATATGGATTGTCGTAGCGCTGTTTTGGCCTTGACCAGGGCCTCCTTGAATTCCTGACACTTCCCTAAGGACGTGCAAAAGATAATGAGATGCTCTAACCATATTTAAGCGAAGGCCCGAAAGGGGCTGTAGCACTCAAAAAAAAAATTAGTTTTTTCAGTATGATACAAAGAAGTGAGGATCGTATTAACTAGCGAATAGAAAGGAGATCTCGGGCAAGTGACTCACCGATGGGGATTGACCCCCCGGCAGTGCATATTTGGAATAGGATGACCCACTTTCAAATGCATCGGCTGAGCTCAGGCGCGCAGCAGTTCCTTCCAATAGGTGATATTGCTTGCAATTTTAAGATGGATGAATATTCTGGGTATGCTGAACAACTCGTTCAAAGATTGCAAATGTGTGGATCAGGCTTTATTAGATTATTTGTTAGAATATCGTTTCCTCAAGAATACATCGAAACGACAAAAGGACATTATGGTTCAATCAAGTGTAACCTAGTATTTGATTCCGCGTGGCGTAGTGGTTAGAGTGTAGGTTCCTGGTTCGAATCCAGTTGGTGACAACGAGATTTGTTTCGAGAGATTCTTTCGACAGACTGTAAGCTTGTTTAGCTATGATATGTGCTGCTTTAAAATCAGAACGTATCGCAGCTGAATGGACGCGTACACAACCAAAGTGTGGAACTGACTATATCACCTTCTCGAGTGTCGAAACATACGATTAAGATAATGAAGTAGTCTAACTATCTCCAAGAGAAAGCCCGAAAAGATCTGTAGTGCTAAAATAAGAAAGAAAAATATTTGATTCTTGCAACACATCTGTGGAACGCTTCATATGGCACGCTGTTGAGGAGGAGCTGATGGAGAGTAACGCCTGGCCAGCTGCGCAGATGAAGTGGCAGGTTTGATCACTGGAGGGTATAGTCATGCTATACTCTGGAGTCCCCCTAATTCTATTAAGGGAACTGACAGTCATCCGAAGCCGGTATTGCTAATTGACTCGAGTTGAGTCTTTCTTAGAAACCTGGAGCCCGCTGCTAGAGCTGCGGTGGGAGCCGCGTGCAGACATAGCTAACGTCGGGAAGGCTTTATTTATAGAAGTATGTCTGCATGCTTTGAGATATGCTTGAAATCCCTTAGCTAGGCACTGTGACATAAACGGCTCTCACAGATGCAAAGAGCCGAAGCATTACACATCACACTAACATACTGTTTTAAATTCCTTCTGCTTGCTAGGAAATGAGAAAATATTATCCTGGCAAACGTGAAAATAGGATTTCCCGAGGAGAGGCAATGATTTTCGGTAAGTTGCGGCAGACGAGCACAAGATAAATTAAGTTCCACTTGATCCAGCTACTAAGCTTTCATGGTTGTTTTCAGTTCAATCACCAGAACATAGGCAATCTATGGTTTTCAAATTGCCTTTTCTGCCCAAGAGTAATAGAGGAAGTCCAACATTTTTTCCTTTTATGTGATAAATGAAAACACCCATGCCCGCTCAGAAGCAGGGTCAGAGAGAAGTAAGTCTCACCATGCCTTCGTTCTAGCCACGATCTGAGGTCTGGGATGAGTCACAGAATCCACCTTCCTTTCGTGCAATGAACCCAAGAAAGCTGCCAATCGTTGAGTAAGCTCTGTCTCTTCTCGCGGGCAACAGTATTCCTCAAGTCCTCATTTCCACGCAGATAAGTAGCGCAGCGCTCTCACCTCCAAATCAGAGACTGTCAGATATGATGATGCAATCCGTAGAGCTTCTCTTCTCTGTATTTGCGCCAAGCGTTTTTGGTTTACCTCCTTACTGAGAGAATCACCCCATATTTCTGCTCCGTGCATAAGCGCCAACCTTACCGCGCTCATCAAGAGGCAACTTCTTGATGGGTTAGGTCTCCAACGTCGGCCATAAGTTGACTTAGAGCCGATACTCTCGTAGCAGCCTTCTCAGCCGTTGCCGTGATTTGCTCTTCGAGTCGATCAATAGCCCCAGATACTTCATCGCTGGCTTCGATTAGCTTGTCTCCAACATTGATTGTCCTCACTCTATTCTTTTCTTTGTCAAAGTGACCACTTTGCTTTTCTCCAGCACTCAGGTGCCTCTCACTCGGCGCATTAGCATACCTAGCCCGAGTTACGCTTTTTTGACGGAACTTCCAGCAGCAAGAGCCGCAACATTATCTCCAGTCTCAGTAGTCCGTCGTACGACACGTTTTACAGGGCTTGATCAAGGATATATTTTTCTGAGCAACACCCGAGGTAACTTCCATCATTCGTTGACCCTGTGTCGTATCATAAAGCAAGCTTTGGTTATCGATTTATCGATAGTGCCCTCAGACCGGGGAACCAAACGTGTCCCCAGGGTTGCGGATAGGGGAAGACCTTTCTCGAAAGGTTTGCTGCGAATAAACAATAAGCAGCCGCGGACAATGGTCGGCAGTGAAGGGAGAGTCTCAGGACAAATACCTGAGTGTCAATGATCTTCACTGTGACATGACGAAATATATGGCGTCAGCAATTATCCATATATCCTGGCAGTAGGTAAAATGCTATGGGAACGGAAACCCAGACAGAAAACCAAATCATGCAGGTCCACAAGGGGAACCAAATTACGGTGCAGGGGATCGGATCCCCAGTACCGGCGGCAGAGGGTAGTGAGCGAGCAGGCTCCCGGCCGTCGTCATCCAGCGACTGCAATGTTATAGAAGTGGTGAACTTGGCTTCTGTAACAGATATAACTACAAGCAAACAGGACGCTAGCACGGAGAACCCTTTCAGGCGAAAACCGCTGTTGGCAAGAACACCGATAAAGCAAGTCACCGATTGCGGGGGGAGGCAGCAAACCCCAGAAACACTGTCAAAGTCAACATCACAGGTTAAATCATCGGAGACAGACCACAGACGGACTAACGAACGAAAGAAGGCAGAGTGCGTTGTGCATCATTGCGGCCTTTGGGCGCAGTAGAAGGACTATGCGCACCCCGGAGCGTCCAGTGTAAGACGTACACAATCCGGATCAAGTTGCGACACCAACAGAGGCCAGTGTAAGACTGGGGGAGGGAGAAGTTTTGCCGTTGGCCGACGCCACTTCAAACGCGACCCAAGCGATAGAAGCAAAAGGGCTAGGAAACGGGGGCCTCTCTCAAGAGGTGGCGCCAAATAACACAATCGCCCTTGACCGCGCCGAAGAGGAGTGGCTTATTCGGAAAGCGGGGACTATCGTCAAACAACTGAGGGCTGCCTGCAAAGTGCAGAAAAACATAGGCAAGAGCGTCAAGAATGGCATTCTTGAACTGGAGGAGCTTTTTGGCCGCATAACGCACTACAGGCGGAGGTGGCTTGCAACCGAAAAGCACCAAAAAGACACGCTCTCCCTCGAGGCATCAGTGGGTCCTAGCAGCAGCAAAAGAATGGCCGGTAGCCCAATTGAAGGCGACCGTGAGAAAAGGAGGAAGGACGAGACCATAAACGAAGTTGACACTCCAGGCGAGGAGTTTCATGTGGTGCGAAACAAGGCAGCGAAAAAAGCGGCCAAAAAGCTACTCCTAGAAAAAAACAGACAAAGAGCTCAACCACGAAAAGAACAAAGAACCCCCCAATATACCGCAGAAAACAAAAAGCGAACCGCAGCGCAAACCCTTGCGAGAGGCACTGCTTATTAAACCCACTAAGGGCCGAACCTACGCAGATGTCCTTCGTGAAATTAAAGGAGCGGTCAAGCCAGACGACACCAAAACTGCCATCAAAGCAGTTCGACCAACCCGAACCGGTGGCCTGCTGGTGGAATTCGGGCCAGAGGCCACAAACAAAGATACATTCCGTGACGCGGTTCAAAAGGTTCTTGGAGATGCGGCAACGGTTGCCACGCTCGAACCAACGGCCACCCTGGAAATCAGGGACCTTGACTGCGTCACGGACAAAGCTGAAGTAGAGGATGCCATCAGGAGGGAGTTCCCCAGCTTAAGTGAAGTCAAGGCAAGATTGACACGTGAAAACACAAGGGGGCAACGCATGGCTATTGTCGAACTAGCTGATAAAGACGCCCAGCAAATCCTGGCGAAGGGCAAAATTAAGATAGGTTGGGTGATCTGCAGGATACGGAGAAGAGCGATCCCTATCCGCTGCTTCAGATGCCTCGAATACGGACACACCGCGTATGGCTGTAGGGGACCCGACTCTCTCTGTGCTACAAATGTGGTGAAACGGGGCACAAAAGGAAGGAGTGCACGAACGAGGCAAAATGCATTCTTTGCAAGGATGCTAAGCTAGCACCCGGCGACCTCAAACATGAGCCGGGGACAGGGAGATGCTGGGTTTTCAAGGAGGCCCTAACTAAAGCCAAATCGATACTCAAATGATCCGTATCCTGCAGGTCAATTTGCACCGAAGCACAAACGCCCAGGACCTACTTGAGCAGTTTGCGAGGGATAAGAAAGCTGACCTCCTGTTGCTGAGCGAGCAACATCATAACAAGGACTCGCAAGCGTGGTACCCTGACAAATCTGGTACCTCGGCCATCTGGGTTCGAGACAGCGCCCGCCTTCAGGTGCAGGGCCATGGACGAGGGGATGATTTTGTGTGGGTGCGGTGTTCAGGGATAACATATTTCAGTGTTTATCTGACGCCTAACGAGGCAATGCCATCTTTTCGAACCAAACTCGATGCCCTGGAGGACGCTGTCTCGAACACAGAGGGCCACATGCTGGTCGGGGGAGACTTCAACGCTTGAGCCATCGAATGGGGTATGCCACAATCCGACCCAAGGGGAAAGCAAATATTGGACATGGCGGCCAGAACAGCGCTTTTTGTCCTAAATACTGGTAACACCCCTACTTTCCGCCGATGGGGTTGCGTAGGAACCATACCCGATGTGACACTCGCTTCGGAGTCCCTGGTACCTAGAGTACACAACTGGCGAGTACTAGAGGACTACTCGGCTAGTGATCACCAGTATATAGCGGTTGAGATTCACGACGGTGCCACTCTGCGTGCATATGCCCAAGCTTCAATCCTCGGATGAAGGACTGGGAGGATGGACGTTTTCAGGCTTACCTGCACAAGATCGGTAAGTCACGGTCTCCCGATTGTCGGTTTTGCCCAGGAGAGGAGGACAATGCCTGTCACACATTTTTTGCGTGTACCAAATGGGCCAGGGAGACGGGAGAGCTCACCCCGGATAATATAGTTGCGGTGATGCTCGAATCGGTTGACAAATGGAACCAGGTGGCACATTATGCTCGGGCAGTCCTAAAAGATAAAAGGGACTCACAGCAGCCGGAGGTGCTGGGGCTGGGGGATCGCTCTTCTGGCATTTCCTCTTCCCCTCTCCCCTCCCGCTAGGAAAGGGACTCCCCAGCTTGAAGGCGCCCCACGGCGTAACAAAACGAGACCTGGCCCGAAGTAATGTGTCAAACGGTTCCAGGCTAGGTTCTCAGATTGACAGGGGAGGTGTTTAGTGGGTAGTCCAAGGGTATCCTCCATGGGAGCCCCACACTGCCAGACTCGGCGGGCGTGAATGCCTTCCCTCCCTACCACAAAAAAAAAAAGCAAGCTTCAGTTTTTCATGTAGTCCTTAAGAAGTTGCGTAAGATATTTTGGAACGTGAAAAGGGGTGTTCAACGTATCCAGAATATCCATCCATCTAGCAGAGTTGAAGGCGCTCCTAACGTTGAGTGTCACCAGCAGAACTATTCGTCGCTTGGTACAGCTATGCGTATTTGCCTTTTGGGCTGCGTTCACCACCTCTACAATCGCATCAGTGGTGGAGCGGCCTGCTCTAAAGTCGCGCTGCCGAGGAGACAGGTCCCCAGTAGCACGAATCGCATCAGTGAGTCTTCCCTAGGTGAGTTTCTCTAGCACTTCCCCAGCCGTTCCTAGCATGCATAATGGGCGGTATACAGAGGGCGGTTCTAAATTTCTCTTTACCTTGCTGATCAGCTCGAACATCGCCACCTTCCTTCGTACTGGGAAACCACTGCCGCGCAGGCAAATGTTCAATGTGCTGGGTAGCAAGTCAGGGCAATGGTGATAGACAAGTTGCAACACCTCAGCTGAAACATCATCTGGAACTGACCCCTTCCTGGCGTTCAGTGATAGGACTGCCTTTTCTAGTTTCGGCTGTGTGAAGAGTGGACACTCGATTGCTGTTTCACCGTTTCAGCTGAAACATCATCTGGAACTGACCCCTTCCTGGCGTTCAGTGATAGGACTGCCTTTTCTAGTTTCGGCTGTGTGAAGAGTGGGCACTCGATTGCTGTTTCACTGTGAACAACGTCAACACGGATGGGATGAGCGGGGGAAAGTGCCCACACTATCGCTTTCATCTTTTCCGCATAATGTATGCAAAACGAGTATAGTGCACTAAGCTTCCGCACAACTAGTTTCTAGCCAAAGCCCCATGGATTCTTGTGGATGTTCTTTAGTCGCAATAAATCGACTTCTTAGTTGTATAGCCACGGCCTTTCAAAATTGAGAGGAATTTTTTGTTAACAATGAGGTCTTGATATCGGTCGCCGTAGATCTTGCTAACGTTAGACACATTTTCTTCGCAACTGTAAGGTGATTAGTGCTTAAAATTACGGGAACTGTGGATCCAAAAATTAACATACGGAGTAAGACGAGGCGAATATGTTTTGAAATAAACGTTTTGAAAACTGTAAACTTATATCCACTTGAAAATTCCTTGGCAATGATCTGCCAAAAAACAACATTTATGACTACCATCAATCATTCCTACAAAAAAGTTTCAAAATTTTAACAATTCATGAAATAGTCAAATCATCATTTCCCATGAATACCTGCTCATCAACAATTTTGAATTTTTCAAAATTTATGGGCACGTTCCAACATATCAATCGCATTTCTAAAAGGAACTGTGACATTGACCGTTTTTCATTCTATCTTTTTTGTTCAACTCAATCTATTCTTCTGCAAAACAAATGTAAATTATAGATACAAGAATGTCTATCCAAGAAATAACATTCTAATGGAATGATGAGAAAGAATTAATGGAAAACCTGTTTAGCTAGTAAGTAGCGCTGATTAGGAAGATTGTTTTTTGTCTATTTTCTTTTTATTATTTATTTTGTTTTTTTCTTCTTTTAGATACTTTTGTCTATGCTATCATAATAATAGTTGTTAAGTTTTTTCTATTACAATTTTGCCTTTGGTATATTTTCTAATTTACGACGTTAATGCCGCATCTTAACAAGTTTAGGATTAAGATAGAAATGATGATGAAGTTGAAGATGATGAGTTTAGAAGAAAGCGTTTTGTAAGATGCGCTCAAGACGCTACGAGATGAAATGAGATGAGCCAAGCGGGAAAGCACGCAACAGTTCAATGAACGTACGAAGAAGATTTGCAACCGCGGGAGCATGAGGACGGAACCAGATTCTCAGGAAAGAGTTAAAGTGATATTGGCGGTGGTCTTACGAGTAGCATGGAGAAAGAGAGTAAATTTTTTAATCGTGATTTAAAGCATGCTTTAGTGTGCTTACGTAACTGAAATTGTTGAGGTATGTTCTTCGGACTGTTCAGCTGGTTAGGTTGCGAATGATCTTTAACAGGTTCGTTTGCAATTTACAACTGGTTTCTACTTAGAAGGTTAGGTGTGATAGGAGAAGATACTTGTATTTCACTAATGACTTCTGTAAACAAGATTTGTATCGGATCATCTAATAGTTCTAATTCATTTGCTCTGTATGCTTCTTATTTATTGAGTAATTCTCTACTGTATTTGGACGCTAAAATTTCTTCAAAATTTTTGATGTCTTAGCCAGCTTTTACTGCAAATAAGCTTGGGATCAAGTTCTTCAAAAGCTATTTAATTGTCGTTGTTAATTTCGTTGAACAAACATATCACATCGTTAGAAAAACGTGCTTTTATCACGATCTGAACATCATAAAAACTTCGCAACATTAAATGTTCTCTACCAGAGTAAATGCTATAAATCTGGGTCATTGTTTAACATATTCAAGCATTCAAATGTCCCACTTCCAAACATAAATTATCCAAACGGATAATCTACATTCCCAACTGAAATCCCGTTACAAAGATTTAAAGATACGATAGTTTGTGCTTTCTTCAATCGATCTTAGATAGCATTTTATTAATGTTGACTTTAAAACATTATTTAATCGTAACATACATATTTATAAACACACAGAAGGCACACATTAATTTTAATTACCCCCAAAAGTCCACCTGCTGGGCGACCAATTTCTCGTACACTTTATCTTCATATTTTAAATCGAGAAACAGAAAGAAAAACAAATCGTAAAGATCAATAAATAAATCTGAGACAGCTCAAAGTCAACGACTTAAGAATGAAGGAAGGGCGGTTGGGTTTGATGCATCCACGTTTCACCGTGTCTTAGCATAAATTACAAGTTGTGACATCTGTTCCTCCACTTAATCTAATCTCCATGAAATCATAGATATCACAGATCCTTGGCTTTCAGCATTTTCCCTCCCGGCTGCTGGAGATTCCTTCAAGGTGAGTAAATAATAGGTGGAACATGCCATTAACTAGAAAATGAATCGTTTTATTTGAAGAAAATATTCCAGGAGCTGGAAGGTAAGATAAGACCTTATGATTTGTATTCGTATCATCAAACAAAGTGTACACAAGTGATAAATGACTAAGGGATGAAAAATTTATTGAGAAAATTGTCAAATATTTCAAAGGGAGTTTTTTCAAACCGCTATAAACTTAAAAATAGATATTCGGATCTCTTGGCGATGTTCATCATTGGCTGAACTGAAAATAGCTTTTTTAAAATTATATTAAACTCACGTACATACAAAAAATTTTAGGCAAATATCTATGGCGGTTTAGTCAAAAAATTTGTGCAAATTTAATAGCAAACGCGCTGGCTTTTTGAGAAAAAAAACTTACTTTTTCTGTTTATTTCATGAGCTGGTTTCAACTGGTCGACCTTGTTAACATATCCCGTATACGAGGGAGGGTAAAAAGTGAGAAATAAAACGCAAATTTACTTTTCCTTCTCAATGTATTCTCCCTTGACTCTAATACATTTATTAATTCTTATTCTTCTTCTTAGCACTACAGCCTTCGTTCCGGCAAATAGCGCCTCCAACTGTTTCGGTCCATTGACTGCGTCCTCCAATTCCGAAATCCGAGCAGCGATGAACTGTCTTCGTCAATCGAGCCAGACCAGCGTTTCCTCGGTTTCCCATCTGTTCTCCGACCTTCAGTTCTCCCAACGAATACCTTTTCGGGTATCCGTTGTTCGTCCAATTGGCCAATTCATTACAGCTTCCGCAGTCTTACAATCGTTGAGACCTTCCGTTCGTCCAAAATTTCATAAAGCTCATGGTTGTATCGAATTCGCCATTGGTCTTCGTCTATCTTTGCTCCGATTATTCACCTCAGGACCCGTCGCTCAAAGGCGTTCAATATATTTGCGGATGCTTGAGTTAGGATTCATGTTTCACACCCATAGCATCACACAGATTTGTATACTTGGAGCTTTGTTTTCCTGTGTATGCAGCTGGTCTTTAAGATCGTCAAAACTGAATAAAAGACTTTATTTGCGAGCTGCATTCTTCGTCGTATTTTGTCTCTTTCATTGCCCGTTTTCGTTATTTTGGCGCTTAAATACACATATCGCTCACATTTTCGACACTGTATCCGCCAAGTGTGATATTTTGGGCATTTGAGATGTTTGTCCTTGACTGCGTCATGAGCTTTGTTTTATTTTCATTGATTTGTAGCAATTGTTAATGACCGTGACAAATTTTTGATGTCGTCCGCATACGCTATTACTTGAATTGATTTGTATAGTAATGTACTTCGCATATCTACAGGTAGTTTCCTTATGACGAACTCCAGAGCCAAATTGAATTGCAATGTGGCCAGCCCATCTCCCTCATTAGTCCGATATTTGTGTCAAAGGCATCGATGAGTTGGTTATTGATGCGACTGGGAGGTCGTCGACGTCATTGTCATTTTAGTGAGACGGACTTATTTGACTGGGATGCCGAATCAAAGCGTTATTTTGTACAGTACGTTACGGTCCATACTGCCGTATGCTTGCTTAAAGTCAACGAAAATTTGGTGCACGTCTATGTTGAACTCCCGGCATTTTTCAAGTACCTACTTGACTGTGAACAATTGGTCTATTGTCGATCTATCTGCTCTAAAACCACCTTGATACTCCCCAATAATACTGTTGGCGTAAGATCCGATTTTATTTTCTAAGATTTTAGAAAATATTTTGTACGCCATACAAAGTAGTGATATGCCTCTATAATTCTCGCAATGTAGCTTGTCATCTTTTTTGTGGATAGGGAATATAATTGATTGGCTCTCTCTCTTTCGGCATGTGTTCTTGTTGCCAAATGTGCTGAATGACTTTGTGGATAGCTTTATGAACGCTGCTGCCACCATATTTGATGAGCTCCACTGGAATCTCATCAATGCCCGGCGCTTTATTATTCAAAGTCAAAGTCAAAATCAAAAGCGCTTTATTTAATACCAATCGTTATAAATTTTTAAAAGAACATAAAGCAAATTCCCAACAATAAAACTATAAAAAACTTAATGGCCCGAATGGCTCTCTAAATTTATACGTTATCAGTTAAACACATTTAATGAAAAAAAAAAAATACACCAGCAAATTTAAATTAATTAAGATTATTACATATTTTTTGATTCAATCGGAAAAAGGAGAAAAAACCAAGCAGCATTACTCAAAAATTACTTATATTACTAACACAACAATGAACTTATATCCTATACCTAATATGTTACACCCTAATTCTAAATAAGTTCAATCAAAAAAAAAAACAACGTTACGTTATATTGAAACCTATACCTAATTTATAATAGAAATAAACAACAACACTAGATGTAGCCATAATGAGATGAATCTAAAAAACTAAGTAACGAGAAAAAGCACAAAAACAGAAAATAAACACGAATAATTTAGACATTGTCATTCAGCCACCAATACCTAGATCAAACTTCTTCGAGATGATGTCAGCGCCACTCAGTGGTGGAAATAGTTTTTATGATCGCCATAGACCAGCCTCAATGAATCTAGCAAATAAGTATCTCCATTGGAATTGTTGGTCTCGTGAACTCAGATTCGGAGGATATTTTATCTTCTTATCGGTGGCCCGTCTATATATGTGATATATGATTGGGACGCCGTCAGAATCAAAAACATATCGATTCATGTCCAAATACACGAATGCTTCTGGAGGAACGAAGCCAGTAGTGAGGCAAGTCACAATATACCCGTCTGTAGGGTGGAACGGCTGTAAAATCCAAGGGTTTTCACTCACAGTCACAGATCTTGCGATATGATTCCGAAGAAGTTTCAATATGAAGATATCGACTCTTGTCACTTGAGCGGTTTGATAAATTTTTCTATTCGATATATACTGTTTCCAATCCGTCTCAGGCTTTCTGTACAAATCAGTACATGCATGAAAACATTTCCTTTCGAAAACCCTTAATCTTCCCATTGTACTAGCACTCTGGTTGTACCAGATCTGGCATCCGTATGTCAAAACTGGCCTAACCAGGGTCTTGTAACAAATAACTTTGACTTTTTGATCAATGTATCTGGAATGAAAGAGTCGCCGAAGAGCCATGACTACTTTTAGTGCTTTACTGAGCATGATTTTGACATGTTCAGTATAGTACAGATACTGATCGAGATGAACACCGAGGTATCGAACACAGGATTTATGTGGAAATCCTTCCAATTACGTTCCAGGTCTTGACTGGCCCCCTGCAGCGTTGTTCGAAACAAAATTGTTTCGCACTTCTGCGCATTGATTTTTTTTTCGCCAATTGTCGGTGTAGAGCTGTACATCATTGAACATTTTTTGAAGGTTGTTCTGAACTATTGTAGCTTTTCGGTCTGCCGTATAGATGATCAGATCATCAGCAAACGCTACCAATGATCGCGTTGGCGAGACATTAAAATCAAAGCTGTTCAATAGCTTGCGAATGAATATTGAGAAAAGCAGGGCCGCAGTAACTGTTCCCTGCTGTAGACCATTCAAGACCTTGAATTCGCGCATTGTTGTCAGATTTTCATCAGTTACAACAAATGATTTCTCGTATAACATATTGCACATTATGGCGACAAGGTGTCTGGGGAACTTGTCCTGAAGGAGTTTAAAAACTAGTCCATCTAACCACACCGTATCAAAGGCTTTCTCCATATCAATGAGACATGCTCTAACACATTCTTTGTTGTTTAGTTTCCAACAGATGTCTGAGGTTACTTTCGTTATTGCATGTATGGTCGAATGCCTGGCACGAAAACCAAATTGGCAATTCGGCATCAACTCATATTTCTCAATGTGGGCGTTTAATGCTCTGTTGAGTATCACTTCAAACACCTTGCTGATGTTAGCAGCAAGCCGATTGGGCGATAGCTTTTAGGGCATGAAGATTCTTTTCCTTTCTTCAAGATCGGAAATACCTTAGCCTTTTTCCATTCATTTGGGAAATATGAATTGTTCAACATGTTGTTGAACAATATGCAATAATTCCTAATAGCAACCTCAGGCAAATGTCGGAGAACTATATTTGGAATACCGTCAGTACCACATGATTTTTTGTTGTTTATTCTGCGAAATATGAAACACAAGTCTTGATAGCTGACAAAATAATCAATAAGATTCAAGGTCGGTATGAGGTCAGATGTTAATGTTTCATCGAAATGAAGAATTGATTGGCCGTTCAGGCTTGATTTGAAGTCGGAAACTTTTGCTTCAACGACCTCCGAAAATATTTCATTCCTTCTCTCTGGGTTTGGCAGATGAACCGATTCAAAATGTGTTCCAATCAGGGCAAGTTTCTACAATCCATCACATATAATCCTGTTTCCATTTCTATCCGGAGTCGTACTATCAATTTCGATACCAGCCCTATCGAGAAGATTTATCTCATCACTAGCGACTTCAAGATACGATACATTCACTCGAGACTTTCACTTTCGTGAAAACGCCGTCTGGGTCCTGTGGGCTAATACCCCTCAGTTTTTCCGCCCATTGATTGCTGACCTCACTCCTGAAGTATGAACGGATTAAGTTCCGGACATTCTGCAGGTGTAATTTCAACAAAGCCAACGAGGGATGGTTGTAGTCCAAAAATCGTCGATAAATATTGTTGGAGCGTGAGAAGAAGGCTTTTCAATCTTTTCAACCTTGCGATGGTTGGTGTTTCATATCCTTCCACATTGTTTCGATGTTTAATCTTGGGAACTACTTTCTCAATCGTTTCCAACGTCAGCTTCTCTAACTTCGACAACAATTGAGCAAGCGTTGCCATCATCAGAAGGGGGACATTGCTTCTGGTACTCCCGATACAACTTCTTTTGAAACTTTCCCTAGTCTGTTTTTTTGAAATTCAACCGATGATTTTCATGTTGAACTGGAATGAGGAAGAAATCATCCCTTTGATGATTGATTTCCATTACGATTGCGTTATGGTCGCTATCGTAAGGAAGCACCTGCAGTTTCCGTTGAGGACTATTAAAGTTGAATTCGAGTCTTGCGTCAGCAATGCAGAGGTCCAAATATGAATTTGTCCTAGGGTATGTTGGGAACTCCGACCCATGTAGGTTGCACATGTATTCAATTTGGTTCTCTGTTATCCATGATTTCAGGAATACACCTCTTGGATTATTGGTGGCGTTTAGCCATGATGTATGCTTGGCGTTCAGGTCACCAGCAAAAATATAATAACTATGCAGCCTGTTCAATTCAAGTATTTCAAACAAGGAATTGAGTTCCTCCTTGAACTTGAGAACATTGTGACCAGTTGCATAGGCGGAGATAACGAAGAGGTTATCCCCACCTGGCAGTGAAATTTTGATGACGGACACTTCAAGAAATTCAAAGTTTTTGAATTCGACTTTTTCGATATTTTGGAAACAATAGGGTCTTCTAACCAATATCCCGGTGCCACCTCCCCCATCACCTATTACCCTATCGTTTGCGCTTTATTATTCTTTTGGGCTTTGATGGTAGAACAAACTTCATCCAGAGTTGGTGGGGCCAAATGAAGCTCTCTGCAGACATCTATAGACTCCGATGTTCTGAGCTGTGTGGGGGATTAAGGAGGTTCTTGAAATATGATGCCCATCTTTTCTTAATCTCGGTTTGATTAGCGATGATATTGCCGATGTCAACACGACAGAGCGTGGTTTTGGGCTGATAATCACGTTTCAGGCGTTTCACTACTTTGTATGCTTTTCTTGTGTTGTTGCTCGCTAAACTTACATCCATAATTCTCAATTGGTCATCATAGTATTTGTTTGCGCCGGGACTCTTTTGTCCAGAACTTTGGTTTTATGATTTTGTATAGACTTTAAAAATTTAACTTTATTTTACTTTCTTTTTAACCAACCGATACTGAATAACCAAAAATTGAAACAAGACACATTAGGGCAAGAATTCGCAGAATATATAACGACCCAACCAACAATTGAACAATGAATATACTTTTGTTACAAAGTTTTGACAAATTCAAAAATGAATGAAAAATGGGTTACTTGATTATTAAAAATAAAAATGTGGTATTCGAAACTAAAAGCATTTTCGTTTTGTGGCGAATTGAATTTGAATTTGGTGAATTGAATTAAAGTGATCGATCAAATGATAAATCAATAAAATAAATCGAATTAATTACGAATGGGCTAATTATAACAGTGCTACTTAACCTTAAATAACTATGTAAGTTGATTGAAGCGTTGATTTTGCTGGATCAGGCAGTGATGGACACTCAGGGGTGTCAGGAATTCAACATCCATCTCCCCGTTGAACGGTCCGTTCAACCTCTTCCAAGGTGTGCGGTAGGCTGTAGCTTCCAGGTAGCGGCACTGGTGGTTGGACATGCAGGTTGGATTGTTGTTTGCGGGAACGCCAGTGGAGGTAGATCACCAGTATAACTAATCCGAGAATGCTTAGGTAGCCGATGGTGTACTGATGGATGTCGTGGTCGGTCACTTGATCGGTCCATGAAACATCTTGCGCTTGTAGTTGTCGTCACAGTTCCTCGATTTCAGATGCAGACTCAGTGAAATGACTAGAGTCGCTGAAAGAGTCCACAAGGTTCGTCCCGTTCTGTAGAACAGCCGATTCCCGCAAAGACGGCCCCAAATCGTAATAAATGAGCAACTTTCACTCGCTGAAAGATAATTAGACTCGACCTAATAATTGAAAATGCAGACCCGTATGGGGTCTGGTTGTTTAACATTGTGTTGTAGAGGTGTGCGCTATGGGAGCTAGCAAGCACATCAAGAGGAGCGCCACAATTGACTTGTCAGTTCGCATCGAACGCCACCTTGTCCTCGGGATGTCGTCGCTGCTGATCTGGGACCCTTCCTTCGCCAAGTGGGGGGAACTTGCTTGTGATGGTTCTTCATTAGACTGTGCGTCGTAAAGTATTGGTAATGGGGCAAGTTTGTGTATTGGCCTTTTCAAAGTTCTGGAGGCGGTTTTGACATCAGCGACTGGTACGAAACCATCGGCGCCTTCGTACGTTTTGATAATTCCCCCAGTGGCCACTTCATCGACGGGGTGTTATCTTCGCTTATGATGACCACTCTTCCCGGGATCGCATTAGGGTGTGACTGTCTCCACTTGACACGTTGCTGCAACTGCGCCAAGTACTCGTGCGACCATCGTCTCGAGAATTCGAGTTTGAGGCGATTGATTAGCTTCCACCGGGCATAGAGACCTCCGGTGACTGGCTCTGCGCGACCATCCATCATGGCTGTGAGGGGTTCTCCGATGAGAAAGTGTGATGGAGTTAAGGCTGCCAAATCATTGAGATCGTTTGACATCGGAGTCAGTGGTCTAGAATTGAGGATAGCCTCCACCTCAACTACCGAAGTATGCAGCTCCTCGTAGGTGAGAGCCACCCACGAAGCGCCTCGACGAATCAAATTTTTGGCTGATTTGACTGCCGCCTCCGACAAGCCGCCAAAATGAGGCACGCGTTGGGGGATGAAGTGGAAATCGATTCCCCGGCTGGAGCACGCCGTTGTTACTTCTTGATGCACTTCGTTGGATTATAATGAGGACGACAATTCTGATAACTGGTTGTGAGCTCCCACATTTGTGCTCTCTAAATTTCATTGGACAACGTGGACACTGCCGAAACCTATTTTGCGACGCCACCAGAGCCTCTGTGCTTAGATCGCTGACTAGCTCCAGATGGATGGTCTTTGTGGCGAAACAGCAAAATATGGCTAGATACCCTTTTTGCGGCCAGGTACCTCTAACTCAGTAATGGATCATCATAGGCCCACATAAATCCACGCCCGAGTTGATGAACGGAAGAGCTGGCTGAATACGTGCACTCAGGAGGTTTCCCATGACTTGTGAAAACAGCTTAGGCTTGACTTGGGTGCACCACACGCACCGTTGAACGCTCGATCTCGCGAGTTGTTTTCCTCGAATTGGCCAGAACCGCTGTCTAGTGGTAGCGAACAGTGTTTGCGTACCTAGATGGCAGTGGTCGCGATAGATGTCCATCATCAGCAGTCTGGTGAACGGATGTTTGAATGGTAATAAAATGGGATGTTTGGCGTTGAACGTGATCTTGGCAGCTTCCCACCGACACGGAATGGCGCCAGTCCGACCAACGGACTGTGCTTGGAGACTTGCCTCCCCGACCTGATGTCCAAGTGTTCGCAGTTAAAAGTTTGTGATTGTACATACCTCATGACGATATCCAGGGCTGTGGATAATTCATCACTCGTGGGAGCTTGATTGACCACAGATAAACCCCATCGTGTAGGCCACTATGCGCTGCAGCCTCTTGAAGGAATTGCCGTGTTGGATCTGCTGAATAAAGTGTGTTTCAGGAGCCTCTGCCGCTACCATAGCGGTCTTGGTCCGTTTCGTCTCCAAATCGCAAGGGCCCCCAATCCGATACTCGCCACTCCAATACCCTGGAAAAAAATGGTGTTCCGTGCAACCACATACTACAGCGGCTCAATTCAGCCGGCGGCATCCCACGTGACAGAATGTCAGCTGGGTTGTCTTCAGACGCTACGTGTCACCATCGGACGGCTTTGAGAGGGTTTGTATGACCGAGACCCTATTCGCCAGAAAGGTATCCACGCCAAGACAATCTCGGCATCGGTCCAGGATACCTGAAAAACCTCCTGCAGATTGAGCGCTGTCTTAACTTGTCTTGTGAGCTCAGCGCCTAGTTTTGCCGCACACGACTCCAGGCGCAGAACAGTAAGTGTTTTGATGCGGGCCACTCTTGACTTGGCGCACAGCAACCTGATGACGACTTGACCGCTCCTCAGGGTTGACCGCATGTATATCGCTGCGCCATATGCCTTCTCGGAGGCATGACAAAATGTGTGCAACTGTACTTGCACGGGTTTCTCGCATGCACTAATGTGACGAGAAAATCGGGCCTGTTGCAATGATGGCAGACCACTGCTGAAATCAGACTAGTGGGTATGGATCCCCACTGGTAATGCTGCATCCCAGTCCAATTCTAATCGCCATAATCCCTGCAGGAATGGCTTGGCTGCTCCTATCACAGGAGCCAGAATGCCCAATGGGTCGAACATTTTGGCTATATCAGATACCATTGTCCTCTTGGAGAACTTACCATCAGTTGGATCCAGGTTGATTTGGATCTAGAACTTGATAGTCTTCGGATGCTAGATGACTTCTGACGTCTTAATATAGTCTTCGCGTAAACTACTGAAGTCCAGCTGGACCTATTGGTCCTCAGGTTTAATCTGCTTCAACAATAGAGGATGGTTGGCACGCCATTTGTGCAAATGCATACCTGCGCTCGAGAATATGGTGCATAGCTCCGCCTGTTTGCGAATTGTCTCCTCTAAGCTGTTTGCCCCGGTCATGACGTCGTCGATATAGCAATGCTTTTCCAACGCGGTGCTGCCCAGGGAACCTTTCTGCTGGTTCTCTTGCGCTACAACCATTTTGTAGCTAGATACGGGGCACACGTTGTGCCGTCGGTTTCTGTTTGCAACTGAAAGTATCGCGCTGATTGCGTTGAACTATTTCTCCAAATAAAATCATGGTACCGACGGTCTTCAGGATGGATCATTATCTGCAGATACATCTTCTTGATGTCGGCGATGGATACAAAACAAGGCATTCTGTAACGCTGAAGTATCAAAAAAAGGTCATCCTGGACACAGGCCCTGTTTGAAGGACATCATTCAACGAAACGTTTGTGGTCGTCTTATTCGATGCATCATAAACGACCGCAGGTTGATTTTACTGCTGTCAGGCTTCAGGACACAATGATGTAGAAGGAAATATCGTAATTCCTCCAGATGCTGCGACGTCACCTCCTCACTATGCCCAAGCCGAATATACTCCTCCAAGAAGTCCTCGTATGCAAGTCTGAGATCAGGGTTCCTCTCCAGTCGACGCTTCAAGGCAATGAATCTGAGAGTGGCCACCGCTCGGGCGTCACCTAGCGTCTCAGGATCCTTGCTGAATGGGAGTTTAACCAAGAAACGGCCGTCGGGACGTCTTGTCATTGTCTGATAGAAATGTGCTTCGCAAGCCTTTTCAGTTAACGTAAGCTTGTGCTGTGGATCCTATGCATCCTCCACCTCCCGAAATCGCTTGATGAGCGGATTAAGCTGGTTACCTTCTGCCAGGATGCCGCATCTCACGGAGACACTTGAGGTGTGATCACTCTTCCGGCTAGAATCCAACCTAGAAGCGTATTCTGGAGCACTGGGAGATGTGGGCCCAACTTTATTTGTCCAATGGCTAGGACCTCGTAAAAGTGTTCGGCAATCAGCAACATATAAATGCGCTCCGTGCGGTGGTAGTCTGGATCTGCCAGCCTTATGTTTTTGAGTATGTGCCATTCCGATGTGTTCAAGTTCTGAGACGGTTGCGGTGATATAATTTTGTCCATGACGTAAGCTTCCAACTCTGCGGCATGTCCTGATAATCTGGATCTTAGGCCGAGGTTCATCTTCTAGCATGCTTTTTTAAGTGCTATCGCCTACCCTTTCATTGAGGGCAAGGTGTGATGTCGATGATAAACCCAATTTTTTGATGATTCTTTTGGTGACAAGGTTTATTTGTGAGTCCGGATCCAGCACAGCTCGATAATCCGTCGCCTTCCCATTGCTGGTGAACAGCCTGACGACGGCAGTTCCCAGAAGTACATGTCCTTGGGGTCGGGGCTCCATCAGAGTCGTTAAAGCGAGCGATGGCGGTTCTGCATTTGTTTGCAGTTTCGAGTCTTGATTCGGCGTTGTCGTGCTCGAGGATATCGACTTGGTCTGTTTGGGCTCATTGTCTCCAGGCAGATGTAGCAGGGTGTTGTGATTCTTGAAACACTGCTTGCAACTTCTGGCCACGCAGCTAGAAGCGTGATGTCCTTCTCGAAGGCAATTCACGCACAGCTTCTTAGCGCGCACGAAACTTAGCCTTTTTGGAGCAGTATCTCGAGGTTCTGGAAATGCGTTTCCATGAAGTCCAACAAACTCTTCAAGAGTGGTAGCCCGCGCGGGTTGGATAACGATTGTTCGTATGATGTGTGAGTCGCTGGATCCAATTTTCGGATTAACACATGTAGCAGCAACGGATCTCAGTCCCTTGTGGACACTTGCAGGTTCTCCAGGCCTGTGAGACACTCTTTTGTGGTGTCATGTTGAACCTTTATTGCTGCCACTGATTGCCTTTCATTAGCATGAGATGGCTGACTCATCAATTTGTTGATGAGCGTCGCTACCAATAGTCGCCGGTTGTCATGCCTTTCCTACACGGTTATCCAAGCCGCCTCGTAGTTGTCATCCGACAATGTAAAATTTCGAATCAAAAGCTCTGCTTCTTCGGTGAGACCGGCCTTGAGATACCATAGCTTCTGGCACTAGGACATGGGTTAGCTATGCATTATTTGCAAGAACAAGTCGTGGAATTGTTGCCAATGTAAATAGTTCCCATCGAAGGAGAGGAGCCTTATTTTTGGCAGAGGCATGGTAAGAGGAGTCACAGGCAGAGTCATTGAGGCAGGTGTGGCGTTGTGTTGATCCAGTTTCAATTCCAGACGTATGACCCAATTTTCGGTACGCTCTTCCAAATGAATGTGCTGTTGCACGTTAAAATCATACGCTTCAGGATTGTCATAAAGCTCGACGATCTGCGGGTGATTTTCATCCAGCTGTTGCCAAGCTTATTGGGGGGTCACCTCCTTCTGGTCCAAACGGCCGATGATCCTCCTCAATGAGTCTGCCATGACTTTGTAGCGACGCAGCATCCTGACCACACTGGCATCTCTTGGTGCTGAGGCTTCTGCAGTGTAGTCCTTGTCCTCGTTATCCTGAATTTCAAGCCCCTTTAGTTACTGTTCTCCGGTTGGCTCGTCCAAGTGTGGCACGCATTTGATCGCGGAAGTGCTGCTGGTAACGGAGGTAGTTGCCTTTGGTAGTGTTGTATATATGTTGAGTAAAATGCTTGTACGACGGAGCGACCTCCGGTAGGGATCGGGTGTGACTATCACCTAGTTCAAAATCCTCCCACGCAGCCTCCAGTTTCCGCAGTCGCTCCGCATAATACCCGGATTCCTGCTTCCTTGAGGGCGAATCCCTCTTGTAGTTTGAAATGACGCCCTCACGATTTGAACCAACCCTTTTAGGTCTTCGATCAGGCGATCCACTTCGCCATCGCGTAGAAAGTCGGAAAGCGGCCGGAAACAGAAAGCGCGGATATACCACGACACCGGGGAAAAACAATTATTTAGTTATGTTCGGCAAAATAAATACCACGTGCATCTCGCCGGGGCCTCCAAATGTTTCTACCGGGACTCTTTTGTCCCGAATTTTGATTTTATTATTCTTTTATAGACTTTAAAAATTTAACTTTATTTTACTTTCTTTTCAACCATACAGAGATACTGAATAACTAACAATTGAAACAAGACACATTAGGACAAGAATTCACAACCAAAAATTGAACAATGAATAAACTTTTGTTTCAAGGTTTTGACAAACTAAAAAATGAATGGAAAATGGGTTACTTGATTGAACAAATTGAAAATGTGGTATTCGAAACTTCAAGTATTTTCGCTTTGTGGCGAATTAAATTTGGATTTGGTGAATTGAATTAAAGTGATCGATCAAATGATAAATTAATCGAATAAATCGAATTAATTACGAATAGTGCTAATTAACCTTAAATAACTATGTAAGTTGATTGAAGCGTTGATGTTGTCGAATCAGGCCGTGATAGGCGCTCAGGGGTGTCAGGAACTCAACAACGGGCATGGGCGGCACTCGAGAAAACAAGTGACCTGAGCAAAGTGATCACACTTAAATCATTTGGCGCTCGCTGCCACCTACCCGCAAAGGCCATCTTTCGAACATCTACGCCCTACCAAGCAGTTCCACCACAACAGAACCCAGTAGGTTTCTTCCTCAGGAAAACAAGAACTTTTGACACTCTTAACACTGAACTGGCAAAAGGAAAAAGACTTTAAATTCACCCTACCGAACACTCCACTCGCTGAACACTACCACTTCATTGCCTGGTTATCGCCCAGGGAAAAGTATTTCCAAGCTAAACTTTTCACACACAAATATAGGAGAAAAGCAAATATCGATTCTACGTTATTACACTATATTTATCAAATGTAGTTTTCCAGTAAATTCTCAGCTACAAAATTGATTTTTTTTTTGTGGTAGGGAGGTGAATGCCATTTATGCAGAGTGTGGGACTCTCATGCTCGCAAGAGTGCGACTAGACTACCCACTAAACACCTCCCCTGTCAACCTGAGAACCCAGCCTGGAACCGTTTGACATATTACTTCGGGCCAGGTCTCGTGTTTTTACGCCGTGAGGCACCTTCAAGCTGGGGGGCATTGTCCTCCTCTCCTGGGCAAAACCGACCATTGGAGAACCATGACTTACCAATCTGAAAACACCCATGTCCGCTCAAAAGCTGCGGCAGATAGAAGGCAGTCTCACCATGCCTTCGATTCAGCCACGGTTTCACATCCGGGACGAGGCACGGAGTCTACCTTCCCTTCGTGCAATCCACCCAAGACTGCTGCCAATCGTTGAGCGAGCGGTGTCTCTCCTAGTGAACAACCATCTCCCTCGCATCCTCGTTTCGGCGCAGGTAAATAGCGCGGCGCTCTTTAGCAAGAGGGGTGACAGATATCACGCCTCCAATAACTCTCGTCGCCGAATCAGAGACTATCGGATATGAAGATGCAATCCTCAGTGCTCCTCTTCTCTGTACCTGTGCCAAACGTTTTCGGTATACCTCCTTACTGAGAGCGTCGCCCCATACCTCTGCTCCGTACAGTAGCACTGACCCTACAACACTCATCAAGAAGCGTCTTCTTGATGGGCTGGGTACCCCTGCGTTGACCATAAGTCGACTCAGAGCCGATACTCCCGAAGCAGCCTTCTCAGCCGTTGCCTTGATTTACTCAAAGAAACTCATCTTCGAGCCGATCAGTAGCCCCAGGTACTTCACCGATGGCTTCGATTCGACTCGTATGTCTCCAATACTGATCATCCTTACTCTAGGGATTCTCTTTTTTTGTCAAGATGACCACTTCAGTTTTCTGCAGTGCTAAACTGAACCCGCGAGCAGTCATCCAGTCTCTCACTCGGCGCATTAGCATACCTAACCTAAGTTGCGCTTGTTCAACTGTGCGTCCAGCGACCAGAGCCACAACATCATCCGCATATCCGATCAAGCGCGACTTATCTGGTATCACCAGTCTTAGTAGCCTGTCGTAAGATACGTTCCATAGGTCCAGACCACGGATAGATCCCAGGGCAACGCCCGATGTAATATCCAACCTTCATTGGCCCTTTGTCGTGTCGTAGAGCAGGCTTCGGGTTACCTTAGTTAGCAGCATCTGGAAACTTTAATTTAACGTATCATGCCCATTCAGAGCCTCCTCTTCCCTCCTTTTATCATGGTCTGCTTTGATTGTACTAGAAGCCATTCTTTTGATGTTATTTAGTGGTGGAGCTACTCGTATCTACCCTTCCTCAGTAGACTCAGATCTCCTTTAGCCTGCTGCTTCCCTGCTTCTTTTCAACTTTCAATCAGCTCCGCCCGTAATACCGTTTTTTTCGCGAGCCACATTCAGATCTAATTCTCATCAGAATGCTTCCCGCTTTTCGGATTAACCTTTCTTCCTGATAGAGTAGGAGGATTGTAGGAGTATTTCCCAAGCTTCAATTTGGAGAGAGGTTTTGCTGCTTCAGCTTCTGGATACAATGCTTCAGTTACGTTTTCAGCGATGTCAACTACTTCGCACAATTCTCTTCACACTTTTCTTTTTCCGCCACGATCAGTTTTTCGACTCCGGAGTGGTTCATCACGCGCCCTTCTCTTATAGAGGGTCATGGAGCGCGCGCAGTTTTTTTAACTGTGCCCGAATGCCGCGATTATTTTTGGCTGATATGTGTGCGAATATTTAGTCTCTAGTAAAGTCTTTAACGGTGGTCCGTGTAGTCTAGTGGGTAGAGCACTCACCCCGTAAGCCGAAGGTCCCTGGTTCGACTCTCGTTGCTTGCATCGAGATTCGTGTCGAATGATTCCTCGAACGGACTATTAGCCTGTTCACTTATGATACGTACGGGTTAAAAATCAGAACGTATCGTATCTGGGTGGACGGACACATTGCCGAAGCGTGGTACTGACCATATCATCTTCCCGGACACCGAAACTTTCGATCAAGATAATGAGATACTTTAACTATCTCGAACCGAAGGGCCGCAAGGGGCTGTATTGCTTAAGCAAAAAAAAAATCTTTAACATCTTAGTCATTGCTATGCCACGTTGGACCATGCATACGTCCCTTTGTCATCTGCCCCTGATTTTTTAGCAGACGTTGTTGAGACTAAAGATGACACCAGGATTGTTGGTTCCCCTATCGGAGCCCACGTTATCTTTGAAGACATTTGCTGCGGCTTAACTTTTAGGGTTTACTGGCTTTCCCCATATTCGGTCCCTTATTTCAAAGGTGTTCGCAGAAACAAGAGTCTACGCCTAAATGAATTTTCTCCGTCGGGCCTGAGTTGTTTTTAGATATACCTGTTATAGAAGCCAAGTTTGCCACTTCTAAAGGGTTTTCCAATAAGAGGTGTTATTTTGCATAGCCCACTATTTCGGTAGATGTCACTTTTAAAGCTGTCATTTTTTGACATTTGACAAGCAGAAACTACGTCATTAATAAAAATGGAACAATACACGCTTCAACAACGCATTGAAATTATTATTATTCACTATAAAAATGGTGAATATTTGGCAGAGACGGTTCGTAAAACTCGAACATTTTTAGGTCGTCTTGAAGCACCTTGTCGGACCGCAATATAGAAATCGGTGGAAAAGTTGGAGCTGTTGGGACAACTTAGTGATGTGAAGAATAAAACCCGTGCACGTCACTCAAAAACAGCCGAGAATATTGCTGCTGTAGCCGAAAGTTTGATGAAACCCAAGGTTTGTCCATTCCTCGTCGTTCTTTGGAATTAGGCATTCCACAAACGTCATTACACCGTATTTTGCATGAAGAATTGGGTCTTAAGGCTTATAAAGTTCAGTTAACACAAGAACTTAAGCCGGTCGATCATCAACAACGTCGTGTCTTTGCTGATTGGGTCCTTGAAATGCATGAAAATGATCCTGAATTCCATCGAAAAATCATCTTGAGTGATGAGGCCCATTTCTACCACGGTGGCTTCGTCAACAAGCAAAATTGTCGCACCTAGGGCTCGGAAAACCCAAGAGTTATTGTTGAAAAGCCTCTCTATCCTCAACGTGTGACTGTTTGATGCGGTTTATGGTCCGGCGGAGTCATTGGACCTTACTTTTTCGAAAATGAGGCTGGAGCAACAGTTACGGTGAATGGATTGCGCTATCGAAAGATGATTAATGATTTTTTATGGCCGGAATTGGATGGTGTTGATCTGGACAACGTTTACTTTCAACAAGACGGCGCTACGTGCCACACAAGCAACGAAACCATTGATCTTTTACGGGAAAAGTTTCCGGACCGTGTTATCTCTCGAAGAGGTGATCACAATTGGCCACCGAGATCTTGGGGTTAAACACCTTGCGACTTCTTCCTTTGGGGCCACGTGAAAGAGAAGGTCTACGCCAACAGCCCAGCGTCGATTCAAGGCCTCAAAGATGGAATCCGTGAGGTTATCGAGGACATGAGGCAGACACTTTGCGATTTGGTTATGGAACATTTCATGAAAAGGATATGGTCTTGTAAGGCTGGTCGTGGTGGTCATTTGCCTGATGTTATTTTCCACTATTAACGGCATACCTTCCTCTTTATAATGAAATGAACATTCGATCATTCATATTAAAAAATGGGATTTTTCTTTTAATATCAAAATAACGCCAACCGAACATCCACTTAAACACCACCACCGGGAAACGTGTTCCGAAGGATGCACCCTCGAGCCAAACTGGGATAGGGAACTTATGTATTGTACATAGTTTTAGTAAGGTTAGGAAAATAATCAATTCGAATGCTAACGTTTACAAAAGAGTAGATTTTAAATTTCCTTAAGTTAGATTAATACAGCTTAAATTAGTTTAGCTAGGCTCGACGAAGTTCCCGATACCACTCCCGTAGGTGCACGGTTGCTCCACAACGACATCATCTGCGATCAACAAGTGCAAGAAAGATGGCGAAGGTGTGTGGTGTGACGGTGAGATTTTGTGTAATTTTTCTCTTTAGTTTGGATTACTGCAATTCCTTCACAAATCAAAATATATACGAAGCATATAAAATAGAAGGTTTAAAGCATTTCGACCTACCCACTATCCATCAAATTCAAAAACGCCAAGCCAATGCAAGTCCCCAGTATGAACAAGTTCCTCCAACAGCAGATTTTAATAACAATGACCGATTGCTCACTAAAGATAATTCTGATGTGAAACAAGAGCCACCAGGCGTGCTGGTGGATGGCGGTGGAAATGCTTTTGCAAATGTAACACCGACCCCTGTTGTCAATGCAACAACAATACCGTCCATACGTGAAAAGCAATTATTAGGAGTAAATGGAACCGGTCAACGTAAAGATTATTCGATACCGAAGAAGCCGGAAATCGTATCGGAACCAATAAATCCAGTGCCTAAACTGACGAAGCTATCCACACCGAAGAAAGTGAATTTGTCAGCTATAGATCCAATGACGATACCCGATATTATAATAGATGAAATTGATCAGCCGGAAAATAACACTAGGAACGAGTTGACTATGATCCAGAGTGCTGGGCATGTATGAAACATTGAACGGACGCTATGGGTGGCAACTCGCCCGAGACTGTGATGACTGAAATACAAGAATATAATGATTCAGCCAACAAAGGACTTACAAATAGGCTGTCCAAACATAAAAAAACACCAAATTACCATCACTAACAGCAACAGTCCCAGTTCAGTTCGTTTATGACACAATAACTAAACCTTCAAATCTTGCTCCTACCAGCGGTAAGCATTTACATCAGCTACTAAAACTTCTGATGGATAAAATAAGCGAGGCCCAAAATATCCAGCCCCAAAAGATGCAGCATCCGCCAAACTACAGCGGATCTAACAACACCGCTGAATGCCGAAGATTATATTCACCAGGGCATCTGGATACCTGAAAAGAAGGAAAAAAGAAACACAAAGTGTCTTGTCCAAGGGATAAAGTATAAACGTGCTACTTATCTGATAATCCTCAGTGATCCATCCAAAATCCGAGTAACCGCCAGCTTCTTTACCGCACCAGACATAAACAAAACAACATCTGTTTATACTTGGAAAACGTCAAATGTCCGTCACAGTGACAATTCCGAAAACAATATCTACGACTCCGAATTTCGGAAACACCAGTTGAAGTGTGGTGGAAATTGCGATGGAATTGCCCAATCGCACGAACCGGGTTACAATTTCAGCACGTGTCGGAGGAAAAATATAAGGTTCACTCCGAAACTAGCGGTGCTCCGTTGGGAGCGAGCTGATAAAAGGGCGAGGGACAAAGGAAAAGCCCTCTTTCCTTTTTTGGTGATCAGCACGTGGAGTAAATTAATAGAGAAGTGAACGTTAAAAGTGAACATTGAGAAAGTAATAGAGAAGTGAACGATTAAAAGTGAACATTGAAAAAGGATTCGAAACGTGAACGTATGAAAAAGCGGAAGTTCGAAGGAAATCGGAAGGAAGAAAAAAAAGGAGGAAACAAAGATTGGCCACTACAACGCGGGATAGTTTTCGCCGTGCAGTCAACGACGGGAACCCTAACAGGAGGCCTCCTCGTAGATAGGTGGAAGAGTAAGAGTTGTTGTTTTTATTGTATAAAGAAAGAAAATAAATATTATTTTTTTGCTTAGTCAATTTCTTAATTAAAGGTAAAAGTAACTGGAATTTTCTTTGTTTCCTTTTCCTTGTATTATATTCACAGGAGGAATTTCAGATACTGTTGTTTTTTTCCACAGGAAGTGTAAAGTTTGGCTCGGGGTGATATCGCGCGCGGGAATCCGACAAAGTGGTGGTTCTTTTTTGTATCCTTTGTGGTGTTTGAGTGGAGTTGGCTGGGGAGATAGGGACCCCCCGAGTAGTGCCATTCGTTTTAATGCAAGGTGCGTCCACCTAACGAGCTTCGGCAAACCGCCTTACTCACTGGGCGGTCAAGTGTGGGGCCTAGGCCAAAACGGTGAGTTGGCGCCCACGCCCGTCTGCGGCGAGCAAAGCCGGGACCGCAGGGCCCCCGTTGCCGGAGCACCCCAGTGGTCCGGGGTGACAACCTCTTATTGGAAAACCTTGTAGAATGAAACGGTGCATATTTGACAAAAAATTTTTGGTCCGAAGCATGTTAAATAAAGTCTTGAAGATTACGTAAAAATAATGGATTTCTTTTTTTCAACCAGATTATATAGATTTAACTACTCTATCATTTTGATATATTCACAAGGATATAATATGAATGAGTATATATTCTCACCAGAATTGAAAAAAAATCAATATTTTAATCACACTTCACATAAATCCAATCAAATTTTCTCAAGAAGTGATTGCACTTAATGTTTTCATCAAGCACGTTCAACACTTCTTGCATGCTCAAAATTCCGTTATAACACTTTTCTGGAAAAACAATTTCCAATCAATCATCATGATTTTCTCCACTCGATCACATTATCTAATTGTGTGAATGAAGAAAAGCATCTTTAATGTTTCTTTTTCTCGTTAAATTTTCAAATGCTGATCAATCAGAACACCATCAAACAGTTTTCTGGATCAAATTGCTTTCTTCCGATTAACTGTGTGAAGTGCATGCATAAATAAACTTCGATTAGTTTTGTATACAACTTTGTAACATCTGTTCATAGTACTCGTACGTAGTATGTAGTAAAGTGAAGTTGTGAATTAAAAATTTCAAATCAATTGTTATTGTGGTTTTGCGGTTAGACGCTTGCTTTCTTCTTTAAATCAACTTTCCAGCAGTTGCACAGCATCCGTTTTCCGATGATTTTATGGACCATTCTGAATTAAGATTTATCAAACCGAAAAGTAAAAGAATGAGAAGAAATTGATGGTGCCGATGAAAGTCATAATGTGATGAAAGAAATAGCGGAAAGACATAAAGTTGAGGGAAATTTGAAAGAATGATTGAAAAGTTAGGATTGTTGGATGAGATCTAAGTTGATGGGAATTGCATTTCTAATGAAGAAGAAATGCACTCGTATGCCATATTAGATCACGTAAGGAGAAAGTTTAAGTAGCTCATAATATGCTATGGCCACTTGATAATTAAGAACCGTTCACTCTCAAATTATAAACTTATTATGAGCTGTAAAGTAATGAATTATTGTCTACTTACCAAACTAACAGAAGGGAATCAATGAGTCCTGCTCTGAAATCCTCACCTGCAGAACAAAAAAAAAAAATCTTTATTTGCATTGCAATCAACATATGAAGTCTTACAACAACTGTTAACATTTCAGAAGCTTCAATAAGCTTAACTTTAAATATTGTATTCAATTCAAGCAAATCATACCAAATGCCCCACATACGAGTATGAGTATTCATACATAATACTTGCATTTCCTGCAGGAAATGTATGATTTTCTTCGCATCTAAGAAGATTAGAAAATAACGTTACTCTATTCTCTGTTGTGGAGCATCTTATAAGAAACAAGACTGAGATTGTCTACGGCACTAGCATTCAATGCTAGTTACAATAGACCAAGAAATCTAGAAGTTCGCTATGCACTTTGCTGTACTTACACAAAACGTGTAAGAAAACAAGACTCGCTATCCAATGGAAATTCTTAAGCAGTTCAAGATTAATATTTCCACCTTGGAGTCGCTGATGAACCCGTGCACAATAATTCTCTTAATTATCATCTACCAATGGATGAATAGTAAGTTTTTATGGTAAGATAGATTTCCAGATTGGTATTTAAGAAGGTAAAGGGAGTCATTATCATCTGCCATCTGGTCGTTGCTTCATCACCGATTTCCTTGCTGGTAGCATCTTGCCAGGTGATGCAGGCAGTCGCGAATGTGGGTAAACACATGGTGGTGGTGAAAGAAAGTTGTTGCTTTTAATGATGAAGATGCTTTCGTTTAAATTGGAAAATCAAGTTGAATGTACACAGCAGTATTAACATTTACAATCGCAAACTAACTTTTGTTTTTAACGCGAAATATAATTTAGTGTTAGTCTTTTAGTGGGATTTCCGACCAACCGGTGATCCTAGAACGCAACATTTATATTTATGGACCTTGATTAGACTGCATTCATTCTTCATTATCACAAATCAATGCTTTTTTGTTTCTTTCTGTCATTAGCCTATTTAGAAACAAATGACCTTTTACTCGATAAATCTTCAAGGTCTTTCCCATTCCGCGTTTTGCTTACTCCGAAAAATTTCCCAAACTGTGCCCTGCTAAGGACAAGTACTTTCCTTTGTTCCCTCACATAAGCCTAACTTGACAGCATATACACATATCATGCTCGCAATTTTCAACCAAGTTGATTTTTTCAAAGTTATGCTGATCCTAGAGTTCGTCGACGCGCACAGGAAACACTGTACCAGGAAAAGCAATTGGCGAGACAGCCAACTGGCTGGAATCGATCTTGAGCCTTGCCGATAACCGAAATGCTATCTCAGCGGCTTATTCCACTGAGCGAAAATATCGTAACTGACGGAGGAGGCAATGCTAAAGCACCTGCTCACCTGACGTTTAAGGCTGATAAACACATCATTTGCACTGGCCGTCACATTAACAGCATTTCGGCAGGGAGAATGACGACCGAGAGGAGTACTCTTGTAGATCAGCACTCTTTGGGGATCGCCGCCCCCCATGTATCCGAGGAAATTCCCGCAGGGGGAATGCCGATCGACAAGAGTACCATTGGAGGCTAGCTTTCTGTGGGGAGGATATGGAAGGATATGGGGATGACTGGTAACGACCCTGACGGAATCTGGACTACGCTTTGGACTATGAACGGGAACTGATGCTTTAAGCTGGCGGATATGATGGTTTGGACCTTGTTGCTTTGCACGGTAGCGCCGAGGTGATACACGTTGGCGAACGGCCCCAATCCAACTTTCATACCCTCTCCGTCCCGGTAAAACCTTGGCAGGCCTCGGAGTACGTTCGAAGTTCGCATTATTGGGCTGGCGGTGTTGGTTCGGTTGAGACAGACTCCCGATTAGCGCTGGTCTGGTTCTGAGCATTTATCCCCATACCAACTCTCCCATGGTCTCTCTGCTCTGCAAAGATAACCGTGGGATCAAAAAGGCGGATACACACCCGAACGGAGATCGAACTTCCGAGGGGGACCCGATCAAACTGGGCTATTTACACGTCAAAACCCTAAAAAAGTAATCAAGATAACAACAAAGAAAACGCAACTAGCGGCAAAGATCACAGCAGCAGGCACTGCTCGTAAAATCCCAAGATGGCCGACCCTATGCTGAAATGCTGCGGGATGTGCCCCACACTGCTATTAAAGCAGTACAACCAAAATGGTCGGGCCACATACCGGTCGAATTCGGAGCTGAGGCCGACAATGAAGAATCATTCTGCGGTGCAGTAAAGAAAGTCCTCGGCAAAAGCGCAACTTGAGCTTCACGTGTTGCTGGTTTTATTTTACGATCCTCTTGCAAGTCTTTTAGCATTTCGACCAGCGTCCATCTATTCGTACTTCTAGCCCGGTCAATATGGTCTCCTCACTATACCAATCTATCGGATGCTGTTGAAACTGTACAGCGTAAATTCACACGATCTCTATTCTACAAATATAACCTCACTTACAGCTCCTACGATGAGCGCTTACAGATCCTCAACATTCCATCACTCAAAAATAGGAGAGAATTCTTAGACCTCTGCTGCTTATTTAAATTATATCACGGTATTCTTTCATCCAACCTTCGGGAAAGGCTTTATATACGTCCCACCTTAGGAACGCGTTCAACTGACATATTCTTTGTGCCCGTGCTCGTACCGATATTTATTTTTATTCATTTTTACTTCACGTATCACGTCCTTACAATGAGCTCCAGCTGGATTCTTGCCACATTCCTTAAACGCTTTTAAAAACATATTGCATAATATTCTCTATAGCTCCCAATAGTTTATCAGTACTTTATATTCTTGTTTTTCTCATTTCAAATTACAACTTTGTTTATTCGCATGTATTATATTATATTATATTTCATTACCTATTTTGTAATTGGATTCAGGAATCTGTAAGACAGTGTAAATGAATAAATAAATAAATAAACTATAGCCTCGCTCGAGCCGATGACAATGATAGAAATAAGAGACATTGACTGCGTCACGTACCTGGCCGAGGTAGAAGACGGCATCAAAAGGGAGTTCGTTAGCGTGGGAAGACCAAAGCGAGGCTGACCAATGATGATAACGCATGGCCAGGATTGACTTGACCGAAAAAGACGCCGAACAATTTCTGAGCAAGGGCAAAGTAAGAATAGGGGGGGGGGGGGCAGGATATGGCAATAAGCAGCGCCTCTTCAATGTTTCAAATGCCTTGACTATGGCAACATCGCACAAGTATGCAAAGGACCCGATAGGAGTTCCCTATGGTACAAATGCGGTGAAATGCAACATAAAAGAAAAGAGTGTACAAACGAGGCAAACGGAATTCTTTACAATGATGCTGATCCAAGACCGGACTCGGGCACGTATTGAGATCATGAGAATGTCAAGGCAAAATCAGAACTTCGATGACCGTATCCTGCAGCTAAATCTGCACCGCAGTTCAACCACCCAAAACCTGCCTGAACAGTCGGGAGACGTAAAAGCCGACTTTTTGCTGCTGAATGAGCAAATCCACAAGAAAAGCGCGGCATCCTGCTGAAAATGGTACTACCAGTATCTGGATTCGGGACGGTGATGGGGGAGAACTGTGGAAAGGGGACTGGTTTCGTGTGGGTTCGGTGCTCAGGGATCACCTTCTTTTAGTGTGTACCTAACACCGGACCAGCCCATATCATCTTTCCAAGCCAAACTTAACGCGTTCAAGGGCACTGTCTCCAACGCGGACGGCTACGTGCTCGTTGGGGAGACTTCAACGCTAAAGCAATCGAATGGGGCATACATCGGACAGATCTGCGTGGAAAAAAAGTCCTATATGTGGCGGCCAGGACGGCGCTCATCGTGCTAAACACCGAAAATACGCCGGCTTTCCACCGCATTGGCTGCGAAGCAACCATATCGGACGTGACATTCGCATCGGAGTCCGTAGTACGGAGGATACACAATTGGAGAGCATTAGAGGACTACTCAGCAAGTGATAATCAGTGCATTCTGCTTGAGTTCAGTGATGTTGTCTCCCGTTGTCGCTCTCGAACTTCTATAATTGAGTGGAACATTGGAAAGATGCACATCGAGAGGTTCATCGAGGTGCTCGCGGCAGGTGCTTCGCTGCCGGGCGATCCACAGGGGGACAGAAGAACTGGCAGCTCAAGACGTGGTGTACTCAACTATGAGCATCATCACAGCTACTTGCAGCGCGTCTATGCCCCGTCAGAAACTCCGGCACGGAAAGCATCCATGTACTGGTGGTCGACTGAAATTGCTGAAAAGCGAAGGAAGTGTTACAAGCTCTGGCGTAAGGCTCAACAGGTACGGATCCATGACGAGGTATGCAATCGGGTAGCAGTATATAAGTGGACCAGGAAATGCCTTCGCAGACTAATTAAAAACAACAAGGCTCGCTGCTGGTAAGAATGCGAACAAGGATACATGGGGCATCAGCTACAAGCTGGTTGTGTGGAAGGGTGCTCTGCGGATGTGTTGCATTCATAAAGCGGAGAAGATGGACAAGACAGTGCGGACAGCGTTCCCCGCCCATCCCGTCCAAATTGCGGTTGTCCATGGTGAAACAGCAACCGAGTGCCCACTGTTCACACAGCTGGAACTGGAAGAGGTAGTCCTATCATTAGAAAATAGAAAGGCTCAAGGCTCAGTTGGTGTGCCAGCTAAGGTATTGCAACTTGTCTATCACCATGCTCCTGACTTGCTGCTCAGCACATTCAACGCTTGCCTACAGGACAGATTTTTTCAGTAAGATAGAAGATAGCGAGGCTCGCGCTGATCAGCAATGGGAAGGGAAATACCAGGTGACTGTCTGCATACCATCCGTTTTGTATGCTAGAGATGACTGGAAAGGTGCTAGAGAAACTCATCAAATTACTGACGTGCTTTCTGCTGCTGGGGACCTATCTCTTCGACAGTACGGCTTTAGAGCAGGACGCTCCATCATTGATGCGATTGCAGAGGTGGTGAGCGTGGTCCAAAAGGCAGAGGCACATAGCCGCACCATGCGATGAATCGTTCTGTTGGTGACAATCGATGTTAGGAACGATGTTAGGATGTTCTGGATACGTTGGAAATCCTTTTTCAAGTTCCAGAATATCTTATGTGGCTTCTGAGAGACTACCTGAAGGACTGAAGCCTACTTTACGACACGACACAGGGCCGACGAAGGATGGAAGTTACATTGGGTGTTATCCAGGGATCTTTCCTTGGTTCAGACTTATGGAATGTCGCTTCAAACGCCCCGAGTAGAAATTCAATTTACGCAGTCATTAGGCCCTAAATAGGCATGCCCAAACGGGCATTAGTATTACCGAACGTGACGCATTACCCAATCACTACCTAATTTAGGCCTAAATACTTCCTAATTTAGGCAGTGATGGGGCTTGCCTAAATAGTTCCAAATTTAGGCAGTGATGTAGCTTGCCTAAACACTTCTTAATTTAGGCGGTGATGGGGTTTGCCTAAACAGTTCCTAAACACAAATAACTTTCTTGGCAAAATCAACGCATAAACAAAAATTTGTTCATGATGCTTACCATTCTTTTCAATTCGCAGAAATACCTTCTTCTTCTTCTTAGCACCTCAGCCCCTGTTGGGCCTTCGCTTCCTGCAAATAGCGCCTCCAACTGTCTCAGTTGACCGCGTCCTCCAATTTCGAAATCCGAGCAGCGATGAACTGTCTTCGTCAACCGAGTCAGACCAGCGTTTCCTCGGTTTTCCCACTGGTCTCCGGCCTTCGCAAAATACCTACCAGTTTTCATATTTTTCAAGAAAATTTGCATTTGCGATAAACATACATAACGTCAACAACACGGCTCTGGTGCAAATTGTATGCAATGTAATATTTTGATTCAATTTAGGCATGCTGCATTAGGGGCCCATTAGGCCCGCATTAGGCACTCCCAAAGTTGGGAAAAAGTGATTAACTCCTCATCACATTTGTACTTAAAAGTATTTAAATCTATGCATTCTCATCTTCTATGTTTAATTGTAGTTTATTACCAAGAAATTTTAGTTTGTTCCGACTGTTTAGGCAAGTCCCATTACTACTTTAGGCAAGCCTCATCACCGTCTAAATTGAAAATTTTGTATGAAGTGAAGAAAATTGTAAATATTGCATAGTATAAAAAGTATTGAGCCTTTTTGGCAATTTTCGATTTTTTATTTAAAATAGATTTTATTTAAGTGCATATTGTCTTTTGTTATCTATGATCTTTTGCCATTTTTTAGGTAGAGCCATTATTCCATTTGTGCAGAGCTTCTGTGGTTTATCGGCGAAAAACTTGGCCAAGTGATTTTTACAGTCCCCTTCTGAAGTGAATTTGTTTTCATTAAGGAAGTTTTGCAGAACCGAAACAATGATAGTCTGATGGTGCACGGTCTGGACTATACGGTGGATGGATCAAAACTTCCCAGCCAAGCTCTGTCTGGTCTGGCGTTGTCATGATGGAAGACAACGCCTTTCTATTGATCAATTCTGGCCGGTTTTTTTGAATTGCTTGTTGCAATCTGGTTGATTGCTGACAGTACAGAGCCGAATTGAGTGGTTGGCCTGGTTCTAGCACCTCATAATAAACAGCTCGCTTCCAATCCCACCATACACACAGCATAACCTTATTTGGTGTCAATTTTGGCTTTGAAGTCGTTTATGATGATTCACCTTTTTTTGACCATGATCTTTTTCGAACGACATTCTCGTATCTTACCCATTTTTCATAGCCCGTAATGATTTGCGTCAAAAATGGCTCGATTTCGTGACGTTTTACAAGCATTTCGCAAATGGAAATCCGGTCGATCAAATTTTTTTATGTTAATTCACCCAAACGTCGAGCTTCTTTGTGTATTCAGTCTTAGGCAAATGGTTCAAAACTGTTTGGTGATGGATATTCAGTTCGTTGGCAATGTCATGGTTGCTTATGTGTCGGTCTTCTTCAAGTTTTTGTAAGATTTCATCGACTTTTTCAGTGATTGGTCGACTTGAGCGAGGTGCATCTTTGACACCAAAGTTTCCAGAACGAAATCGAGCGAACTATCTCTTGGCTGTGGCGTTTGATAAAGTATCTTGACCGCAGACACCACAAATTTTTTCACGAGCCTGCGATGCATCGCACCTTGATCGTAGTGATATTGTAAAATATAACGAATTTTTTCATAAATTTCACTCACTTTTGACAGGAATGACGAAATAAAAAACTGTCCGTATGAAAATTGCAGACTGGAATATCACCTTTCAAACGCATGTCAGTTTGACTCAATCTGATTAGTATTGCCCGATATATGAAAGCGAACACCATCTAGTGACAAAAAAGGCCCAATACTTTTTAGACTATCTAATATTTAAACTCACCAACAATTTAAGGTTTGTTTGCTTTTTTAGACTAAATAAAATGTATGTTTAAGAGCAGTTTAGGTAGGCCTTCACAGCATCTATTGAAAGTTTATTTTTAAAGTGAGGAAAATGGTTTCCTTTTTTTGACGAATGTTCATTTGAATATGTTCTTCACTTTCCAGATTGCAATAAAATGCCAAATTTCGGAAATTGCTTAAGTTAGGCATGCCTAATTAGACCCGCATTAGGCATGCTCCATTATACTTGCATTAGGCATGCCTACCTTAGGCAAGCCCCACTGTTTCCGCGTTAGGCCCTCATTCCCGTTTAGGTATTCCTAAATTGATTTCTACTCGGGGGGCTACTGAGACTGGAGCTGTCGGATGGGTCGCGCGTGATCTGCTATGCGGATGAAGTTGCGGCTCTAGTCACTGTGCGTACCGTTGAACAAGCGCAACTTAAGGTAAGTATTCTAATGCGCCGAGCGAGAGGCTGAAAGACTGCTCGCGGTTTCAGTCTAGCACTGGAGAAAACCAATGTTTTCATCTTGCAAAAAAAGGAGAATCCCTAGAGTAAGGATGATCAGTATTGGAGCCAAACTAGTTGAACCGAAGCCAGCAGTAAAGTACCTGGGACTATTTATCGACTCGAAGAGAAGTTTGCTTCGGGCGTATCGGCTCTGGGTCGACTTATGGCCAACCCATCAAGTAGATGCCTCTTTATGGGTGGTGTAGTGTCAATGCTAATGTACGAAGCAGAAATATGGGGTGATTCTCTCAGTTAGGAGGTGTACCAAGAACGCTTGGCGCAGGTGCACTATTAAGCTGCGTCAAAATGAGGAAACGAGGAAGACAATTGCCCATGACAAGAGACAGCGCTCACTAAACGATTGGCAACAATCTAGGGTGAATTGCACGAAGGGAAGGTGAACTGCACGGCTCATCCTAGATTTGAAATCGTGGCTTAATCAAAGGCATAGTGAGACTGACTTCTATCTGATCCAGCTTTTGAGTGTGCTAGCATATTTTCAGTCTTACACGCACAAGACTGGTAAGTCGCGGTGCCTTACTGTAGGTTTTGTGCAGGAGAGGAAAACACATTTTTTGCATGCAAAAGATGGTACAGGCTACACCGGGATCTCTACAAGAAAACAGGAGAGCTCTCCCTAGGTAGTCTAATCGGGCAATCCTGAAAGATAAAAGGGACTCACCACAGCCGGGGATTTCGAAGGTGGGGGGGCTACTTTTCTGGCGGTTCCTCTTCCTCCCTCCCCTCTCGCCAGAGGAGCGACTCGCAAATTGAAGACACCCCACGGCATAGCAAAACGAGACTTAGCCCGAAGTAGTGTGTCAAACGGTTACAGCCTGAGTTCCAAGTTTGACAGGGGAGGTGTTTAGTGGGTAGTTGAATTATTCATCCAATATGGTAATTCCATAGAAAATCGTTTCGAGTTGATCCAAAATATGCAGAGTTTCTTTCATAAGCACATATCGGCCGCATTTTGTTCCAGTTTGAATAATTTTTCTGAACGCTCGGCCAATTCCACAAATTTTCATAAAAATCCGAACAAAATAAGAGTGTCTAGATCGACTTGAGATATTTATCAACTATCAAAACGTGTTATTGGTATTGTAAACCCATATAATTGAAATGGCTCTAACTGCTTGATTATGATCTGATTTCTATGATGATCTTATATTAATCAACACAACTGTTTTGATCTTATGGGAGAAAACGTAAAATAGACAAGCTACTATTATTAACAACGTTGAGTGAGTTTTGATTTCTGAGGTATTTGTTACCCTTGTACTCATAAAGACCTACCTCCTTGATTGTTTTCAGATTTTTCCGCTTGAAGGTGTGCAATCGCGAGGAGGGGTTGACACAAATTTTTCGTACATCATGCCTCCCCTGGACCCCCTGAGGCATAAAATGACTTTTTGATTTCAGATTCTGAAATTATTAAACAATACCTTTCATTTCATACCCTACTAGACTACATTTGATTTAAAAAAATTTTAAGGGCCACTTCAGGATAAAAGACCACTTAACAATTTTTGAAATATTTGATTATATATAACCTTTGAGAGACCACCACTTCCCACTTTTCCAAAAAGTTTGAGCTTTTTAAATTAAATAGTTTCTAAGAGACCTTCACGTATGGACAGATAGGACGCGAAACCTGTAGGTCTTTGTCAAAAAAAAACGTTTCAAGTTTATGTTGAAATCTTATAAGATGGAATCACATAATATTTTGACATAAATAAGAAACCCAAGCGGAAGGCCACTATATCCTGCAAGAGCACCTGCAACGCAAAGAGAAGGAGTGAGCTCACCCGATGGGTAGCTCATGAGAGGTCAGGGTTCCAAATAAATGAAAAGACCGAGCTTTCCCTCACTATTATCTCTTCATTTGAATCATATTGACAAAAATACAAATTGACCATAAGAAATTCTATAAATGAAATTCTTGATAAATCAGCAACATCTAATCATCACAAAATTATTCCATTAATGTTCCTATTAATGACGTTCAGAAATATGTATACAATGCCAACTACAGGAAACATCAAATGCAAATCATATATGAAAGATTGCGTTTTTGCGATTATTGTTGATCAAATAAACATGATACCCCAAGTTTCGATATCAATAGAAACAATTTGAAATTTTCAATTTCCAAACGTAAATAATAGTTCAATCTATTCAACTAAATTCGCATGGCAAATCAAAATACTCGAGACAGAATTTCTAAAGTTAAGCAATAACCGTGACAAATGCTTAAACCAAATTCGCGTGGCACTTAAAATGAAATTTGATATGGATAAACAAATGGTCTTCATAGGGATAGGGAGCTTGCATATTCATAAATTAATATAACAAATTTATTGTATAAAAGAAGCTTGCGAATTCTAGTTCATTCATTATCGTTGTGCTAAGTTACATTGTCGTATTTCAATCTATATAAAAAAGAAAAGGGGTACTTACGCAATCCTCCTCCGACGAGCGCTCGTTGACGGGGTGGGTAAGGCCTGTAGAAATTTAAAAAAATTTTTATTTTTTCTTTTTTGGTTGTGTTTTAGTCATTTAACCTTATCATTTATTATTTACATTGATTCACATTTTACATATTATAACTTGAAGTTTAGTAATTAGTATTAATCTGATGTTATATTAACATGTTATGAACACTGAGCCGAGATAGAATCCATTTGAACAAATCTATTAAAATTATCAAATCCCAATAACAACGCAACGAACACTTTTCAATGCTTGAATCTCATTTCATTGACAGCACATATTGATTGTGGAAAAGATAATCCGATCATCACAAAAATATTATGCAAATGCGGATGGAAATAAATTGGATTCCTTCAACAGAAACTCGTCTTGGTCTTCGTAACTCTTATCTACGCCACCACGCTCAACAGCTTAGAATTGAAGTATTTGTGAAATTCCCATCGAAAAATGCTGCGGCTCGGTTTCAGGTTCCAGCAGTGCCGACCGCCCGTTCAAGACCTTGTCACGAGTTGCTTGAATTCGTGCGTTGGCGGGCACCAACTGGGTCCGAAGAGCGGCAAAAGCGTCAGCAATGAGCGACCGGAAAATTCTGTTCCAAATTCTATGACTACTTCACGACTGAAATATTCGAGGAATGACGCAAAATGATGACCAAGTGCCAAGAAAACGGTGGCGTTGTCGCAGTCCGAGAGATTTCTATTTGGCCAGATCACCATCAGCGAGCTCTATTAAGGTGCTACCAGTTCAAGCTGAAGAGCAACCGCGCTGAAATGTGGAGCTTACGAGCGCGGAACACGAAAAATATTAGCCCCGCGGGCTTAGCACAATTTACAAAACAAATTTCCACGGCATCCGAATGCGAGTAACCACGGTACACGTCCGAACCACAGGTCGCGCATATAAACATCGAACATCCAGGGAGCCGGCACACAGAAGTCGTAAGCCCGTTCCTGGACCTAAAACACACATTTGGACCTTTATTTCACAATCTTCTGACATAGTGGTAGCCATGACGAAATAGCAGTTTTTCGTTCTGTTTCCGCACAAGAAACCTCTCTGCAACAAATTTTCTTCCACCTTGCAAATCAAATATATGAAACTTGCAAACTAAATCCATGACTGCACATCAGGTAAAAAAGATTCTTCTATATTTTACACAACGTCGTCGACAACACCGTACACAAATTCAAAAATTAGAAAAAGAAAATTCATAAAATAACTCGACCGTACCAAAGTGACGACCACATCCAAAATGTGTCTCTTTACCGTCCTACGCTAACGCGTCGCCTATTTCGCTCGACCTTTCCAATGCGAGTCCCGTACATGCCGTCAACGGTGGTTTCCTTGGCGAGCCCTTTGCTTGCCGGCAACGGTGGTTTCTCTCCGCCGAGATAAGAACGCAATTCATTTCTAAATTGCCGTCATCGAATTTTAATTGTAACATTTTTTATTTAATATTTTTAAATTAAAAATTTTTTTAAATCTTTTTTTTTGTTTTTAAATTACAAATGAAATTAGATGATCTTCAAGGATTTTTTTCTGAGTACCAATACAAAAGAGGTGTTTTCGCCCGGGAATGTTTTTCGAGCAGTTTGCCAAGGCGACTGCTCGATTACTACAGAATCTACGTGAAGATTTATTTATTTGCTAATTATTGCTAAACCGTGCTTTGCACATCATTTATATTTCCTCACTACTACTTTTTTCTTAAATTTCCTACAGTTGCTCTCTCACTTTAATACATTTTGTTAATGTTATTGCATTTTCCATCCACCAATTTACTTTTAAATATTTATTCTAAATAAAATCCTGCTACATTTCGCATTCAAGATACGTATTATGTAATAATCGTTAAAAATAAACTTAACCTTGAAAATCATTTCTTACTTAAAATGCAAATCACATACAAGTCTCTGCAGAGCCATCGTACGAGTTTAAGCACTGGCAATTGGAAACAATTGAATTTCGTGTGTTAGCTTTCTCACTGAAATAATTACCAACCATCATCGTCGGCAACGTGTTATTTATTTGTTCTTCACTTCAAATTCGTGTAAAACAGAAGTAGATGTTATAACAGAATTTAATGTTCTTCCGTTTGTCGTATAATCTTCAACAAAAGATTTGTTGTGTCTTGCAAGCCTTTTATACATACGGGTACATAGAAAATCTTATTCATATCATACGTGTAGAATAACTTATTTCAAATTCTACAAGTGTATAAATCGTAGCAATGGGATCATGGTTGTAGTAGCTGCAGAGAAAGGTTCAATTTCTAACTGATGTTATCTTTCGAAACAAACGATAGTGAGGAATTTAAAATCTCATAGATTCAGATTTTAGTAGCTAAGATATTGTAACGGCACGACGCCTAAGTTGTTGGTTACCTTAAGGAGTTGGGGATTCGAAAACTATTGTTCTTCTGGCGCGAGACAATTTGTAGGCAATTTAAAATCAAATCATCACATTGAAGAAATGAATGAAAACTCATGGAAAATTATAGTTAATTTTATGTTTTAATGGTTCTATGAAATAGCCATTTTCACGTTGTCATAACAATTAAATTTCTTTTTCTAGTCAAGAAGGAAGAAAAAAGTATGAATTGCTTTTATTCAATGGCGTAAAAATTGAGTCGATGCGTTTTTAATAAAATTAGATATTTTTGTGCAAGAGAAATTATCCAGAAGATAATTTAAATTTTTAACGTTTTTTTAGATTGAAACTTATTAGAAGCAGAGAACTCTGATACATAGTTGATTCACGCCTAAACATTTGATTAACTTTATTTTATTGGTCCACAGACGTGCATCATCATTAAGTTTTCGGTGATGAAACTTAAAAAATTGTGTATGTATCAAATCATTAACACCTATTCTGAGTTGTTAACAACATTTTATGTTCCCAATTCAAAACATAAACTCGTCAACAACACCTTTAAAAAAATAATAGTCTTCCTCATCAGTGATTTCTTCACAAATAGGCGATTCCCCAACGATATCTTTGAAAGTGTCATTCCAAATTACATAAGACTTGAACAAAATGATTTTTGAAAACATTTATGATATCCTTTCAACATATTTATTGCACTAAATAAAATGCAAGACGTCCAATGGAAAGGTTGTTTATGGGTGGTAACATCAAACATCCATAAAATCACCAATTTCGTATTCATTAACAATTTTAATTAAAATCAGATCTTTAAAATTCCTATTAAAATCAATAAAATATTACCAACATGAATATTCACAAAGTTTTCAAGTTGCCTATGATTTATCGCAAAAAAAAAGAACTATCAGATAATCTGTAGTCATTTTTTATCTTCGAATATTTCATGATATTTAAATATTTCTTCATTCTATTCATGCTACCTACATATTGTCTGTTTCTATATTTTTGTATCTATAAGTTTCAATGGACAGTTATTTTTTATTTTACGTTTTTTCACTGCAAAAGACAAAACAACGTCTGGCGCTCATTAATAAACATTACGTAAGTATGGATGTTAAGATAAATCCGACACTAATGGCAACTATGACCGTATCAAGTTGGAAATATGAATACAATGGTATAGAATAGACGAAATAATAAAAACGACTTGAATTTTTAAATTCTTTTGCTAAAGATACCGAAAATGTTGTTGACTCAGAAATATTTTTGCAATTTGAATTTTCATTCTGAATAGTAACAAAAAAGATGTAATGTTAGTGATTAGGAGGAAGTAATTTAATTAAATTTTGGTTAGAAGTTCTGAACTTGAAATTTTCTTTTAATTTTTTACTGGAGTAGCATTACTTGGCAAATTGATTCTTAAATGGTGTTAACGCAAGTTATAAGTAACTTATGGTCAGTTATTTGTTCGTACACAGTACTGTGTACGAGTAATTAGCCGATTTGCCTTTAACAAAGATGTTAATTCCAACTATTGACAAACCTGCTTGTTGCCTACTAATATGTGATTTACAGATAATATAAAGCATTCTTCTCTTAAAAAAAAAATTATTCAAATGATGCTTTTGTGGTATGTAATGATTTCAATCTTTTCGTTCGTCGGTTTCTCGAAGGAAATCTAAATCGACCGGCAACGGATCATACCTTTAGGGTCAGCAAATTCGGACACGCAATAGTCTACTCAGTGGTGGCTTCTGGTCGGCCGTCGGCCAGCTAGTTCGGAGAGGAATCCGGTCTTGGATCGTACCGTGAGTACAACTGCCGCTCGATTTCAATATTCAGCCATCGTTAAATTTGTCCAAATTGAAATGCGTCATAAATTCACATCGCATTTACGTTATTCAACCGATTCTATTCTTGCATTCAAAATCAAGGAATAGTCCCGACAACACCAGACAAGTTGGGTACACAGAACTACGCTCATGCCATAAGGGTTTTGTTCTCAACGTACGATATGCTGACACCAATCATGAATAAACTCAGGAAAAACTTTAACGACCTCTACAACAAACACATAGTGGCTTTATGAGAAAAACCATTTGAAAGTGTCAACTTTTGAAGATACATTTGTTATTCATTTTATTTGAAAATTTGAAGAAGATCCAATTAAAAGTGAAGTGTCTGGTTCGATGAAAAGTCCGAATGGCGGAAAAAGCGTGCATTGTCTTTGTCGTGATAGTGGAACCTTCGGATGGCTTTTTTTTGGTGGTTGGGGGGTGAATGTAACTTACGCACTGAGTATAGGACTCCCATGCTCGCAAGGGACTGGACTATCCACTAAACATCTCCCCTGTCAACCCAAGAACCCAGCCTGGCGCCGTTTCACACATTACTTCGGCGTCTTCTTGCTGGGGGGTCTCTCTTCTAGCGGGAGGGGAGAGAGAAGATGGATTGCCAGATAAGCGATCCCCAAACCTCGACGTCCCCAGCTGCTGTGAGTCCTTTTTATCTTTTAGGACTGCTCGAACATAATGTATCACCTGGTTCCTCTTGTCAATTGATTCAAGCATCACCGCGACTATACTATCCGGAGTGAGCTCCCCTTTTTCCCTGTAGAGGTCCTGGCGCAGCCTGTCCCACTTTGTGCACGCAAAAAATGAGTGGTAGGCATTGTCTTCTTCTCCTGGGACAACCGACAATCGGGGACCATGAATAATCAATCTTGTGCAGGTAAGACTGAAAACATCCATGCCCGCTCAAAAGCTGGGTCGGATAGAAGTCAGGCTCGGCACACCTTCAATTTAGCCATGGTCTCACATCCGGAACGAGGTGCGCAGTCCACCTTTCCTTCGTGAAATTCGCCCAAGAGTGCCGCCAGTCATTGAGTGAGCGCTGTCTCTTCTCACGGACAACCGTCTCCCTCGCGTCTTCGCATCGACGCTGATAAATAGCACGGTGCTTTCTAGCCGAGAGCAAGAGGTATTACGCTTGCAATTACTCTCACCGCCGAACCAGAGACGGTCGGATATGCAGATGCAATCCTCAGTGCTCCTCTATTCTGTACCTGTGCCAAGCGTTTTCGGAACACCTCCTTACTGAGAGCGTCACCCAATAATTCTGCGCCATACAATAGCATTTACCCTACAGCACTCATCAAGAGGCGTCTTCTTGATGGGTTGTATCCCCCTACGTTCGCCATAAGTCAGCTCAGAGCTGATACGCCAGAAGCAGCCTTCTCAGGCGTTGCCCGGATTTACTCAGAGAAACTCATCTTCAAGCCGATCAGTAGCCCCAGGTACTTCACCGCTGGCTTCGATTCGATTGGCATGTCTCCAGTACTGATCATCTTTACTTTTGGAATTCAATTTTTCGTCAAAATGACCACTTCGGTTTTCTCCAGTGCTAGACTGAACCCGCGAGCAGTCCAGTCTCTCACTCGGCGCATAGCATACCTAACATAAGTTGCACTTGTTCAACGGTGCGTCAAGCGACCAGAGCCACAGAATCATCCGCAGAACCGATCAAGTGCGACCCATCTGGCATTCCTGGGCAGCACCCGAAGTATCTGCAACTCTTCGTTGGCCCTGTGTCATGTCGTAAAGCAGGCTTCGGTCTTTCAAATAGTCCTTCAAAAGTCGCATTAGATATTCTGGAACTTGAAAAGGGTTTCCCAGCGTATCCAGAATATCCACCCATCTAGCAGAGTTGAAGGCGTTCCTAACATCGAGGGTCGCCAACAGTACGGTCAGTCACTTGATGCGGCTATTATTCTCTGCTTTTTGGACCGCGATCACCTCCTCTGCAATCGCACCAACGATGGAACGTCTTGTTCTAAAGCCGTACTGCCGAAGAGATAGGTCGCCAGCAGCACGAATCTCGCAAGTGAGTCCTCCCTGGATGGGTTTCTCTAGCAGCAGCAGCAGCAGCGTCGAGCATGCATTACGGGTGGTATGCAAATGGTAATCCGAGATTTCCCTTCTCCTTGCTGATCAGTATAAGCCTCGCCACCTTCCGTAGTGAGTGTGCTGAGCAGCAAATCAGGACAATGATGGACAAGTTTTCACAACTCAGCTGGAATACCATTTGGAACTGGAGTCTTCCTCGCTGTGTGAAGAGTGGACACTCAATTGAACAGTGTGAACACGGACATAATGGGCGGGGAAGACTGCCCGCACTGTCTCGTCTCTCTTTTCTGCATCACGTATGTAAGGTGTTCGTAGGCCACCCAGCTTCTGCATAACTAGCTTGTAGCCTAGGCCCCATCGGCCTGAACGAGGCTATAGTTGTGCCTTTGCCGAGAACTTTCTTTAATGCGTTGTATATAAGAATGATTCTGTATTGTCGACCTTTGCTCCAAATTCGAACAGTCTGTAGCCCGACCGCGTTAGACGTACTGCTTTAATGGCAGTGTTGGTGTCTTCGGGCCTTAGATTTCCCCTGATATATCGCCGCACTTCTGCGTACTATCAGCCATTTTGGGGTTTTACGAGTAGTGCCTGCCCCCGGGGTCTTTGTCGGTGCTTCTTTCTCTCCTGTTTCGTATCAGGTCTTTTTTCTTGTTTAGCATTCGTGTGAAATTTATTTTCTGGCACTTTCTGAAGCAGTTTCTTTGCGGTTTCTTCGCTCCTTTTGTCAGCACTGTCTGGAACCCTTCCTGATCAAGCGTTCCACGCCATATCAAGTGCCTCTTCTCTCCTTCTTTTATCCCGACCTCCTTCGATTGGGCTTGACGCCATTCTTTTATTAATGCTTGATGGTGGAGTTATCTGCACGTGCTCTTTAGACTTATTCCTCAGCGCTTCTTTAGCCCTTGTTTAGCCTTTTGCTCTTCTTCCGGCTTCTGGTCCTCTTCGGCCTTTAATCAGCTCCTCCGAAAATGCCCTATGCGGTCTAGGAGCTCCTTTAGGTCAAGGAGCCCAATCTTTACTCCTTTGCTGATTTTTGGTGAAACGTATGCAGATTTTATTCTTTTAAGAACATCCCTCGCTTTTCGAATTAGCCTGTCTTTTTGATGTCGCTTCACGGCAATTGTACTTTGCGACTACCTTGCTTGGAAGAGATTATCAGCGTCCATTTCCGAGTACAGTACTCCCGCCACTTTTCCGACCGTGGCGGTAAAATCACTCCTTTCTTTTTCTGCCGTGATTACTTTGTGGACTCCAGAATGGTTCGTTATTATTTCGGGATTTAAGACCCTTGCTTCGGTCGCTTCGATAGCGATTGCAGTAGCAACTATCGAATTCTCAATGTACTTTATACATTCCTCCACCGCTCGAACATCTGGCGCGTCCTGCAGAGTTTCTCGCTTTTCCTTTTTAGAACGTTTTGGCGTTCACTTCATTTTTTGCTACGCCCGAACGCCGCAGGAATCTGAGTCTGGACAAGACTGTTTGTTAGTCTCCGTTTTTTGTCCATCTTTACTGTCATTGCATTCATCGCCGTTTGTGTCATCGTTAGTACCGCTCTTGATGTGCTGTAAACAGCGTGGCTGCACCCGCTGGTTGTTTATTTTGCTTTCTTTTTCTTTTGAATTTGTTTGATCTTTTTTTGTGTTTTTAGTTGCTGCAGTTTTATTGGGTCACCTCTGGGAGCCGCTACCTCCGTTTTTGTGTGTAGTCACCTTTTTGGTTCCATGGTTATCTTTGCAGAGCAGAGAGGCCCTGCAAGGGTTGGCACTTATGGGGACAAGTGCCCAAAGCCAGACCAGCGCTGAGCGGGAGTGTGTCTCAATCGAACCTACACCACCAAACCAATGGAGTAAACTTCGAACGTACCCCAAGCAAAGTTTTATCGGGACGGAGACGATATGATAATTGAATTGGAGCCGTTCACGCACAACTAGGTCTAAACCATCATATCCACCAGCCCTTAGCATAAATTTCGGTTCGTTGTCCAAAGCGTAGTCCAGATTCAGTCAGGGTCGTTATCTGTCATCCCAGGAGGGAACCTCACGGCGCGGTGAGGGCAGCGCTCTCTAAAGAATGATAGCTTCTAAAAGGTCTCCTGTCCACCGGCATTATCCCTGCGGGAATTCCTTCGGGTACGTGGGGGCGACACTCCTTAAAGAATGCTAACCACCAAGAGTACTCCTGTCGACCGGCATTTCCCCTGCGGTGGCTACAATTTCCGTAAATACGATTCAGTATAATTGAAACTTACAGAACATAAGGACTTCTTGGACTACTTTAACTTTAGTGAGTTTAATGTTATAGTTTCAAATTCTACTATTGTTGTTAAGGTTGCCTGCTAAGCCAGATCATCCACTTTATTAGGGAGTATTCATTATAAGTTCATATTTTATTGCTAATTTATCAAAAAACAAAAGGTTTTATTGCTCCCCCCTTCCCCCGAAAAAGCGGGTAATGTGGCTTAAGACGTAAGCTCCATCAGCCATCTCTCTATTTTAAGAACCAATTCACATGGAGACTTTTTCGAGATGACAGATTTCATTACTAATTTATTCTAGTTGATCTAAGCACTAAGCAAGCTTTCAAACCACCCTTTCAATCCCTAGCGCGTATTTCATCTCTCCTCCAAGTTAAGCTACATCATCCACTTTATTAGTGAGGATTCACTATAGATGCATATTTTATTGATACTTTATTGAGCATCAAAAAATTTTATTGCTCTACTCCTCCGGGAAACTGTCAAAAGTTGCAAAATTTTTGAATCCCGGGAAGTTATTGTTGAACTTGTACGCAGAACTCAATCTGATTGCTACAGTATCTGGTGAGTCACTTTCATGCGTCGCCTTTTGTTTAAATGTTGATCTTGAAGAGACTTTACCAGCTGATTCGCCTTGAAATGAACTAGCACCTGCTGTAACTTTGATTTCAGTATCGGACCCACAGTCGATAAGGGGCACAATATCTTCGGTAAAATCAAATTCCACATCGCTACAATCCTCGTCTGGCATCTTTTTTTCATCAGACATCTCCTGCTGCATCCACTTCGCACTATTATCATAATTTTTATTCATTTTTGTCACTAAAACAAAAAACTAAATTAACACAGAAAAACCACACAGCCACCTACGTGCAGTCTAAGAGACCGCTGGTGAGATATTTTTTCTTACTCGTACTAAACGCGTGCACATTTTCACTGGCCAAGCTCAAGCTAGATACTGGCCAATACATAAAAAAGGTACAAGGTTTGAGTTTGAAAGTTGTTTGCCATCTGTGAGACCGGTGGTAGACTGTTAAGGGTTACTGTTCCTGCTCTACGACACGACACAGGGCCAACGAAGGATGGAAATTACATCGGGTGTTGCCCAGGGATCTATCCTTGGTCCGGACCTGTGGAACGTGTCTTACGACGGGCTACTGAGACTTGAGATGCCAGATGAGTCGCGCTTGGTCGGCTATGCGGATGATGTTGCGGCTCTGGTCGCCGGACGCACCGTTGAACAAGCGCAACTTAGGCTAGGTATGCTAATGCGATGAGTGAGGGACTGGATGACTGCTCGCGGGCTCAGTTTAGCACTGGAGAAAACCGAAGTGGTCATCTTGACAAAAAAGAGAATCCCTAGAGTAAGGATGATCAGTATTGGAGATATACAGATCGAATCGAAGCCAGCGGTGAAGTACCTGGGGCTACTGATCGACTCGAAGATGAGTTTCTCTGAGCAAATCAGGGCAACGGCTGAGAAGGCTGCTTCGGGAATATCGGCCCTGAGTCGACTTATGGCCAACGTAGGGGGACCCAGCCCATCAAGAAGACGCCTCTTGATGAGTGCTGTAGGGTCAGTGCTACTGTACGGAGCAGAGGTATGGGGCGACGTTCTCAGCAAGGAGGTATACCGAAAACGATTGGCACAGGTACAGAGAAGAGGAGCACTGAGAATTGCATCTTCGTATCCAACAGTCTGCGACTCGGCGGTGAGAGTGATTGCAGGCGTGATACCTGTCGCCCTCCTTGCTAGAGAGCGCCGCGCTATTTACTTGCGCCGAAACGAGGATGCGAGGGAGATGGTTGCCCGCGAGGAAAGACAACGCTCACTCAACGATTGGCAGCAGTCTTGGAGGAATTGCACGAAGGGAAGGTGGACTACGCGCCTCATCCCGGATGTGAGACCGTGGCTAAATCGAAGGCATGGTGAGACTGACTTCTATCTGACCCAGCATTTGAGCGGGCACGGGTGTTTTCAGTCTTACCTGCACAAGATCGGTAAGTCACGGTCTCCCGATTGTCGGTTTTGCCCAGGAGAGGAGGACAATGCCTGTCACACATTTTTTGCGTGTACCAAATGGGCCAGGCTGCGAAGGGAACTCTACAGGGAGACGGGAGAGCTCACCCCGGATAATATAGTTGCGGTGATGCTCGAATCAGTTGACAAATGGAACCAGGTGGCACATTATGCTCGGGCAGTCCTAAAAGATAAAAGGGACTCGCAGCAGCCGGAGGTGCTGGGGCTGGGGGATCGCTCTTCTGGCATTTCCTCTTCCCCTCTCCCCTCCCCCAGCTTGAAGGCGCCTCACGGCGTAACAAAACGAGACCTGGCCCGAAGTAATGTGTCAAACGGTTCCAAGCTAGGTTTTCAGATTGACAGGGGAGGTGTTTAGTGGGTAGTCCAAGGGTATCCTCCATGGGAGTCCCACACTGCCAGACTCGGCGGGCATAAATACCTTCACCTCCCTACCACAAAAAAAGGGTTACTATTCCAAAAGCTTTTGAATAATTATTGAAAATTCAATTGACGTTTGAATAGTTATTTAATTTTCCCAAAATTGTAATGACATGACCTTAATAAAAACACTTCTCTCTTGGTGACAGCAGGCTTTTGTTGTTTCAGTATGCTAGCGGTTGGTTGAGTCGCCTGAGTTGGCAGCAAGGTCGATTGTGGTGGTGGTGAGAGTGACCTACGCGGTACTAATGGTGGTATTGATGGCTGGGCATCGGAGTGCTCCAAGTATGGTGGCTTCAGATGGTCGGTGTAGAGGGTCTTGGCAATGTCGTTGACCCTTTCAATGACCTAGTGGGTTCCGGAGTATGGTTGGTCGAGTGGCTTCTTGATTGCGTCGATGCGGCAGAACACATATTCGCAGGTGGTAAGGTTTTCGAAGACGAACGGCCGGTGTTCGGTGTGCCAGGCTGGTTGGACCGGACGAATCGCTTTGAATAGGTGGCGTAAGTCTGCGACGAAATCCTATGGGCAACTGGTTAGTGTCGTTTGAGGTGCGACGAATTCGCCTGGGATTCATAGCGACGCGCCGAAAACCATCTTTGTTGAGGAGGCTTGCAGATCTTCCTTGAAGGTGGTGCGCAAGCCCAACAGGATTACGGGAAGTGCTTGTTTCGGGTTTCGGGAACGCACTTCAAAGTGCTCCTGAGCGTTCAATGCATCCGTTCCACCATGCCATTGGCTTGTGGATGATATGGTGTATTATGGACGCGGTTGGCTTTCAGCAGGCAACTGAGTTTATTGAAGAGGTCAGCTTCAAAATGACGGCCTTACTCTGAGGTGATCAAACAAAGCTCTGGCAACGATGCTGGCCTTGATGTCACGCACTGGTATTGCTTGAGGCCAGTATGTTTACCGGTCGATGATGGTAAGCCAGTTCGCGTAGTCGTCACACTGCGGGAGTTTCATGAGGTTGACGTGGATGTGGTCGAAACGTCCATTCGACGTCTTGAAGCTACCTAGCTTGACATGGTTCTGGCGATGGTTGGCATAGTACACACTGCTTGGCGCAGCGAATGACATCCTTTCGTACACTCAGCCAGAAGAATTTCAGTGGTATGCGTTTCGCGGTGGTGGATGGTATCGAAAGCTTGGCGGCGGAGTGCTGCTGGCAAGTAGGGCTTAATAGCGCCGTTGAACTCGATGTAGCCGTCCAAAACCAACTGATACAGCTTAAAGCGGGGGCTCACCAGGAGGTGCGGCTACTGATCATCTGTGGCCTTGGGCCTCCCTGATGGCTCGAGCAGTAAGTGTGGTGAGTACCGCAACCATCTCTACGCGAGTGAACGCGTGGGCAACGACTTTGTCTTTTCCTGGTGTATAATCCAATCGTGTGTCGAATTGGCCAATGAAGTCTAACTGTCTATGGGGCGGGGCTTTGTCCAAGCGTATTGTCAGGGCAAGGTGAGTGGTCGATAGTCGGTGTCGACCGTGAAGTGCCTTCCCTCCAGAATGCGCTGAAAAAACTTAATTGCGGCGAAGACTGCCAAAAGCTCGCTGTCCTAGGTGGAGTAGCACAGCTCGGTCTCTGATAACTTCCTCGAGAAAAATCCCAGGGGTATCCAAGTACCGTTGTCCCGTTGCTGGTCCAAGGCTGCCCCAATGACAGTGCATAGTGCTAACTGGTGCGAGAGTGAAAGGAATCCTGCTGTAGTTGCTGTGGAGATGCTTTGCTTGCAGCTTGCAAAAGCGGCTTCAACGTTGGGTGTGCAAGTGATTTGGGATTTCTTGGTGCTACAACCCTTCAGCAGCTCTGAAAGTGGTGCTTGTAACTCGGCGACGTATGGCATGCAGCGGCGATAAAAGTTGAGCATCCCAAGGAAATGTCTTGGGAGCTGGTTGTCGGAAATCTGTCTCGCCTCCCTCGACCTGGCATTTATTCCAGTTTGGCTGGAGCTTACCAACTTGCAATATGGGAAGAAGTTGCTTGAGGTGACGCTGGTGATGGTCCTCGCTAGCCTAGAATACTAGGATGGCATCCTGGTAGATGCATACAAAGTCGAGCTTCCGCAGCAGGTGGTTGAGTGTCCGCTGCATGGTTTGGGCTGCGTTGTGTAGGCCGTGAGTTCTTGCTACGAATTCAAAAGCCGGAAGGGCGTGGTGACTACCGTTTTGCAGATGTCTTTTGGTGCTACCGGGATTTGATAAAAGGCCCACTGAAGGTCCATGACCGAGAATACTGAACCACTGGCCTGCTGGAGCATATTCTCGATAATGGGCAATGGGTGGCGGTCTGCTGTGGCAAGAGGTCGAGCTATTCGACCCGCAGTATATCATCACTGACCCACCAAGGGAGCGCGTGTGACGGCCGCCTGCCCCGTGCTAGACACCTGTGAGGAGCTTGTGTAGCTTGGCGTTGGGTGAATCCGTCAAGCAGGAGATGTCGGCCACCTCGGCGATTGTGAGGTGGTAACTGGTTAGGTCTCTTGTGACCTGATGCACTTGGAATCGGGACTCAACCTGGAAGAGCCACAGTTCCGGGCTAGCGCGCCAGAATAGTGGCAGCTTGTAGTAGCTGGTCGAATTGTCAGGCTTGACTTGCCGATGCTGGCTGGTTGAGCACCGACGATGCCGGCTGTTGCTCCTGTTGCGCAGCGAGGCGTTGCGCGCAGCATCATCGTCGTCTCGCCCAAGCACCATGTTGGTTCTCCACTCGGGGTCACCACTTTAGATGTCAACTTTTACTCTTTAAAAGTCAACTTTCACTCTTTTTATTGTTTTAGGAATAATAACTTTATTTCACTTATTGTAAATTAACAATACTTAACAGTAATTCAAAATGACTGACGCCATTTATGTTGACAATGCTACGGAGTACACTCGTGTACATCCGGACTCGACTAGTAGAAAGTTTGCCTAGGTTCTCTCAGGTATATTGGAATCTAGAGTAGCAAATTTTCCTTTTTCTTGCGGGAAGTTGCTTGCACCGCTGATGCGTGAACACGGCGGCAGGCGAAGACTTCTCGAGGGGCGAGGATCTGCTTGCGCCGTGAAGAGTGCGCTTGCATTGGGACATTCCATGCCCCCACATATGTGTCTACTTAGTTTTTTTACAAAACGCGGTCCTACATTCCCATTTCGTTGCTATTATATTACCTTTGTTCATTTAAAAAAAATTCTTCTTTTTTAAAGTTTCATGTGAGTTCAATCAATTCTTTGTTGAGATTTGCGTGACCTTATACTTTATTCTCCAAGCATGCACTGCTTAATACGTGTAATGCATACCCAATTAGAATTGAAAGTGAAATCCTGGTCAAATTTAATCCTGCAACTAATTAATGGTATTTATTTTAATGCAAACTTCAATATGTAAAGAATCTGGGGAATACCCATGAACTTTTTATAATCGCAGAGTTCAGTGACTCCAGCACTATCGTCTAACAACTTATATTTGGATCGTTAAATTTATCCTACAAAAACTCATCAGTATTTCATGTATTCTCCATCATCTCATTATTTCTGCTACCTGGTTACAAGATTTCGACCAGAACACGCTCTATCTTACACATTGGATCTTAACACATATCTTCACATCTTTAACCCATTCACAGGTGAACAACATCAAAATTTCCATATAATGTATTAACATACCGTGGAATATAGTAGTTTCCTTTCATATACGATGATTTTAACATTTTTTTATCGAACAAGAAATGTTATTCTTTCTTTCTTCAGCTTCTAGCATGCGTGAATATGGAAAATGAATGAGAAAAGGCGAAGAAAGAAAGAAACTGAAAAGTACTCGTAGTAAATGTGTGTAATCCGATTTTTATGGTTCAGTCAGCAATTATTATTATACAATGCGCGCACAACATTTCTTATTGTAATGCTTGACAATGAACTCGTTGCTCGTTGAAGAGTTTTGCGTAAGGAATTAGTGATGTAATTGAGTGTATTATTATTTATCGCTTAATGCTTACTAAGTGATGGTAAAGATGTGTATTGTTAGTACGTCGTTAGAATTGGTAATTTTAGTTGGTACTTGGTTGTAGGTATGGTAGATACATCGAACAAGCATGAAATTATTCACATCCCTTCGAGGTTTTCGAAAGTATTAAAAGCTTCCCGTGGGTCCATTGCAATTTAGGCGAGACAATTGCAACTGGATGAATCAACAGTATCTTTACTCAATCACGTTTTACCTAAATTTGAGTAAACATCATATATTTGATCAAGAATCATCTGAGTAAAAATGGTGTATTTAACGTGTACTTTTTTTTCCTTGTGTATCTTGACATTAGTTGTGCGTTTTGAAAGTTGATTTTGAAAAGATCTTGCCAAAACTTCCCTTGGAGTGGTTTTACATAGAGCTGGTGCGATCTAGCACCCTAGCTCCCTTCTATCTGTGAGCAAATATTTACTTACCGTAATTAGCGAGATCATACCATTTCGTTCTTATTTATATTATATGTAGTTAAAACAACTGCGGATAGTTAATAGGTTTCATTTTGGAGTGCTTGACGTCTTAGGATTCCCAGGGTAGTGTTATGATGTCAGTCTACTGTTCGAACAGTTTAAGTGCTTTGTCGCATACGTACTTTTCAACGGTTTCGATGCTGAAGTCCTTGTAAAGCGTGGGCCATATAGTAGTTTGTTTTTCAATCACATGTTATTTTGACACTGACAGCTCGGATTATTTGCTAATTGCTTTGCAGTTTGGCCATTAGAGCAGCTCGAACTGAATGCCGATTTTTCTAAAAAAAAATCATCTTTCCTGATGAGGTACATTTTCATCTCGGCGGCTATGTGAACAAACAAAACTGCCGCATCTGGGGCTCGCGATTGTCGCGAAGCCAATGCATCCTCACCGATTGTCGAGAAGCCAATGCATCCTCACCGAGTGACAGTGTGGTGTGGATTCTGGGGTGGCTGGATATGCTGTTTCGGTCAACGGGGAGCGCTACGGAGGCATAAGAACCGACTTTTTGTGGCCAGAGATTGAGGTTTTGAACTTGACTGACCTGTGGTTTCAACAGGATGGCGGGCCATGCCATGCAGTTCATCAAACAATCGATCTTTTGCGCACGAAATTCGGAAATCGTGTAATCAGCCGCCTAGGCGATGTCAATTGGCCGCCTCGAAGCTGCCTATTGGTACCGTTGGACTTCTTTTTATGGGCCACTGCGAAAGATCGATTTTATACGGAAAGTCCACAAACGATTCAAGCACTGAAATTGAATATTCAACAAACCATTGCTCAGATAGCGCCCAAAACCATCAATAATGTCTTGGGAAATTGGGCTGAGAGGATGGCCTACTGTCTCGCCAGTATTTCAGGATTAACGAGAAAGTTTATTCTTGCGAATAAAGCCAAAATATAAGAAAAAAAATTGATTTTTGATCATTTAATTGCATTTTTAAAAATAAATTTTTATTTCGCCCACCCTATATGCATCCGTATTTCTAACATACCATGGCACCTCACAGATCTTTCACATGGCTTTATTTTGTATGGATTGTAGTGCATTTTTGTTGGCCCATGTCGTCTGGTAGAAGACGGTAGTGCCATACAGGAGAGGCGGTTATATTATTTGCTTGTGGATCAGGAGACGGCTCTTCAATTGAGTCTTATGGCCTTAAGGAGTGGGTACAGTTGGGATAAGCTACCATAACAATGTCCTCGTTTGCTCTGTATGTGGTCGGTCTAGGCAAGTTTGCTGTCGAATGCTAGTCCTAAGTTTTTGGTTGTTCTTGATCATAGGAGGAAGGAGATAGCAGGATTGAACATAATATCCTCCCAGCCGTTAACTGCAGGGACAGCTTCAATTATAGATTGGTTCGCACTTTCACTTACGGTTTCTTTTTTTAAAAAACCAGCTTTCTTGAAACAGTTCTTAATTGTTTCTTGTGACACAAGATCCTAAGCTTCTTTACACATACGTGAGGTCAAGTTTCATTTTGAGAGAAGTGAAATCTCCCGTGAGAGTATTCTCAACGAATAAACGCCGGTGTTGGAGATTTTTTATTATGCCCCGATCCATAGGCTGAATGACTGATGTCATATTAGCGAGGAAAATATAGCTTTCACATTGTCCATAAGCGGCAGGCTTTTGTGAGCAGTTCAATTGTCAATAAAGAGTAAGATCTTCCGTTTTTCTTTTCCAAATTTTTCATTGATTTTCAGGAGCCACTTCTCAAAAAGAGCACTTATCATCCATGCTAGTGCACTAGATTCATATTCTACTGGTTTTGACTTTACGTTTCTGAAACAATGGAGACTAGCAAATTTACATATCATTAACAAAGGCAGTTTTTCAGAGCCATCCATGTTTGCTCCGGCCAAAAGCGTTACTATTTCCTTGCTAGGTTTCCCTCCATGACATTTCTTGTCTTTAAAAGCAAGCAGTTTATCAGGGGTACACTTGAAAATTAAGCCCGTCTCGTCAATATTAAAAATGTTTTTGGGCTTCTTATCCTGGATCATCTCTTCTAATTCTTTCTTCCATTGCCCTGCTTTATGCTAATCAACACCACCACTTTCACCACAAATAGATTTAAAAGAAATTTTATTTTGCTCTTTGAAACCATCTAGCTATCCTGTGCTTGCTTTAAAATTAGTTTTCCCATTCCAGTGCCAAATTGTTGAGCTTTACCTCAGTTGAATTTTTTATTACGTGCCTGCTTAAACTATGTTAAAACACAGTTGTCTATATCGGGACCAGCTGGTGTTCTACACCTTTTTCGGTCATTTTCGTTCTCAAATTCACTGCCTAAAATCTTTTCTTTATATGTTAAATAAGTCGGCAATGAGTTAGAAGGGATTTCGAAGTCCCGAGCGATCTCCGATTACTTCTTCAGTCCCTTTCCCACTTTCCTAATCGCGGCTACCTGTTTAGTTTATGTTGTAAGTGATTTGTAAGTCCGCGAGTTTGACGATGACATCTTGGCTCAATGTTCGTTCAACAAAAAACAACAAATCTGATAAAATTAATTCTCACAAATAACGAGAACACCACGCGCACAACAAAAAACAACCAATAATGTAACATTCAGCCTCAAGCAAACTGAAACACTTTATGCACTATAGATAAATTGTTTGTTTGTAGGCGTTGGCAATGATTGCTCGGGTGATCGGAAAAAGAGGCAGTGAATAGGTACAAAAGCGCCTTCGTAAAGAAGGGAGGCTTTGACTAGGCCATCACGACACGATTGCCTCCCATGTTATTGTAAAACAAGCCCATGCAGCTCGTGGGGAATCCCCGAAGAAAGGAAAGAGTAAGGCTATCTTCGGGAGTTCCCAGAGTTTGTAACTGGCTCGTGGATACTTTCGGCGAGCAAAACACGTTGTTGTGGATCAGAACCAACTCTGCAATTATGATCACTTGATTCACATCTTTTTCCATTTTTCATTGAATCATCCCTATAATGTTTTATTTGTGCTTGTCCTAAAACGAGCGGCCGGCAAATCTTAGTAGGAATACTCTTGATTACGTTTCACATCAGCTTCCAAACGTTTCTACATAATGTCATGTGGTGTTGCGTCGCCTAATTGACTTGGAGGATATACCACCAAGGCCTTTAATTTCGCGGCCCAGCCTGGCGTTACTGGCGAATTTGCTTTTCCTCGCCGCCAAGTTGCGTCTGGGGATTCCAACTGGTGGCTCTCACACGAGAATGTATGGTCGATCAGTGATTAAATGCGTGCGCGGGCGGCGAATCTATGATAACTGCTGCGATGGCTTCCCGCTACTTTTTCTGTCGTCAATATCTGCCAGCAAGCAAAGGACGGTGAGTATGGAAAGACGAGATCCACTTGTGAATTAAATCTCAAGTTTTTCCAATCCGGTTGTTCCTCAAAAAAATCAAACAATGCTCTTCAATTTATCAGCGTCAAGGCAGTATAGAGCCGGAGAAATATGTTTCCAGGTTGAGGGCTGATGTACAAGTGGGTACTTATTAGATAACTCCAATTTGTACATTTACTAGATGTCGCAGAGATGACAGCATTCAGGGATGATCGACTTGGCAAATCTTGTAATGGCGTTCTGACGACATTTTAAGAAATACTCGAAACGGCACGAGGCGGATATCGAAGTTGGAATTTATTGTTTACAACTCTTACCTCTGGGGCCACTGGAAACGTGAACTTTGAACCCAAATTAAATTTCGACTAATAATCACCACAGCACTCCACCGTACACCAGCAAGAATACGGGTTCCGTGTCCGTTGCGAAAAAGTGATTGCTCCTAGCTTTGCCTGCGGCTGCGATGACCATCCCCCAGAAGACGAAGGCAATGAGGGCGGGGAGAATTTGCGAGTTCCTCGGCACAAATCTGCTGCAACTCTCCTCCCCCCCGGAATTCTCGCTGGCGACTCTGGCCGCTGCACTAATATGTCGAGTCCTCCTGAGTAGTTTTGACGGTTAATTTGAAAACTACGTAAACGTTACTTAAACAGCGAATTGAACCTTTTTTGCAACAGCAGCTTTCGATCTTGGTCCTAGATATGTCCTCCGGATAACGCTTGGTTGTGTTGGTGGAATTGACTCGGAGTTGTCAGCTGATTCAGGTGAAAATTCGAAAAACGCTGATTTAAGTCGATCGATATTGACGTTCGTTGCTTTTCCACGGATATCCAGGTTAAAAACGCTGTCGGAAATTCGTTGTAAAATTTTATATGGTCCTTCATAGGGGAGTTGAGAGTTCTTTATGGACGAATATTTTTCTTTGGTCGTGGCGTGTTATTGGCGTTGAACGGACTAGCTTCATTTGCTCACCAAATTTCTCAACAAAAAGACTCGGATCAGGTGGCATATCTCCATTAACTAAAAATCCTCCGGCGATACGAAGTGACGTGCCGTATACTAGCTCTGCGGAAGTTGCGCCGATATCCTCTTTCACACTTATACAAAGGCCGAGTAATACAGTTAGGGGGAGCCTGTTCCTGGTTATTGTGGCATATGATGGCAGCTTTCAGCGATCAATGTCACCGCTTAATAATTCCGTTAGCCGCAGCATGGCACGCCGTGGTTCGAGTCTTCTTGCAACCCTAACATATGGGTAAGTGACTGGAAAATCAAAGACTCAAATTGAGATCCTTGATCCGATGTCAGTATCCAGTGGCTATTACGTCTACTGTTATTGCTCGTATTGGGACTGCCCCGGGCCATCGCGTGAATCTATCGATCATGATCAAGACATAAGAGAAACCCTTGGATTTTGTTAGCGGTTCAACGATGTCGATATGAACATGGTTAAATCTGGAGCCTGGCATCTCAATCTGCCCATGTGGAGGTTTCCTATGTCTTCCAATTTCGCTACGTTGGCCTGAAAAACATGTACGTGCCCATTCAAGAATGTCTTTTGACATCCTAGGCCAAATATACTTTCGACACATCAATTTCTTCGTAACGCGTGCCCTGGGATGTGATAATCGATGCATTATTTTGAAGATCTTCTTCCTTAATACTTTGGGAATGTATGGTCGGATTTTGAGTGTTAACATGTTGCAGTATAGATTAGTATCGCTGTTGTCACTCGTAGTTTTCTGAAAAACTAGGGCCGTTTCCGAACGGAGAAGCTGTTCAAGTTCATCATCATTGCCTGAGCCAGTTCCGCAGAAGTCACAGCAACAGGTAGTCTGGTTGCATTAATTCGGGACAAGGCATCTGCCGTTACATTTTCGTCATCAGCGATGCAGCAAATATTTGTTAATATTGTCCAATGAAATCCAGTCGTCGCAGCTGTCTCAGACTTGCTTTGTCAGCTTTCTGGTCGAAAGCGAATGTTATCGGTTTGTGGTCGGTTTTAATTATCAGCGGACGTCCTTCGATCATATGACGGAAGAATTTGACTGCGCTGTAGATCGCCTGCAGCTTCCGATCATATGTGCTATATTTTCGTTGAGGATTGGAGAACTTTTTCGAGAAAAATCCAAGCGGTTCCCAAGTATTGCTGTTGAATTGTTCAAGGATAGTGCCCATCGCAAAATCCGAATGGCCAGTGGTGCGTTCTCGATCGGATGTCGTAATAACGTTGCATTTGCTATTTGCTCCTTACATTCCTGGAAAGCAGCTTCCGCCCGAGAATTCCACATGATTTGTCAGTTGTCGTTTTTCCTGCCTCCAACAAGGTATTTGTGAAGGGGTGCTTGAATTTGCGCTGCGTTTTTCAATGATTTCCGATAGAATTTTACTGCTTCTAGGAATGGTCGGAATTTCATTATTGTTGCTGGTTTTTTCAAATCCAAAATAGTTTGCACTCCGACAGGTAGAGGTTTGATGCCTTGTTCGGCTGCCGGTGTACCTAAAATGCATTTCGCAACGTTAATTGACAGTCCATAATCACGAAGTCATTCAAAAATTAGTTGCAAATGTTCACGGTGCTCATCGTGCAATTTAGACGCTACTAAAATGTCGTCAATGAAGGCGGAGCAAAAGTCCAATCCTCGGAGAACATGGTCGATATACCGCTGAAAAGTTTGTGCATCATTGTAGAGGTCGAATGTCATTACTTTGAACTCAATCCAAAGGGAGTTATGACGGCTGTCTTCGGGATGTCCTCGGGTGCGACTGGAATCTGATGGTACGCTTTTGTCAAATCTACGGTTGAAAACGCTTTGCAGGCACTCAGTTTATAAGTGAAATCGCTTAAATGAGCGATTGGATATTTATTGGGAACGGTGATGGAGTTCAAGCGAAGATATTGACCACATGGTCTCCATTGGCCGATCATTTTTCGCACCAGGTGCAATGGGCTTACCCACGGGCTGCTTGACGGTTGTCATATGCCCCCTTGAAGCATGTATTGAAATTCGGTTTTCACTTCACGAAGCTTTGCGGGAGTTAGACGCTTCGCTCTTTCAGCAACTGGTGGGGCTTCGTCAGTATGTGATGGTAGACACCGTGAGCCATAACTTTCCTCTTATCTGCTGGGATTGTTATGTCAACGAATCCCCTGAGTAGTTCGTGGTATGGCTAGCGTTATCGAGCTTTGCGATACACGGTAAGTTCGTGTTTCCATCGATGATTTTCCTTCTACGCATATCCACTATGTTGCAAATAATGCGATGGCTTCTTTCCGTCCATATTTCGCCCTTGAAACAGGCGCCTCAGTTTCGATTCCCTTGACTCTGCAAATGCTGCCAATATGCGCTGTTTAACGGCGTCATATTTATTTTCTTGTGGTTGATTCCTCGCGATCGAGATGACGTGCGGCAATATTTCCGCCTCGACGTACTGTATAACGCATCAAAATTTTATTTCTTCCTGCGTTATATTGTGAGTGTGAAAAGTGGCCTCCACTTGCTCGAACCGAAATTCCGGGTCCACTTTATAAAACGTGGGCAATTTAGCGATGCGCCTTGCTTCCACATACAGATTCGCGCGCGATCGGTGGCGAATTGATTGGTGTTTTCGACGTTTTTGGCATACTCGTTAAAACATCCGTTCCGGGCGCCATTTTGAAAAGTTTGCTAGCGTCACTTCCCTACTTTCACGAAAACACAACGGTCACCACTGTGCGTATCCACTACACACTAATATAAATTGCATTGAACTCGAGTTTGATAATAAAGTTATATTAACAAAACAAATAATGCGTATAAAAAATATTAAGATGCGTTCTCAATGGCGGTCAAATGGGGAGAGAGCGTAAAACATAGAAAAAATGTTGAAAACACTGCGATTGTCGATCTTTACAACGGGTACATTCAAGAACACTGCTATTATCGATTCTTAAATGGCTACATTCAAGAACACTGCTATTGTCTATCTCATTTTTGCACATAAAACATGTGTGGCAGGCAATGGCTTCCTCTTCTGGGCAAAACCGGCGATCGGGGGACAGTGACTTGTATAGGTAAGACTGAAAACAGACCTGTCCACTCAAAAGCTGGGTCAAATAGAAGTCAGTCTCAACGTGACCTCGATTGACCCAGGGTCTTACATTCGGAGTATGGTACGCAGTGTACCCTTCCTTCGTGCAATTCACCCAAAACTGATTCCAATCGGTGAGTAAGCGCTATGTCTCCTCGCGGACAACCGTCTCCCTCGTGTCCTCGCTTCGCTGTTAGTGAATAGCGCAGTACTCTCTAGCAAGGATCGCAACAGGTATCACGCCTGCAATAACTCTCATCGCCGAATCAGAAACTGTTACATATGAAGATGCAATCTTCAGTGCTCCTCTTTTGTGTACCAAGCGTTTTCGGTATACCTCTTTACTGAGAGCTTGCCCCAAATTTCTGCTACAGTACTCATCAAGAGGCGTCTTCTTGATGAGCTGGGTACCTCTACGTTGGCCATAAATCGGCTCAGAGCCGATACTCCCGAAGCAGCTTTCTCAGCCGTTGCCCTGATTTGCTCACAGAAACTCATCTTCGTGTCGATCAGTAGCCCAAGATACTTTACCGCTGGCTTCGATTCGATAAGTATGTACCCCAACACTGATCATCCTTACTCTAGGGATTCTCTTTTTGGCAAGATGACTACTTTCGTTTTCTCCAATGCTAGACTGAACCCACGAGCAGTCATCTAGTCTCTAACTCGGCGCATTAGCATACCTAGCCTAAATTTCGCATATTCAACGGTGCATCTAGCGCCTAGAGCCACAACATCATCCGCATAGCTGATACAGCACGACTCGTCTAGCATCTCCAGTTTCAGTAGCCCGTCATTAGACACGTTCTACAGGTCTGGGCCAAGGACAGATTCCTGGGCAACACCTGATGTAACTTCCATCCCCTGTTGGCCCTGTGACGTGTCATCAAGCAGGCTTCGGTCTTTCAGGTAGCCTCTCAGAAGCAGCATTAGATATTCTGGAACTTGAAAAGAGCTTTCCAGCGTACCTTAAACATCTAGCGGAGTTGAAGGCGTTCCTAATGTCGAATGTCACTAACAGGACGATCCGTCGCTTAGTACGCCTATATGCCTCTGCCAAATGGACCATGCTTGAAACCTTTGCAATCACATTAATGGTGGAACATCCTGCTTTCAGGCCAGACTGCTTTCTTTAGCACTTTTCCAGCGCATCCCTTTGCTGATCAGCAAAAGCCTTTTTATTGGCAAAATATGTACAATTTTTCTTTAGAAATCTTCAAAGTAGTCCCCATTGGAGTCGATAACATGCTGATACCGGATATTCCAATCCCCGAACGCTCCCTGGAAGTCGGCACCTCGATGCTGTCTAGAGCCCTCGTCGTAGCACGTTGAACGTTTTCCAGAGTCCCGAACCGCGTCTCCTTAAGGTGTCTCTTGATCTTGGGGAACAGAAAGAAGTCCGCTGGTGCCATATCCGGGCTGTAAGGAGGCTGTGGCAACGTTGCCCTCGACTGTTTGGCCAACTGCTCGGTGACGAGCAGGCAGGTGTGCGACGGAGCATTGTCATGATGGAGGATCCACGAATCGGCAATCTCCGGACGGGCTCGGCGAACCCGGGCGGTTAGTCGACGGAGCACCTCTCTGTAGTACTGGCCGTTTACATTTTGGCCGGGTAGCACAAACTCTTTGTGAACAATACGTTTCACGTCAAAGAAAGCAATGAGCATCGATTTCACCTTCGATTTGCTCATGCTCGCTTTTTTCGGTCGTGGTGACGCCGATGTGTGCCAATCCGAACTCTACCGCTTTGTCTCAGGATCCTATTCGAAAACCCACGTCTCGTTTCCTGTAATAACATGGTTAAAAAACTCTAGACCCCCACCACCACTACAGCACCAGATACCGGTTAGCAGACGCTTTGACGGCGCACGGCAGGCTCAGTCCGGTTACATATTCATCATGCCAGCTGCGAGCCTTACTATTGCTTATCAATTTGTGTAGGCGTTTCCTGGGCGACTGATATTCTGCTACCCGGTTGCATGCCTCTTCAAGGTTCCGTGCCTGTTGAGCCTCACGCCGAAGCTTGTGACACTCTCTTCGCTATTTTAGTCGACCACCAGTATACTGGAGGCTTGCCCTGCCGGGGTTTTCGATGGGTCATAGAAGCGTTGCAAGCAGTTGCGATGATGCTCATAGTTGACTTAATTACGTCTTGAGCTGCCAGTTCTTCTGTCCCTTGCGGATCACACCGCAGCGGAGCACCTGCCTAGAGCACCTCGACGATGTCCATCCTTCCAATACTTCGCCCAAGTGTAGAAGTTCGAGAGCACGGATGTCGGAAGACAACATCACGGATCGCAAGCAGAATATACTGATGATTACTGGCTGAGTAGTCCTCTAATACTCTTCAACGATGCATCCTTCTTACTAAGGACTCCGAGGTGAATGTCACGTCGGTATGGCTCCTTCGCAGTCAATACGACGGAAAGTCTGTGAATTTATGGTACTTAGTACGACAGGGGCCGTCCTAGCCGCCATCTCTAGGACCGGTTTTCCCCGCGGAATTGTTAAATGTATGCCCCATTCGATTGCTTTGGCGTTGAAGTCACCTCCAACGCTTTCGAGACAGCATCCTCCAAATGATACCGGTTCGGTCGGCGTTAGATTTACAAAGAAGATGGTCCCTGAGCACCGCAAAAACACGAAATCATTCCCCCGTCCACAGCGGATGGCGGCGGTATAAGTTTCATCAGGATACCATGGTGGAGATCTTTTATCGTGGTGTTGCTAACTCAGCAGTAAAAAGTCGGCTTTCATATCCCTCGCAAACTCCTCAAGCAGATTTTGGGATTTTTGAACTACGGTGTAGGTTTAGCTGCAGGATGCAGGTCATCAAAGCTTTAATTTTGCCTTGACTAGGGCTTCCTGGAAAACCCGACGTTATGCTGATCATAATACATTCCAAAGGTCCGGTCTTGGGTCAGCATCCTTGCGAAGAATATAGTGTGTCGCCTTTGTACACTCTTTTCATTTATGTCCCGTTTCACCGCAGTTGTAACATAGGGAACTCCTATGGGGTCCTTTGCATTGTTGGGCGATGTGACCGTAGCCAAGGCATTTGAAGCATTGAAAGGCAGCACTCTGGTGAAGAGTGCTGCCTTTCAATGCTTCAATGTATCCTACAGACGTAGTCTTCGGGCCTTGCATTTCCCCTGATATCTCGCAGCACTTCTGCCAAGGATCGGCCATCTTTAAGTTTTACGAGCAATGCCTGCTTCTGAGGTCTTCTTTTTTCTCTCCTGTTTCGTCTCAGGTTTTTTTTTCTAGTTGGCCATCCATGCGAACTTTATTTTCTGGCACTTTTTGAAGCATTTTCTTTGTGGCTTTCTTTGCTCCTTTTGTCAGCACTGTCTGAAACCTTCAATCTAGTGTTCTGTATCCATCAATTGCCTCTTGCTTCCTTCTTTTATCCTGGTCTCCTTCGATTGGATTGGACGCTATTCTTTTATTGATGTTTAATGGTGGAGCTTTCTGCTCGCGCCCTTTAGGCTTAGCCCTCAGCGCTTCTTTAGCATTCTGCTCTTCTTCGGCCTTTAACTAGCTCTTCTGGTAATACCCTATGCGGTCTAGGAGCTCATCTAGTTCAAGGAGCCTATTCTTTACTCCTTTGCAGACTTTTGATGAGTCGCATATAGATTTCACTCTTTTTAGAAGATCTTCCGCTTTTCGGATTGGCCTTTCTACGTGATGTCACTGGATGGCAATTGCACTTTGTGCCCTCTTTTCTTGGGAGAGGCTATCGAGTTCCGTTTCTAAAAACAGTATTTCCGCCACATTTTCGAGGTGGCCGTGAAATCACACAACAGCGCTTTACTGTCTGGTCACTCCTTTCTTTTCTGCCGTGATGACTTTCTGGACTTCAGGATGATTTGTTGGTTTATCGGGATTTAAGACCCTTGCCTCAGTCGCTTTAGTAGCGGTCGCAGCAGTAACCATCGAATTCTTGATGTTGATTATATTTTCCCCGACCGCTCGAACATCTGGCGCGTCCCGCAGAGTTTCCCGCTGTTCTTTTTTAAGACGTTCTGATGTTCGCATCATTTTTTGCTGGTCCGAACGCCGCAGGAATCTCAGTATGGACAAGACCGTCTGCTAATATCCATTTATCGTCCGTCTTTACTGTCATTGTATTCATCGTCGTTTTTGTCATCGTTAGTACCGCTCCTGATGTGATGTTAACACTGTGGCTGCAGCCGCTGATTGCGTCGTCATTGTTGTTATTTTTGCTTCCTTTTTGTGGATATTTTGACTGTTTTTAAGGTTTTTAGTTGAAATTGCTCCAGTTTCATTGACCCTCGGCACACCATATAGTATCTACATTAATTCCCCATTCTATATCAAAGCATGAGATTTAAAGATGTCGTTTTTGTTAACTAACCATTTTTGTTGTAAATTAAACGACAGGGAAACATCAGAGGATATTGAAATGCAGAGATATAGAAATACATTGATATTAAAATACAGAGATATAGAAATAATTTAACTGATTGTAATGTAAAAAAACAATGAATTGACGCGACTCGTCGATTAAATTTCTTTGTGATATCTAACTTAAGCCATATGTTTACAATGACGTGCAGGAATCTACAAGAAATTACTAACATTCATGAAATGGAGCCTATTAATGCGCAATTAACAGTCAACTTTAAGTGGCAATTTAGATTTCCTGTAGTTGTCCGAAGTTGAAAATTATTTCTTCTATTATTTGCAAAGCCTTAAATTACTTCTAAAATTTTTTAAGAAAGAAATTTTAAAAACTCTTACAATAAAAATAAATTTATCATCAGATTCTACCAAAATATGGGTTAATCATTCCAAACTTACCATAAAAAATCTTTCCCAAAATAAACTTACATATCTTGCTAATGGATCAATTTACACGCATGCCATATATAAATCGCTCAATCCGAATCATTTCTTGAAGAAACATGAATTCATGATTCACATCTTATACCAAACATATGTTGAACACATTTAACGTCAATTAAGAAGTTGGAGTAACTCCGCACATGTAGGTACGTTAATCAAATTATAAACACAGTTGTGTAAATATGTATTAATTTTTGTTAAAAAAATTCATACGAGTATGAGGTGATTATCAGATAAATGATAAATATTTTGTTGATTGCCATGATCGTTATTTCATAAATAATAAGTTTGAAAATGTTTAAACTCGTGCCACTTGTAGAGAACGTGACAAAAAAAAATTGTTGTATTCGTAATAACGGTTGAACATATTAATTGTGATCTATGATGAAAATTGATTAGTTTATAATTATTTTTATGCTTGACAAACATTTAAACCAAATTTTGAATTGGCTAGTATTTGATTTTAAAAACATTTTTTCTTTTGTTTTCAGATGAACGTCTGTCAGGAAAGAAGAGCATCAGCGTAGCTAGTATCTTATGATGTATCATCATAGCTAAGTAGCTACACCGTTAAATTCGTAACGAGTCGAATCGATTGGGTTTACATGTACTACTTTCTGAACTTAAAAAAAAAATTTAATTGAAAAATGGTCAATAATTTCACAGCAATAATGAGTTGCTACAAAACGAACCAAAGGTTGCTAAGATATTGGATGCACCTTGATAATATACACAACAGTACAATTAACAAAAAATTAAACAGCAAAATTGAAATTAGATAAATATTTATCACATTAGCGTGTGTATTTACTAATAACAATTAATCAAAGCTCTTCGAGCAGATCTCTCTAAACTTGCGAATAATTTGATAAATGCTAAAACATATGCCTACTGGCCCCACGTCCGGTCAACAACGTCCAACGACGCGGGGCCTTGCGCATACTAGGCCAGCACAGCCCCTCAATGTTTCAACCCTTTCGACGGCAACAACGACAACATCGTGTAATGGTCCCGGGCCAGGACCTCCAAAACTTATAGCGAACGGTGGCCCTCGGATGTCATCTGTATTGAATACAGCACCGATTACACCTATACATTCGCCCACTAGTAATAACAACAACAACAATAATAATAGTAATAGTACGAGTAATAATAGCAATAGCAACAATAACGTTAATAGTAATAACAATAATATAAATTTGAATAGCAGTACAGCGCTTAATACCAAACATCGTGTTGGAGCACGAGAAGCTTTAACAAGTCTTGGACTATTATGTTTAGGTGAGTAAATTTATTTATTCTGAATATTCTTTTATTTTTTGCGTTTTTTATTTTTAATCACTTCAAAATCAAATACAGCAGGGGCGTTCTACAGAATTATCATTACAATGTGCTAGAAAAATGAAACGTTGAAAGTGCTTTGAAACAAAACGCTCAAGAGTGTCAGTTAAATTTGCTATTCTTAAATGTTTTGAAATATCCCACTGAGTTTTAGGGTAAAACTTGTTAATTCTTAATCATAGTAGACTTTTAGTTGCTTAAGCGCGCCATCCACTTAATAGATTTCCCCAGAAGCTAAGCTTCGCACACAAACCAACCACGCGACTTTGGGTGTTATAAATTTTGTTTTAAGCTAGTTTTTGAATGGTATTGAGAAATCTCAACGATTTTAAGGTCATTAGGCTAGTTAACATATCTACATTTATTCTCTGACGATATCCAGCTGATACAGCAATTGTAGTCGCTAAATGTAAAGAGCTTTATGAAAAAGATACGGGGCAAAATCATACAAAAAAATGCTGTAATTATTAGGGAATCGAAAAGATTATATAAAGCGAATGTTTTTTTTATTTTTTGATATTTTTCAAAGCTTGAAATTACAGAAGTGTTAAAAGTTTACCAAATTAATGCATTATTCTGGATATTGATATAGATCTAGTTAGATATTTAGGTTTGACAGATGTACAATGTAACTTGACGCTTGAAGGTGGCGGCTAAATTTAGGCAGTACAGTGCAATAGGATCTTTCTGTAATGTCAACGAAAAGATCGCATGCAATTTTTTGTAAATGTATAAGCGGAAGCTATGTAGATGAATAGTTCCCGGAACTGCACAATCGCCTATCATGCAAAGGGGTAAGAATCTCTTGTATTAGCATGAAAAGTGAATTTGGGAGTCACTGGGTTGCCACACGCCAAAATGGATTTTCTTTTCATGCTTTAGGGTAATCGTTACCAATTGTCTCCAAAAGAATACCTAGTGGCCTCACAAGCATATCTTAAAGTAGTGCCAGCATAGGAGCAATGCTTTCGATAGAAGAAACATATTCAACTAACCCTAGACCGCTTGGTGAATGTAGGCAGGGCAGGAAAAGCAGAATGAGTGACGCGATGGTATCACATGCTATGCAGAAAAGCAGAGAAGTTTAACGAATCTGTATTTTATGCATCGTTAGAGTGCCCTTTACTTTTATAATATGTAATGTGATATTTTCCCCAGAAAAAATAAATAGCAGTGATTTAGAAAAGGTCCTGGATATTTTGCAATACAATCTCCTACTATCAACTCATTTATAACCATGAAATGGACAAGGGCATAGGATACCAGAAAGACGCGAGTGATTCAAACATTTCGACGAGCTTTCAAGGCTAAGGTCCTATCAGCACCTTTAGGTGAAAAACCACTGATAAGGACAATTCATCTTGTTCTTCATCTTTTTTGAAGCATTATAGCCCCTTTTGGGCCATCTTCCTGCAAATAGCGCCTCCAACTACCTCCGTCCATTGACCGCATCTTCGAATTTCGAGATCCGAGCAGCGATGTACTATCTTCATCGAGCGAGTCAGACCAGCATTCCCTCAGTTTCCCCACTGGTCTTCACTCTTCAATTCTCCCAACTAACACTTTTTTGGGTATCCGTTGTTCGTCTATACGATTCACGTGGCCAGCCTATTGCAGTTTTCTCAGTCATACAATTGTTGAGACCTCCGGCTTGTCAAAAATTTCATACAGCTCATGGTTGTATCGAGTCCGCCATTATTTCCGTCTAACTTCACTTCAATTATTCAACTCAGGACCCGTCATTCGAAGGTATTCAGTCTGTTTGCGGAAGCTAGGGTACGATGTGCTAGGGTGCTTCACACCCATAGTATAGCACATGTTTTACCACAGATTTGTACACTTGGCGCTTTGTTTGCCGATGCGTACGACTATATCCGCCGTGCGCACTCAGGGGGTGGTCATGAACACGTCTAATAAGATCGATGGTCAATTCTTCGGGCACCCATAACTTCCACTGTTCCTCTTCTTGTATGGGGTCTCCGGATGGAAGTCCCATCCGCTTGTATATAAATCCCTCCGTCACGCGTAGTTCTGGCAGCTGTGATAGCTGGCTCTGAATAGTATGCATCAGCTGAGTGTAACGTGCCGACTTGAAGGCGGGATGGTCCAGGTCGATCAATAGGGGGCTGTCGTCCTCCTGGGCCAACTCAGCTCCTTCCGGGGCAAACATCTTCGATAAGGTGTCCGGTACCACATTTTGGCTTCCTTTCCGATGTCGAAACGTAAAGTCAAAAGCCTGCAATTTCAAGGCCCATCTAGCCACACCGCCATGGAGGTCAGTTCGGGGGAGCATGATCCGTAACGATTTCGAAGGGGTGTCCCTCCACATATGCTCGAAAGCATTTCACCGCCAACGCCGCCGCCAAGCATTCCTGCTTCGAGACCGTGTAATTCCGCTGGGTCGGGTTCAACTTTTATGACATAAAGGCTATAGGCATCTCCTGGCGTCACATTGGATTGAGAACGGTTTACCAAAGTCCGGGCTATGTAGTACGAGGGCTGTTGTCAGACTCTTCTTTGGCTCTTCAAAGGCTCGCAAGCTGGGCCCCTCCCAGACGAACTTTCATCCCTTACGCAGCATGTCGGTCAAGCGTGTGGTGATGGTTGCGTCGTCACGTACGAATTGTTGGTACCATCCGCATAAGCTTACGAATCGGCGGAACTGCTTGGTGGTGTTGGGCAGTGGAAAAGCATCAATCGCTTGTGCATTGTCTGGGTCGGTTTTGATGTTGCCATGGCCAATGATGTGACCTTAATACTTAGCCGCCGCCATTACGAACTGACTCTTCTGTATGTTGATGGTTAACCCTGCTTTCCGGATGTGTCTCGGTTATAAGCAGTAGGTCGTCCAAGTATACGAAAACTTAGTGCCGTAAATGCAGTGGTTTCATTTTATCCATAAGGCGCGTCATCGTTTGAGGGGCATTACATTGTCCAAATGGCATGGTCATAAATCGGTACAGTGGGCGTCCAGGGACCCTGAAGGCTGTCTTCTCTTTTGAGCCAGAATCTAAAGGAATTTGCCAGTAAGCGTCTTTGAGGTCCAAGCTCGTAATGAAATGGGCTTTAGGTAATCGACTCAAGATACCCTCAATCAACGGTAGAGGATATGCGTCCTTGACAGTGACGGCATTCAAGCGTTGGGCATCTAAGCATAACCGGACTTCGTTCCGCTTAACCACTGAAGTGACCGGTGAATCCCATGCGCTCTGGGATTCGTCGATCACGCCTAGTGCTAACATCCGATCAACTTCGGCATACAACGACTTTTCCTTCGGCGGAGGTATGGCAAAATGTCTCTGCTTGAGGGGCTTAGCATCCCCCACATCTATTGTGTGAAACGCCAAGGTTGTCCGGCCGAGACCCTCTTTCTTATGCGATGGAAAAGCCGATATATTGGAGTCATGTCGCAGTTGTTGATTCGCATCCAGTGCATGTCGAAGTGAGTGAGAAGTTGGGTTGGGAAGTCGCGTCATTGACAGTGGCAACAGAGTCCAGTATCGTGCTAGAAAATAGTGCCGGGGCCAAATTAAATTTTAGGACGAAGTCCACCCCTAGGTAAAGGTTCTGTGTCAGTTGGGGTATAATGTAGAGTTTCAGGGACTTGAGCACCCCTTTAAAGGTGACATCCGTCGAAGTTCGCCCCCTACGGAGTGACGAGTTCCGTCCGCCGTGCTTAACCAGGTAGTAAAATGCTGGATTTGATCTGCGTGAGTCGTCAGGACCTCCTCTGCGAAATCGGCTGATATGCAGTTCACACTGCCCCAGCGTCAATCAAGCCTACCAGTTTTGCAGGATGTGTACTGACGCGTATGAGCGATCGTCATCCTTCAATAATTCATCTCAGTGTATCGCCCGCAACGTCTTCCTCGACTGCCTGGTTCTTCTCCAGAAGCTCCGCATCCGACGCGTGGCTCGCTTTCTTCGCGGAGGAGTGGTTATAATCATCTCTTGATTGAAGATGCGCTGACGAGTAGCTAGATAGTCCTGAAGTCTAACATGAAAGGGCTTAACATGCCAGGAAACTTTCGTTTCATTACCATTCCCCTGAACGTCCGGCTCGGCAACGCGTGACGTCGGCTGCGAAACTTCAGGAGAACTTTGTTTGGCGGTGCGAATCAGCAAAGTTGAGGTCGTATCTGGAGCTTGATTGCACATAGCAATAGGTTCAGTTTCTATTCGTTCGGGCTTTAGGAGTGCCGATGGGTAGTTGCGGCACTCGCTAGCAAGTTTTTTCGCAACTTAGAATCTGCGCAATCTGGGGTATACGTGTCCGCTTTTCCGCAACGGTAACAGAAGATCATCAGTTCTGCTGGACATGCAGAGAACCGGTGCTCCGGTTGTCAACAGATCGTCGGACTTGCAACTACCACGACGGAAGGTCAGTCAGTAGCTAGTTCGAACTCACGATCCAGGGAGACTCCGCTCCTCGGGACATGTGTCGGCTCCGTATCTACGTGATCAGCTGTTACTAATTCTGCAGTGTGGTTGCTCCGATGATTAGGTCCCGTCATGCGAGCTTGTGAACGAAAGGTTCCTCGCCGTTCATCTAGCCGTTCTTGTCTACGGGCATGGAGGCGTAAGCCCTGTACGGTGTATATCGGCACATGGAAAAGACTGTTTTGAAGCTCCCAGTGCATGTTCTCCCTGATGATTTCCGCCAGTTCGTCCTCGAGCATGGGTGTTCATAGCCGAGTGCTTAGGCGTAGTATACTGGTCAAATGGTTCGTGGGAGCCTTGCTAGCGTTTCTGTAGTTGTTCACGCAGTTCTTTTTCAGTGAGGCCGTCATCAAAGTGGTTGCGAAAAGCTGCGCAGGAGGAATTCCAATCGGGGCGTGCTAAAGATTTTTTGAAACTCTAGTACCATTCGGCAGCATCCCCACTGAATAAGAGGTGTACATGGCGAAGAAAAGCCGAGAAGTCGCCTCCCAGCGTACTGGTGACTAGAGCTTGAATCTAGAACAGGAACCTATCCACTGGTGTCACCAAATTAAAGCCGGTGAAGCTGAGTCTCCAACTCTCCATTATGCGAGGTGTTGGGTCTCGGGCTGGAGTCGCGAAATCCTCGGGGGAATTCGCATCATTGGTAGGCCTGCCGTAAGGAACTAAGTCGTGCGTTGTCGGTATCAATGGGAGTGCGGAACTGTACCGAGGTCGATACTCTAGGGCTCTGGATTCATTCCCGAGCTCCCTCGGGGGAGATTCCAATCATCAACCAATCTAGAGGTGGGCATAGCTGCACTTGGATTTGGTTCCCAGCCAGGTGGAGTTCTTGCGCGGCTGGGATGCTGGCTGCTCCTGAGGTGGAAATCTTTCTCCGTGTGTCCGATCCTGTCGGACAGCCCTTGCAATAAGGACAAAATTTTGTCATTGAGCGTGTTGTTTGAATACGCTGTTGTGGCATTTGCCGGTGCTCCGGCAACTGGAGCTTCTCCGCCCACGGCTCCTTGGTTGTCCAACAGCAGTTGTATCTGTTCATTAGTCCGGGGGTCTTTTGCCACTGCGCCACGCATAGGGGTGTCCATTCAATCGAGCGTCTGCATAAAGGACAGAGATCGGATGTTTGCAAGAGCTACTGGACAATCTCACACAGGTTACGCCCTCTACGACGTCCTCGTAACAGATCCCGCAGTAGGCTGGTTGTACCGTTTTAGAGCGGGCCCCGTGTTTCTCTGGAGTCCGCTTCACTTTCATAGTTGGTGCCGTAATGGTAATAGCAAATATAAAAAAGAAAAACTGCTCCTAACTACAAAAAACTTATCAATATTGTGGCCAATAGTGGCAAACTAATGTTATCGATAAAAAAATCTCTTTCCTTTCCAGTAGCGCCTAATCTTCCATAGGGAAATGAGAGCGAATGGTGGTCTGCCGAAAAGAGGGTGCTCCTGGCCAATTTTAAAAATTGTCCCCAACTCCATTTATAGGATTTTCCAATAAGAGGTGTTATTATGATATTAAAAGAGAAATTCCTCTTCTTATTACAAATGATCAGATGTTTATTTCATTATGAAGAAGGAGATATGTAGTTAATAGTGGAAAATAACATCAGGCAAATGACCACCACACCCACGCTTGCAGGACCATATCCTTTTCTTGAAATTTTCCATAACCAAATCGCAAAGTGGTTGCCCTATGCCCTCGATAGCCTCAGGAATTCCATCTTTGAGGTCTTGAATCGACGCTGGGCTATTGGCTTAGGCCTTCGCTTTCACGTGGCCCCAAAGGAAGAAGTCGCAAGGTGTTAAATCATAAGTACTCGGTGGCCAATTGTGATCACCTCTTCGATAGATAACACGGTCGGGAAACTATTCCCGTAAAAGATCAATGGTTACGTTGTTTGTGTGGCACGTAGCGCCGTCTTGTTGAAAGTAAACGTTGTCCAGATTAATACCATCGAACTCCGGCCACAAAAAGTCATTAATCATCTCTCGATAGCGCACTCCATTTACCGTAACTGTTGCTCCAGCCTCATTTTCGAAAAAGTAAGGTCCAATGACTCCGCCGGACCATAAACCGCACCAAACAGTCACAAGTTGAAGATAGAGAGGCTGTTCAGCAATAACTCTTGGATTTTCCGAGCCCCAGATGCGACAATTTTGCTTATTGACGAAACCACCGAAGTGGAAATGGGCCCCATCACTCAAGATGATTTTTAGATGGAATTCCGGATCATTTTCATGCATTTCAAGGACCCAATCAGCAAAGACACGACGTTGTTGATGATGAACCGGCTTGAGTTCTTGTGGTAACTGAGCTTTATAAGCCTTAAGACCCAAATATTTATGCAAAATACGGTGTAACGACGTTTGTGGAATGCCTAATTCCAAAGAACGACGAAGAATGGACAAACCTGGGTTTTCTTCAACACTTTCGGCTACAGCAGCAATATTCTCGGCTGTTTTTGAGTGACAAGTGACGTCACATCACTAAGTTGTCCCAACAGCTGGAAATTTCCATTGATATCTGTATTGCGGTCCGAAAAGGTGCTTCATGGCGACCAAAAAATGTTCGAGTGTTACGAACCATCCCTGCCAAATTTTCACCATTTTGATAGGGGATTTTATTAATTTCAGTGCGTTGTTGAAGGGTGTATCGTTCCATTTTTATTAATGGCGTAGTTTTTACTTGTAAAATGTCAGTCAGTGACAGCTTTAAAAGTGACATCTACCAAAATAGCGGGCTATTCAAAATAACACTTCTTATTGGAAAACCCTTTACATTACAAAAAAATCGTTTCTAATATACGAGGTGAGTGATAGCATCACCGTAACGAGTTTTGTACGCGGTCAAAATTCCGACGCGTGGAAGCACTCCGGGCTTCGCAACTCCAGCATACGCCACCGAAAGTCATACCGAAACCACTCATCTATCACACATAAAAAGATGAATAGAATCCTTCCGCGATGTAAAGACAAGGTAACCTTCTATTTTCTTGAGAGTCCAGGCAGATAGGAGGAACCCATCTGGCTGACAGTTCCCATCAAGAAAATAGAAGGTCCTTATAGGTTTTACCCTGGGACAACACATCGGAAGGATTCTGTCGCGAGAAAAAAATAAATAAAACAAAAGAGAGCAGAGGCTACAACTCACGTGAAGTGACTGAATGGGTGTATAACACAATTCCACTACTCCCGTCCGTGGGGGCTCAAGTACCGAGGTATCTTACATCCTCCGTGAAGGAACAATCGTCAGAAGACGCAAATCTTTTACCCCTTTAGGGTGTTTAGGTCCCAAGTTGGGCGCCATTTGTAATGATTTTCATTTAAATACGCTCGAACGAAATTTGAGCCGACCTCTCATCGGTTCAAGACGTAACGTCTTGGAACGTGACAACGGACTGTACCCTTCAGGTCAACAAGTCCGGACATCCTTAGTCTACTCCGGGGTGGCTGCTGGCTAGCTAGCTAGTTCGGAGAGGGGTTCAGTCGCGGGTCTTACGCGAGCAGACTAAGTCCAAAATACAAGAATTCAGCCATCGGTTCAGATGCCCGATTAAATAACGCGTCGAAAACACAGCCATACGGAAACGAAACCTTTCCTTACTTTATTTCGTATTTCTTTCATTCTTCCAGACAACAACAAAAAATGTATCTAATTCCGCGTTCCCGAATATCACCGACGCGCTACCAAAAAATATCCTACTCTAACTTGAATTTGGAACAACCTACTCTAATAAAAACCGCAATGCAAATTATGGTACCGCGTACCGAATCCGACGCGAAACCGGGCATCCGCGGGTTACTCGAACCCTACCCTCGTAACGGCATCCTCACCGTTCGCTGACATTCCTGCTGAAAACAAAAGGGATTGCTGGAAAGGAAAGTCGTTGTTATTTTAGCAATTCATTTTATTTTTCATCTTTGACATTTTTAACTTTCAATATTTTAAATTTGATAAGCTCAGGATTTCATTTTAAATATTATTAGCTTCCAATTAAAAACAAAACTTCTCTAATTTAACAAAAAAATGCAACGCCAAAGAAAATCATTACAATTTTTTTGTATTTAAAAGTAAATTTTAAAACACAAAATTAGTGTTAAAGGGCGGGAGCGGGGAGTATAGGAAATTAAGTAAATATTTCAAAAAAAAGCAAAAGATATGTGTATCCAAAAGGAATTTGAAATATGCCCTAGAAGAAGTTCAAAGTTCGAGCAATAGCTCATTTCCAACCTTAGCGTTGAAATCACCCAGAATGATTTTTGTATCATTTATAAACAACTAGTTGAATAGTCTTTGCAGGTGATGAAAACTACTATTTGGTCGCTACTATCTATGTATGCAGAGACATTTGTTTTTTTTTTTTTTTTGTTCTCAGACACCTTATTAGGCAACTGAACACAAGTAAGGTTGCCTCTGCATTGCATTCTTTTACATAATAATAATTAGTTCAGTATTTCACTTTCAAAAAGAAATAACGAAACGAAAGAAAAATAACTTTCTTATGATTCTTACAAAATAGTTCACCTAAGACATGTTTTTTTTTATTACCGTCATTCGATCCCCATTGACCTCTCTCAACAATTAAAAAATTACTAGATCATCGTATGCCAGTCATTACACCTGAACAGGTAATACGGCAGTCGTTCAAATGTTGACAGGTTGGTAACTTGGGTCTCCTTTACGTGTGGACCATTTGGACATTATACTTGCCTTATGGCACGTGCTTTGAATAATATCAAGGAAATATCTTTTATCAAATGAACAACAAAAAACTTACATATAAAAGTGCGTATCAAGGATATTAACATATGTTCGTTTTTTTCTATTTTCAGTTTCCCTTCTGTTAGCATTGCTGTCCCTCATCTTCCTTTTGAAGATATCACCTGGAGGACGTGAATTGCCACCGCCACCACCAGGACCTACTTCCGCCGATGACTACATTATCGTATACGATGTCACGTTAGCCTTATGTGCGCTGTCGTTGTCGTTGAACTTGTGCTGTCTACTCGTTTGCGCGATTCAATTTCTTTTTGCGGTGAAATTAGTACGTGCACCTGCAACTTCTGGAAGGTGAGTTTCATATGTTTTGTTTTACTTTTGATACAATTGCGACCAATTGTGGTGTTGAGAGGATTTAAGAAAATATAATTTAACATTTGAAAGTTTTTATTTTTAAATTTTGAAAGCACAATGATCAATTTGAATTTTTTTTTTAATTTCGAAGCATTTATGAATGAGTCTGGGCTTTATCTTAAATTTCCCCAGATTCTTAAGAAAACATTGAATTCAAACTTCCGTTGGATTTTATTGGTTTTTTGCTTCTTCTCCATCTTCTTTTCTTTATTTCTTTTAAAAACCACTCAAACTAAAGACAATATAGGACAAAAACAAGAACTCATCCACTTTCCATCGAAGCATTTGTTTAGAGAGAGTACTAAAAAACACAAACAGACAGACCGACAGATTCCTTCAATGTAAGACACCCCACAAGTTTGCCGCCTTGTGCACTCATGTGGAACGTACGTAACAGTTTGCCCGTGAGGTGTTCTGGGTAAACCTTTTTTGCTGTTTGTCGTTGTTGATTTTTTTAACTGAAATTATTTTAACGTTTGCTTTTGGTTGGTATGCCACTTAAAAATTTTTGAATGAAGACAATTTTCTTGTGAATGCCAAATGATTATCTGACTCGTACATGCGCGTACCTAAATATTTTGGGTTGCCAGTGAGTTTTTCTGTCTTTTTCGTTCGTTTTAAATTTGAAGCACCGAAAAGGTGAAATGGAGCACAAAAGGTGATTTTGTAAGTGTTAAACATGGCACTCATTGTTGGCATTGCATTATTGAGACCGTTTTTGATGGTCCAGAGACTCTACATGGCGCTGATACTTGTGAATATAACACCCGTAATATAATGATATAGATTTACGAATGGTGTAAAAACCTAATTTTATATTTGGGAGTGATTTTTTGTTGTTTCAATTCGAAAAATTGTTGTGAATATTCACAGGCAATAAAAAACACAACGATCGCCTCCGTTCATGGTTAAGCTTTTTGAGTTGATTGAAGTAAATTGGAGAAGCAAATGACCGATTTCATTCGGAATGGTAGATTTTATGTTTTGACTGATTTTGCGTTTTGCGGTTTCTATATACATAGTGCACAAGGAGAACTTGAGTGTATTTGAATTTGCCAAAAAGTAATTATTTTGTAGACATAGACGATTTTGGTATGTTAAGTAGGTTCTTGGCCTCATGGGAAATATTTATAATAATATGGAGAGCAATTTTTTTTAGTTAGCGATTGTGCCAAGGTTGCGTATGAAGCATTACTTGAAGGTTTTTGAGAATCAGTTCATGAAGCACGATTTCCCAGAGGCAGAGGTCTGTAATAAGCTATTGTAGACCGAAACAAGAATCTATTTAGATTCTTCTCATGACACTTTGATGTGTATCCTAGTATGTAGTTAACTTTTCATGCATTCATTTCCTGTAAAATAATTAATGTTAGCAACCTATAACTTTAAGAATATATGTAAACAAAACATAATTTCTGTTTGGTTAGCACTTAATATGCTCAACTAAAATGCTTAATAGCTAAAGGGTGGTCCAACCAAGACAAAAGTTTTCAGAGAATTATGTTTATATTTTTTATTATAATAGAAAGATCTATGAAAATTATGTGTGAAACAAAATATCGCCCAAATGCTCGCCACGGCTACGATAGCATACTTCTATTTTCAATGAATCAGAGACATAACTGAGATTCAATGCCGTTAATGTGCTGAATTATCTCATCCTTTAGCACTTGAATTGTTCTTGGCTTATTGACGTACACTTTTTCTTTTAAATATCCCCAGAGAAGGAAGTCCAACTGTGTCAAATCACATGATCGTGGGGCCAATTAACATCGCTATAACGTGAGATAACACGGCCATTGAATTTCTCGCGCAAAAGAGCCATTGTTTCATTGGCTGTGTGGCAAGTGGCGCCATCCTGTTGAAACCACATATCGTCCAGGTCCATAACCTCAATTTCTGGCGACAAGAAGTCCGTTATCATCTCGCAATAGCGAACACCATTCACGGTAACTGCTTGGCCGTCCTCATTTTCGAAGAACTACGGCCCGATGACCACACCAGCCCATAAACCGCACCAAACAGTCACTCTTTGTGGATATATCGGCTTTTCAACGATCACTCGTGGGTTTTCATTTTCCTAAATGCGGTAATTCTGCTTCTTAACGCATCCACTGAGGTGAAAATGTGCCTCGTCACTGAAGATGATATTCTTTGTATAGTCACCATTTCCTTCTGTCTGTTCAACCAACCATTCGGCGTGTTACCGACGCTTGAAATGGTCAGTAGGCTTCAGCTCTTGAGTCAATTGAACCTTGTAAGCGTGTAAATTCAAATCTTTATTCAAAATTCGCATCAGTGATGTTCGTGAGATGTTCAATTGTTGGGCACGACGACGAGTTGAGGTTGATGCTTCTCCTGCCACACTTTCGCGAACAACAGCAATGTTTTCCGCAGAACTTACTGGGCGAGCATGCACAGGTGATTTCACATTGCCTACCGATCCGGTTTGCTGAAATTTGTGCACAATTCTCCCGATTGTGGACACATTTGGTCGATTATGCTGACCAAAAAAATCACGAAGTGCACGAAATTCATTTTGATTTGAACGCCCATTTTCGTAAAAAGCTTCAACAATCTTAACGCGCTGCTCAATGGTTGAATTTGTCAAACATGGAAACAAAGAAATGTCAAATTAAGTTAGACGAAAAACTTGACGTTGAGGTTTGACTCACAATTAACATCGTGAATTATGGTTGGACCACCTTTTATATGTCTTAGCGTGTAGGGTGCATTATCCGGCGTCCAAGAAGTGATTATTTCGCATCTTTAGTCGATGTATGTCAGTATTTTTTTGTTGTTAAAATAATAAACAAGTTAAAAAAATGACAATTATTTTTCCCTAAATAAAAAATAAGGTTTATATTCCGAAATATGCGAAGTAGTTAAAGGCAGTTGAAGTTCACCGCGCCGCCAAGCTGACCTTGACATTTGCGGCAGAGATTATAATTATAGTTGAGTTAAAATCCTTTTTTAACAATAAAAGTGAAAAACTAGTTTGTTTTTTAGAAAGTTCTAGAATGCTTTGTTAGAAAGTTTAAAATACATTGTGAAAACATCGGAACACTTTTTTGCGAATATTTTCTGGTCCGTTGAGCTGGATTATTGGCATCACGCTCCTACGGAAATCGATTGGAAATTCCGCGTGTGTGAACAATAGCTGTGATACTAGGTGTCCCGTTATTAGCGGAAAAATTTAGCTCGAAGGTGATTTCTCAACCAAACATGTGGATTTCACTGAACGTAGTTTGCGAAGCTAATCTCAATATTGAAAATAAGAAATGTTCATTTTGACTGTTATTAGCCGACAGTGAAACTTGCGCAGAACAATTGTATTAGGAGAAAGCTTTTAGACATAACCACACGTGTTATTAGTTCTTTATTTTTATCAGGTGGGATATTCATGAAGCACGGCATCAGAGCATTCAAGAACTAATAAACTGATCTTTCAACTATAATGTTAATTCAGTTCTTGACAATCCAACGAATCACAAAATAATTGCAAGTTTCCAAGCTCAGATTTTTGTAGAATTATCCAACAAACCCATTTATTTTAATACCAAGCGTGAGAGTAATATTCAATTGAAATTACCTCATAGGAGAATCTCTTTTACTTATTCTTCTTAACACTATAGTCCCTCTCGTAGCTTCGCTTCCTGTAAATAGTGCCTCCAACTCTTTCGGTCCATTGACCGCGTCCTCCGATTTCAAAATCTGAGCAGCGATGAACTGTCTTCATCGACCGAGTCAGACCAGCGTTTCTTCGGTTTCTTCTTCTGCTTCTGCAGTCTTACAATCGTTGAGACCTCCGGCTCGTCAAAAATTTCATACAGCTCATGGTTGTACCGAATTCGCCATTGGTACCCGTCTAGCTTAGCTCCGATTATTCGCCTCAGGACCCGTCGCTCAAAGGCATTCAATATATATATATATATATATATATATATATATATATATATATATATATATATATATATATATATATATATATATATACATACATATAAATATTTCACACCCATAGCATAACAAAAGTTCCAAAATCCTTGATGTTCCGTTTGCCAGGAGCGTGACTTATTTTCACTCTCCTCTACTAAGGATTACGCGTAAACACAATGATCTTCAGCTTGGATCTTTCCCCACTTCTTATCTCCATTTTAAAAACAGAGTAACTTCTGCACTCGCAAAGCTTTGAATTTTTTCTTATATGTTTTCTAAGTCTTTCTATCTTTCACTATTATTACTATTTTTGTAATTGGACTATATCTGTAAAATAGCAATGAATAAATAAATAAATAAACATAGGTCTTATCACAGATTTGTATACTTGAAGCTTTGTTTTCCTGTGTATGCTGCTGGTCTTCAGGATCGTCAAAACTGAATAAAATATTTTATTTTCGAGCTGTATTCTTTGGCGTATTTTGTCTCTTTCATTAGCGGTTCCCGTTATTTTGGCACCTACATACACAAATTTGCTCACATTTTCTAGCTGATTCGCCAAGTGTGATATATTGTGTATTTGAGGTATTTTTTCTAGATTGCGTCATAAGCTATGGTTTTTTCTCATTGATTTGTGGCCCTACTAGTTTTGCTTCGCTGTCAAGTTTCAGGAAGAGTTCTTTGGCAGTTATTGATGACCGTGACAGAATGTTGATGTCGTCTGCCTAGGCTACTACTTTGCTCGATTTTTATCGTAATGTACCTCGTGTAGCTTTCTTATGACGTACTCCAGAGCCAAATTGAACAGCGATCGGACCAGCCCATCTCTCTGCTTTAGTCCGATATTTGTGTCAAAGGCATCGGTGAGTTGATTATTGATGCAGACTTGGGGGGTTATCATCATTGTCATTTTGATCAGACGGACTAATTTGGCTGAGGAGCCAAAGCAAAGCATTATGTGGTTCAGTACGTTACGATCAATACTGTCGTATGCTTGCTTATAGTCAATGGAAATTCGGTGTACGTCTCTATTGAACTCCCAGTATTCTTCAAGTATCTGCTTAACAGTGAACAATTGGTCTACTGTCGATCTACCTGCTCTAAAACTACCTTGATACTCCCCAATAACACTGTTGGCGTATGATCCGATTTTATTATCTAAGATCTTTGAAAATATTTTGTACACCGTACAAAGCAGTGATATGCCTCTATAATTTTCGAACTGTAGCTTGTCACTTTTTTGTGGATATGGAATATAATCGTTTGGCTCCACTCTTTTGAAATATTTTGTTGTTGCCAAATGTTCTGAATGACTTTGTGAAAAGCTTTACGGACACTGCTGCCACCATATTTGATGACCTCCACTGGAATCTCATCGATGCCCGTCGCTTTATTATTCTTTTGGGCTTTGGTGGGAGAGCAAACTTCATCCAGAGTTGGTGGGGCCAATGGACTCTGTCCGGAAGCATCTTTGGGCTCCGATATTCTGGAGCTGTGCGGAGGATTAAGGGAGTTCTTGAAGTATGAAGCCCATCTTTCCTTAATCTTTGTTTCATCAGCGCAGCCTACAATAACTCTCACTACCGAATTAGAGACTGTCGGATATGAAGATGCAATCTTTAGTGCTCCTCTTCCGGTACCTGTGCCAAGCGTTTTCGGTACACCTCCTTACTGAGTGCGTCACCCTATATTCTGCTCCGTACAGTAACACTACCTCTACAACACGTTGGCCATACGAGCCGATATGTTCGAAGCAGCCACCTCAGTTGTGGTTTGGCTTAATTGCTTAAATAAACTCATCATCGAGTCGATCACTAGCCCCAGGTACTTCACAGCTGGCCTCAATTCGATTAGTATGTCTCCAAAACTGATCATCCTTACTCTAGGGATTCTCTTTTCTGTCAGGATGACTACTTCGGTTTTCTCCCGTGCTAGACTAAACCATACATAGCCCAAGTTGCGGTTGTTCAACGGTGCATCAAGCGAACAGAGCAGCAAAGCCGATCAAGCGTGACTCATCTGGCATCTCCACTTTCAGTAGCCCATCGTAAGAAACGCTCCACCGATCCGAACCAAGGAAACATCCCTGGGCAACACCCGTTGGCAATATGTTTTGCCGCAAAGCATTCTTCGGTCCTTCAGGCAATCCCTCAGAAGTTGAACAGGATTTTCCAGCATATCCAGAATATCCAACCATCTGGCGGAGTCGAAGGCATTTCCAACGTCGAGTGTCACCAACAAAACGATCCGCCGCATGGTGCGGCTATGTGCCTCTGCCTTTTGGACCACGCTCATCACCTCTGCAATCGCACCAAGGGTGGAAAGCCCTGCTCTCAAGCCGTTCTGCCGAGGAGAGGAGATCTGTCCCCAGTATGCAGACGACGAAGCGTAGTAAATGTTTTCGCGGTCGCACATTAAGTTTACTGGTTCTCCAATAAAGGGACATTAAATGTCGAGAAAAACTAATAACTCTAAATACATCTGCAGCTCTGCTATTAAATCTTACTTCCACTTCCTATGTGGGGACGTAAGAGGGTGAAGGCGAGTCTTCTGCACCTGATAACGGAATCGAAGTCTCCCCGTCCCTGGGAAACCCTACAATGTTTCCAAACCTGCAGAAGGGCCTCAGACTGAATTGGACTCACAGCACGGCCTCGCAAACGGAAAAAGGACTATGCCATTGGATCCTGGAATGTCAAATCACTCAATCACTCTGGCGCTCATAAGGAGTCAGTCATTATAAGTTAAACATACTGGCAAACCAGGAAACGAACTGGATTGGAAATGTTATTCAAGACAAGAGATCGCACACAATATTCAAAAGTAGAAGCCTACTGGAAAACGAGAATTCCAGTGACCTTCATTGTGGATAGGGAGTTCAAATCGCACGTTGATTTTAAGGCAGTCAATGAACAGTTGTATTCGATCCCTATAAAAGCGAAATTTTTCAAAATTTGACTAATCAATGTTCACGCCCCGATCGAAAAAGAGGACAAAGAAACTAGGGGACGTTCTACAATCACCTGGAAAGACTGGCCGACTCATTGCCTATAAACGACACAAAAATAATTCTTGGTAATTTCAACGCTAAGGTTGGCAATGTATATCATCGGGCAACGACTGGAGGATAAAGCCTCCACGATAAAACAAATGACAACGGCCACCACCTGATTGACTTTGCATGTAGCAGAAATCTAGTCATACGTTCGGCTTGCGTCCCAAATCAACGCATTTATAATATGAGCTAGGTATCACCGGATGGCAACACACAAAACCAGATCGATCATGTTCTGGTCCAACAACCTTGCGCTTTTTTTGTGGTTGAGAGGTGAATTCAATTTACATACAGATTTTGGGACTTCTATGCTCGCAAAAAGGCGACTGGACTACCCACTAAGCACCTCTCCTGTCAGGTCTCGTTTTGCTATGCCGTGAGGCGCCTTTGCTTGTAAGATGGGGGATCCCTCTTCTAACGGGAGGTGAGAGGGGAAGATGAAGTGCCAGCCAAGCGATCCCCCAGCCCCAACACCTCCGGCTGCTGTGAGTCCCTTTTATCTTTTAGGACTGCACGAACATGCTCCCTGCTCGCAAGAAGGCGACTGAACTATCCACTAAAGACCTCTCCTGTATGTCTTGTTTCGTTACGCCGTGAGGCCCCTTCAAGCAACGGCATCCCTCTTCTAGCGGAAGGGGACAGGGAAGGAAGAAGTTCCAGACAAGCGATCCCCCAGCTCCAACGCCACTGGCTGTTGTGAGTCCCTTTTATCTTTAAGGACTGCCCAAACAAAATGTGCTCCTAGTTCTATTTGTCAACCGATTCGAGCATCACTACGACTATATGATCTCGGGTGAGCTCTTTCGTCTCCCTGTAGATGTCCTTTCGCAGCCTGTCCCATTTCGTGCACGCAAAAAATGAGTGGCGGGCAATGTCTTCCTCTCCTGGGCAAAACCAACAATCAGGAGACCGTGACTTACCAATCTTGTGCATGTACAACTGGCTACACCCAAGCCCGCTCATAATCTGGGCCAGATAGAAGTATGTCTCACCATGCCTTCGATTTAGCCACGGTCTCACATCATGGATGAAGCACGCAGTCCATTTTCCATTCGTGCAATTCACCCAAGACTGCCGCCAAACGTTGATTGAGCACTATCTCTCCTCGCGGACAATCATCTCCCTCGCATCCTCGTTTCGATGCAGGTAAATAGCACGACGCTTTCTAGCAAGAAGGGCAACAGGTATCATGCCTGCAATAACTCAGACCGCCGAATCAGAGACTGCCGGATACGAAGATGCAATCCTCAGTGCTCCTCTTCTCTGAACCTGTACCAAGTGTTTTTGGTATACCTCCTTACTGAGAGCGTCACCCGATATACATAGCTATACACAGATATAAAGTAGCAGTGACCCTGCAGCACTCATCAAGAGGCGTTTTCTTAATAGGCTGGGTCATCCTACGTTGGCAATAAGTTGACTCAGAGCAGATATGCCCAAAGAAGCCTTCTCAGCCGTTGCCCTGATTTGCTCAGAAAAACTCATATTTGAGTTGATCAGTAGCCCCAGGAGCTTTACCGCTAGCTTAGATTCGATTATGTCCCCAACACTGATCATCCTTACTCTAGGGATTCTGTTCTTTGTTGAGATGACTACTTCGGTTTTCTCCAGTGCTGAACTGAATCCGCGGGCAGTCATCCAGTCTCCCACTTGGGCATTAGTTTACCTAGCCTAAGTTGCGCTTGCTCAACGGCTCGTCCAGCGACCAGAGCCGCAACATCACCCACATAGCCGATCAAGTGCGACCCACCTGGCATCTCCAGTCTCAGTAGCCAGTTGTAAGACACGTTCCACAGGTCTGGACCAAGAAAAGATGAATGAGCAACACCCGATGTGCTTTACGACACGACACAGGGCCAACGAACGATGGCTCTCCAGTTGTGTATCCCCCGTACTAAGGACTCCGAGGCGAATGTCACGTCCGGGTTGGTTCATTTACAGCCAATACGGTGGAAAGTAGACGTACTTTCGGGGTTTAGTACGGTCAGCAGCGCCCTGGCCGCCATTTCTAGGATTCGTTTTCTCCGCGAATCTGTTAAAAGCCCCCATTTGATTGTTTTAACGTTGAAGTCTCCACCAGCGAGCGAGCACGTTGCCATTTGCATTCGAGACAGCGTCTCGTTTGGCATTAAGTGCACACTAAAGAAGGTGGTTCCTGAGCATTGAACCCACACGAAACCAAACTCAGCTCTACACCTAGAAATCACTGATCCATACCCAAATAGTGGCAGCACCAGTTTCATCGGTATACCATGATGCAGAACTTTTATCGTGGCGTTGCTCACTCAGCAGCATAAGCTCGGAATTCAAACTGCTCAAGCAAGTTTTGGGTGGTTGAACTGCGGTGTAGGTTTACCTGCAGGACACGGGTTATCGAAGCTCTGATTTCGAAAAAAACTGACATTTCCCTAATCCCAAGACGTGCCCAAGATCCGGTCTTGGATCAGCATCCTTCGTAAGGACACAGTGTGCTTCCTTTGTACACTCTTTTCTTTTCTATCTCATTGCACAGTATGCACAGTATTTGTAGCATAGAAAACTCCTACAGGTTCTGTTGCATACTTGTGCGGTATGACCAAAACCAATTGAAGAGGCAGTGCTCTGCGCCATATCCTACAGACGACACACTCTATTCGTACCTTGCTGTTATTCAATTTTTTTCGGCATCCTTTCCGGTCAGGTCAGGATGGCCATGCATTGTCCCCTGTGGTTTTCTGATATCAGCTTTGCTTTGATCCTGCCCCCTTTCGATGACCTCTTCTACCTCGGCCAGCTCCATGAAACAATCAATGTCTCTTATTTCGATCGTTGATAATGGCTGAAGCGAGGCTATGGTTGCACTTTTGCCGAGGACTTTCTTTACTGCGTCACAGAGCGCTTTTTTGTTGTCGACCTCTGCTCCAAATTCGACCAGAATGTGGCTAGAACGCGATGATCTGCTTTGAAAGTAGTATTGGTGTTTTCGGGCCTTATATTTCACTTGATATTCCGCAACACTTCTACGTAGGATTTTGAGGCTTTACGAGCAGTGCTGCTGCTGGGTTCTTCGTCGTAACTTTTTTCCCCTGTATCGTGTCAGGTCTTTTTCTTGCTGGGCGTGTACGCGAACTTTATTTTTTGGCACCTTTACAAGAATTTTTTTTAGCAATTTTTTTTCGCTCCTTATCAGAACTGTCAGGGACCTATGATTTAGCGTTCCATGCTCACACAGTACCTCTTTCTTTCTTCTTATATTCCGGTCTTTTGAGCTAGATGCTATTATTTTATTGATGTTTGATGGTGCAACTAACTGCGTGTGCCCATTAGGCTTAGCCCTGAGCGCTTCTTTAGCCTCCTGCCCTTCTTTGGCCTTCTCGTCCTCTTCGGCCTTGAACCGGCTTCTCCAGTTGCCCTGTGCGGTCTAGGAGCTCCTCTTGTTCAACGAACCAGTTCTTTACACCATTGCTAATTTTTGGCGAGTCACATGCAGATTTGGTTCTTTTCAGAACGTCTCCCGCTTTTCTTGATATCGCTGGACGGCAATTGTACTTTGCGAGCACCTTTTTTTAGAAGAAGTTATCGGCCTCCATTTCCGAGTTCAGTACTTCAGCCACATTTTCAACGGTGGCAGTGAAATCACGCGATGATTTTTATATTTTCCTCCGCCGCTCGAACACCTGGCACGTCTAGCACATTTCCTTGATTTTTCATTTTAGGTTGCTTTGACGTTTGTATTATTTTCTGCTGCGCTAGAACGCCACAGGAATTTCCGTGTAGACAAAGTTGTCCGTTGCTCTCTGTGTTTTGTCCGTCTGTACTGTCATTGTATTCGTCATCATTTTTGTCATCGTAGGCACCTTTCCCAATGTGCTGTTAACAACGTGGCTGTAACTGTTGGCTCCGTCATCGTTGTTGATGTTTTTTCGTGTTTTTTTAATCTGTTTTTACGTTTTTTTAGTTTAAACTGTTCCAGTTTGGTTCAAACCGCTCACACACGACCATTATTTCAGCTCTACCACACATAGCAACTAAATCCAAACCATTATGTTCACCAGCTTAAAGCATCAATTCCAGTTCATTGTCCAAAGCGTAGTCCAGATTCAGTCAGGGTGATTACCTGTCATCTCAGGAGGAGCCTCTCGGCGATTTTCATATCCTCGGGTCCATGGGGCTGCACTCCTTAAAGAATGTTGGCCGGCAAGAGTATTCTTGTCGAGTGGCATCCCCCTGCTATCCTTTGTTGGTGCTACGCAAGTAACATAACGATACTAATTCATTGTAGTGGATAAGCCCAGAGAGTTGAAAACGCCACCTACACGAAGCAAGGACTTGAATGTATTGCAGTACTACACAATGATACTTGGCTCTTCATTTTCCACAAATCGTATTATCTTTGTTATCGATCACAGCGAAAGAACATGGTTTGCGTAGATACTTACCAGAATAAGTCCTAACTCGACTGACACCACAAGACAGAAATTAGTAAAATGCACCGAAAGCGCCCTTCTCCCACGAGATCCTAGTTCACCTTCGTTCAACATACCCGCAGCGTAACTGGTGTGTGCCAAAACAGCTACTTTCTAACCATTCGCTTCGGCTAGGATATGGTCTTCGCCATGCAAGGGGTGGCATTATTTTGCCAACTATTCCTACATTTTAAGCTCGCCGTCCGTCACGCATCTTTTTGTATATTTGACGGTTATACAACTTGACTATCTTTATCATTACAATATCCACCTGCCAAATTTATGTTGCTGTACTTTTCTTAGCCTGCCGGTCAAGTTTGGGATTTGCAAAATCCTTCAGATTAATTGTTATAAAGTGCGTAGTAGCAAAATTTTGAAACTCCGCCTTCGACGATCCCAAGCCCGTTTGAGAAAGGAGGAGGGAACCCCTTGTTTCTCCAACCCACAGCTTTCATGATTCCTCATCCCGAAACCCCCAATTAAATGGTCTTCGCCATGCAGGGGGTGGCTATCGAGGCTGCACATTGGATTTACTGGTTCCCCAATAATGAGAAATGCTGAAAACTGTAAATACATCTACAGCTCCTACTTACACCTCCTTTGTGGGGACGTAAGAGGGTGAAGGCGAGTCTCTCGCGCCTGATAACTGAATCAAAGTAATAACTATGCCGCCGGAATAGAGGTTAGGCTAACTTTCCGTCCCTGCAAAACCCTGCAATGTTTCGAAGCCTGCAGACGCGCCTCGAAATGGATTGGACTCATGGCAATGACCTCGCAAACGAAAAAAGGACTATGGCATTGGATCCTGGAATTTCAGATCACTCAATTACCGTGGTGCTGTTAAGGACCTTTTATAACAGGCCAGTCAATATCAATTAAAAATAGTGGCAATCCAGAAAACGCACTGGACTGGAAATTATATTCAAGACATAAGATCGCATACAATATTCAAAAGTGGGAAGCCTACTGGAAAACGAGAATTCGGAGTAGCCTTCATTGTGGCTAGGGAGTTCAAATCGCATGTTATTGATTTTAAGGCAGTCAACGAACGGTTGTGCGCGATCCATATTAAAGCAAAATTCTTCAAAATTTGGCTGATAAACATTCTTGCCTCGACCGAAATAAAGGACGAAGAAACGAAGGAAACGTTCTACAATCACCTGGAAAGATTAGTCGACTCATTGCCTACAAACGATTCTGAGTGATTTCAGTGCTAAGGTTAGCAATGAGCTATATCATCGGGGTATGACTGGAGGATATAGCCTCCACGATGAAACAAATGACAACGGCTAGCGCGTGATTGACTTTACATGTAGCAGAAATCTAGTCATACGTTCATAAAATGACCTGAGTATCACCGGATGGCAACACACAAAACCAGATCGACCAATTGCTAATTGAACAACGTTCGGCTTCGAGCATACTTGACATCGGTACATACCGAGGAGCCAATTGTAACTCGTATCGTTACTTGATCAAACTAACCTATCGATATCGTATGCCAAAGGCACATTCGGCAAGAACCAGCTCGCTACAGAAATGTGACAAAGAAAGGCTTCAGATGGCGTCTGTGGCCAGAAATTTCACGGAGATCCTCGACTACTAGCTAACTCCCATCTTATCAGACGCATTGTTAAAAACAAGAAACGATCTCTGGATGGAAGCGGTTATTAATACCGTGGCAGAACAGACGATCGGACATCAAGCCCGGCGCAAGAGGAATGATTGGTTCGATAGTGAGTGCCAGAATGCGTTCGAAAAAAAAATCATTGGTAGGAAAACAAGTATGAAGGAAAGAGAACACTACGAAAATCTCAGAAGAGTAGCGAATAAGATAATTAGAATTAAGAAAAGGAAATACTATGATGTCCAGTTGCGAAGTATAGATGTAAGTCTAGCGAGCAACAACACAAGACAAGCATACAAAGTAGTGAAAAGCCTGAACTGCGGTTGTCAACCCATGCTCTGTCGTGATGACATGGGCAATATCATTGCTGATGAAACCAAGATTAAGGAAAGACGGGCCTCCGGAATCCTCCGCACAACTCCAGAATATCGGAGCCTATAGATGTCTGCGGAGAGCTTCCATTGGGCCCACCAACTCTGGATGAAGTTTGTTACATCATCAAAGCCCAAAAGAATAATAAAGCGCCGGGCATCGATGAAATTCCAGTGGAGCTCATCAAATATGGTGGCAACAATGTTCATAAAGCTATTCACAAAGTCATCCGGCACATTTGGCAACAAGAACATATGCCGAAAGAATGGAGCCAATCAATTATATTCCCTATTCACAAAAAAGGTGACAGGCTACAGTGCGAAAATTATAGAGGCATATCACTGCTTTATGCGACGTACAAAATATTTTCAAAGAACATAGAAAATAAAATCGAATCATACGCCAACAGTATTATTGGGGAGTATCAAGGTGGTTTTAGAGCAGGTAGATCGACAGTAGACCAATTGTTCACAGTCAAGTAGGTGCTTGAAAAATGCTGGGAGTTCAACATAGACGTTCACCAAATTTTTCTTGACTTTAAGCAAGCATACGACAGTATTGATCGTAACGTATTGTACCAAATAATGCTTTGCTTTAGCATCCCAGCCAAATTAGTCCGTCTTATCAAAATGACAATGACGGCGACGACCTCCAAAGTCCGCATCAATAACCAACGCACCGATGCCTTTGACACAAATATTGGACTAAAGATCTTAAAGATCAGCTGCATACACAGCTCCAAGTACACAAATCTGTGATAAGACTTGTGTTATGCTATAGGGGTGAAACATGGACCCTAACCCAAGCATTTGCAAATATATTGAACACCTTTGAGCGACGGGTACCGAGGCGAATAATCGGAGTGAAGCTAGACGGAAACTAATGGCGAATTCGATACAACCATGAATTGCATGAAATGTTTGAAGAGCCGGAGGTCTCAACCATTGTAAGACTGCAGAAACCGCTATGAGCTGGACACATGAATCGTATGGACGAACAACGGCTACCCAAAAAGGTATTCGTTGGGAGATCTGAAGGCCGGAGACCAGTGGGGAAACCGAGGGAACGCTGGTCTGACTCGGTCGACGAAGACAGTTCATCGCTGCTCGGATTTTCGAAATTGGTCGCAAAAAAGCGTTTGATTTCCCAGTTCATAGTATTCTAAACTGACGACTGACATAATGGTTAAAGCGGTCCCTGCATAAATACTATGTAGCTGTTTCTAAAGTGCTGCAGGTGATTTGTAGAGAAGAGCTATTTATTCAATACGAGAAATACTTATTCGTCCTTTCCATTCCATTCATTACACTCAAGCAACAATCGAAGTAAGGAACTTTTCAAGTCTCACACTTCACCACCTATTTCCCCCTTAGTAAACTTAAAGAAATAAGACTTCATCAAAACGCTTAAGTGCAAGTTTATCAGCCGAGTCAGGTGTAACGCAATACGCTTAATAACTTCTTAGTGACCGCTTCAAAACAACTACTTATATATACAATCGTATTATGCGTCTCATGTATCACCTGCTTATGCTTCTTAACCGCGGGAATTTCTTGTATAGAAGAAGGCTCACTTGGTCAACTAAACTCCCATGAAAAGCAAAGCTCGTATGGGGATGGTGTGGATACATGTCTTTCTTTCTGGTATTCATATATCTCTATCGTGTAAGTAAACTGCATGAAATTGGATCAAATCTTTGTGTTGTTTTCTGTATGGGCGACTCACCACTGTACGTTTACACTAAATAAACTCCTCAAAGTTCTGGAATCACGAACATTGTTGATAACAACTTCTACACCGGACACTAGTACTGTCTATGGCTTCAGATTTGGTGTAATCTTTTCGGGAAAATTTCTTAAAGGACAGGCGGAAATGTAAAATGAGTCGACTTGATGTTGTGACGGTCAAGAAAGGTTGTGTACTGGAGGGAGAGTAGGGGGGATTTATGGACATCTAATTCAACTTGTTGAATGTGCTCTGATTGTAAATAGAAAGGTAATTATAAGAATGTCCTAGGAATAGTTTTAAGAATATCCATAAAATTGCACTTTTTCACGATTTTTCAAATAAAAGCAATTTTAAAAACTTTAGTCAAAATTAATAGTTATTAATAAATATTTATTTAAATTTTGCTAGCTTGATTTTACAGATTTTTACTTTAATTTCTATCCTAGGGTTAATTTTCTCACATACTTGCAATGACATGTAGCATGTAGAAATTTATGTCGATTGTCATGTAATAGGCCAAATCATCTTCTTCATGATGATTTAGCGCTACTGCACACAACATGCCTGTTTGCTTTCTTATTAAGTCTGTAAACATTCCAAGACGAAAGGAAAAGTTGATTCCAACACAAGACATATCAAAAGTGTTGCGTTTGCAGACAATGTCTTAGTGTTAATTGGAGCATGATATTAAGAAATCGAGCCAACACTGCTCTACATATGTACATAGATTAGACGAGTAATCAGGTTGATAAGGCATTTGCTAAACAGTATCAACTATTGTTGACACTCTAACCTGCCCTAATTTTACTTAAGGGTTTTCAATTTGAATAAAACGTGTGTGTGTATATTAGATGTTCATTCATATGTGTAAGACTATCGAAAATTTTAATTTGGACGAATAAGAATAATTTATTTAAATTTTGTAACAGTATCATGGAATAAACAAATAAATAATTAAAATCTATTAAAAGTTCAATCTACTGGCCTTTAATTACTTCTCATTTACTTGATACGGTAACAAGCTACAATATAATAATTACCTTGAACATATCCACTTGCCCCACGTACTTTATCACTGTCACGCAGCAAGGTAAGTTTCTGATTTTTGTACATTTACCTTGGACAAGTAACGTGAAAATCACTGCTAAGAGCAAATGCAACAAATTGTTATCATGAATGTTAATGGTAATTACTTCCCACGATTGCAATTACATGGTATTAGCCTATTGTTTGATATGTTATCTTTATGTGAAGTGAAGGAATTTATGTAGATAAATTATTCATAGCAATTATAATCACTTTGTAGAAAATGACTGTTGATAATTTAAGTTTAATTTAAATTTCAGTTAAAATATCAAATTTTGAAGAAATTAATTTTTAATTAGTTTTCTTTTGTTTGTGTAATTTTCAGAGGCAATAAGTACCTACAAAAATCCAGTGTTAGTCGAGTCTGTGCTGTTGGTGGATTCTTTATTTCAATACCGATATTTTTAACAGGTAAGGAAGAACTTTTAAATGTTGTTATCCCACGATGTTTAGCGCAGTCTAGAATTAAATACCTGTAGTAGAACGTTTTCTTACGGGTGACATACTGAGTCGAGCTAGGGCAATGAAGAATAAGATGAAAAGGGGCTAAGCCCACATTTAATTTTTTTTTTTTTGAAAAGCCGATGGGCCTTGCTTTATATTGTTAGAAGACGCGTTTTGACTCCTTTGAGCCATCTCCAGAGTCGGAGGGATGTATGGAAGGAAGGTGTAGGATGGGTTAAGTAGGTAGGCCCTAGGTTAGACCACGTAGAGGGATATTAGTTGTTTGGGTTGTTGGATGTCTCTTTGTTCTGGTTCGTCTCGCTTCCGTTTTCGATGGAGAGTGTGGTCGAGTACTGAGAAAAGTCCGTTGAAATTACAATATGTTGTTCGTTGATAATTATACCGTCTGTCTTTCTATGTTTCTATGTTTATAAGGGTGGTCCAACCATAATGCACGATGTTAATTGTGAGTCACACCTTAACGTCAAGTTTTTCGCCTAATTTAATTTGAAATTTCTTTGTTTCAGTGTTTGACAAATTCAAACATGTAGAGGTACACAAATGAGCAGCGCGTTAAGGTTGTTGAAGCCTTTTACGAAAATGGGGGTTCACATCAAAATGCATTTCGTGATTTTGTTGGCCAGCATAATCGACCAAATGTGTCCACATTCAGAAGAATCGTGCGCAAATTTCAGCAAACCGGGTCGGTAGGAAATGTGAAATCTCCTGTGCATGCTCGCCCAGTTCGTTCTGCGGGGAACATTGCTGTTGTACGCGATAGTGTGGCAGAAGAGCCGTCAACCTCGAATCGTTGTCGTGCCCAACAATTGAATATGTCACGAGCATCACTGATGCGAATTTTGAATAAAGATTTGAATTTGCACGCTTACAAGGTTCAATTGACTCCAGAGTTGAATTCTACTGACCATTTCAAGCGTCGGCGTCGGTTGAACAGACAGAAGGGAATGGTGACTTTACAAAGAAAATCATCTTTAGCGACGAGGCACACTTTCACCTCAATGGATTCGTTAACAAGCAGAATTGCCGCATTTGGATAAATGAGACTCCACAAGTGATTGTTGAAAGCCGATGTATCTACAAAGAGTGATTGTTTGGTGCAGTTTATGGGCTGGCGGCTCATAAACCGTTACCGTGAATGGAGTTCGCTATTGTGAGATAATAACGGGCTTCTTGTGCCCAGAAATTGGGCCTGGACGATATGTGCCACTTGCCACACAGCCAACGAAACAATGGCTCTTTTGCGCGAGAAATTCAATGGCCGTGTTATCTCACGTTGTGGCGATGTTAGTTGGCCGCCACTGTCATGTGATTTGACACAGTTAGACTTCTTCATCTGGGGATATTTGAAAGAAAAAGTGTACGTCAATAAGCCAAGAACAATATAAGAGCTAAAGGATGAGATAATTCAGCACATTAACGGTATTAAACCTCAATTATGTCTCAGAGTCATTGAAAATATGGACCATCGGTTAGAAGTATGCCACCGTAACCGTGGCGAGCATTTGGGCGATATTTTGTTTCACACATAATTGTCATAGATCCTTCTATTATAATAAAAAATATTAACATAATTCTCCGAAAACTTTTTGCTTTGTTTACAATTAACATTGTGCGTTGTTACGAAATATAAATTAAGCCCCGAAACCATTCCTAGAAGGAAAGGATTCCTTGCACTCCAACATTTTATCTGGAAGATTACCAAGGAACCACTCCACGCGCGGAAGTACTGGTGAGAAGGATTAAAGTAAGGTTAAGATAAAAGATGTAAATCATTAGCACTAAGTAATGTTAGGGATTAAGTATGAAGCGAAAAAAGAAGGATACGTTTGCAAATGCAACCTACATGAGTGTCAAACAAAACTAAGTCAGCAGTTGTCTTTCCTGTTATGGCCCTTGGAAGAAAGGATACATTAATTGAATTCCATCAGACTGAATTGTCGTAATAACATCGAAATCAGCATATAAATTATATCGCAGTCGATAAAGTCATGAAAAAGTGTTAGTGCTTGACGTCCAGATTCCAAATCAAAATATTTGCATCATCGCAACATTGATTCAGTGTTATAAACAAACTTTAAAAAATCGAATGGAAAATATATAGACATCAAGCTGGAAGGGACACTAACACCAATATCCGAACACGATATATTCTTTTTCATGGATAAACAATTTTCTCACCATCTTTTCCATAAGCAACTAAATTTCGGCAATAGGAACATGTATTTCCACCATCTGAACAACTACCGAGGCAATTTCCGTTGCAACATTTTCCTTGACTATTACAGGCACGACTTCCACATTCCGACGGGCATATTTTCCCAAAAACACTTTTATGTAACTACACCTAAACTAATTCCTTTTGAACTTTGTCAAGAATTTATCGAGAGACACACACGATACACAACCGAGTCCCTCAACATCTGTAACATGAGTGCAAGCAATTTATCTTTTAGTGGAAGTGATTAATGCAACGAAAAGTCGTGATCCAGAGAATGTCAATCCCACAGAAAATGCTATCTCAGCTGTAACTAAAATACTCAAATACAATAGCTCCGCCATTTTCAACAAGGATGAAATCCTGCATTTATGGCTCTCATGGCTCCCAGTTGTTGAAGACGACGATGAAGCACCTCATGTTTACGGCTACTTATGTGTTCTAATACAGACAAATCCCGCTATTCTAGGAGTGAACAATTCAAATCTTCCCCGAATCGTCAGCATAATTGCTACTGCGTTCCAAGTGGACGTGGAGAAACCATTGAGTGAGGTGGGAACACGTATGATTGGTATTGTGAAGCAGATTGAATCAAATCCAGAAGTATTCCAAACATGCATCCAACAATTAACATTCCGACGGGCATATTATTTGGCAGTGATCTTGATTCCAGCAGAAGCTTTTGTTACCGAAGACAGGACAATCACCGCTGTTGACATCACCTTTTATTCCCCCTTAAACCACACAATGGGCATTCGTTGGTAGCCTTGTTGTGCTTAAACAATAGTGCCTCCGGCGTTGCATTCCTAGCAATACGATTCCAATCAACAGTGACAAAACATAAAATTGGATTTTTCTCGACTCGCACACCACCACGATTGATTGTCACAATATTCCTCAATATTGGCATTTTCAAATGTGATCAATGTAAATCCCTCAAACAATGTATTGCCACGAATCACTTGGAAATGTGGAAAAAGTTTTGCCAAGGATCGAATACCACTAACCTGATATAGCATTAGGAAATCGGTGATTTCCGTCAACTCCGGAAATGTATGATTCTCGAAATTCGTTTGATTCAATTCATCCATCAATGTTATCACCAAGACTCCTTCAATCGCTCGACATCCTGTTAGAGTTTGTAGCTGTTGTGTCTATTACGTATATCGATACTTGGGACAAACTCCTGATGATCCTGACTTGACATTTGTATATACGGCAGAGACAACCATTGATATTGTGAAATTCAAAAGCATCACGGAGGCAAGCAACCATAGAATGTAATTAAAGGATGTAAAGGAAGCCGATGATGTTATCTGGCAAATGTTACCTGAAAAACAAGATGAGCATATTGTAGGACTAAACACCCATGCTAAAGCTTGCGATGGGATATACTTGCGTGATTCTCGGGCTGATCGCCCAACACATCCCTGCGCGGACGCAATTACGGCGGACACAATCACACAAATTTCACTCGCGACGCACGGAATAACAAGTATTTAATACGACTGACATTTAAATCAAAACAATCGGTAAGGTTGTTACTGATAATACAGTAAAGTCCACGAAAGGAAGATGGCCACCAAGTAAAAAACTGGGGTTGCGCCTGAGATAAACGCTACAAGGTTGAGCAGCCGTGATGAATGTTGTGGCCTTGAATTTGGGTTCTTCAACTCAAGTAAAAGAGCCGTTGGACCAAGTCAATAAAAACCCAGCGACTATGGAAACGCTCTCTTTTTCGCACGGATTTCTGGCCAACGAAGGATAACCATCAAACCGACAGGCAGCGTACAACTTATTCTCAAGAGGAGGGAGCTAATTTCGCATACATCTGGGATTCATCAACGCATTAGGAGGAGGAAAAGATAAACTGCGCGAGACAACTGAAGTTTGGAATTAGAACAGAAGATTGAGTGGAAAGCGACGACTTCGTTCATCGGCGGGGCCCCCAACGAAGAGTAAGTGTTAAGTTTCCATAAATTCCTTTTTCTTGTTATCAATTTTGTATTAAATTTGCTGTGAAATAATAATATTTGCGTTAATTACTTGCGGTAGAGTTGATTTTGTTTTATATAAAATTTTGTGTCGTGACAGTGTTGCAGCAGTGTTTTTGCGCGTGGAGCGCGCAGTGTTGTCCGAAAGCTTAGCTCGGTCCAGAGTGTGCAAGGATCGTTCCGTCTAGGACCTCAAGCTGCGATAGGTCCCCTCAGGGTTCTTTTTGTGTTTTTTTAGGCAGTGATTATCCTTGTGGAAGTTAGTGGTAGTAGGAGGACCATTCCGGGGAGCCGCAAGCTCGCCAATTGGCTCCTGGGGGCAATTTTAGGGTTGGCGAGTGGCGCTACCTACCCCGTCTCCACGGGCTAGTCGGGACCCCAAGGCCCCCAACCGAAATCTTTTATGCGGCGTAGCGCCCAGCATCATTTTTAACGTAACAGCGTTTTGGTTGGACCACCATTTACTATACGAAAGTGAATCTCTCTTGCGAGCTGTGAAGCTAAGTACTCATCGGACCGGCTTCGCAGATTGACGTTGATTATGTTGAAGGACTTCCAGGAAAGTCGTAAAACGAAACCAGCGATACGTGAAGCTCTTGTTGTAATACACGAAATATGGATGTCAAATTTCAAACCTGCGTCAAATACGACTCCCAAATCTTTAAACTTGCCCACAAGTGCGAGCAACGATATTAAGAGGAAGAAAATTATCTTGGCACCATTTTTGGAGACTGTCAAGATCATTTTGAAGGAATGAGCAGTCTTTGCTGGAATGATAACACGACAAATTCTTAAATGATCAGCATAAAGAAGACAATTACAGGACAGACATTGGGGAAGATCATTAATGAAAATGTTGAATAGCAAAGGACCTAAGATTGATATTTGAGCAACACCAGATTTCGGACTAAATGGGGACTATGATAAATTATTCCAAGTAACGGTGCAAGAGCGATGGGATAAGATCTAAGAGAGAATTGTGTCAGAAATGCGGAACAATCCGAGTTTGTAAGCTAAAAGGCCATGATCAATACTGTCAAAGGGTTTAGCGAAATCGGTGTATATGACATCAAGTTGTTGGCTCTTGTCAAAAGCAAGAGAGATGCTATTCGTAAGTTCTGACAAATTAGTTTTTGTTGAACGACCTTTAATAAAGCCATGTTGTTTATTTATAAATACGATACTTATGGCATCGTTTATTTTACTATGCACAATTCGCTCAAAGAGCTCGCCAAAACAAGACAGTAAAGAAAAAGGACGATAGCTCGAGATTTCACAACGATCTCTGGACTTATGGATCGAAAAGATGTTAGCTTGCTCCCAGACGTCAGGATGCATCAGAAAGACAGACTAATGTTGAAAATAATTGACAATGGAGTAGATAATGAAATAGATAATGGCTTTACGAATAAATTTGATATTCCGTCAGGGCCCGGACCGCCATTTATGCCAAAAATGAGCAATGCACTTTCAATTTCTGATGGAGAGGTCATGATAGAGTGCACAATAGGAGAAGAAGAGGGACACGGCGAGTATTTAGTGAAACCGTAAATGTGGAATTGAAAATTTAGCAAAAAGGTCACAGATGGCTTGCCCATGAGAGGCTTGGCATTTATGCCATGAGAAGATATTAGGGTTATGGGACGTTGTTTTCAGAGAACGGTGATATAACCAAAAGGGCTTAGGACTATTAGATGGCAGTGATGTTTCAATCGATTCATAATAATGTCGCATTGCGTTCTTAACTGCATTTTCGGCTTCTTTGCGAAGTAGTTCGTAGTTGGCGAGGTTAGCGTCAGAGCCGGAATGCTGGTATTTTTACGCGCCTGGTCCTTCAAATAAAGAGCATCTGAGATTTCAGCCGAGCGACAGATAGGTATATAATTTATAATTATGCTACTGAGATGTTGGTAGAACGTAGATAACGTTGTATTGACATCAAGTTGCTGTAGCAATGAGTTCCAGTCAAAATTGTCCGCTCCAGTTGGATGGCTGCTTAGTTGGCTTTGCAAAAAATAAATCTTGATGAAATAAGAGTGCATTTGGATTGAGGTGCCAGAAAGGATAAACGAACGAACATGTTCAGAGGGGGATTTTGAAATCGAGTAGATTTTGGTATGATTGGTGGTGAGGATAAAATCGAGAAGTTGTTTGTTTGTGTTTGGGTTTGTATGTAATTGCGATAGGAAGCAAAGCACTTTAAAAAGGAAAAAAGGATAGAGGGATCATTGTAAGATGTGTGATCATTGGAAGATTTGCGTGAGAACTTATGTCCCGACGTATCCAAGGCATGTTGAAGTTACCACAGATTAAATAGTGTGAAGAGGGTTGATACTCTTGAAATGAGAAGGGAATTCTTCGGAGAAAAAACGATTGTAAACGCGGAAAGCAGTATAATACTTACGGTTTGAGAGATATTAATTAAGACAGTGATACATTCTACTGGAGGTGAAGGGGAAAATCAGAGCAGAGTTAACTGCTTAAGGATTTATGAATAGCGATAAGTACACCACTCTTGTCTGATTTACCTGAAACCAAACAATCCTTATTACTGCTATAGACATCATATAATGGGAAAATTTCATTGCTGACGGTGTCAGGAGTCAGCCAGGTTTCTGTTAAACAGATGAAATCACCGCCGGAGATAGAAGAGGCAATTTTAATAGCATCCAGCATGATTTGTATGCCACGTACATTTTGAAAATAAAGATTGAAGCTTCAAGAAGTATTTCGAATATCAATGTGTAAATTACTATTTGAAAAAGACTTAGGTTGAACAGTTGTTAAAGCCTCGGAAGAGAACTCACCGCACGTCGAAAATTTCTTCTTCACGTCACTTTGAAAGATTTAATTGAAGTTCCATGGGGGGCAGTATTCCCGATGAAGAACTATGCTGCAGTTTGAAGGTCCAGTTAGCTTGAAGAAGGCTAGAACTCTACATTAAATGCTATCCTTTGTCAGTTTGTGATAGCTGATGATCTTTACTGAAGGTCTAAATTTAGTTGAGAGGTAATCGCGGATGTCATTGTGCAGCGTGTTTGAGTTTTGCGCGTGAAATGCTACGCAAAACTTAGTTGACTTCACTTTTACTTAGCTAAAATTTTTGTATGCTCTCTAGCAAGGAGGACGAACGATGCCACCTCTGCTATCACTAACAGTGGCGACCAGGAGACTGTTCGATATGCACGTGTGATTTGTAGCGATTCTTGTCTCTCCACCTGTGCTAACCACTTTCGGTACAGCCTTTTGCTAAGAGCGCCACTTTGTATTTCTGATCCGAAGTAGTGCAGACTACACAGCACTCATCAAGAGTCGTCTTCTTGATTAGGAGGATCCTTCTGTATTAGCCCTTAAACGTGCAAGTGCCATCACTTTCTCTGTCGTCTTATCAGCTTTCGCCCCAATTTGTGCGGAAAAGCTCATCTTCGAGTCTATCAATATGTCCAAGTATTTCACTTCCACTACTGGTTTTGATTTTATCAGTATTTCCTACTTATTGACAGTCCTGACTCTAGGAATTTTATTCTTTGTGAGGAAGACGAATTCAGTTGTTTCTAGCGCAAGGCTGTAGTTGGGAGCAGTCATCCAGTTCCTCACTCGGCGCTTTAGTCTTCTTAATGAGCAAGGTCCCCCTGTTTTGACCATCAAACATGAAAGTGCTATTACCCTCTCTACCGGTTTATCAGCTGTTTCCCCGATTTGCTCGGAAAAGGTAATCTTCGAGTCGATCAATATGCCTAAATATTCTACTACTAGTTTTGATTCTACCAGCATTTCTACTACATTGTTAGTCCTGTCTTGGAAATTCTTTTCTTTGTCAGGATGACGACTTCAGTTTTTCCAAGTGCAAAGCTGAAGCTGCGAGCAGTCATCGAGTCCCTCACCCGAGGCATTAGCATATCAAGCCTTTTTGGCGCATATTGGACCATGCGTTCAACGACTAGCGCCGCAATATTATCCACATAGCGGACCAAGCGTGACTCATCTGGCAGCTCTAGCTTCAGGAGCTCATCATCGAGATGATACCCAAGTTAGGACCAAGGATAGAGCCCTCAGCGATACCCGATGTTGTTTCTATCCTAAGCTGACTTTTTTCTCTTGAAGCAGGCTCAGATCCTTCAGATAATCCCTCAAAAGCCGTAACAGATACTTTGGTACTTGGAAAGGATTTTACAGTGCTGCCAGAAGTTTTCCCCTGCTGAGTTTTTGACCAATTACTCCGCAGTATCTGACATACAAAATGGGCGCTATGCAGACGGCAACTCGAGATTTCCCTTCCCCTTGCTGATCAACATGAGCCTCACTACTTTCCAGCACTCCGGAAGTATTCTTTTACACAGGCAAGCATTGGACGTACTGAACAAATCGGGGCAATAAGGAAAGACCATCTGCAGTACCTCAATTGGAATCATATCAGATGGCTACAATATTTTCAAAGACTATTCGCAGCACCCCAACAACTATTGACGCTGTGAACATTCCAGGAACAGAAAAAGGGGTCTCAGTTTCACTACCAACCAGAGAAGAAGTACAGACAGCAGTATGTGGCTTCAAAAAGATAAATCTTTGGGCAACACCTGATGTAACTTTCATCCTTCGTTGGCGCTGCACCGTATCATACAGCAAGCTTCGGTACTTCCTTCTAGTCCCTCAAGAGCTGCATAAGTTATTCTGGAACTTAAAAAGGGTTTTTCATTGTAACCAGAACATCCACCTATCTAGGTTGTCTCGACTTTTTGGACCGCACTCACCATCTCTGGTATCGTCCTGCTCTAACGCCGTACTGCCGAGAAGATAGGTCCCCAGTAGCACGAATCGCAGCAGTGAGTCCTCTCCGGATAAGTTTCTGGAGCAGCTTTCCAGCCTTGTCTAGCATACATAACGGACGTTATGTAGACGGCGACATGGAATTCGCTACCTATTGTTCGTCCATGCCACTCATGTGGCTAGCCCATTGCAGCTTCTGCAGTCTTACAATCGTTCATACTGCTCATGGTCCCCGTCTAGCTCGCTATTGGTCCCCGTCTAGCTTCACTCTGATTATTCGCCTCAGGTCCCGTCGCTCAAAGGCGTTCAATATACGAGTATTTGTAGATGCTTGGGTCTCTCCGTGGTAATGAAGAAAAATTTGACCATCTATCGCCACTGACATACGCAAATGATATAGGTTAGCAAGGCATTTCAGATGCCTTCAAAGGTTTTTGAGTAGATTGACACTCGTAACCACAAAATTTTGGCCGCTTGTTGATCAATCAAGCAGTGAGCTAATTTAGAAATATTTTTCGTACATTATTCGTTTAAACGTTATCATTTCTTAAAGTTAAAATTTCTCACTAATTCTCTTGTATCTATTTCAGGTATCATCCTCTACACCTTCACACAATTCCATTCAACACCTGCCATCATTACTAGTGTCCTGATTGGTGTTGGGATCATATTTTGCGGATGTGCAATGGTTCATAACGTTTTCGTTTGGCAAAAGGAGAAAACCATATGTGTTCGACAAAATCCGCCTAACCTAGCGCTTTCATCACAACTAAGTACAATATCACCGCCCCCACCCGTACAATATATGAACCATAATGGATCCGCCCATATCCACTTAAATACTAGCACTCACACGCCGTTATCGCATACACAATTAAATCATAGCGGTCAAGTGACACAACTAACACCGGTGACCCCACTATCACCAAATCACTCACACGTGAGTTTCAACCACTCATACGTCCCTACGTACGCCGTTCGGGCAGCGACAGCTACACCTCCAACACCAAAAGTCAATACGGCTCTTCTTGGAGGACGAGATGCAAGTGGCTCTGTCAGCCCTGGCATGCCAGCGAATAATACTTCGGCGAATTTGGATTTGAGCAATGTTACGAATATTTCGCCACACGAGCTATCAACACTTGTATAGGAAAATTGTGTTTTTTTTAAATATGAAATAATAAGCTAAATTTAAACCGCTTACTGTTATTCAAAAGTAATAATAAGTAAAAAATATATATTTTGAACAAAGTCTAGTTCAAAAATTCTGTAAATAGTAGATATTGTATGTCTCATTGATATTTAAGTTAGAATTATATTGTATATCCTTTTATTTAACAATTTTTTTTTAAATCTGTTTCTTAAAATTGTTTTTTTACAAAGTTTTTATTCTTTAAAATAATGTTTTAAAAATAAGTAAATTTGACCTGAATTGTGGAAAATAATTGAACCAAGCATTTCGGATATCAAATCTATTATGATGAATTATGAAATGCGTTTTCAACACCCCAATATAATATTTATATTCTGCTGAGAAGAAAGAATTATTAAGTTATAGAGAAAACAATATGTACAATTTGACGAGTCTCCCTTTTTTTATATTTATGTGTATGTCGGAAATAAATTGTGAGATGTTTGAAATATATTTTATTTTAATGTGACTTATGGAAAACTGCTAGGGGATGCAAAATCGATTTTACTAGTTTCAATGTACCTTAATAATTTAAACGCATCACAAAAAAAACCTATGCATTCGGCCATAAATGGAAAACTGGAATAGGCCGTAGATCGAAAAATTCTGATTTACACACGTCGATTTATTTTTCGTAGCACTACAACCCATGTTGGGCTTTCGCTTCCTGCACATAGCGCCTTAAAGTGTCACGATTCACCATTGTGTCCTCCAATTATGAAATTCAATAGCGATGAACTCTTTTCATTGTCATTGTCTGACAAGCGTTCATCTCACTGGTCCCCGCCTTTCAGTTCTTTCAAAGAAAACCTTTTGACGCGCCTGTCATTCATTCCTACGAATAATTGGCCACCCCGTTGCAGCGTCCACAGTCTTATAATTCTTGAGATCTCCAAATCGTTAAATATTTCATACAGTTGGTAGTTGTATCGAAATACCATCCTCGTAGTACAACACAGATCTCATCATAGAATTGTATACTTGGAGCATTACTTTCCTATGTGTTCTATACACTCGCGGATAATCTGATTGATTTTTGTAATTACTTTTCTCAATTTGGTGACTACGTTTATTGATTTGACAGCTGTCATTTCAAACTTACATATAGTCGGAATGATCACAGCTTTGTCAACAAGTCGAGCGTTACGGTTTAATTCATATTACATCCATAAACGAAAGAAAGACCAGAAGGCTCCAGGAGAAAAATGTGAAGATTAACTTACGATTTCTTCCGGGGGGATTTCTTCTCATACATTACCACACCTCTAGTCAACCTACAATTGCAAATAAAGCCGAGCCATAATCGAATTGAATTCATAACTGGAAATTTAAAGCATCATATACACCAATTAAAAATTATTTGAAACATCTTGAGCTCATCACAAAGCTCAAAATTAGATCTTGGAATTCACTTGAAGTCAAAGCACAACAAAGCTAAACCGTTTTTGAAAACGAATTATCACTGAGATCTTAAAAAGCTCAAAAACTATCATGTCGTAAGCATGATGAACTGGTGTAGACAACCTGACAGCTGTCATGTGACCAAAGGAAGATCTTAAACGGCATAGCTGAGAGGATACCAGTTAAACTGTAGACATAACTCGAGTAGGCAGGGGAGCTCTTCTACCAGAAAGGCTTTGTAACCATTCTAGGGCTCCATACAACGTTTCTGATGACATGAATCAGTAATTCGAATTATAGACCATACGGGAGATTGAGGGTTTCTTGCATAAACACAAAACAGTCGTCATTTTGTTCCAATTCAAATAAATTGTTTGAATAGTCGACAAATCGAAGCTTTTCAAATTAAACGAGATTCTTGAATTTCTTACAAAAATCCGAAGAAAATTGTGGCGTCTAGGTTTGAAATATTGTATAAACCACCCACTAAGATTTGTTATTCCATTTCCATATCTATGAAATGGCTACATCTCACTTGATTATGAGTCGATTTCAATAAAATTTTGTAGGCATAAGGGTCTTATGTTAAAATATATAGTTTTAAAATTGTAAAAAGTTTAAGGGTACCATTCTAATTTTGTGGAGCAAAACATAAAATTCACAAGTCATACTATTAATAACAAAGTTAAGTGAATTTCGATTTCTGAGGCATTTTTGCCCTTGTGCTCATAAAGGCCTACTTCCGTGATTTTTTCAGAATTTTTGGCTCAAAGGCGTTCAATCCCGAAGAGGGGGGACACCATTTTTCCGAATATTTTGCCTCCCCCTAAACCGCCGGATGTATGAAATGACTTCTAATCAAGAGCTTTCATTTGATACCACTTGACTATATTTAATAAAAAAAATTTTTAAGGGTAATTTCGTTATAAGGAGGGACAAATTTTTGAAATTTTTGACAAGAGTTGATTTGACGAAAAATGTAAATTCATCGAAACTGGTTTTACAACGTGCCTTCGAAGTTTTCAAGAAATAATCCGTGTACTTTAACCGTAATAAGGAAAGAAAGTAAGTTGGGTAGACAGAACTACGGTCGTGTCAAAGGGGTTTTGTACTTAATATGCGATATGCAGACATGCGAGTATAGAATGACTTAATTGAATAAAAACTTTAATGACATGCACAACAAAAAAATTTTTTGCTTTAAAAGGAAAACCAGTGTTACTCGATTTTAACTGGCCAACATTTTGTTGCAATATTGCTAAAATCATTGACTAAGCCGAATCTTAAATGTCTTTTTGTAATGTTATATATTTGGAGAAAATACAAAGTGTAGTCTCTGGTTAGATGGAAAGCCCATGAAGTAACCGTGTTTTATTGTTTTAATCGGAAAAAATTCAGACGACAATAACTTCTGTACATTCTATTAAAACTCATAGATTATAAGGAACTTTTAAAGGACATTTAAGTATCTACTTTCATCCAATTTAATCATCATCTTCTTCTTTGTAGCCCGACAGCCCCTTTCGGGCCTTCGCTTAGAGATAGTTGGAGTATCTCATTGCCATGATCGAATGTAACGGCAATATGATCATTATTACGCTTTGGCCGTGTGTCCATCCACCCAGCAGCGATACGTTCTGATTGTAAACTAGCACGTATCATAACTGAACAGGCTTATAGTGCGTCCGAAGAATCACTCGAACTAAATCTCGTTGACGCAAACGAGACTTGAACCAGAGACCTTCGGCTTACGGGCTTAGGGCCAATTTAATCATACTAATACATTATTTGTTATTGGATCTACCTTCATAATTTTTACCGATTAGTTTTAGCTGCTCATCTTTAGCTATTCATTAATAAATTCAATCAAGTGTTAATAGCGTGTATCTTAAATGTTGAAGTTCGCGAAAACTGACACAATTTTATGCAATATTCGGCCACCATTTTGTGTTACGATTACGGATGTCACTCGTTGGACAAATTCTCAAAGATATACTCGTACATCATGAATATAATTCCTGAAACATTCATGCAAATCCTAGCGAACCCATAATGTCTGAGTTGATTGGAAGTGCATATTGTCCCATAGCCATGTGTGGGGTGGAACATTAAGTTTTAAATCAGATGTTATTTTGACACTGACAGCTGTTTCCCGCTCAAAATTATATTAATGAGTCAGGATTAACTTTTGGTTGTTGTTCATTTTATTGCATTATTTTTTTTTTTGCCATTTTATTGACTATTTTGTCCATTAATGAATTTTTAAAAAGAAACTACTTAATGGCCCACCCTGTATAGTTGCTGTTGTAATACGGGAAAATTTAAACCCCCATTACTCTGTTAAAGTCGATCTTTCTGAAATTTTCAGTAGTGATTAAACTTGTAAAATGACATCTGCATATTAAAGTTCATCAAATTTAGGGGTTTTATTCAAGATAGTGTAAAATTGATAAATCATATTATTACTAACAAAGTTGAGTGAATTTCGACTTCTAAAGTATTTGCTGTTGTTGTCCTGATAAAGGTCTACACTCATGATTTTTTCAAATTTTTTTCGGATGAAAGCTGTTCAATCTCGAGGTGAGGGGCACGCTTAAATCTCGTGCATTTCCCCGTCGCCTTCCTCTTTCGATACGGACAAAGTAACTTGATATCCCACTTGACTTCCTTTGATGAAAAAGTTTTTTTGAGAGTCACTCCTCTATATGGGGGGAGACCCTTAAAACTCTTTAAAATATTTTTTCACCCCAAAACTTTCTAGAAGTCATAACTTCCAACCCTTCCACAAAGTTTCATGGCTGTGGCTTATATAGCTTCGGAGAAAAGCTGCTGTGACATACAGACGGACGGTCAGACGGACGCAAGCACTAAGGGTTTTGCATTTTAGTACAAACCCCTAAAAACATAGCTTAAAACTCTTCCTGACTTTTCTGTTGGAAAGTGATCCCTTTAACAGGACTGAACTGCTTCAAATAACTAATACTGCCCTCCAGCTCAATTTGAACGCTTTTCAATTGCTATTCCGACCGAAATCTCCGTGCCTAAAAAAGTGTAACCTTAACAATTTCGATTTATATATGAATTAACGAGGATATGATGGTTTTGAATTGAAATAGTTTAAATATTTTGAAATGTAACACTCAAAAGTACTTTGAAACCAAGCATTTTAAGCTCAAACCAAACCTCCAAGCATTTCAAAAGGACTGAAGAAAACTGAAGTGGTCATCCTGACAAAGAAGAGAATCTATAGAGCAAGGATGTTCTGTATTGGAGATAGACTAATCAAATCGAAGCCAGTGATGAAGTACCTGGGGTTACTGATCGACTCAAAGATGAGTTTTTCTGAGCAAATCAGGGCAACGGCTGATAAAGTTGCTTTTGGCGTATTGGCTCTGAGCCGACTTATGGCCAATGTAGAAGGGCACAACCCATCATAAAGGCGACTTTTGATGAGGTCCACAGTTGTGCTACTGAACAGAACAGAAATATGGAGCAACGCTCCCAGCAAGGAGCTGTTTCAAAAACGCTTGGTACAGATACAGAAAAGAGGAACACTGAGGGTTCCATCTTCATATCCGACTATCGCCCTCCTTGCTAAAGAGTGCCGTATTATCTACCTGCATTGAAACGAAGGCGCGAGGAAGACAGTTACCCGCGAGGAGATATAACGCTCACTCAATGATTGGCAACAGTTCTGGCTGAACACCACAAAGGAAAGATGGGCTGTGCGTCTCATTTCATATCTGGGACCGAAGCTCACTCGAACTACTTGACCCAGCTCTTGAGCGGGCATGTGTGGCATCAGTCTTACTTGCACAAGATTGGTAAAATGCGACCCCTTAACTGCAGGTTTTGCGTAGTAAAGGAAAGCGATGCCTTACACACATTTTTGCGTGCAAAAGATGGGATAGGCTGCGCCGGGACTTCTGCAAGGAAACAAGAGAGCTTTCATCGGATAGTTTAATCAGGGAGATGCTTTGAGCGGTTGACAAATTGAACCATGTGGCACATTATGTTTGGGAAGCCTTAAAGATAACAAGAGGCCACAGCAGCCTGGCACGTCAAGATTGGGGGACTAGTTTTCTAGCACCTAATGCAAAAGCGCCCCACGGCTTAGCAAAAACGCTTAGCCCGCAGTAATGTGTCAAACGGTTCCAAACTAGGTTGACAGAGGCGGTGTTAAGTGGGTAGTTCAGACGTCTTATGCGTCTAGGAGGCCCACCTTAAGGGCGTAAATAGCCTAACCTCCCAACCATAAAACAAAAATATCAAAAGTGACTGTAAGAATTTAACATTTTTAGATTTTTAAGAAAGGAGTACTTGTAGTACATTAAGCTTTAGAATGCCGTGGCTATTGAAACATGAACGCACACTAGCCATTTAACATTGGCTACTCTGTTTTTCTCAAACTACCCCTAAACTTTTCATAGCATTTGGTATCAAACACTTTTTTCCTTTTCGATGAATCATGTTGAAATTGGACTGTGGAAGTTAAACAAACATACTTTTAAGTCAATCTGTTAAATCCTGCAGCTAGGAGATAGACTCTCTTAAGGCTCGAATTCCTCATTTCGGGACTATTAAACAAATGTCTGGCAAATTGTAGGTTCACTTTTTTTAACGGCTTCCAATCTAACATTATATTTAACTTGCATTTAATGAAAAGGAATTGATATTAGAACGTTACTAACGACGCATTCCGAAGAATCATTGCCAAAATCTGTAGCACCTTCGTAACGGACTAGTATCTGAACACTATTTTCACTATCAACACTTAATTCATTTTAATCCACAAAGTAGCACACTTATTTTTCGATGGTTTTAATTTGACTTCCCTTCAACGCTGTAGTAATTTGGAGTGTATAAATCCATTGAGGACACGGGTGCCGACGTTCTGGCAGTGAACTATAAAGAAGACCGAGTTCAGCTAACTAGCTTTGCTTTACGACCGCGTATGCGTGCATTTCGGCTAGCTATTTTCGAGATCATGTGGGGTGGATTCTTTGTCGTGCCACGAAGCTTCACTACAAAACATTCATCACCCGTACTCTATTCTACAAGACATTTCGGTCAATTTTTATTATCTATAGATCTCACCAAGGTTAGCACACACGGAGGTTTGAGACGAATGCAAACGCCAATAAAAAAATCTCCGTTCGTTCCCCGAAGAAGGCCGTTGCATTACAATATCAACCCGAATGATGTTTAAGTGGAAAGAGTGAACTACTCATTCTTGACTAAATAATGGAAGCTTGACGGGTGGAGTTGATTATAATCTAGTAAAATAACAAACTAAGCAGTTTCGATGAGGTGACCAGCTTTCGTCAGGAGCAGCCACTCCTGATCACCACGAGTCTGCTCGACTGCTTATGTTTATTACAACGCCTGAAACCTCTTGGAGTATCTTCAGATGCTTGCCAAATGATAGACTGATGATGATAATATTGCGCATTCCATTGATAGTGATGTTGGTGACCTGCGTGAGAAACTCATCACTTTTTTTGAAAGAGAACGAAGTAATACTAGCCTTAGCAAACGTGAGGGTAACAGTGAAGCAAACAGTTATGAAACGAGGAGATGAGTTCATAGTGTGGCAGCAACAATGGAAATGTGAGACGAAAGGAGAGTGGACTGTCCTTTTCATGAATAACCTTGGGCCGTAGTTCAGTTGAAAGCATGATAAGATTGATATCTACTTGATTCAGCGGTGAGTTTAACCGGCACAAAATTAGAAGGAAGAACTTTTAACCCCTAAATACGGCAAACTAAAGGCTTTCTCTTAAACTGAAATAAGTTTCCCTTGGAAATCGTAGAAGACGCGTACTGGCAAGACTACTGTAGCTAGACCTTTCAAAACGATGACTCAATGTCTAAGAGTGGAAGGGTACATGGCATCCCGTAGCCTACCTAAGGTGGGAAAAATATAGGAAAGGGGAGAATTGACTGTCAACCAAATAAAATATCAAAAATGAATGCAGATCATAAACTCTTCATCTTTTCCACTCTAGCTTGGCGTGAGCATGCTTGTAGGCTGCTGGCAAGGCTGGAAAATATTGTTTGATAGGAATTTATTCTGGCTTTGGGAAATGTTTTAAGGATGAGTTACAGCCAAATGTCCTTTCTATTCATTAAAACGCTATCTCATTGTAATTTAAAGCAGTCTTTATCTTAGCCATCAAGAGATCTAAGGCGCATAATTCACCTGTTTCGTATGGTTAAGATGAACTACATATAGGTATTTACAAAAGCAGATGGCGTTAAAATATCTGTCAATTAACTTCACAAATATTTTGAGTGCAAAAAAGTGTCACTGATTGGCCTATTCTCCGTCGACTGAGTGTTACTTTGTCCAGGTTTTTCCAACAGGTTAACGGCTGGTATGTTTCAAATACATAAACTAGCTTTGAATGAGTCAATTAATTGGTTTTTCTGCAGGCCGATTCAATTTGATGCGTTTTTAAGTAAAACGATGCAAGGCCCGACGGAAATAAAAAATTAAATAGTTCCGCCACTTATTTATATGTTAACAGATGAATACGAGCCAGAAGTTTTTCGATCGATGACTTCTGCATTGTGGGCATTTCTGGTACACCATAGCTTAGATTTTCTAGATTATGTTTTGTCACACATTATGGATAGGAGCAAAATGGATCTATTTTATCTTGACAAGAGTAAGCTGCTTCAATAGAAGTCATATGTCTTAGATCAACAAAATATATTAGACCACAGATTGCAGCATTTTTTGTGTATAACAGACCGCAATGATTTGATGAGTGTTGGCCGGGTACCTAATATAACTGATGCAAGACTTCTAGCCCACGTAACACATTTCTTCAGAGCCCTTAGGTACTTGCCCCGTCAAGCAAGACTATATCATCTGCATATGCCTGTAAATGTAGATTTGACCTGGTGTGTCGGCCAATATACTCCATAGCTACGCTGAAAAAGCAACATCTTGTGAAACTATCCCCGTTAATCGTTGTAAGCCTATTTACATCCTGAGTATGACACTTTCAGACGCGCAGGAATTTGGACTACCAACAAAACAACTTCCCTGTCAACTTTAGAACCTACCCTGAAATTGTTTGACTCATTACTTCTCCCGCATAGAAAAATCTTAAGGCGTCATCGGGCTGCATGGATAACTTTTCCAATGGGAAGGAAGAGAGAGAAAGAGAGGGACTATCAGAAAAGAGACCTCCCTCCTCATCGCCTCCAGGTTCTCAAATATATGCCAAGACAGCTCGAACAAGAGGATCTCTCTAATTAGACATTTGGAAAGAGTTCTTCTTTAGTAAGATCACCAAGTCACCTGTCCCATGTCACAGGTATGGTTTTCTTTTTCTTCGCAAAATTCGCTGTCAGGAGCCTTTTTTTCCAATCGTGTGTAGGTATAACAGACAACTTTTGTTGCTTTATAAAAATCACCATATGGTGCAGGGTCGAAACCTCGTAATTACTTTCTCTTTCGCCACTCGTTCAATTTTCCACATTGGTCGTTAACAACCCGCAAAGAACGTTTTCTGAAACTCGACAGCGAAGCAAAACTAGTTGGACAGTCGAGAATAAATACTCAATTATACAAAATATCACGGTTGGCGAACACAGTATCGAAAATTTGAGTGAATTCGTGTATTTAGGCGCCAAAATAACGGGAACCGGCAATGAAAGAGACGAAATACTTCGAAGAATACAGTTCGCAAATAAAATATTTTATTCAGTTTTGACGATCTTGAAGACCAGTTGCACACACAGAAAAACAAAGCTCTAAGAATGCAAATCTATGATAAGACCTGGACTATGCTATGGGTCTGAAACATGGACCCTAACCCAAGCATCTGCAAGCATATTGAACGGTTTCGAAAGACGGTATCTGAGGCAAATAATTGGAGCGAATCTAGATGGAGACCAACGGCAAATTCACTACAACCAAGAGCTGTTTGAAATTTTTCACGAGCCGAAGGTCTCAACTATTGTAAGACTGCGAAAGTTGCAATGAGCTGCCTACGTGAATCGTATGGACGAACAAAGGATATCTAAAAAGATATTCGTTGGGGAAACTGCAGGGTGGAGACCAGTGGGCAAAGCGAGGAAACGCTGGTCTGACTCGATCGACGAAGACATTTGATCATGGCTCGGATTTCAAAATTGGAGAACGCGGTTAATGAAGAGGCGCTTTTTGCAGGCCGTGAAGTCTCGAGAGGGGCTGTAGTGCAACGATGAAGAAGAATGAAGGAATGTTTCGAAGGATTGGTTCCGTTAATATGGGCCTTGTGCGGAACTTAGAGGGTTCTTCGTATGTATGGAATTTTCATGTGTGGATCTTTCAATTTTTTAAGTAACATCAGCAAAACAAGATGAGGGTGTACGGTCGGAGGCGTTCCTTGTGGTTGGGAAGTGAAGGCTGTTTACACTATGAGTGTAGGACTCCCAAATACGCAGTACCTCTTGACTGCTAAATATCTCCCTAGACCGCTAAACACCCCCCTAGTCAATCTGACGACCTAGGCTGGAACAGTTTGACACATTACTTTGGACTAGGCTTCGTTTTTCTACGCCAAGAGCCATCTTTGCAAGGGCCCCTTTTTTAGTGGAGAGAAAGCCACAGGATAAAATTGCTAGAAAAGAGAACCCTCGACAACTTCTGATGGTCCAGGATGTATTTTTTATCTTTCAGGACTGCTTGAGTTTAATGTGCAGCTGTCTCAGAAGCCCTGAATAGTTGCCAAGGATTAGGTACGTACGAGTAGTGTTAGTCGCACCTAATCGCCCCAAAATAAACACTCTTACAGGAAATATTGAAACGTATTGAAGTGAGACCGAGTCATTATCTGATTGCTTTAAATAGGGAAAGGCTAATAGCGGGAATTTAGGACATCTCACTGATGTGATGCGTCTGCTATTACGCAACATATGAGGAGAACAGGGAAAACAGTTGTTAACGCACATTTAGACCAACAGACAGAGTGAGACGAGAGAACGAGGTGGAAGAGGTCCAACTCATGGCAGTCAATCGTTAACCGAGCTACAAACCATGCGAATAAGAAATAGAGCTAAATAAATCTTTATAAGTCAGCATTTTACGACTTCTTTTAATTACCCGCGGAAATATTTCACTCTAGACATCCCTTACAACTTCAGAAGTGGGATAACCATAATAAAATCGTGGAAACAAGAAAGTGGGTGTGTAAAGTGCCGAGAGCGAAGATGGATCGCTAACCGCGAAACAGTTACGCGCTGTCCTACAAACAAAAAATCGATCAATATTGGGAACTAAGCCGGGACTATTCGATCGAGTCTGTGAGGATTTGGGCTCCGACGAAATTGAAATGAACGCCTCTTCGAACGAATCACCGGCATCAACAGCCGTTGCGCGTGAAAATTCTTGCTGCCGAACGAACAAATGCCGACACTTAGTAGCAGCAGCAAATAAAGCACCAAACTCCGTACCGCCAATCACATTGAACGCTACGATACCATCAAATCTTGTGTCATTCTCGAAAACGCTTGCAGCCGACATCCGAACCACCAATCCGCCTGACACTTCGAACGGAACAATGCTACCGAGTCATATTCCGACACCGCCTCCGCTAGCCACCAAAGTGCAATCTACTGCACTGCCTACCACGTCGAACGCCAGCACGCCACGGAGTTTTGCACCGATATTACAATTTTCTGCCGCCGATACGCGAACCATCGTACCAGCATATGCATCGAACGTAACGATGCCACCGAACATCGCATCAGTTCCACAATCTGCCGCCATGGAACAACAAACACCTCTGACATCGACCTCGCAGTACACTAGATGTGTGCTCAACGTTCGAGAAGTAAGCGAAATGTTTCCGATATTCGACGCTAACGTTCAGACAATTCGTGAATCGCATCAACATGCTCCAATAAGCATTCAACTTGGACGGAAGCCTCGTCCTTCTCGCCACGCCCTCCAGGTTGAGAAGTACTGCAAAGCACTGTTTTGACAGCCACCTCCTACCGCATACATCATGGACATCTCTTGCATCTGACTTAGTGAGAGACTTTCCCAACGATATTGATGAGAATAATGTGCATGCAAAATTATTGTCAACATGGAGAGCCGCCGAAGAAGGTTTTTTTCATCGTATGTGTGCCATCGCTCGTCGGGGAAATGTAAGTGAACCGACCACGGCGCGCTACATTCAAAAAAAACGGAACGCCACACTACAAACAGCAATCTCATGTATGGATTCCCGGACGACCAACGAATTACTTATCGCCATCCGTCGTTACTTCTCAAATGTACACCAACCGAAATACGAGCGACGCGAGGCCAAGATGAAAAATCGAGAGGACGCCACTTACACAAGCAACACGCCGCCGAGGAAAGAGACTACGAGCCTCTGCAACGACCGATCAACCAATACAAGGGAAATCGTCTGCTACAACTGTTAGAATAAAAGCCACGTCTCAATAAATGATACACAACGTAAGGAGCGGTGCGCAGCATGCAAACGTACAACCCATTCGACAGATGAATGTCCCGAGAGACAAAAATCACCACAATCAAACGTCCGACGAATAACAACAACCCCGAAATCGGGGGGGCTGTTATAAACAAGTGACGGTGAACGGAGATCAGCTTACGGCATTTATAGACCCAGGAAGCGACCGATCATTAATCCGTCAAAGCGATGCTCAACTTACATCTCGTATAAGTAAGAGAAAAAAGGTAATATTGAAGGGATTTGCGAGGGGATGATTCGAGAATAACAATAGCGCACATGTAAATCTGGTCATGGATGATCATCAACAACGCGCCGAACTGTTAATTGTGAATAACGTTTTCATACCAACACCCGTACTGCTAGGCAGCGACATCTCGTGCACTGACCTTAGTCAAGTGATTCTACATTCTGGAACATTTCGTGTGTTAAAAATAGATTCGGGTAAAGTGAAACTGGGAGCCAAAATCACAGAGGACGATCGGAGCCGAGTGTACGCCATAATAAATGAATATTCTCAATGTTTCGCTGATGATATTTCAAAGTTAGAACAATGATGGCACACCGAGAAGATTGATGTTAAACCGAATGTGAGCGTCAACCTGAAGCCATATAAGGTGCCGTTTGTAAAACGAGAAACTGTCAGCCGAATCACAATTGAACTCCTTCAGAATAACATCATTCATCGAAGTAAATCCGATTATTCTTTACCAGTAGTTTTAGTAAAAAAGATTAATGGGGACGATCGACTGTGCGTCGATTATAGAGCATTGAACGCGATAACTATAACAACCAGCTTTCATTTCTGGGAGCGAATACTTCACGGCGTTAGAACCGATGGCTAGGCATTACCAGATGCCACTCGAAGAAGCATCCGAAAAATACACCGCTTTTGTGACTCACGAGGGTATGTGCGAATCCAATATTATGCCATTCGGGCTGGAGAATGCACCTACCGTGCTCCAGAAATCCCCATCACCGTTAATCTAGAGGATGAAACCCGCAGAAGCCATGCCGTATGTTGACGGAGTCATCATTCTGAGTCGCACCGTGGACGAAGGACTACAACGTCTGCGTTCATCCATCGAGTTAGTCCGAGCAGCCGGAATGACTCTTCGACTGTCAAAATGTGTCTTCTTCGCGAAAGAAACGTCGTTCTTCGGACATCAAATTATTGGCGATTCGATAAAACCCCGATCAGAGAAGGCATCCGCCTTCAAAGAATTCCCGACGCCGACTAATGTCATTGAGGTTCGACGATTCCTTGGTTTGGCCGGATTTTTCTGTAAATTCATTAAGGATTATGGGATGATCGCCCAACCGCTGACTAATCTACTGAGGACGAAGGTTGGGGGACCGAACACGAAAACGCCTTCCATCATCTGAAACGTTTGCTATGCGATGAACCAGTACTGACAATGTATGATCTGAAAGAAGATCACAAATTACACACGAACGCCAGCTCTAAGGGACTCGCCAGTATTCTGATGCAAGAAGCCTAGGCTAGAATTGGAAATCTGCATTCTTCTTTAGCCGATTGTGTAACGACAGCGAACAGAAGTACCACAGCTATGAGCTCGAGATACTAGCCATAGCCGAAGCACTCGATCAGTTCCGATTATATTTAATGGGAAAACGATTCCGGATAGTAACCGGTTGCTCCCCCGTGAGCACAATGAGGACATCAAAACCGTTGATTCGGCGCGTAGCCAGATGGTTCCTGAGCCTACAAGACTATGATTGCGAGATTGCACTTCGACTGGGAAGCACTATGCCACACGTGGACGCATTGAGGGGCCACTACATGCCAGCAACATTACCGAGAACATAATGCAAATCGAACTCGAAATCTGAAACCGAGCTGTCTCTAAAGAACTCCGCGAAATTGACACTGAATTTGATAGGGCCGAAATCAACAACATTTACGCCGACCAAACCGCACCCGACGATACCGATACCGAACGTGCTGAACCCGAGGATGCCGCTGGCGCTACCATCAGCATGATGTTAATCGAGGCCGGAACCATGCAGGTTCACAATCCCGAATCGGTATCATACAAAACAACCAGCCGTCACCGAGAAGGAGACACCTAGTAGCTGAATACAAAATCAAACACGGTCGCTTATATGCATAGAATTGATGGAGAACGTGAAAGGTTCGTTGTACTACATGCTATTTGTTGGCGCGTCGTGAAGCTTTACCACGACCACATAGGTCATTTTGGAGCAGAGAAAACTCTGCAACGAATTTGACGAAACTTTTGGTTCACAAGAATGCGAAATTATGTAAAGTCGTACATTGCATCGTGCTTGCAATGTTGCTACAATAAAACGCTTGCTGGGAAATCAGAGGTTTAACTCCACATGTACGACGTCGATCCTGTGCCATTCTGCGTGTTACATCTGGATCATCTTGGGCCATTGCCACGTAGTAGGAAAGGAAATAGGCACATCATCGCCGCGGCCGACCCATTCAGTAGGTACATAATTCTGAAAGTTGTGCAATCGACTAAATCCAAGCCAGTAATCGATATGCTATGTGAATTAACTACATTCTTTGGATTGCCGAGTAGACTGATCACTGATCGTGGAACCGCATCTACATCGAAAGAGTTCGAGACCTATTGCCGAGATCACCATATCGATCATATTAAAACTGCCGACCGCAGCCCACGGGCAAACGGAAAAGTCAAGAAAGTGAAACGCAACATTCTCAATTTTCTCCGAACGTCACTACCGATCGCTGCAAGTGGGACCAGTTGATGAATGTTATGCAATGGAGCATGAACTCTATGAAGAATTCAACCACGAAGTTCAGCCCGAATGAAATAGTATTCGATTTTCCACTGAAGGATGGCCCTTAACGACGGTTCATCGGCTCAGGAGGAAGATTCGACGCAAGCAATGTCAGTCGAGCAGAAACGAACCGAGGCCGCCCGCAATATCATGACCGAACGGAACCGATGGAAGACCCGAGTCGATGAGCAACACTGTCAACCTCGTACGTATCAACCTGGCAATCTCGTTGTAATCGAAAATGGTCTAGCAGCTACCGGAAAATCGCGAAAGCTGGAACCGAGATATCGCGGACCTTACCGAATAAGGAAGGTTTTTCGATTCAACCGACATACGGTGGAAGGAATGCCGAAGAACGAACAATCTGTGAGGGGATTTACATCAGTTTACAGAAGTGGTAAAATGAAGCCGTGGTACCAATCATATCCAGACCAGGTCGAGACAGAAGACAATAATAAATAGAGCTAATAAATCCTTATAAGTCCGCAGTTTTCCCATTCCTGACACAGTTCAAGGTCGTAGAGAGTTTAGAAAAAATATAATCTGATAGACGGTATCCGAAATATTTAAATAGAACAAAGTAGTGACCTTACGAAGTTTACAAAAGCTCTTAGAATTTTATTGGCATCCAAACCACAGGCTTTATAAATTATGTAACCTTAAGCTGGTAAAGTTTTAAGAAATAAGCACGACTCTGCCTAATTCTTTTTCTTTGTAGCACTACAGCCCCCCTCTGGCCTTCGCTTAGAGATAGTTAGAGTATCTCATTTTCAGGGCCGTATTGATTTTTTCGGATGTTGGTTTGATCAGTACCATGCTCCCGTGTGTCTCCTCAGCTATGATATGATCTGATAATATCAGCACATATCACAACTGAGTGAACACTCATAGTCTGTCCGAAAAATTCCCTGAACTAAATCACGTTGCTCCCAACGAGATTTGAACCTGAGACCTTCGGCTTGTGCGTTCATGTTCTAACTACTAGACCACACAGACTACCGACTCTGCCTAATATAGCAATGAAAAGAAACTTGCTGGGTTAACTAACCTATGTCACCAGATAGGAGTCAAATCATAAACCTTTAAAGGTATTATTAACTTGAAATTGAATGTTATCAAACTGTGAATGGCTTCAATTTTTTTGCTTTGATAAGGTTGATCATGAATTATTAAACATTTTGTTCTCTATCCATAATAATTACCGAAGCCAGTTAAGCAATTTATTGAAGCACGCAAATTAAAACACGTGTTTTGATTATTCGATTATTATAAATAAATAAATAATTTATTTTAATAATTTAAATTGTGTTAATTTACATGATTGCTTGTTTTTTTAATGCTAAGAAAAATAGTTTTGACTTTTCAACCTTAAAAAACATCTTGTCCAAATGTCAGTCTTAATGGTGATTCAACTTTATCTTCCCGGAAAGAACTATTAGCAACACTAGAATCATCTCGAGTAATTCTCTCTTGCTTTGCTGGCTCTCTTATATAGAAATTCGTTGAATTATATCCTGAATTGTCCTTCCAAACTATACTAGTGCAAGAGCATCCAGTACTGATCGCTCTTTCCATCCGTAAGCTCCTGTCTTCGTCGTTTTCGCGCTTCGCTCTTGTATGTTCTTCCGTATTTTCTGTTTCAGCTTGATTATGGCACACAATTTTCGAATTCTCTTCCATATTGGTCTCAGGAATATTCCTTTTGTTCATTGGCTTGAAACAAGTTGGGCAGTCGTCGTTTTGTAGCAAACTTACAGGATCAATGTCAAATTGACGTTTATGCCTTGATTCCTTGGAGTCATCATTATGCAGCAATTCACTTAATAATGTGCCTAAAAACTCCTTGATTTTCTCTCCTTTACTCTTTTCCTCATGATCTTCTTCATCAGACTTGTGCTCAGCGAGTTTTGTCAAAAGTTTTTTGATTATTTCCTGAATGTGTTTTTTATGCTCTTCTTTGTGCTCACCTAGCTTAGAAATGATTTTTTCAACAATTGATTTGATGGCCTTTTTTCCAACTTTTCCAGCAACTTTGCTTACAACCTTTTTGATTAGTTTCTTCCCAGAGTTTTCGTGCGAGTGTTCTTCAGACTCTGAACTTTCATCATAGTCGTAGTCTTCATGGTGGGCCTCATCATGATCTTCATGATGCTCACCCTGATCTTCATGATGCTCATCGCTGATGCTTTCATGATGCTCATCGCTGATGCTTTCATGAGCTTTTTCAATCACGTCTTTTGCAACTTTAGAGACAATTTTGCTTCCTAAGCGTAATCCAGTGTCAGCTATTGGAACACCTTTTACAACCTTTCTAAAGAATTTAGCTTTAATATGCTCTTTTATTTCATCCTTTGAGATTTGATGGAACGGACACCTTTCATCAGCAATTGGTCCTTCCATACAGGAGCAACGAAGGTTCTTAAACTTTTTGTATTCCTTGTCAACTAATTTGTCTATATTTAAGGAAACGCGATAAGTACCATCAGTGTGTGTTGGCAATACTACTACGTCGGGAAGATCATCTACTTTTGAAATGCTTTTTCCAGTTGTATGTTCTTTTTCTGGAATCAAATCATGATCGGTAGGCATTTCGTCTAAATGATACTCTTCGCTGGCATACTGGTCTTCGCTATGAGACTCTTCTTGAGGTTTTTCAGGCGCAATACTAAGAAGCTTGTGTAGGAGTTCATCTGTTACTTCTTTGATAAGGTCTTTATTGTTCTTCTCTCCACCGACGTCTAATACATCTACAATTTTACCGATCACAGGGAGTATAGCGTCTGGAACTAATCCTTCAGGTATGGGATCTTCTTTAGTTTCTTCAGATAATGGTTTATTTTCTATTATCTCACTGATATGTGATGCTGATTCATTATTATCTTCATCATCCTTTTGGCCGATATGTAGCAGTTCCTTAATAGAGTCTACCTTGTCTTTCAATCCTTTCGACAAAAGCTCTACAATGTCTCCGATGATCGGTAAAAGTTTTTCAATTATTTCTTCGGCTGGATTTTTGCCCTTACAATCGCTGGTAATAAGTGGACCTAAAAGATCTTTGAGTAAGTTACATACAAGAGTTTTCAATTTCTCACCCAAGCCTTCAAGACCTTCTTCAAGAACTAGTTTTAATAAGTTCTTCAAGCAATCTACTATCTTTTCGTGAACCTTTTCCAAAATTGGTTCAATCAAGTGTTTAATCTTTTCATCAGGAATTGTAGATAAGATTTTCGTAACGATTGCACCCAAATCCTTGAGCTCATCTGTTCCAACTTTTTCAAGAATTGACTTTAATCCATGAAGAATCAGTTCACCAACTTTAAGGATATCCGTCAAATCAGGCTTGTGCTCATCACTTTCATCGCATTCTTCTTCACTTTTGCTTGACTCTTCACTATCTTTGTTTAGAAATTTTTCAAGAAACTTGTCGATCACTTTAGTTACTATCGGACGAACTTCCTCGGGGATCATTTTGCCCAGAGGTCCTAAAGAATGATGGGGTTTCGACTCGTCTGATTCATCACCATTGCCAGTTATAAAATCGATCACATTCTGTATTAAGTCATGAACAATTCCACTTACAGCTTCCTCTATTCCTTCGAAATTTTTGTTGGCGACTTCGGTAATAATCTCTTTGACGGCTTCAAGAAGAATGTCACTGATTTTTTCAACTATTGGCTGTAAAAGCTTTCGGACAGGTTCTGGTAGTGGTTTATCAGGTGATAGTATACCCAGTAGTATATCTTCCACAATTTCTTCAACCAGCTCTTCTAAGTTTGGTCCTTGATCTTTTCCAATTTCTCCAATGATTCTTTTCACTCCTTCTAGCAGCTTTTCTTTAACTATTTCAGGAATCTGCTTCAGCCGGTCTAGGATGTCTTTAATGCTTGAAAATATTGGTTTTTCATCTTCTATACTTTTAGATGACTCTTCACTTGCGGACTTCTGGTCAATTAGTTCATCCAAAACTTTATCAACCACGGCCAGAAGAGCTTTTGTGATAAGTTTTTTGGAAGTTTTTGACGGATGCTCTTCTGGTGATTCGTCGGATGCTGAATCGTCACCTGGATACAAACACTCCAAAATATCGTCGAGTATCTTACCAATAATATTTTTGACTTTTTCTTTAAGCTTATCTCCTTCGATTTCAACTGCAAGCTTAACGATGTTCTTAATTCCTTGAATTATTTTTTCTCCAATTTTCTTGATGATTGGTTTGAGTTTTTCAAACTTTTCTTTTTTACGTGCAAGATCCTTCATAAACTCTTTCAGTAGCTTCTCTACCAAATCATTCAGAGCGTCGAATCCTTTCTCAGATAATTGTTCGACGATCTTTTTAATGAGTTGGAGGAGCTTTTCTTTTAAAACTTTCGGATTGAAGTTAACAATGAGGTCTTTGAGGCTGTCCTTGTCGATCAATGAATGGTCTTCGAGACTTTCATCTGAATCGGAGTGACTATCTTTGTTTATTACTTTATCGACAACTTTCTCTATGATGCCACCTCCAACTTCACCTGCGATTTCTCCAATTATGGACGGTTTTTCGTCTTCTTTGGAGTCTTTGCTGTCATCGTCGTGTTCCTTTGAAGAAGATGGCGTTACAATGCCTTTAATAAGATCTAAAACAACGCCTCGAACTGCGGATTTCATATCTGACAGCTTTGTGTGATTGATTTTCTCCATCATTTTTTTAACTCCAGAGGAAACTTTATCTCGGATAGATTGAGGAAAATGTCCTAGCAGTTCTTTCAATTCTGACATGAAGGATTTTGAGCATTCTTCTTTTGAAGCTTCTTGTGATTCTGGAGTTGGGACTGGAACAGGAATAGGGATTGGCTGAACGACAGGAGTAGCGACCGGGACTGGCTGAACAATTGTTGCAACTGCTGGAACTGTAACATGAGGTGGAGCTGTCACTACAACGTGAACCGGAGCATGAATCGCAACAGGAGTTGGATCATGAGCCGCAACAGGAGCCGGAGCAGGGGCCACAACAGGAGCATGTGCTGAAACTTCTACAGGAGCAGGTGCTTGAGCCGCAACAGAAACTGGATGTGATACAACAACTGGAACTACAGGCTTTTTGACTGGTGTAGCTACTACCAATTTATCTTCATCGCTCAACGCCGAATCAATGGCAATGGAATGCTTGTTGGCAAGGAGTTGATTCTTTTTCTTCAGGACAACACGGAGAAGATTAATCAGCTCATCCCGTTTGCATTGCCACTCGTCCAAAACCTCCTCCTCGGCACTAGTGCTTTCCAATTCACCATTTTCAATTAGAGGTCGTAACAATTTCCGTAGCGTTTTACTAGAATGCCCCGAAACCCTTCCTCCATGGCTTCGTATTGGTATTTCAATACTTTCATCACTATCATCCACATCACTCAGCAAATGAGGACTAATTGGTATCGCATTCAGTCTTGTCTTCTTTGCTTTAGCATTTGAGTTGAAGGCAAGGAGAATCGCGACTGGATGATCACTTTTACTGGAACCGCTTTGCGTTACATATTTGTACTTGGTAACCAAAGGTTTCGCTTCAGCACATGTAGGACAGCTGGGATCTTCATTGGAATCACTGAAATACGAAGTCAATTTCAAATCAACACTTTTACGAAACTAAATTCCTTATTTTACCTCTTTTTCCAATTCACTGCACTCAACACGAGCCACACTACAAGAATTGCCCATATGTATCCCAAACTAAACCGCATCATGTATGGAAGAGGATCTGACCTCTTTTTTCTTCACACAACTTCACGATAATGATGCAAAACGATTAACTCATTTTATATATGAAATCTTAAACGTGTGCCATGAACAATCGAACGTGATCATTTTGAAATGTTTTTGATAACATATTGAAATTAAATGTTGATGGTACAACAACGCGGCGGATGATGAAGGTTTTACGATTGAAGGTCTTAAAATATCTACATTTGAGTAAGTTACATCCAGAAAATGTTCGCGAGTCAGCGAAAATGTTTGTAGAATTTATGAATTAAATTCTTACACATGGTACATACTCGTACAGCATGTGTGGAAGTGAATGTTTATTGTTTTGATTGTTAAGTGAGCTGCGACAAAACAATAAAAAATATTTGGATTTGTGGTTTACATGTTGGAATGTGAGCATGCAGCTTAAGTGAGTTCTTTGCACTTGCATAGATGTTAACATACGAGTAATAATTCAAGTTCATGATCGATATGTTCGGGCGATTAGTTGCATTTAGCGGTGGTTTTGACTTCTTTCCGGATATTTATGAGAATAATTGAGGACGACAAAATTTTTATATCATAATTATCGTTTTCACAAAGCAAAGGTTCATAACAAAAATAGGAGCAGTTAAATGATTTCAACGATTCTGGTTGATTAATGAAAATTAACAATTATACTCGTATATGCCTTTTTGATTAGAAACTTCACAAATGAAATAACCTCTGTTAAATATTTGTAAACTAGGTATTTGCTTATGGCGTTGAATTTAAAGTATCTAATGTTAGATATAACAAAACAGAATATGTGCACAATCCTATAGGAAAAGAGGGTCGAGAAGCTGCAAGAAAACATCTTTTCATTTGCTTGAAATACATCGATGACTTATAGCAGAGCATAGCTTTTTATAATTAGCAGATATGCGGTTGGCTCAACCTCACGAACAATTTTGCAACTAATTTTCAGATATTGTTTCCAACAGCTTAGGGTAATTTGGGAATGTAGCACTGTTAACAAAAATAGCATTTAATGTAGATTCAGTTCTTGTTTCATTACCGAAGTTAAGCAGTACTTATCCCTTTCTATGTAGGAATAATTTAGTTCATTTAGTTTAGTTAGCTATAGTTTTCAACAATGTAAAATGCATAATGCATGGAGAGAGAGAGAAGTGGTGTGTACCTAGGGAGCTGTCCAAATATAGAAAACGAGCAAGAGTTGTTGATATCGTAGCAAAAGAAGAGGTTAGCACTTAATCCACCCTTCTCAATCCCTAAGAATTGAGGGCTCAACCGGGATTGCGAGTGAATTACGAAAACGGAGCGACGGGAGATTTGTGTCGAAAGTTGTGGGTGGACGGCGACAAGATACGAAGAAAATTCTATACGTATGGTGCCACACGGATGATTTTGCGGCGACGATGACAGGAAGATTTTGGTTGAGACCTGTTCATAGACGGCGGTGGGTCAGTGTGTGACAATCTGTTTTTTGGACGACGAACAGTTTATTTTTGAAAAAACGAAGAAGTCTCGGCTTGGGACGATTGTTGTTTGTACGAAGATATAAGAAGTGGCACAAGAAAACATTCGTGATTATGATCGCGGGTGTTATTTCTTCTTCTTCTTTGTAGCACTACAGCCCCTCTCAGGCCTTCGCTTCCTGCAAACAGCGCCTCCAACTGAGTCGGCCTATTGAACGCGTCCTCCAATTTCTAAATCCAAGCAGCGATGAACTGTTTTCGTCGACCGAGACAGACTAGCGCTCCGTGGTTTCCCCACGGTTTTCCGGCCTTCAGTTCTCCCAACGAATACCCTTTTGTTCGTCCATACGATTCATGCGGCCAGCCTATTGCAGCTTCCGCAGTCCTACAATCGTTGAGACCTCCGTTTCGTCAAAAATTTCACACAGCTCATGGTCGTAGCGAATTCGCCATTGGTCCCCGTCAAGCTTCGCTCCAATTATTCGCCTCAGGGCCCGTCGCTCAAAGGTGTTCAATATATTTGCGGATGCTTGGGTTAGGGTCCATGTTTCACACCCATAGCATAGCACAGGTCTTATCACAGATTTGATACTTTGATCTTTATTTTCCTGTGTATGCTGATGGTCTTCAAGATCGTCAAAACTGAAAAAAAAATATTTTATTTGCGAGCTGTATTCTTCTGTGTATTTTCTCTCAATCATGACCCGTTTTCATTATTTTTGCGCCTAAATACACAACTTTGATCACATTTTTGATACTGTATTCGTCATGTGTGATATTTTGTGCATTTGCGGTATTTTTCCTCGACTGTATCATGAGCTTTTATTTGCATTGATTTGTAGCCCTACTAGTTTTGCTTCGCTGTCGAGTTTCAAGAAGAGTTCTTCGGCAGTTGTTAATGACCGTGACAAATTGTTGATGTCGTCCGCAGAGGCTACTACTTAGCTCGACTTGTATAGTAATGTACCTCGTATATCGACAGGTAGCTTCCTTACGATGCACTCCAGAGCCAAATTGAACAGCAAATGGGGCCAGCCCATCTGCCTGCTTTAGTTCAATATTTGTATCAAAGGCATCGGTGAGTTGGTTATTGATGCGGACGTGGGAGGTCGTCGACATCATTGTCATTTTGGTAAGACGGACCAATTTGGCTGGGATGGCAAAGTAACGCATTATTTGGTACAGTACGTTACGATCAATACTGTCGTATGCTTGCTTGAAGTCAACGAAAATTTGGTGCACGTCTATGGTAAACTACCAGCATTTTTCAAGTACCTGCTTGACTGTGAACAATTGGTCTATTGTCGATATACTTGCTATGAAACCACCTTGACGCTCTCTGTTGGCATATGATCCGATCTTACTTTCTTAATTTTTGAAAATATTTTGTACGCTGTACAAAGTAGTGATATGCCTCTATAATTTGCGCATTTTTTTGTGGATAGGGAATATAATTCATTGGCTCCACTCTTTTGGCCAAATGTTGTTGCCAAATGTGCTGGATGACTTCGTGAATAGCTTTATAAACACTGAACGTGAAGAAAGACAGCGCTTACTCAACAGCCTTGGGTCAATTGCACGAAGGGAAGGTGGACTGCGCGCCTCATCCCCGATGTGAGACCGTGGCTAAATCGAAGGTGAGACTGACTTCTATCTGACCCGACTTTTGAGCGGGCATGAGTGTTTTCAGTCTTACCTGCACAAGATAGGTAAGTCACGGTCCCCCGATTGTCGGTTTTGCGCAGGAGAGGAGGACAATGCCTGTCACACATTTTTTGTGTGTACAAAATGGGTCACGCTACGAAGGGAACTCTTCAAGGAGACGGGAGAGCTCACCCCGGATAATTTAGTTGCGGTGATGCTCAAATCGGTTGACAAATGGAATCAGGTGGCACATTATGCTCGGGCAGTCCTAAAATATAAAAGGGACTCACAGCAGCCGGGGCCGCTGGGGCTGGGGGATCGTTTGTCTGGCACTTCCTCTTCCCCTCTCCCCTTCCGCTAGAAAAGGGACTCCCCAGCTTGAAACAAAACGAGACCTGGCCCGAAGTCATGTGTCAAACGGTTCCAGGCTGGGTTCTTAGGTTGACAGGGGAGGTGCTTCATGGGTGATCCAGTCACGCATGGGAGTCCCACACTCTGTGCATAAATGGCATTCACCTTCCTACCACAAAAAAAATGAACACTGCTGCCCCCATATTTGATGAGTTCATCGGTGCCCGGTGATTTATCATTTTTTAAGGCTCTGATGATGGAACACACTTCATCCAGGGTTGATGGGGCCAATGGAAGCGCTCCGCAGACATCTATAAGCTCCGATGTTCTGGAGCTGTGCGGAGGATTAAGCAGGTTCTTGAAATATGATGCCCATCTTTCCTTAATCTTGGTTTCATCAGCGATATAATTCCGATGTCATCACGACAGAGCGTGGTTTTGGGCTGATAACCACGTTTCAGACTTTTCACTAGTTTGTATGCTTGTCTTGTGTTGTTGCTCGCTAGACTGACATCGACGCTTCTCAATTGATCATCATAGTATTTTTTTTCTTAATTCTAATTATCTTATACGCTACTCTTCTGAGATTTTCAAATTGTTCTTTATTCGTCCTGGTGTTACGGAGTAACGCCAAGTAGGTTAAATTCTTGACGACTACGAAGGTATCTTGGCACGACTTTACGCAATCAGCTGCGAATAAACGCGAACCCCACGAGCGGAAATCGTAAGGTAACGTACAAGAAAATGTATTAGATATTATGAATTTGTATAATGTGAACTCAACATACACAAAAGAAAGCGTAAAGTAACGTACACGAAAAGTTATTAGGTATTATGAATTTGTATTATGTGAACTCAACATACACAAAAGAAAAGCGAAAAGTAACGCAAAGAAAATTCTGTAAGGAACGAATCGACGACTCGAGTAGTTTAAATTTAATGAATAATAACAATGAATCTGAAATCGGTGTATGTGTACGTTGTAAATGTGCAAAAGAATCGGCACAAAATCCCACTATATTTATATCGGATAACGCGAAGGTGAAGAAGGAGCACAAAGAGAATGATATCAATTCGATTAAAATTGTAGATGCTAGGATGAACACGGCAAAGTCGAACACGACAAATAATTCGTTACTTAAGGCGGCGAGTCCGATCAAACGGCTCCCATCGCGGCGTAACTTATCCTTGAAGTGACAAGTTTCAAAAAAAAGTACAAAACAGTAATAATAGCAGTTGTCCCAAAGAGGCCCAATATCCTAAATCTCGAATTAGTTATGGTACCGATGATATCCTCGTTGGAAATAATAATCGAAGATCTCAACAAATTCTTAGAGCAGCTGGCCCAAGCCATGGCCATGCGGATGGTCGTGTTGGCAGAGTTCAAATGCACACACCAAGTACAAGGTTGATGGAGAGACATTTGCAACATTATGACGGCCCTTTACCCAGAAATGCAGAAATTTATCTAGAAACCCATCCGGGTGTGATGGATTTGCAACGCACATCGAACCCGAACCGTGAAAGAATAAGCCCACAATATCATAATAATAATAATAACAACAACAGCAGGAAAAGCAACAGCAACATCAACAACTACTACAAATACGTCCTGATGGTCCGCTAAGTCTCGAAGATTATCCGCCTGAAATGAAACATTCAGTTGATCTATCAGCGTGTACAGCTGGTTATATTGATTGGGAACAGTCAATATGATGTGAATAAAATTTTAAAGATAAAAGCGTTTCGTGAACAATTGGAAGGCCCTTCTGGTAAAATTTTAGTTCCTGTCACAACAGCAACAAGTCAGACGGATATTGGATGTGTTGAATGTGCTGAAGGCCGAAGTCGATGAGAAATCTGATGTCGCGTCCAACTTAGTGATACCTATCATACAAAATCCTATTCATCGTCATCAGGAAATGGAAGTCAAAGTCCCGAATATAATAGCCCGCATAGTGATCATAGCTATACAAGATCGACAAATGGCGTGGATTTACCTGGATTGAAACTCCAAGCGATTCTGACGAGGAAATCGATGTTGTATCCGTTGGTGATAAGAAACTACCCACAAATCCATCAGACAAAGAACGAGCACCGAAAGTGAATATCCTGCGCGAGGTGGCAAAACTTTGGAAGCAATTGAAATGGGAGGAGAATCAAGTGCAGGCGTTGAAGCAACAATCAAAAATCAAGCTTCAACGACGATCGACACATCTGAGGAATTCGCAACAGCAACAAACCAAAACTGCCAGTGAATTATCTCACTGACATTTCTCCAAACTAGTTTAGTAGGAGTGAAATTCCATGAACACCTAAAAGCACAGATTCTCGTGGTGGAAAACTACATAGCCGACCATACGTAGTAGGATTTTTAAGGTGCTCGACCTACCCAAATGAGCCGTTGGTCAAAAATCCAATAAAAGGGGGACGGAAGGATGTCCCGCTCTTCTTTTGAGTAGCGAAAACCATCCGGTGAAGTGTGCCGGTTAGAGAAAAAAGTGAATAAATGCAGGAATCGAACGGAGGAACGAGATCAATACAATTGGCAGTGAAGATCAGGAACGAGATCAATACAATTGGCAGTGAAGATCAGGAATGAGATCAATAAAATTGGCTGTGAAGAAAGCAAAAACAAATTATTTGGGGATCCCCACATCGTTGTAAGTGCTGGCCAACCGTTTTCCTTTTTTTCAATATTCGATTATATATTTTCTTATGCAATTTTGCGTTAAGGTTTGAAGTTAAAAACTAATTCAATTGAATTTTTCCGTTTGTTTCCTTTCCTTCTTTTATTTCTGTTTTAGCTACTGTGAACATTTTGCTCGTGAGCGGGAGGATATTTTTTCCCCAAGAAGGGAGTTTACTGGCGTCGTTTGAAGTCGCGGGATTGCCAAGTGCCCGTCGTGGTCAGGTCACGCTTAACGTTTTCCTGGCTTTTCGAGTGTTTCTTTCAGGTGTTATAGGAAATTACAATTTGGTAGAATAGGATCTCTGGTAGGTAAGATTCCACTCTTTGTTCTCCGGGGAGCCGTAACTTCGTTCGGCAGCTCCAATCGGACGGAGCTATCCGGTGCCGAAAAGAGCTTGACCGGAGCATCCCTTGTAAAACGGCAATACAGGTTTTCTTATCTATATATTGCTTGTACGCCTGATTCTTCTTATCTAACACATTCTGGCACTTATCATCGAACCAATCATACCTCTTGCGCCGGGCTTGATGTCCGATTGTGTGTTCTGCCACGGTCTTAATACCCGCTTTCCAGAGTTCGTATCTTGTCTTTAACGGTGCGTCTGATAGGATGGGAGCCAGTTAGTTGAAATTTCGGCCAGCTAGCGAAAATTTTGGCCTTTCGATGTCAAATTTTTGAAGCGGGCTGGTTTTCGCTGAATATGCCTTTGACATATGACATCGATAGGGTAATTTGATCAAGTAATGATCTGGGTTATAATTGGCTCCTCGGTATGTACGGACGTCAAGCATGCTCGAGACGCAACGTTATTAGATCAGAACATGGTTGATCTGGTTTTGTGTGTTGCGATCCGGTGATACTCAGCTCATTTTATTAATGCATCGATGTGGGAAGCAAGTCAAACGTATTAATAGATTTCTGCTGGATGCAGATTCAATCAGGCGCTGGCCGTTGTCATTTGTTTCATCGTGAAAACGATATCCTCCAGTCGTTCCCCCATGAGATAGCTCATTGCCAAGTACCATTGAAATCACCCAGAATTATTTTTGTGTCGCTTCTGGGCAATGAGTCGACTAGTCTTTCCAGGTGATTGTAGAACGTTTCCTTCGTTTCTTCGTCCTTTTCTTCTGTCGGAGCATGTACATTGATTAGCCAGATTTTGAAGAATTTCGCTTTTATACGGATCGCACACAACCGTTCATTGACTTTCTTAAAATCAACAACGTGCAATTTGAACTCCCTATCCACAATGAAGGCCACTCCGAGTTCTCGTTTTACAGTCGGCTTACCACTTTCGAATATTGTGTGAAATCTCATGTCTTGTCCAGTTTGTTTCCTGGATTACCAGTATGTTTAATTGATATTTACTGGCCTGTTGTAAAGGGTCCTTTATAGCGTCAGGTTAATTGAGTGATCTGATATTCCAGGATCCAATGCCATATTCCTTTTTTCGTTTGCGAGGTCGTTGCCGTGAGTCCAACCTACTCCAGGCCCATCTGCAGGTTTTGAAACATGTTAGGGGGTTCTAGGGCATGGTTATCACCTCGATTCCGTTATCAGGCGCGGAAGATTCACCTTCACCCTCCTACGTCCTCACAAAAGAGGTCTAAGTAGGATTTAGTAGCAGAGCTGTAGATGTACTCGTATTTACAGTTATTAGCATTTCTCGGCATTTAATGTCCCATTATTGGGGAACCCGTAACCTCAATGTGCGACCTCGAGAGCCTTTACTACCACTTAATAGGTGGGTTTGGAATGATGAATCATTGAAGCGGTGGGTTGGGGAGATAAAAGTCTTCTCTGCTCCTTTCTCAAACGGGCTTGGGACCATCTAAGGCGAGGTTTGGGTGTAATTTCTACATTTAGTGAACTTGCTTCATGATGATGGGTGTGAGCATTGATGTAGACGCTTTCACGAAAGATGGTTTGGAACTAGCGCTTGAATAAAAGAACCTTCCTTTGACGGAAAGCAGAGTAGTGTTGCGCGACCGTCTGAGGGGCGCGAGACAAGGGATTAAGAATGGCATCGATGCGTTGACGGCGAAAGACCTGACCGATCGTCCAAACGGGTCAGATATGTCAACAGTGAGTAACACAAATGTCTTACGGGAGAGATTGAGGGCAGCAACAAAGCTGGAAGCAGAGGACGAAGATACTGAAGATGAAGACGAGGAAGAGACGAAACAAGATACGCGTTCTGAAAGCAGCGCCCAATTTTCCAAACAAACCCTTTTATTATTTTGCGACGTCAAAGAGTTGCTCTAGACGTTTAGTGGCGAAACCAACCAAAATGTCGAGCGGTCAGAAATTTCGAGGAAATTGATACAATGTGTAGTTAGAATGACATTCATCGTGTGGTATATGCCAAGAAGCTCTTGTCTGGGTTGGCCAAACTATTTGTAAATTTGGAGGGTTAGTCAAAGTTATGGCTGGAGTTGCGTAACCCATTACGAGCTAAGTTCGAAAGATTGTTGTTGTTTTGAGCCATTGTATGAAATTTTTGACGAACCGGAGGTCTCAATAATTGTAAGACTGCGGAAGCTGCAATGGGCACGAACAACGGATACCTGAAAAGGTATTCGTTGGGAGAGCTGCAGGGCGGAGACCAGTGGGGAAACTGAAGAAATGCTGGTCTGACTCGGTCGACTGAGATAGTTGGAGGCGCTTGTTGCAGGAAGCGAAGGTCCGAGAGGGGCTGTAGCGCTACGAAAAAGAAGAAAAATTAATTCCATTCGGGAAATGATTGTCCCAGTAATGGAGCAGGTAAAAGTGTTTTTCGTTCGAAAATGTTGTGTATGTTGCCAGTAAGTGTTTGATCTCGAGTACAAATCTTCCCAAAGTGAGATGTGAAGTGCCGGAACTAGAAAATATGAAAGCATGGAAATTTGCCACAATAATGGGAGAAAAAATGCTTGCAGTTTTAAATCCCAGGAGTGACCTTCACTTGATGAAGTATACGTTAAGCTGAGTGCTACAGAACCTAGAAAAACATGTGTCAATTCTGGTGGTATCGATGTCAAAAGCCATCAGACTGTTGGACATTTTGTGGCCGATGTTGAAAAAGACGACGTCAAATTAAACCTCAGTATTCAAGTTGCTTGGTGGGGAGTTGCCCGAATTTGTGGAGATTACTTTTAGAAAACGTCAGGCAACTTTAATAAGTACCCCGGAAATTAGTTCTAAGATAATTTCTCAGCCTCTAACTGACGAGACAGAACAAAATGATCAGCAGCATAAGGAAGTAGAGACGTGGGTTGTGAAAGGTGAAACGACCGATCGAGACGATGATGTGAATGGTGAAGGCGAACGCTCCAAACATATTAAGACTACCTTGAGTATCGGTCCAGAGGAAGCAGAAATCGATCTTCACCACATTTTTGGCCCGGCTATAAGGTGGGAACTGAAGATTCTAATCGAGTCGTACAAACGGTATAAAACTAAAGGGGCATGTATCGCAAAACAAATATGAATTTATGACTAAACGAATTGAATATTTGGGATAAGTTGTGGAAGACAAAACAATTAAGCCGTCGTCGAAGAAGACCACAACAGTTTTGGTTTTCCTAAGCCCAACGAATACTAAAGACTTCCACAGGTTTTCAAGACTGATTGGATTGCGTGACCTCTATCAAATTTATTGAAAGATGGAGTTTTTTTTAGTTTGGCGAGAATGAGAAGACATTCTAGCATTTTAAAGCCGCCCAGTCTTGAAGTTGTATCGAACCGGAGCCGCAACGGAGTTACACACAGACACATGCAAGGACGAATTAGGTGCAATACTCATGCAGGAAGATACGCAAGATGGAATGATGCATCTTATTCAGTATGCCAGCTGAAAAACGACCCCGATTTAGCCGAGATACACTAACTATGAACTAGAAATCCTGGTAATAGTACAATCGTTGAAGAGGTTCCAAGTGCATCGATTGGGTGTTCAATTCAAAATATTGACGGACTGTCAAGCATTTGCGCGAACGATGGTGAAGAAGGATCTTTGTATTCGAGTATCTTGACGGGCAATGGTGATGCAAGAGTTTGAATTCACTATAGAATATCGCTCAGGATCTTCAATGCAGCATGTTGATGCTTTGAGTAGGCATCCAGTGCCGGTATACATTTTCCAATGAATGGACGGCATCCTCATAGAATGAATTAAGAAAGAACAACGCCACAACGAGTTTGTTTTGGCGCGAAGTTCATGGTTAATCAGAAATAGAAGAATGTATTCGCTGAGTCGCTGCTTGAAAGATGAAAATCAAGCGGTAGGGCGGCACTAGAATCATTCCTAGCAGTTTTCTCCCTACTTCGTTCGTTTCGTTGGAAATATATACATATTAATATATTAAAAGTATTTATATTTAAAATTTCTAGTCGCATAACAATCTTTCATAATTATTTTAAATTCCTATGCAAACTTTCATCATAGTCCGGCTTGAAAAGGTTTTCTGGTTCGGCTATCTTTGAATTAAATGCTCGCGCCTGGAAGTGTTTGGGGAGGGCTCCTTCTCTTGTCAGGAACGGATGAAAATCTAACCGTAACAAAATCCTGAAAATCCTTCAGCTACGGTGGTTGGGTCACATTAGTGCAGTCCCTAATCTCTGTTCGAATACTTAAAAAGAAAATTATTTTGTTTGTTTTGTGTCCGCAGGCCAATTTATTTCCAAAAGCACGTTTTGGTAAGTAGACGGGCTTAGACCCGCTTAAGTCATCTTCTGTGTCTAAAGGATATGTGGAAGGAAATGATTATATAGGTGTAGGGTGGGTTAAACAGGTAGGTCCTAGCTTAGGCCAGGTAGAGGGTTATTGGGGATATTAAATTTTTGTTTTTCGTTATGTGGAATGTCTGATTGTTCTGGTTCATCTCGCTTCTATTTTCGTTGAAGGGTTTGATCTAGTATTAGGATAATTGCGTCTGAATTTTTCATAAGTTGTTCGTTGATAATGCTACCATCTGTCTTTCTTTGTCTATATATTTGAAGTCTTTCTGGGATGCAAAAGTCTCGGTCATTGCCTTTTTTATGTAACAATGTCATTGCGTCAGGCTTGGGCGTGTGGTTTTGCATGTGCATCGCATACTTGGAGTCTGCCTTGTTGTGTTAGAAAGATCCAACGTGATCTTTGTACTTAGCTGTTAGTTTCCGTGTTGTCCTTCCTATGTATACCATGTTGCAGCCCTTGCATGTCAGTTTGTATATGCCGCTATTCTCGTATATTGATGTGCAATTCAGTTTTGGTTTCAGCTACTTTCGAATGCAGTTTGTATTTCCTAAGGAAGTTTCGTAATTTGTATATCTCATTGCCTCATTGCACGAGTATTGTAACAAAATACACTGTTTTGTCATTCTTGTGAGTTTCAGTCAGTTTTCATTCCAATAATTTTGTCGATGTCACGTTGTTTGTCTCTGCACTATTGATATTTATGCTGCTAGTTTACGTTGAGCGCGTTTGTTAGATATTTCATGTATGGTATGGTCAGTTGTAGTTGGTTTTCTTGATATTTTGTAGTCTAATCGTGCTTGTTCTCATATCACGGTTAGGTCCATATAGTTTTTTTTATAATGAAATTTATATTCGGGTGTAGTCCAGTCATATAGTTTAGTAGTTTGTCTTATTAGGTTTCTTGTGTGTCATGAAACAGTTGTCCCTAGCAATATACTCGTATGTATTATTATTGAACTTAAAATAGTTCTGTTTGATTGTAGTCCCTATTAGATTGAATAGTTGTGATGTGCATCGCCGGCTGTTTTTGAATGAAAGGTTAGGATGGCCAGTGCTTCGCCGATGGGTATAGACGTGTAGAGGTTGCTGATGTCTGTCAATATTAGAGAGATGGTGAACATGGCTCGATCACGAATGTTCTCACAATGACCACACCAAAGAACACAGCCTTCTTCTCGTGGACTATAACATAAGCATTTAATTTACCTATAAATAATAATAATATCGAAATGGCATTTGCGTAAATAAAATTGTATTGTTAACAGGACCTAAAATTCATACTATTGAAATCCAGATTATCATCTCTAATGAGCAAAATTAAAAGATTCTCCCAAGATACATATCTTGGTGATTTCAAGGTTTGAAAGTCGCTCTCTAAAGCTGACGCTAACGACAAAATGTATGCGCATTTTCTGAATTATTTGAAATTGGTATTACATACATATATCATACGTGCAAACTTCGCCCTAATAAATTTATAGTAGAACAGGGACCTATTACTTATAAATGCCGATAGTTAATAAATAATAGCTCAAACTTTCCCAGCATTTTAGTTTCAATATTTATCAAAAACAAGAATATCGATCAAACATTATCCTGCGGGACTCTAACAGCTTAGTATCGGAATTCCGTCATCGTGTTATAAACATATGAGCATACAGGCCTTAATCAACAAAAGTAATTCCTTAACTGTTCACCTTTTACATACAAGAAATTGTTTCAAGACTTTCCAATTTCCTTTCTTTACTATTAAATTCGTCTTTACGTGTGAAGCGGGAGGTGTTTAGTGTGTTCTCACTTGAAGTGTTATAAAGGATTTAAAGTAAAGCAAAACCATTTGCCGAGAACCTCAAGCGTGCTAAATTGATTTTACATAGTTACAAGCAATCACGCTACTTTATTTCTGCAAAGGACTATTAACATTATATGTAAGATGAAGTGTTACTTTGAAATTAACTAGAAACCTACTTCGTAAGGATTATAAGGATATTCGTGTGAAGTGAAAGTATACTATGTAAAGCTTCTTCACGCTTTAAAAGGACGCTGACCTAATGAAGTTCATTTGCAGGGTATTCAGTGTATTCAATATTAAACACTATTCAACCTTTACATGCTGACTCTCAGCTGGAAGTCTTTTTCTTGTAAACATGAAAATAGTAAACCGAAAAAGAATGATTCTATGAAGGGCTATGGTATTTTTGTATTAAGTCAACTAAAAGACAATGGGAGAATCGGGTATGTATACTTTTTACATGATAAAGGACGTATTTTAAAACTGTCATCTTGAGGCTCAAACACTATGACTAACGTGAATATTTTGGAATTCTATTTGAATGCTACTAATAACAATTTACTGCAGAATCGTCAAAAATCGAGCCTTGACGTTCACATGACTCTAAGTATTTCATTTTAGGTTCACAATAGCATACTAGGAATATAGTATATTGGATTACCTGGTTGGACTTAGGTTCTATTAAAGTTAATTTAGGTAAGGTGATGGTCCGTCAAAAGATATACAGCAAAATAGCAATGTCAAGAATGGTACTTGATGCCGTGAGCCCCTGTATGTTACAAGTGGCGTGCGCTCGAGCTTCTACATTTATTGGACTATATTAATATGAGTATGTTGAGAACGTTAATTTTTGGGCGAATACATTTTCTCTGAAAAACGAAGAATGAAAAATCGAAACGGAGGCCGATACTGGTGTAAACCCGCTAAGATATTCGAGAAACCTATCTTCAAATCTATTTTCTATGACTTTAGATAACTATTGAGCTAGCATAAAAATTTGCAAAGTTGTGTGGTAAAGGAATTTGTTTTAACGGTGGTGTAAATATAGTGAGACATTTAAATCGTAATCGAGGTAAAGTACAGTTTGTTTGAATCAATATTACTGAAATGTAAAATGATTTTTCTTAATTCGTTTCTTCATCTGGATATCCAATTTCTTGAACCATAGCTTGAACAGAAGAAATCAATAATGGATGGTCTCGTTTTGCTACGCCGTGAGGCACCTTCAAGCTGGGGAATTCTTACTCCAGCGGAAGGGGAGGCAGGAAGAAAAATTATCAGACAAGCGATCCCCCACGTCCCTGACTACTATGAGTCCCTTTTATTTTTTAGGACTTCCCGAGCATAATGTGCTACATGGTTCCATTTTTCAACCGATCCAAGCATCACCGCAACTATATTATCCGGGGTGAGCTCTCCCGTCTCCCACTAGAGGTCTCTTCACAGCCTGTTCCATTTTATGCACGCAAAAAAAAACAAATGGCAGACATTATCTTATTCTACTTAACGAAATCTGCAGTCGAAGGACTGTGAGTTACGAGTACCAATCTTGTGCAGGTAAAGCTGAAAACATCCATGCTCGCTCAAAAGTTGGGTCAAATAGAAGTCAGTCTCACCATGCCTTCAATTTAGTCATGGTCTCAGATCCCGGATGAGCCGCGCAGGCCACCTTCCCTACGTGCAATTCACCCAAGACTGCTGCCAATCGTTCAGTGAGCGCTGTATCGAAAATTTTCTTCCTCAGTGCTAATCTTTTCTGTACCTGTACCAAGCGAAAACGCTTGGTACTGAGAGTGTCACCCCGTATTTCTGCTCAGTACAGTAGCACTGAGCCTACAGCACTCATCAAGAGGCGTCTTCTTGATGGGTTGGGTCCCCCTACGTTGGCCATAAAACGACTCAGAGACTATACGTCCGAAGCAGCCTTCTCAGTCGTCGCCCTGATTTGCGCAGAAAAACTCATCTTCGAGCCGATCAGTAACTCCAGGTACATCACCGCTTGCTTCGTTTGGTTAGTATGTCTCCAATACTGGTCGTCCTTTCTTTAGGGATTCCCTTCTTTGTCAAGATGAGCACTTCGGTTTTTTCCAGTGCTAGACTAAACCCCCTCCAATCTCTCACTCGGGGAATTAGCATACCTAGCCTAAGTTGCGCTTGTTCAACGGTACGACATTTAAATCGTAGCGAAGTAAAGTCAAATTGGTTTGAATCAATATGACTTAAATGTAAAATGATGCTTCTTAATTCTATTTTCCCAATTTCTTGAAATAAAGCTTTAACATAAGCAATCAATAATAGATAGTAGTCAATAATTTTTTTTTATTTAATATCCACAGGCCAATTCTCTTTTTTCTTCAAAAGCCGTCGGGCCTTGCTTTTTTGTGTGAGCAGACGCGTTTCGACTACTTCGAGTCATCTTCAGTGTCTAAAGGATGTGTCGGAGCATAGCTTGAGCGAATGGGTAGTTAGCGGATGGGTAATTAGGTCAGGTAGTAAATTACGTCAAATACTAAATTATGCCATGTAGAGGGATATTAAGTTTTTGTTTTTTTGCTTGCGGGTAACCTACTAACAGTGACAAAGACATAGAACGGTGATCTTTAAAACAACGGACTACGTACAAAAAACAATAGACTTCATTAACGCCAACAGATACAAACTGGTAAACAAAGAGCCCACCAATAAGTTCCAAGCGGACTTACGTACTGCCATTATACAACCCCCACTTATTATTCCTCCTAATACTAAGCAACGCTACATCAACCCAAATCCATGCACACCACCCCTTAAAGCACAACCGAAGCTCCACAAACCGAATATTCCTATCCGTCCTGTCATCAACTACCGCCCAGCTCCTGCATACCAATTAGCACGGTACTTGGCAACGATAAGGGCTAATGTCATGCACCTTGACCGCAAATACGCATTAAAGAACAGCTGCGAGCTAGCAAACTCTACCACTTCTTTAAAATTGACTGAAACTTGTCGACTTTTATCACTAGACATCACCAACCTCTATACGTCGATACCCGTCGATGAAACACTGGTCATACTAAAAGAAAATCTTTCATTTAACAAAAGCCGACAATTCACAGATCAACTGCTCAATCTCATAAAGACCGCAATCAAGCAGAACTATTTTAAATTCAATAGCAACACATACATTGCCAAGGACGGTCTGGGTATGGGACATCCATGGTTCCTCAATAATGTCAGAAATATTCTTACAATCTTTGGAAGAAGTCTTTATACCCAAAGTTGTCAAAAGATTCAATGTAATATTTTACAGACGATATGTGGATGACTGTTTCACCGCTATCGACTCACAAGAAAATAAACAAGACGAACAACTCACATATATGAATGAAATTCACCCGAATATAAATTTCACTATGGAAAAAGAAACAAACAGACAACTCAACTATATGGACCCAACTGTGACACGTGAAAAAACACGATTGGACTACAAAATATACAGAAAACTAACCACAACTGATCATATCACACATGAAACATCTAACCACCCCACACAACATAAGCTAGCAGCGTACAGATCAATGGTGCAGAGGCTTCACTCCATCCCCATGACTCCTACTAACTATTCCAACGAACTAAAAAACATTTACAGAATAGGTAATAATAATGGATACAAATAATGCGATATTGACAAACTAGTCGCACAGTACAAACTAAAACAGGAAGGCCAACCGACTGAAACTCATAAGAACGAACAAACGGACATCCAACAAGCAAAAAAACAAAAACTTAATATCCCTCTACATGGCATAATTTAGTACTTGACGTAATTTACTACCTGACCTAATCACCCATCCGCTAATTACCCATCCGCTACGATTATATAAAGTCATTCCCTTCAACACATCCTTTAGACACTGAAGATGACTCGAAGTAGTGGAAACGCGGCTGCTCACACCACAAAGCAAGGGCCGACGGTTTTTGAAGGAAAACATAAAAGATAGCTTTAATATGATAGCTAACATTCAGTATTTCGCTTTGAAACAAAAGGAAATCCACGATAACTAATTCACGACCATCGACTAGAGCCGCAACATCAGCCACATAGCCGATCAAGCGTGACTCATTTGGTATCTCTCTCCAGTTTCAGTAGCCTGTCGTAAGACCCGTTCTACAGGTCTGGACCAAAGATAGATCCCTGGGCAACACCCAATATAACTTCCAACCAAAGTTGGCCTTGTGTAGTGCCATAAAGCAGGCTTCAGCCCTTCAGGTAGTCAATCATAAGCCGCATTGGATATTCTGGAACTTGAAAAGGTGTTTTCAACGTATCCAGAATATCCACTCATCTAGTCGAGTTGAAGGCATTCCTTACGTCGAGTGTCACTAACACTACGTTGAGTGTTACCAACACAATGACCTGCCTTTTGCACCGCGCTCACTATCTTTGCAATTGCATCAATAGTGGAGCATCCTGCTCTAAAGTTGTACTGCCGGGGAGATAGGTCCCCAGCAGCACGTACTGCGTCAGTGAGTCTTCCCTTGATAAGTTCCTCTAGCATTTTCCGAGCTGTGTCTGGCATGGGTATTGGGCGGTATGTACATAGCAACCCAGGACTCCCTTTCCCCTGGCTTATCTGTACGAGCCTTGCCACCTTCTAACGGGGAAGCCACTTTCCGCAGACAAGCGATGAATGTAGTGAGGCCCATGGTGATCTCGATCACTTTATATATGCAAGGCTTGCATAGGGCACCAAGCTTCCGCATAACCAGCTTGTAGCGAAAGCCCCACGAATCCCAACTGACATTGTCTACTAGATCTTGCCACCAACGACCCTGCTACCGTTAATAATTTTTTGAAGGCATTTCCTAGCCGACTTATATGCTGCTAACCGGTTGCATGCCTCGTGGTGGCTCCGTACCCATTGAGCTTCATGTCGAAGCTTATGACACTGCCTTCATTTTTCAGCGATTTCAGTCGACCACCAGTGCACTGGAGGCTTGCCGTGCCGGGGTATTTGATAGGAGTGCTGCAAGCAGACGTGATGATACTTATCGTTGAGTTCACCACGTCTTGAGCTGCTAAGTTTTCAGTCTCCTACGAATCTTTCAACAACTACAACACAATAGTGGAAGATCGAGAGCATGGATGTCAGGAGACAGCATCATGTATCTCAAGCAGAATGTATTGATGATCGCTGGCTGAGGAGTCATCTAATACTCTCCAATAAATGGTGTTCAGCACGGCGTATAAATGGTGTTCAGCACGACGAAGCCTATCCTGACCGCCACCTCTAGGACTCATTTTCCCCGCGGGTCAGTTTGAGGCATGCCCCATCCAATCGCTTTAGCATTGAAGTCTCTCCGTTCGAGATAGCGTCCTCCAAAGTATTAAGCTTGGCTTTCCAGATCCAGATGGTGTCCCAGCTGAGGTGTTGCGGCTTGTCTATCACCATTGTCCTGACTTGCTGCTCAGCACATTCAACGCTTGCCTACGGGACGGGGTTTTCCCGGTGCGCTGGAAGGTGGCGAGGCTCGTTCTGATCAGCAAGGGGAAGGGAAATCCCGAATCGCCGTCTACATACCGCCCATTATGCATGCTAGACACGGCTGGGAAATTGCTAGCAAAACTCATCAAGGGAAGACTCACTGACGCGATTCGTGCTTCTGGGGACCTATCTCCTCGGCAGTACGGCTTTCGAGCAGGACGTTCTACCATTGATACGATTGCAGAGGTGGTGAACGCGGTTCAAAACGCAGAGGCATATACTCGCACCAAGCGACGGATCGTCCTGTTGGTGACACTCGACGTCAGGAATGCCTTCAACTCCGCTAGATGGGTGGATATTCTGGATACGCTGGAAAACTCTTTCCAAGTTCCAGAATATCTTATGCGGCTTTTGAGGAACTAACTAAAGAACCGAAGCCTACTCTACGACACGACATAGGGCCAACCAAGGATGGAAGTTACATCGGGTGTTGCCCAGGGATCTATCCTTGGTCCGGACCTGTGAAACATGCCTTACGACGGGCTACTGAGACTTGAGATGCCAGATGAGTCGCACTTGGTCGGCTATGCGGATGATGTTGCGGCTCTGGTCGCTGGACGCACCGTTAAACAAGCGCAACTTAGGCTAGGTATGCTAATGCGCTGAGTGAGGGAGTGGACGACTGCTCGCGGGCTCAGTTTAGCACTGGAGGAAACCGAAGTGGTCATCTTGACAAAAAAGAGAGTCCCTAGAGTAAGGATGATCAGTACTGGCGACTTACGAATCGAATCGAAGCCAGCGGTGAAGTACCTGGGGCTACTGATCGACTCGAAGATGAGTTTCTCTGAGGAATTCAGGGCAAGGGTTGAGAAGGCTGCTTCGGGAATATCGGCCCTGAGTCGACTTATGGCCAACGTAGGGGGAGCCAGCCCATCAAGAAGACGCCTCTTGATGAGTGCTGTAGGGTCAGTGCTACTGTACGGAGCAGAGGTATGGGGCGACGCTCTCAGCAAGGAGGTATACTAAAACGTTTGGCACAGGTACAGAGAAGAGGAGCACTGAGAATTGCATCTTCGTATCCAACAGTCTCTGACTCAGCGATGAGAGTTATTGCAAGCGTGATACCTGTTGCCCTCCTTGCTAGAGAGCGCCGCGCTATTTACCTGCGCCGAAACGAGGATGCGAGGGAGATGGTTGTTCGTGAGGAGAGACAGCGCTCGCTTAACGATTGGCAGCAGTCTTGGGTCAATTGCACGAAGGGAAGGTGGACTGCGCGCCTCATCCCGGATGTGAGACCGTGGCTAAATCGATGGCATGGTGAGACTGACTTCTATCTGACCCAGCTTTTGAGCGGGCATGGGTGTTTTCAGTCTTACCTGCACAAGATCGGGAAGTCACTGTCCCCCGATTGTCGGGTTTGCCCAGGAGAGTAGGACAATGCCTGTCACACATTTTTTGCGTGTACAAAATGGGTCAGGCTGCGAAGGGAACTCTACAGCGAGACGGGAGAGCTCACCCCGGATAATATAGTTGCGGTGATGCTCGAATCGGTTGACAAATGGAACCAGGTGGCACATTATGCTCGGGCAGACCTAAAATATAAAGAGGACTCACAGCAGCCGGGGGAGCTGGGGCTGGGGGATCGCTTTTCTGGCACTTTCTCTTCCCCTCTCCCCTCCCAATAGAAAAGGGACTCCCCAGCTTGAAGGCGCCCCACGGCGTAACAAAACGAGACCTGGCCCGAAGTAATGTGTCAAACGGTTCCAGGCTGGCTTCTCAGGTTGACAGGGGTGGTATTTAGTGGGTAGTCCAGCCGCGCATGGGAGTTCCACACTCTGTGCATAAATGGCATTCACCTCCCTACCACAAAGAAAAGCTTGGTTTTCAAAGATTATATTGGTTCGTTCAACGTTAGGTATATATTTACTAAAGAATGTAGTCCTTCAAGACCGAACCCACACGAAACCACCCTTCTGTTCATAGCTCTCCGCTAGGAAATCAGCACTGTTTCGAGCCTAGATGGCGGCAGTACCAGATTCGCCAGGATACTATGTCAGAGAGCTTCGGTTGTGGTGTTGCTCACTGAGCAGGAACAAGTCACCGTGACTGTCACTCGCAAACTGGACTATTGCGTAATGATTATTATTATTATTAGATTACCAATGTTCAATTAAAACTTAAATTTATGGCAAACATAGCGAGTATTCTACAGTCGCTTTTTGAGGTTAATAAATTCTAAGTTAATATAATAATAACTGGAACATTAAGCACAAGCCTGGAATTAACCAAAGTTTTTTTTTTAATTCAATGTTGACCTGATAACCCTTGGAAAATTTCTCACGAATAAAAGTTTATTCCATAAATAGAGCAAACTGAAATAACAAAACCAACCAAATTGAATCGACTATAGGTTATTGGCAGTACAAATACGTGAACGCACCTAGAATCTTTAATTACACTTGAAAACTAATCTGCAAAAAGTTCAAAACTAACTTGCATTGTGTGAATGGTAAATTGTTCGTGTGAGCTTACATGAGATGGAACGTGTTCACACCATTAGGATGGGTTTAACTGCTAAAGGGATATTCTTGATTCTACGTTATATCCTTTTCAGTTAGATTCGCGCTTTATCACTTATCAGACGGAAATAAATTTATTCGGGTTTGGACAAAAATCTTAGGGAAACATTTACATCATGTTGGGAATAGTGTGTGATCCTTTGCAGCATACAAGCATGTACCAACGATTGAATGAAGGTGGCCATTTTTAAATTAATGGTGAAGTTTTAATTAGTATTTTTTCTTTAAGTTGAAGTAGTAGATTGTGCACCATGACCTAATCTCTAGTGATATGTATTGTTGGTGTAGTTGTTCCGCGGGCGAAATTATCATCATACAAGAGTTCATTAACTTAGTGACATATGTGAAATTTAGGACCAAATCTGGAAGCGATGAGACTGATTCAAAATTGTATTTAGAACGTGATAAGGACAGCTAAAACAAAAAACTAGTACTTTTCGTTAAAACCAATTTTATTACAAAGAGTGGTGAGAAATGTTGAACTAACTTGAAATTTGTCTACAATTTCATCGAATGTGTCCTTAAAGCGTCTCCACAAATAAGCTATAGTAGACTGTATGTAATCTCTTACTGATATTCCAGCCAATAAACACTTTGAGGTGTTTACTGTGATGCACACCGCATATTAGAATTAATATTCAGTGAGCGTGCCATTTTCTGTTTTTGGTGAAAGTGTCGTTAGATTTCTACATTAATCAACTTCAACTTCATAACGATTGTCTTGATAGGTGTGATCCCTTATAATGATCTAAGCAACAAGATGAGTAAGCAGAAGATTACATAAGGGATAAGAACAATCCGTGAATGACTTGCGTCAATGTTAAATCTCTTTACAGAGGGTCCTAGATAGTCTACATAGTTAGGCATCAGGATTCTATTGAAGCGTGAGATTGGAGGCAATGGATGCACAGTACTTCCGCTTTATACAGCCAAGTGCAGTTTATGCCAGACATTTTTTTTTGTAGGCATGTGAAAGCTTTTTACGCCCTAAGGGTGGTGTATGGCATCCAGGCCACCCACTAAACATCTCCTCTGTCAACCTGAAAACCTAACCTGCAAAAAGCACTATCAAGTTACAGTGATCTCACCTATAGTGCGAGGGAGAGGAATTGCTGAAAAAGTGATCCCAACCCCGACTGCAAGTAGGCTCTGTTCACCTGTTAGAGCTGCCCAAACGTAATGCGCCACATGGTTCCATTTGTCAAAAGATCCAAGTACTTCTCCGTTTAGCATTTCCAGAGAGGGCTCTCTCCTTTTCCCCCACAGGTCCCACGTAGCCTGTCCCCATAAAGAGCCCCTGTAATAGAACCCATGCGAGTAGTATCCGCGTGCAGTTACAGTAGAAGATAGGCAGCGGTCAACATTAGAACTAAGGAGATTCGATGAAAAACTATCTCAGCAAAAGCAACTACACGTTTGAATTACGGTAAAAAATTTAATTGTTTCGTTATTGTTATTCGTTATGTATCTCTTAAAGTTTTTTCGTCTTCGTAGCACTACAGCCCCTCCCGGACCTCTACTTCTTGCAATAATCACTACAGCCTCTCTCGGGCCTCCACTTCTTGCAACAAGCGCCTCCAACTGTCTAGGTCTATTGACCGCGTCCTCCAATTTTAAATCCGAGAAGCGATGAACTGTCTTCGTCGACCGTGTTAGACTGGCGTTTCCTCGGTTCCCCTACTAGTCTACGGCCTTCAGTTCTCCTAACCTATTATTTTTTGGGTATCCGTTGTTCGTCTATACGATTTACATGGCCAGCTTATTGCAGCTCCCGCAGTCTTACAATCTATGAGATCCCCGTCTAGTTTCGCTCCAACTCTCCGCCTCTGGACCTGTCGCTCAAAGCGTTCAATATGTTTGCGTGGTGTAGTGGTAAGAGCACTCACCCCGTAAACCAAAGGTTTCTGATTCGAATCTTGTTGGCGACAACAAGATTTAGTTCAAGTGGTTCTTTGGATCGACTGTAAGCCCGTTCAGTTCTGGTTTAAAATCAGGAGGTGCCACACCTAGGTGGACGGACACACGGCCAAAGCATGCTACTGACTATACCATCTTCCCGAGTTGCCAATACATTCGATTAAGATAATGAGGTGCTCTAATTATCTCTACGCGAAGGCGGATTGAGGATGCTTGGATTAGGGTCCATGTTTCATACCCTTCACAGGTTTGTATATTTGGAACTTTGTTTCCCTGTGTCTACAGCTGGCCGGCAAAATCGCGGCAATGCATCTATCCATGCAAATTTTCACCATTTTCATCCACCAACACAGAAAACTAGACCTGCTGTCACCGGTATTAGCTGCCGGTGATAGCAAATGCAACGTGCACCCACAGGAGCTCCGCCTTCACATCAATGACTTCACAACAACAACACAATTCCTAATCGACTCCGGGTCAGTAGTGTCTTTAATACCCGCCAAAAATTTCAACAAGATCGAAAAAGACTCGTTCATTCTTTACGCAGCAAATGCATCAGCGATCAGCACATATGGCGGCAAAACGATTGGAATCGACCTCAACTTACGCAAAAGCTTTTCGTGGACGTTCATCATTGCCGATGGCCAAAAACAGCAATTATTTGGTGCAGACATTTTGCCCACTTCAAGCTACTTGTCAATATTAAAAAACAAAACCTCACTGATCGACTTACGTCGCTTTTAACAAAAGGAGAAATCTAGAACACAAGAACGTATTATATCTCAACCATTAGCTTCAGCCTACCGCCGCCATATTCGGAGCTACTAAGCAAATACAGCGAGATCACAAACTAAACCTCGCAATCATATAATATGACCATTGTATAATAATGACCGGACCTTGGGTTTCAGCATGTCCTCGCAAACTCCCTGGAGATAAAGTAGCAACAGATTAAGCTCAAATTATGGACGTGCTTGAAAAAGGTACAATCAGGCCATCCAGCAGCTCTTACGCTAGTCTCATACATTCGAACAAAACAAAACAAGTTGGGTAGACAGACCTATGCTCATGTCAGAAGGGTTTTGTACTCAACTTACAAAATGCAGTAACCAGCAACGAATAAAATCAAGAAACATGTCAAAGACGATTTTATTGGAGAAAATGTGAAATTCGAGGATCATACTATTATTAACAACGTTGAAAGAATTTTGACTTCTGAGGTATTTGTTAGAGTTATACCCATAAATATCTCCCTTGATAATTTTTTTCAGATTTTTTAGATCACGGGTGTCCATTCGCGAGGGAGAAAACACATTTTTCATGTATTTCCCCCCTGTGCCCCCACTGAAGCAAAAACGTTCAGTTTAAGAACTGTTTCGAAAAGCTCTCATAGAGAACTTTCAGTTGATACTCATATCAGCTACCTTTCATGAAATTTTTTTCCAGGGGCCACTTCTCTGTACTGTAATCATCGATTCATGGCCTATTTTTTCGAATCCTAGAATGGTTACATAGCCCTTTTGCTAGGAAAATTATATGTACTCATCTTCATGATACCTCTCATTCCTGAAATTTTCATGCAAATCCTAGCAAAGCTGTAGTGTCTAAGTTGGTAAAAAGCGCATATGGCTCCATAGCCATATGTTTCCATAGTAATACAGGGCATATTGTTCCATAGTAATACAGGAAAATTCAAATCGCTATAACTTCGTCAAATACTATTCGATCCTTATGAAACTTTCAAAAAAGATTAATCCTATTAATAGTCATCTGTTTGCAAAATTTTATTGAATTTAAGGGTATCGCTTAGATTTTATTCAAGAAAACATAAAATCGATAAATCATACTATTACTAACAAAGTTGAGTGAATTTCGACTTCTCATGTATTTGTTGTTGTTGTACTCATTAAAATTTGAAAAATTTTTGAGGGGTCACCTCCCTATATGGGGAGACCCCCATTAAACCCCTTTGAAAATTTTTTTCACCCTTGAACTTTCAAGAAGTCACCACTTCTGACCTTTCCACAAAGTTTCATGGCTGTAGCCTCTATACTTTCGGAGAAAAAGTGCTGTGACATACAGACGGACGGACAGACGGACACAGGTCGTGATTGCAATAGGGTTTTGTATTTAAGTACAAAACCCTAAAAAACCCAAAAAACGGCAATTGATTACTGCGCAGATTACAGGTCGCTTTTTTTAATTCTTTGTTTTTGTGTCTGGGAGGTGAATGCAATCTACGAATTGAGTGTGGGCCCCTAAGAACCCAGCTTGAAACCGTTTGACACATTACTTCCAGCAAAGTTTCGCTTTTTTGCGACGTGAGGTGCCTTCAAGCTGGGGGATCCCTCCTCCAGCCAAGCGATCCCCCAGCCTAGACTGCCCGAACATAATGTGCCACATGCTTCTATTTGTCAACTGATCCCAGCATCACCGCAACTATACTATCTGGGGTGAACCCTCCCGTCTTCCTGCAGAGGTCGCGTTGCAGCCTGTCTCATTTTTTGCACGCAGAAAATATGTGGCAGGCATAGTCTTCCCCTCCTGGGCAAAACTGACAATCGGGGAAGGCGACTTACTAAGCTTATGCTGGTAAAACCGAAAACATCCATGCCCCCTCAAAAGCTGGGTCAGACAGAAGTTAGTGTCGCTATGCCTTCGATTTTGCCACGGTCTCACATCCGGAATGAGGCACGCAGTCCACCTTCCCTTCGTGTAATTCACCCAAGAGCGCTGCCAACCGTTGAGTGAGCGCTGTCTTTCCTCGCGGGCAATCGTCTCCCTCGCATCCTCGCTTCAATGCAGGTAAAAAGCGCAGCGCAATCATTAAAAGGCGTCTTTTGGATGGATTCGGTCCCCTACGTTGGCTTTAAATCGAGGCAGAGCTGATACGCCCGAAGCAGCCTTCACAGCAGTTGCCCTGATTTGCTCAAAGAAACTCATCTTTGAGTCGATCAGAAGCCCCAGGTACTTTATCGGCGGCTAATCACCCTTACTCTAGGGACTCTCTTTTTTTGTCAAAGTGGCCACTTCGGTTTTCTCCAGTGCTGAACTGAACTCACGAGCAGTCATCCAGTGTCTCACTAGGCACTTGTGCTTGTTTAACAGTGCGTTCACCAACTAGAGCCTCAACATCATCTGCGTAGTCGATCAAGCGCGACTCTTCTGGCATCTCCAGTCTCAGTTGCCCGTCGTAAGGCACTTTCCACAGATCTGGACCAAGGATAGATCCCTGAGCGAGACCCGATGTAACTTCCATCCTTCGTTGGCCCTGTGTGGTGTTGCAAAGTAGGCTTCGGTTCTACAGGTAGTCCCTCAGAGCCACATTGGATGTTTTGGAACTTGAAAAGGATTTCCCAGTTTATTCACTCATCTAGCGGAGACTAAGTAGTTCCTAACGTCGAGTGCCGCCCACAGAGCGATCCGTCGCTTGGTGCGGCTATATACCTCTGCAATCGCATCAATGGTGGAGCGTCCTGGTCTGAAGCTGTACTACCGAGGAGATAGGTTCCCAGCTGCACGAATTACGTCAGTGATTCTTCCCTTGATGAGTTTCTCTAGCACTTTCCCAGCAGTGTCTAGCTGATCATCACTCGCCACCTTCCATCGTACCGGGAAAACTCTGTCTCTTATGCAATCGTTGAATGTGCTGAGCAGCAAGTCAGGACAACGGTGATAGACAAGTTGCAACACCTCAACTGGAACACCATCTGGGCCTGGAGCCTTCCTCGCCTTCAATGAAAGGGCTGCGTCTTCCAATTCCAGCTGTATGAAGAGTGGACACTCGATTGCTGTTTCACCATGGACAGCGTCAACATGGGCGGGGAAAAAGCCCACACTATCCCGTCTATCTTTTCCGCTTCATCTATGCAAGGCGTCCGTAGGGCACCAGGCTTCTGCATAACTAGTTTGTAGCCAAGGCCCTACGGATACTTACCCACACTGTCCACTAGACCTTGCCAGCAGCGAGCCTTGCTTATATACTGCTACCCGGTTGCATGCCTTGTCACGATTCCGTGCCCGCTGAGCCTCACGCCGAAGCTTGTGACACTCCCTTCACTTTTCAGTGATATCAGTCGACCACCAGTACATTGAGGGCCTGCTATGCTGGGGTTTTCGACGGGGCATAGAAGCGTTGCAAGTAGTCGTGATTATGCTCATAGTTGGGCTCACAACGTCTTGAGCTGGCAGTTTTTCTGTCCCGTGCCAATCACCCTGCAGCAGAGCACCTGCCGTGAGCACCTCAACGAACCTCTCGACATCCATCCTTTCAATGTTCAACATAATTGTAGAAGGTCCAGAGCACGAACGTCAGGAGCAACATTAAGGATCTCAAGCAGAATGCACTGAGAACACTTGCTGAGTAGTCCTCTAATATTCTCCAATTGTGTATCCTCTGTATTAAGGACTCCGAGGCGAATGTTACGTCCGGTATGGTTCCTTTGTAGCCAATACGGCGGAAAGTAGGCGTTTTCCGGTGTTTAGTAAGACGAGCCCCGTCCGGGCCACCATTTCCAGGATTCGTTTTCCTCGCAGATCTGTTTTGGGACATGCCCCATTTTATTGCTTTAGCGTTGTAGTCTCCCCCAATGAGCACGTTGCCATCTGAGTTCGGGACAGCGCCCTCCAAAGCATTAAGCTTGGCTTGGAAAGATGATATCGTTTCGTTCGGTATTGGGTACACACTAAAGAAGGTGGTCCCTGAACACCGAACCCACATAAAACCATCCCCCAGTCCACAATTCTCCCAGTGGAAATCACTGTTCCAAATGCAGATGGCGGCAGTGCCAGTTTCATCAGGATAACATTATCCAGAACTTTTATTGTGGCGTTGCTCACTCAGCAACAAAAAGTCAGCTTCCATGTCCCTCGAAAACTGGTCAATCAGGTTTTGGGCGGTTGAACTGCGGTGTAGGTTTACCTACAGGATACGGGTCATCGAAGTTCTGATTTTACCTTGGCTAGCGCTTCCTGAAAATCCCTACATTTCCATGAGCTCAAGACGTGCCCAAGATCGGGTCTTGGATCAGCATCCTTGCAAAGGATACAGTGTGCCTCCTTTGTACACTCTTCTTTTACGTCTTATTTCACCGCATTTGCAACATAGGGAACTCCTATCGGGTTCTTTGCATACTTGTGCGTGTGACCAGAGCCAAGGCATTCGAAACATTGAAGAAGCACTGCTCTTCGCCGTATCTCGCAGATAATCCATCCCATTCTTACTTTGCCCTTTGTTCAAGTCAATGATGGCCATGCGTTGCCCCTTATGGTTTTCAAGTGTCAGCTCGCTTTGATCCTGCCCACACTACGGAACTCCCTTTTGATGGCCTCTTCTACTTCGGCCAGTCCGTGACGCAGTCAATGTCTCTTATTTCAATCGTTACCATCGGCTCGAGCGAGGCTACGATTGCACTTTTGCCGAGGACTTTCTTTACTGCGTCGCAGAATTCGTCTTTATTGTCGACCTCTGCTTCAAATTCGACCAACATATGGCCTGACCGCGTTGGTCATACTGCTGTAATAACAGTGTTGGTGTCTTTGAGCCTTACATATCCCATGATATCCCGCAGCACTTCTGTGTAGGGTCAGCCATTTTGGAGTTTTACTAGCGGTGTCTGGTGCCGGGATCTTCGTCGGGGCTTCTGCCTCTCCTGTTTCGTATCAGGACTTTTTTCTTTCCGGCCGTCCGTTTCCACTTTATTTTCTGGCACTTTTTAAAGGAGACTTTTGCATTTTTTTCACTCTGTTTCTCAGCACTATCTAGAATCCCTGATCTGGCGTTTCGCGCCCATCAAGTGCCTCTTCCTTCCTTGTTTTATCCCGATCTCCTTCGATTGAGCTAGACACCATTCTTTTATTGATATTTGATGGTGGAATTTTATGCGCGTGCCCTTAAGACTTAGCCCTTAGCACTTCTTTAGCATTCTGCTCTTCTTCGGCCTTTAACTAACTCCTCCGATCATGCCCTATGCGGTCTAGGAGCTCGTCTAGTTCAAGGAGCCTAATCTTTACTCCTTCGTTGATTTTTGGTGAGTTGCATACATATTGTATTCATTTTAGAGCACCTCTCGCTTTTCAGATTTGCCTTTCTTCTTCATGTCACTGGGCGGCAATTGTACTTTGCGACTACCTTTCTTGGGAGAGGTTATCGGCTTCTGTTTCCGAGTACAGTACTTCCACCACATTTTCGGCAGTAGCGATGAAACCATAGAACGGTGCTTTATTTGTCTGGTCACTTGTTTCCTTTCCTGCCGTAATCTCTTTGCGGACTTCAGGATAGTTCGTTATTATTTCGTGCTTCGGTAGTGACCGCAGCAGTAACCATCAAACTCTTGATGTGGTTTATATTTTTCTCCACCGCTCGAATGTCTGGCGCGGCCTGCAGAGTTTTCCGCTTTTCCTTTTTAGGACGCTCTGGCATTTGCATTATTTTTTTGGTGCATCTGAACACCGCAGGAATTTCAGTCTGGACAAGACTGTCTATTAATCTCCGTTTTCCCGCTCCCGATGTGCTGTGAACATGGTGGCTGCAGCCGCTAGTTAAGTCGTCATTGTTGTTATTTTTGCACTTTTTTTGTATTTTTTTTTGTTTTGGTTTCTAGTTCCTCCAGTTTTATTGGGTCCTCCCTCGTGTGCTGTGTGTAGTCACCTTTTTGGTCCCATGATTATCTTTGCGGAGCAAGCCATTATGGGGAGAAGTGCTCAGAGCTAGACCAGCGCTAATCGGGAGTCCGTCTCAGCTGAACCTACACCACCAACCCAATGGTGCGAACCTCGAACGTACTCCGAGGCCTGCCAAGGTTTTACCGAAACGGAGATGGTAATTGAATCGGAGCCGTTCACGCACGTTCGGGGTTGGGGGATTACTTCTCTAGCAATCCTTCTTGCTCCTTCCCCTCCCGCTAGAGTAGAGATCCCCTCAACTTGAAGGCGCCACAAGGCGTAGCAATATGAGACTTAGACCGAAGTAATATGTCAAATGGTTCCAAGCTAGGCTCTCAAGTTGACAGGGGAGTGGATAGTCCAGACGTTTTGTGCATCTGGGAGCCCCACATTAAGGGTGTAAAAAGCCTTTTATTCCCAACAAAAATAAATACGAAGTAGAACAGGAATCGTGCGCGTGACTTATTTTACAGTGGGCCTTTTTCCTGGTGGAAAAAACACAGCCCAAGACACGGCAGTAGCTAGCTACCAGCGAGGTTATTTCAGCTGAGTGCACATTTTCAGCACACTGCGGCAGCATTCTATCGCTGCTGTCCTTAACGGACGAGGTACATAAATATAAAAACACTAAACAGTGCTAGTCTGGGTATCAGCACTGTAAATTGAACCAAATTTGAGAAAAATACACTTAGCGTGTTGACTTACTGTGCTCCGAACCTGATGCACTTTTTGAGCAGTACCCCAAGTTTTGGGTTATATTATAGCTGATATGTTGCTCCATATTTTGACGGATGAAACGCGTGGGCTCTAAAAATTCGATGACAAGCAAAAAACAACATAGGGTTCGAAAAGAAGATGTACAAAATACCAGTGGAATGCCCAATTTTTCCAATTTAAGGATTGATGAACTATTATTTGACACGATAACGAGTAGATACGCAGTATAGTTTTCGAAACGATAGTTCACTAGATTGCCCAGAGTGTAAAAATGGATCAAAAAAATATGAATCACGGAGTGTTTGGCCGTTTGCGATTTGATGCACTGAGCCGAGAGGCAGGTGCAATACGAGTATATCAGTGAAGGTATTGTATACTAGATAATGGATTAACATTATGTATGGTAGACAAAGCCCTGTTAAACACTTTGAATCTATTGGAATGAATCCATCAGGAATAGCAATCTAAATATTGCAATATATTTAATTTTCAACTATTTACATCTTATCAATATCATGTACGCGTATCAGCCAAAATTTACATTTCTTTTCAGATAGTGAAGACAGCGATGGAGAGGGAGGACTAGGAAACGTCAGTCGAGTCATCATTCGCCCTCCAGGACATAGTGGAAAAGCCAAACGAGGTCATCTTTGCTTTGACGCTGCTTTTGAAACAGGAAATCTCGGCAGAGCCGATTTAGTTGGAGAGTTTGAATATGATTTATTCCTAAGACCCGACACGTGCAATCCTAGGTTCCGTTTTTGGTTTAATTTTACTGTTGATAATGTAAAACAAGATCAACGAGTGATATTCAACATCGTCAACATAAGCAATCCAAGAAATTTATTAAATACAGGGTTCACACCACTAGTTAAGTCTACAGGCCGTCCAAAGTGGCAACGTTTGCCAAAGCATCATGTTTTCTACTATAGATCTGCCGTTCATCAAAATCATTACGTTTTGAGTTTCGCATTTGCTTTCGATAAAGAAGATGAAGTATATCAATTTGCTATTGCTCCACCTTACAGTTACTCCAGACTGCAATCCTATTTGACTGTTCTAGAATCAAAATTTTTGGAAAAGCGGTTTGAAAAAACTTGTCTGGGAAAGTCGTTAGTAAGACGTAACCTTGTCAGTAAATTTTTCAGAGATTTTCATCAACATTTTGACCAATTCCAGCAAAATCGTAAGCTTGACCTGATAACAATTGACCATGTGCCGAAACCTGATAAATTAGATAGCAAAACATTTCTACGCGTGATTATTATATTAGCTAGAGCTCATCCTGGGGAATCACCTTCCTCCTATGTTTGCCAAGGACTACTAGAGTTTCTACTAGGAAATCATCCGATTGCAAGTATACTACGAGAGAATTTCATATTCAAAATTGTTCCAATGGTGAATCCTGATGGAGTATTTTTGGGGAATAATAGGTGTAATTTGATTGGTCAAGATTTGAATAGGACATGGCATTTAGCAACAGAATTGTCACATCCTACGCTATATGCAATCAAGAATATGATGCTGGAAATTGATAATTCTGATGTAAGTTCCTTTCATTCAAAAGAAGGTTTGTATTTGATTTGAAAAAATATTTCTTACAGTACTACCAAATTGATTTTGTTTTCGATATCCATGCCCATCCAAGTCTGTTAGGCTCATTTATCTACGGAAGCACATACGATGACGTATACAGATACGAACGACATCTTGTTTTTCCAAGACTTTTCGCTATGAATACGCATGACTATATAGCAACTAATGTGATGTTCAATGCAGATGACCGGAAAATAGGCACAGCCAGAAGATATTGCTGCGAGCGATTGACGGACACTGTCAACGCTTATACCATCCAAGTGTCAATGGGCGGATACTACTTGAAAGACGGGAAAACCCTTACTCCATACACAGAAGATGGATGTAAAAATGATTTATGAAATTTTAGGAACACTATTTATTGGTATTTTTATTGTTTTACAGATATGCGCTTGGGTCGTAACATTGCTCGAACTTTACTTCAATATTATCGTTTCACAAATATCCTGCCAATTTCATCAGTGCCTGAATTGCATTCAAAACGGAATCGACCTAAAACACATCATGCGCGCAGTAGATCTAAAATTCGATATGAGATCAAACCTCGGCCTAAAACTACACGTCCTTATGCACCAATAAGCTACACAGATCTTTCAATTTACTATGACAGTGGTACGTCAGATGAAGGTTCACCCGTACGGCAAACTATCAGTCATTCAGGATATCAGTTCGGTAAAAGATCCGCCGGAGTAGCTCATTCAATGCCTGACCAATTTTCACTTTTATCAGTGAAATCATCGAAAATCGATCAGTCAGATCTAAAAAGTGACATTCCAAAGAAGCCTAGCCGAAAATTACCAATACTGAAGGAGAGGCATTTGTATCGGAATGTTGAAACACTGAATGTTCCACCTAGACCTTATTTGTCAATTATTGATTTTAATCAGTTGACAAGAGGAAGTTTGGAGAAAGCTACTGCTCAGTGTAGAGAAAGAATAAGCAGACCAAGAGAGAGAGTGAGACGGTAGGTTCATGGTCCGGCAAGGAATCTAAGTGAGATTGAACGACTTATAGTACAATATTTTAAATGGACTTAAATATGTAGATAGGCTTGTTTCAAAATATTATGCAAACAGCTATTTTATTACTGCCTTCTCTATCAATTCAACTTCCACTAATCTTCTCAAAATTGAGCCTACTTTTTCAATTTTCAATAAAGAAATAATATGAAACTAATTCTGGTTTATTTTATAGAAGGGTAACATTTGAAATGACTTAAAAAAGGACATACTATATGTAGTTTTAGTTTCTTAAAGTTATAGGTCACGAATTCGTAATGACAACTTTTTCGGTTTCCCAAAAAACTCATGGACCACAATCCAAGGTAGATTAACCCAGGATGATTTACCCGGGCTGTGCTGGAGATAGCTTTCCGGAATGGGAAGAAGCTTCCAACGAGAATCGGGCCGAATGTTGGTGCCTATCATCAAATACAGAGTATATATGAAAATATATACATAACACGAGGAGTCCCTTAGTTTTGTTTGGTCAAATTTAGAGCTACTAATGATGAAGACTGCATTCAGTTATATTAGCAAACACCCACGCTATAATTTCTCCCAGAGTTCTTCAGGGACAGATTTTCGAAAAAGCATAATTTTTTCTGCCAAAAAACATCAGAAAAACATTGAGTCAACGCAAAAAAATTCAAGAGCCCATTGGCTGTGACTTGATTATGCTAATTAATTTCCAACATTTATAAGGTTTATCTTAAGGCTTGATAGATGTAAAAACTGGAGAATCTAAGCTGGCTTTATTTAAATTTAACTATTTTATCCTCTAAAACTTGCTCCCAGCCATCAAAATATAGAGTGTGTATTAAGGTAAGGAAGGGTTGCAGCCTTGATTAAACTCTGCAGAAAATCGAACTTAGAGCAATATTCTTGTTTGGATTAGCGAAAAAGTGATCTAAAGACAAAGAAAAGGGGACTCCTTTCTGAATAGTCATTGGACCACTTAAGTTATATATTTCAATGTGTATTTAATTACTGGTTAAATTGGTTAATCTTGTCAAAGAGTCCAGGAATGAACTTTACAAAAATCGGGCATATTTTGGATGGGTGTTCATCCGTTGAAATGGTTTTAGAATCTTTGAATTGATTTGTTTGTTAGTTAAACCGTTGAGCTTTAATGGGTCTGTAGAACCGCATTTGTAAGCGCTCCTGCATATCGAAAAAGTTAAAACAAATTCAAAAATAAAATTTAGTTATAAACTGTCTGATGATGTCTTTGAGCAACCTGAAGGTTATCGTTACAAAAGTAAACGCCACATTAGAAATGTAGTTGCAAGTCATCCACATCGGTGTGGTACCACGCCTAGAGCCTGTCAAAGCAATTACATCTGAAACATCAACAAGCGCCACAAGACGCTTTCTATTGTAGATCCTCTCGGATTTTAAATTGGCACTACAGATGCTTGTCTTTAGCTTTGTAGCTCCACTGCTAATGCAGGTTATAGGCGAACCTTCAAGGTCGCGGCAAACGTAAAAGAAGTTAAACTTATACGGGTCCCGGATACAGAGATGTATGTAGGTGCTATATACTAACAAGAACTGGGTCAGTCAAGTCAAATGCAAAAAAAAAAATTTTAAATAAAAAACCGATAGCAGTAGTCCGCGTGGTGTAGTGGGTAGAGTGCTCGCTGGGTAAACTAAAGGTCCTTGGTTCGAATCCCGCAAGAGACAACGAGATTTGTTACGAGCGAATCTTTGGATGGACTATAAGCCCGTTCAGTTATGATACGTACTGGTTAAAATCAGAAAGTATCGCAGCTGGGAGGACGGATCAACGGCTAAAGCATGGTGCTAACCGTATCAACTTCTCAAGTGTCGATATATTCGATCAATATAATGAGATACTCTAACTATCTCTAAGCGAAGGCCCGAAAGCAACGGGGAATAGGAAATTCGATGACTACTTTTAGAAAAGAGATGGGTACAGCTACCAATAGCAGGAATAAACGAGGATCAAGTAAATTCTAATGGTACAGTGTGCAGGAAAAGTGGGATTGTCAACAATACCTAATAGCTCTTGTTGAGGTTCCCACAGTGAAAACGGAAGCCTGAAATACAAAAGACCAAAGGCCCATCACTTAATAATATTTATAGTAGAATTATTTAACAAATGGATTCTTCCTTCTACAAACAGTAAGCTTGGGAAGTGAATTCCAGCGTATCAATGATGATTTTTTTTCATTTTTTTTCTTGTTGTACTTCAAAGTTTCAAAGCTTACTCTACACTATTTATGCTCTTGTGGCTTTGACTACATGAATTTGTCAACCAAGGATAATTGTCAATAGCATTGGTTCATTCAAAATAGTTCATCAATTTACAGTAATTAATCATACGAATAATGCCTAGTCTTATAATTTAACTTCAATAACTTAAATGTGGTGTACAACTTATCAACCGGAATTTTTTCGCGAAATTTGATGCTTTATTGTGAAAAAATCTTACAATATATTTTATTCGAAGTATTGTCCATCGGAAGCTACAACATTCCCCATCTTTCAGGCAATTTACGAATTCCATCCCAAAAAAATTGCGCCGACTTGGCGGCTAAAAAAGAATTATCCAATTTCGGATGCCTTGCTCTGAAGTGAAGCGTATTCCGATGAGGGCGTTTTGCATCGAGCGAAATAAATGAAAGTCAGACGGAGCAAGGTCCGGACTATAAGGCGGGTGGGCCAAAACTTCCCATCCACTATTTTCCAAATAGTTTTTCACGAGTCTTGCAACATGCGGCCAAGCGTTGTCATGATGAAAAATTATAGCCTCGTGTCTGGTCGCATATTCCGGGCGTTTTTCGATGATGGCATGCTGCAAACGTATTAATTGTGTTTGGTACAAGTCACCTGTGATTGCCTGGCCCGATTTCAACAACTCATAATATAACAGCCCCTTCAGATCCCACCAAATACACAGCATAACCTTGGCGACATGGATATTTGGCTTCGCCGTTGATTTGGCTGGTTGGCCGGGCTTCACGTATGACTTTTTGCGCTTGGGATTGTCATAATGGATCCATATTTTATCCCCAGTCACGGTCCGATGCAAAAATGATTTCTTTTTATGGCGCTCAAGCAGCATTTCAAACATACAGAAGCGCCGTTCAACGTCTCTCGGCTTCAACTCATAGGGGACCCAATTACCTTGCTTCTAAATGTATCCGGTGGCTTTCAAACGTTTGAAAATGGCTTGCTGAGTCACTCCCAACGATTTGGCAAGTTCATTTGCGTTTGACGCGAAACCTTATCGAGTAGCGTCTCCAATTCTTCGCCTTCAAGCTTTTTTGGCTGCCCTGGGCGTTCTTTATTTTTGATGTGAAAATCGCCACTTTTGAAGCGTTGAAACCATTCAAAACACTGTGTTTTCGCTAAAGCATCGTCGCCATAAACTTTCCGCAGCAGGTTTCTTTGCAAAAAATGACCCAACAAAACCTCCCGCAAATGCTGTCTTTTTCTCCAATTTTCAAAGTTATTCATCGTGAAAAATAATAACGATGCACACAAGATAAAATTGTTTTGTTGACTGATTTTGATAGCTGTCAAATGTACCTTCAAAATGACATATATATATATAAAGTTCGAGCTTTCATGATATTTGTTAGTACGGACATCTAGCGTCAAATTCCGGTTATTAAGTTGTACACCCAATAGATTCTACGTCTAGCATTCGTTACGTATAGACGGGTTTTAATCGGCACTGTCAATAATTTTTAATAATTAAATAATTTTTTACAAAAGTCAGTTCAAAATAAATTTTTTTAATTGGAAATCATCGCCGTCGAATTATTCGAGCAATTATCGAAAACCTGAAATTGTACTTCTGAAAAAGTTTCGAGAAGCGGAAAGGAGACACTCAAGGCCCACCCCATTTTGCTGAATATAGGATGGAGCAGCCCGATGTCTTCAGCTATCAAATAGAACGATCGTGTCCATCGTCAACAATGACGGGCGTGAACAATGAAGAAAAAGACAAATTGAAAATGTTATCAGTCGACAAAATCGAACAACTAGTTAAAGCTAATGACAAAGTGGAGAAGTATTAGAGAGAAAATGAAGAACTCAGACAGAGAATCCATTTGCTAGAAGAGCTAGTTGGCAAATTGACTTTCAACAAAGAAAACAAAAAACGACCGAGAAAGAACAAGAAATAAAATCAAAAGCAACCGATGAGAAAAACCAAGGAAATCACAAGAGGAACCTAATCAAGAAGATGGCCTCAGCGCAGGCGGAACAAACGTCGGTACATATTATTATGCAGCGCTAGCTGGGCTAGATTATTCAATGAACATCAAAGAAGACGAAGGAAACTAAAACTCTGAAGATTGCTGTACTAATTCTGATAATACATTCATCGAATATTAAAAAAAAAAGGCAAATAAATGGTTCGGCTTTTGGCAGCCGAAAATAAATCAAATGGTCTTGAAATCAAAAGAGTAAATTCCGCCAAACTGACGATTAAAACTAACTCACTGGTTGACTTTCAGACAGCAAAAAGTGCATTGAATTCTAGAGAGGTACCACACTTTACGTACACCCCCCAAGAGCGAGATAAACCAGACCTTTTTGTTAAAGGGTCTGGACTGAGGCGAGGACAGTCGACCTCCTTCAGGTGCTGAAAGAAGCTGCACCAGAAATAGAATTTATTATAGTTAAAGACTTCGCAACAGGAAGATCGATTCTCGAACATAAAAATAAAAAATAAAAATTTCAAGCAAAATCAGTTCAAGTGCCCTTCAAAAAATAAGGTACTTAAACGTCCGAGTGGTGCGATGGAAACACCTCCAGAAGAGCGAGGTCAACCAGTGCTATATGTGCCAAAGATTCGATCATTTAGCTGCCAATTGTGCCATGAAATGAAGATTTGTCAAGTGTAAAGATGTCCATGCCCCCGGCGGGAGCCAAAAGAAAAACTATATTGTCTGAACTACAGTGTCTTTGGTCATCCAGTATCATATCGAGGATGCTCCCGACATCAAGATGCAAAAGTAAAATTTATTCCAAAGCAAACACAAGCACACCGCAGTACCTTACCTTCCAACTTCATCACGCCAGGAGTATCCTTTGCACTCGCCGCTGGAGGACCAGCTGACAACAATGTAAATAAATTAAATGATGTAATTGGCAACAATAAGCCGCTTCTCAATATTTACCAGCAACTTAATTCTTTATCAGAGACATTCGAGAAACAAGATTTAAAAATTAACTTCGTTTTTCAACGTTTAGGTCTTTTAAATACCTTAAAATAACACGCCATCCAGTCACATTCCCATGGAAAGGCTTCGTTTCATCTCGGTCAACGTCAACTCCATTGTTGCTCTACATAGACATGACTACCTCCTTGATTTGTTAAGCAAAAGCCTGACATCATGCTTCTCACCGAAAACCACATCGATTCATGGCACTCCATGACATCTAAGGATTTTGTATTCGTTAGAAACGATAGGGTTAACGGTCATGGGGAGGTGGCACCGGAATATTGGTTAGAAGACCCTATTGTTTCCAAAACATTGATAAAGTCGAAACCAAAAACTTTGAAAATTCCACTGTCAGGTGGAGATAACCTCTTCGTTATCTCTGCCTATAAAACCTATTATATTCTTGCATACATCATGGCTGAACGCCAACAATAATCCAAAAGGTGTATTCTTGAAATCGTAGATAACAGAAAACCAAATTGAATACAGGTGCAATCTATAAGAGCCGGAGCTCCCAATATAGCCTAAGGTAAATTCATATTTGGACCTCTGCATTGCTGATGTTACACTTCAACTTAGCTTCAATAGTCCTCAACGGAAACTGCAGGTGCTTCTTTGCGATAGCGACCATAACACAACCGTACTGGAAATAAATCATGACAGGATGATATCTTCTTCACTCCAGTTCAAAATGAAAGTCATCGGTTGAATTCCAAAAAACGGATTGGGGAAAGTTTCAAAAGAAGTTCAATCGGGATTACCAGAAGCAATATTCTCCTTCTGCTGATTGCAGAGACAGGAATCTAACTAACGATGAAATAGATCTCTGTTTGTCGAAGTTAGAGAAAATGACGTTAGAAACGATTGAGAAAATAGTTCCAAAGATTAAACATCGAAACAATATGGAAGGATATGAAACATCAACCATCCCAAGGTTAAAAACATTGAAAAGCCTTCTTCTCACGCTCACCAACAATATTTATCGATGATTTTGGACTACAACCATTCTTCATTGGGTTTTAAATTACCTTGAAAAATGTCCGGAACTTAATCCTTTCATACTTCAGCAGTGAGGTTTGTTTAAATTACCTTGAAAAATGTCCGGAACTTAATCCTTTCATACTTCAGGAGTGAGGTCAGCAATCAGTGGGCGGAAAAACTGAGGGGTATTCGCCCACAGAACCCAGATGACGTTTTCATGAAAGTGAATAGTTTATTTCGTAAGAAGTCTCGGGTGAATGTATTGAATCTTGAGGTCGCTAGAGATAAATCTTCTCGATAGGGCTGGTATCGAAATTGATAGTACGACTCCGGATAGAAATGGAAACTGGATTATATGTGATGGATTGCAGGAACTTGCCCTGATTGGAACTCATTTTGAATTGGTTTATCTACCTAATCCTGAGAGAAGGAATGAAATATTTTCGGAGGTCATTGAAGCAAAAGTTTCCGACTTCAAATCAAGCCTGAATGGCGAATCAATTCTTCTTTTCAATGGAACATTGATATCTGACTTCATACCGAGGTTGAGTCTTATTGATTATTTTGTCAGCTATGAAGAGTTATGTTTCATATTTCGCAGGATAAACAACAAGAAATCATGTGGTACTGATGGTAGTTCTCTGACATTTGCCTGAGTTTGCTATTAGAAATTATTGCATATTGTTCAACAACATGTTGAGCAATTCATACTTCCCAAATGAGTGGGAAACGGCTAAGGTATTTTCGGTCTTGAAGATAGGAAAAGAATCTTCATGCCCCAAAACCTATCGCCCAATCAGCTTGCTGCCTAACGGCAGCAAGGTGTTTGAAGTGATACTCAACAGAGCCTTAAACGCCCGCATTGAGAAATATGAGTTTATGTCGAATTGCTAATTTGGTTTTCGTGCCAGGCATTCCACCACACATGCGATAGCGAAAGTAAGCTCAGACATCTGTTGGAAATTAAATGATAGAGAATGTGTTGGAGCGTGTCGCATTGATATGGAGAAAGCCTTCAATGCGGTGTTTTAAATTCCTTCAGGACAGGCTCCCCAGACACGTTGTCGCCATTATGTGCAATATGTTATACGGGAAATCATTCATTGTATTTGATAGAAATCTGACGACATTGCGCGACTTCAAGGTCTTGAATGGCCTACAGCAGGAACAGTTACTGCTGCCTCTGTTTTTCTCAATATTCATTCGTAAGCGACTGAACGGTATTGGTTTTAACGTCTCGCCAACGAGATCATTGGTAGCGTTTACTGATGATCTGATCATCTATATGACAGACCGAAAAGCTACAATAGTTCAGAGCAATCTTCAAAAAATGTTCAATGATTTGCAGCTGTACACAGGCAATTGGCGAATGCAAATCAATGCGCAAGTCTCGCTCGTTTTCGCCAAGCCCAGTTAGTCGTTTGCTTTAGCAAACACATTCTTTTAGTAGGTTATCTCGGCCTCGACATATGTTGATCCGAATTATACCACTGGTGATTCGTGAATGCGAAATTTTTTTGTAGTGGGACCTTGTACCGGGAAAAAGAACCCGCCCCACGATACCACCATGCTAGCCTGCCATCGCATTCATGCGTCCTTAGACAAGCGTCCTAGCTCACCGAGGCAGTCCTTCACGGACATAGACATTCACACATGTCACTACAATGTACCACCACGAAGTTATTATTACCTGAACACCACCGGTTCGCATGTTTACAGGAAGAAAAGGCGTCTAAGTTTTGCTGAAAGTCGCCGAAAATCATATCTTTTGACTCTGAACAGCCACAACTCACCTCATACAACGCAAACTACCGCAAATCGATCCCTACGAGAAAGAGCAAGCAATTGACCAAAAGTAGTGGTCACAGAAACCTCATAAAAAGAAAACCCTCCCAAAAACCCAGTATCATAGATTTAGTAAATAGTGTATCCATTTATCCTCATCACTCTACTACGGCGTCAAAAGAAAGACTTGTTTCTGCAATATCAAATACAAGTTACATCACAATTTTTTATTGTTAGCATGGGATCTTGTCGTGAAGAAGGGTAGATAAAAAATGTCCGTAAAGGATTGCAGCGATAGTCTGCTGCCTCAACGAGGGAGCGTGGTGGGGTTCGCGAAATTGGCCTTGTCTGAAGACGCATGAATGCGCTCGCAGGCTAGCATTACAGTGTCGTGGGGCGGGTTCTTTTCCCCAGCACAAGAACCCACTATAAAAAAATTTCGCAATCACGAATTCGCAGATACAAATACGTATCGACCGGAGTTGAGGCCGAGGTAGCCTCTTAAGGGTTGAAATTGCTAAAGCAAATGGTAAACAGGGCCTGGCGAAAACAGTCGGGACTTGAGAGGACTTCATCGTTACCGACGATACTTATGGCCCCCAAATAAGAGTGGGCATCCAGGTGGAAGCGGTGCCCCCTCGCACCTCCATCAATATCCAAAGTAGACATGGCCAGGTGTTTTCCATTTGAATGAAAAACTCATGCAACCATAGTTGACATAAACTTTTCTCTCAAATGAAAAACATCAACGTGACAAATTGATGTTATGGTCTTATGTTATGTAATCACATAATACTATACCATAAATGAGCACGCGAGCGGAAGGCCACTCTACCCTGGGCGAGCACCTGAAACATCTTAAAAAGCGGTGAGTTCATCCAATGGCTAGCTCATTACAGTGGAGCGGCCAGCCAGCGCGGCGGGTCCCATACCCGGTCAGATTTACAAAACCAAATGGAAAGACCGAGTTTATTCATTTTATTCATTTTATTTCTTTTTTGCTTTTGAATTTTGCGTTAAGACAAAGTATTATTTCAACAGAACGTTAACTTTGTTTCGAAACAAAAGGAATTTCTTCCGTAAATAGCACTTCTTCTTATCATCATCAAATCTTTAAAACATTTCATTTTCCGGGTTTCCCTGTGTTTTCCGAAAGTAGTCTGGGATCGGAAAATTTGGATCCGTTATTCTTTGGCTGCAAAAGCATGTGCATTAAGTAGTATTGACTACTGAAGAAAATGCTGTGAAATAATATCAAGAAACTCGGTGGAGGAGGCAAGCAAACTCAACGGCAGATTTTTACCAGGGGGAAATAAAAATAGTGGTAAGAGCTATCCTCGAGTTAATACTATTTAACGGTGACGAGGCCCGCTCCCTAGAGTGAATCAGGTTACTATTAGATTAAATTATTTTGAATTTTATTATTTCTATAATTGTGTAATATTTGTTACATATTCCTGAAGAATTATAACTGAAACATCAAAAGTTAATGTACCGTTTTTTTTGTAAACTTAACTCGAAAACGTCACATTTATGATCACTCTTATCAAAAAAGAAGTGTATGATCAATGGTAGTGTTTCGTCTTCCCACCAAAATTTTGATTCTAGCAAAACTAAACTATGTCCTTTAATTAGATTAAAATCTTTATTTACCACAATTTCGCTTCAGTTCATTTTACTATCACTTTAGTGCTTTTCACAATAGCTAACACTTAAATGATCAAATGATCATAATACACATTCGGCACTTGCTAATATCCTCCAAAATGTGTATCACTGCTCTTTACAAAGAATAACCAACGTATCCCGAACATTCGCCGATGACGCCAAATGTTTTTAACTAACAGCCACATACTTGTTGTAAACATGTCAATGGCAATGACGTCACTCATGTTTTGGTTACCAACCCTGTACTTGCTGTTGTTATTGCAACAACGTGAATAGATCACGCCATCAGTGTGACTTATTATAAGCCTCATATTTGTGGTTGTTTTTTTTTTTTAATTTTTGGATTTGTTTCTAAATTAAGCTTAAAGGTTGTATATCATATTTGTATGTAAATTTACGTTTCATTATCATTACTATGAAGCTAATATTGTATTAATCACGACAAGATTTCATTTATGTTTAGTTACTTAACAATAGTGTCGCTGTCAGTATATTTCATTCCCTCCTTGTGTATTCATTTATGTTTTAAGGCTCAATAAATTTTTATGTAATTAAGTTAGTGATTATAATTGATTCAAGTATGTTCTTGATCTTTCCAATAATGATTCATTATTTTGCCGTGTAATTTGTTACTTGGTTAAATATGGAATTATGTTAACATAGCGCAGCAGATTTATGTGAAAATGTAACAATACATTGTGTTTTTCTTGCTCGGCTACGATTGGTGTCGGATTAAGTTCCAGAATCTTGGCGAAGGTTGAAACATTCCAGCGAGTCGTAAGCTAATTTGGCGACTTTTGAGGCTATACGATGAGTGAGTGGCACCAGCGTCTGCCTTTTAGCGAGCGAGGTAGGCCAATCAGCCCCAGCCGGAGCACTCTCACTTAGAAGGGTAATAATCCATTAATATTTTTCTCCTACTCTCGCATATTTATTTTTGGTCACTTATTTTGTTTTGATATCAGCGAGCCTATTTCCTTGCTCTTGTCGGGTAGAGTGGCCTTCTATGTGACTCCATCATATAATCCTATACCATAAATTGGCCACACCTATATTTTTCATTTGATGGGAAAATTTATGCAAATTATGTATGTTTGTATGAGTTTTCCACTCAAATTGGAAATATATGGCTACGTCTTGATCCGGTTGGGAGGGTGTGAGGGGGCACCACCTCCATCTGGATGCCCCACTCATATTTGTGAGCCGTAAGAACCGTCGGTAACGTCGAAGTCCTCTTAAGTCCGTCTGTCTTCCTCAGGTCCAGTTTATCCTTTGCGTCAGCAATTTCCGACCCAGTTGGTTACCTCCTTTTCGACTTCGGTCGACATTTTTTTGACCCTGGAATTTGCGGGTGCGAAGTTTTTTGTAGTGCACCCTTGCGCCGCCCCACGACAACGCAACGCTAGCCTGCCAGCGCATTCACGCGTTCCCAGACAAGGCCAATCTCTGCGGATCTTAACATCCTCTTCCGCTTAGGCAGCAGACCATCGCTGCAGTCCTTCGGGGGCATTTATAATATACCTAATTTCACAACAGATGTGTCGAAGACACCCTCCTTCCTTCCACACATCTTTTAGACAGTCACTGAAGATGACTCAAAAGAGTCGAGGCGCATCTACTTAGTCAAAAAAGCAATGCCCGATGGCTTCTCAAGAAAAAAATGTTACTTTTGATATTTTTTTGTACTTAGATCGATTGACAGTGCTAACCGAACTACCATCCCCCAGCAGGGATTCATTCCAGATTGATGTTTCAGGGAATCTCTTTTCTATCTTATTGTCTCAGTTAACGCTACCAAGTTTCCTCTTAACAACGTGACGAATTTATACAACCTGTAACGTGCTTGTTAGATGAGCGCTTTCCCGTGATCTCCTTCTCTCTCCCCCTCTTGACTAGATTATATTCTAGATGAAGAGGGACATGCGATAGGAAATAGTTTCTCTTACGAAAATTTAAGTTCAAGTTCTGTAGTGGATGATAACAGATTAAAGGACCACTTTACATCCTGAAGAAAAAACAAGCCTGCTAGCTTCTAATTTATGATTGTCATGGAATGAAACCCAACCAAGTTTGAAAGAATCATCCACCGAAATGCATCAGGCGGAGAGAATTACTTACCCACCTGTCAAGGCATTAATCACATCATACATATTATATAAAGAAAAAAAAAGATCTTATAAACTCCCAAGATCTATTCCAAATAATATTCACGACCATTTACCATAACAAATAAAAATAGTCACGTCTCATCAGCCCATCGAAAGTGTCCAAAATCCATCCAAGACCTGAACACATTTTATTGAATTATTTGCAAAAGAATATTTTTAACTCTATTTAAGATTTCTATAGATTAAAACTGCCCAATATCAATGCAGTTATAAGATTTCCCATGGAGTCTATTTGACTCAAAAGATTCCACTAAGTTTCTCATTTAAATGTCAAATGACATGGCGGCCGAAATGATGAGTATGAAATTCAATTTCGAATATCAACCCACTGAGAACCTTTAGAACAATCAAATTATAATACAATTAACAAGAAAGCACTTACCTTCATCTGTACCTATACCTCATGTTATTATTAAGCAATAAAAAAATCACTGAGAACACTAAATCACTTCACCGCACACACGGAATCCACTTCGTAAGTGAACGTCACCGAGCCCTAACTTCTAATAAGATTTCAATCCGATTACAAGATTACTGAATCGGTTGAAGTCGCGCTGGGTACACCGATCAGCCCCGAAGCATCTAGTAACTTGTGCATGCCATCCTATTGCAAGCGGTGTGCGCGCCAAAATTCTTCCGCTAACTTGCAATTGAGTTCCGGCCTCTTCGGCGATCGTCGATCGCCGAACATATATCGCACGGCGCCAAGCTGTCTGATGTCTCGCGTATTTACAGTCAGTGTTGATAATCTTGGATATGTAACGAATATATTAGGAGGTAAGTTTCATTACATGAAAATATTCTAGTGATGTTGAATAAGTGATGCATAGATAGTTCTTCATTTGAATTGGTTTTTCTCTCTATAAATGAAGCTACCTCGAAGACATAAGACATCTGACTTTACTTTCTTGGAATCCCATCTAGTACAGTAAATACATTTCACGTGTTGTGTGACGTGCATGCAAAAGATTTGGTATTTGTCAGATATGTAGATTGTAAATAGTAGACCTGAAATTGTTTAGAATGATTTTAAATAACTATAATTTGGCGAAAGATGTTATTGTTTTGCATAATGAAAATTACCCATTAGCCTAGCGTTGACATTAAATTTTCCAAAAATATAATGGTATGACGAAAATACCAGGGATGAAAATAAATATATGGAACATTGAATGGTAAAAATAGACAAATTTTTGTGGGTTCTACACTGTGGTATACCACATTGGACATATTTCTAACTAGATGAGGTACCCGAGCTAAGTTGATGTAAGATTAAGGGGTAGTTAGAATAAACGAATATCCAACTATTTTTTTCTCTTCTTCTTGGGAGTTAAATGCGATTTACGCACTGAGGGGACTCCCAAGCTCATAATGCATCTGGACTACCCATATCTGTAGAGACAGTGTGGTATAAAAATGTCCGTAAAGGACTGCAGCGATGGTCTGCTGCCTCGGCGGAAGAGGATGTTAAGACCCACCGAGATTGGCCTTGTCTGGGGACGTGTGAATGCGCTGGCAGGCTAGCGTTGTGGTGTCGTGGGACGGATTCTTTCCCCCTAGCACAAGGGCCCACTGCAAAAATATTTCGCATTCACGAATTAATAGGTCATCATGCCGATCGACTGGTGTCAAGGCCGAGGTAACCTACTAAGGGTTGAAATTGCTTGCTCAGAGAACAATTTGAAACGGACGGACTGCCAAAGACTTCGCCATTAACGACGATCCTTATGGCCCACAAATAAGAGTGGGGCATCCAGATGGAGGTGATGCCCCCTCGCACCCTCCCAATCGGATCAAGATCCAAACGTAGACGTGGCCATGTTTTTCCTATTTGAGTGAAAAACTCATACAAAAGCACCTTGCGTGACTCTTTCTCACAAATGAGAAGCACAAACATAACAAATTTATGCCATACAGTTATGCTATGAAATCACACAACCCTATATCATAAAGCAAGCGGAAGGCCACTCTACCCAGCAAGAGCCTCTGCTGAGCGACAAAACGGTGGAGCGCACCCGATGGCTAGCCCATTTTAGACAAAAAGCCTTCCATCGTTGCGGGTCCTATACCCGGTCAGATTTGATAAAATGGAAAGACCGAGGTTTTGAAGTTTAATGATTAATTTTATTCTATTGCCAAACAAAACGAATAAAAGGAAAATTACAGAAAATTCTATTCTCGTTCATAACCTATCCAATTTTCCCCCCCTTTTTTCTTTGCACTTGGTATGTAAGCATCGTTCTCTACGAAAATCAGTCCGAATAAAAACTTTAATAATTTCTAATTATTGTTTGAAATCTTTTTGTTTTTAACTAGTTTATTCTCATTTACAAATCAAACTGGTTTCAATTTTTTTTGTTTTCTAAGTTTTCAATTGTCCAAATTTGTTCCGTCTACGAGTATGTCGTTTTTTCTCGAATATTCTTTTAAAATTAACAACGATTAGCACGAAATAAAGCGTTTTTGACTTTGACTCTATGATTTTCTTCTCACGAATGTTCTGTTCTTTGTGTGATGATTCTACCCGATTTAAATTTGCACTTGGCATTAATATTTTGTAAAGTATTGTGTACAGTAAACAAGCCTAATTTTTATAGATTTCTATATCTATTACGATGCTTCAAATAAATAGTTAGTTACATTTTGTTCTTTGTTGCTACGTTATTTTTTTCCCAGTGTTTTTCTTTTCCATCCGCAAAGGTTTACTACATACAAAATGCAACAATAAACGACGATCTCATTAAAAGTTTCAACGATATGACTCCCTAAATGCTGCTCAGTTAATTTTTAACTTTAGTTTAAATCAACATGATGTACGAGCAATTGCATACAAAAGAAAACGGAATTGACTTATAGTACTTTGATAAGGTTGCAAATCTAATAAGTAATATCTTCCACTAATTGACAATAAATTTCTTGCCTTACTTCCTTATTAATGGTATCATGTTGTTCCCAAAGCATCTTTGAGACTTCATCATAAATCCAGGATAAGTTTTTGGGTAACTCTTATCGCAAAATAAGATTATCGTGCACCAATCGTGAGCTGCATCTTGGATACTATCCGGAATTTCTTTTGCTGTTTTACGTAGTTAGTAGGCTTGGTGAGCTTTCTTTGATGATTCATTTGCTGAATGTTTTGATGATGGCCGTTTGCTTGGATTTTTGTATGTTACGATATCACACGATGTTAGAAGAATACTATGAACGATAATTTGCATCTTACTCAATACATTAAATGTGCATTATCACATTGGAATTGACGCTTTTGAGTCCAATTGGAATCGTGACTATCCAAAGCTTAACTGCAATTTGTTCAGTTAATATTGTTATTGTGTTATCGCGAATTGAGAAATTATATTTGAACAATCAGCAACTCTGCCTCCTATTATTTGTTTTGCGAGTAGCTCAAGGAACGCAACAGATAGAAACTAATCAGCCAAGTTCGAATGGACATGAGCACATTATCGTAAATTTCCAGGCACTTTACGGAAACAGCACTTTTTGCTACTGTGCTCTATCCACATTGGCTGGCACAAGGAACACAATACGTGAAATCGGACTGAATGCACTTATTCACGACATGTTACTCACAATAGATTGGCTTTAAAAATTTCGACCTTTCCACTTTTCTCTAAAGCACTCAACCTAATTAGAAGATTCCTGCTCTCGTTGACAACGGGGTAAAATTCCCTCAACCCATATCACATTATCCATACACGTCCTAAGGCTTCACCGAACACCATTCTGAACTCGGACAATCGAGGAAAATATTGCAGTAAAATCAGGCCAGCTGGCCGACATAAATACAAGAGCGCAAGGCAAATGTGTATGTGAAACGAAATGGCGAATTCACACATCCGTCTTCACTTTTTAAAATCGGGAATAGTCACTTTCGCGATCTGCGATTTATTTCAAGTCTCTTTGATTGCGTTGGCCGAAATGCTTACTATTTAATTTAATTTGATCCATGCGGCAATTTATTCAAGGGAGTTAAACCACAAAACTTCAACACTTTATATGCACTTCCCGAGCATTGGTCTAAAAACTGCTGTTCTCCCGTACTTCCCGTGTCGCGGGCGTAAGTAAAACTACAACACTTCGATAATGCAAGAAAACAAGGAAAACACAACAAATCCGCAAAATGTGGGCCACTGAAAATTCACAGTTCACACATGTGATTAATGGTAATATTCCCGTCGAGTAGATTTTTCGCGACGCGCGAAAAGATCTCTAGACAAGCAATGACGGGCATCGTCGAGCGTCTCCGGCAGAGCTTCTTCACAACCGCTCATTCTTCCGTGCTCGCTTCGTGAAGGTAGCAATTTGACTCCCCGATCCGGCCCAAATACTTGTATTTTTTTCCTTCCATCCCGTGCATACGGTGAATTGACTCAGCTGAGCTCCAGCAGCCCGGTTCACTTCTCTTCCGTGATGTAATACACCGTTGCGGAGTATTACATCAGCGTTCCCCGAACCCGGAATTTCACATGCGGATTTGCAATTTTTAAAACAAAATTTAATTAAAGTAGAGAAAATTTAAATTAAGTAAGGAAATTTGAAATGTAGTAAAGAAATTTAAATGAGGTACAGAAGATGTAAATGGAGTGAAGAAGTTTAAATTTTAACTAGAGTAAAGAAATGAAAGTTTTAAATAGTTATAAAAGTTAAATCTCATGATGAATAAAATTAAAGGGAGACATTTAAATTTTAATATAAAGGAAAATTGATATAAAATAACCTTTGATAAAATTAATAAAACGAAAAAGTATTCTACAAAAAAAAGGATTGCAAATAAAATCAATTACATATTTTTTTTCAAATCTTCCACAAAATTCCGAGTAGGGGATAGGAAGGTTTTCGAGCAGTTTGATTGTGTGACTGCTCGATTACTACATATCACCTGAAAACCCAGCCTGGAACCGTTTGACACATTACTTCAGGCTAGCCTTTGTTTTCCTCCGCCTAGAGGCGGCTTTAAGTTCCAGGAATTTGGAAGGAGGGGAGTGGAAAGGATTACTGGAAAAGAGACTCTTTCATTCTCAACGGCTTCTGACGATCTAGTACGCCTTTCTTTTGACTGTCAGCATTGCCCGAGCGTAATGTATCTCGCAGTTCCATTTGCCAACTGATCTGAGCATGTTTCCAACTACAGTCTCCGGAGAGAGCTTCCCAGTTCCGATGCAGGGATCATCACGCAGCCTTCTCATCTTTTGCAGACAAAAAATGCGTGGCAGGCATCATCCAGCACTCTTCTGCAAAACACATAGTCCGGAGACTGTGAATTGCCGATTTTGTGCAGGCAAAACTGTAAACATCCATGCCTCAGGTCAGTGTCAGTCTACCCTCCCCTGGAATCGATGCCCCAAGACTGTTGCAAATTTTTCCTTCTAGCAACCGTCTCTTTGTCACCCTCGCTTCTACGTAGATAGACACTCATTCGCTCCCTAATAAGGAGCGTGATGGGCATAATACCTGCAATCACCGATATCACCAACTTGGAGATTATTTGGTATACGCGTGCAATTTACAGCGTTCCTTGTCTATGTACCTATGCCAACTACTTTTGGTGCAACCCCTTGTTTATAGCGTCACCCCATAGTTATAACCCGTAGAATAGGACAGAGTGTACAGCTCTCATGAGAAGTCATCTCCTTGATGAAAAAGGTCCCTTTATGTTGGCCATAAATCAAGTAAGGGGTGCTACATGTACTGCCACCTTTTGGGCTGTTGCTCCAATTTGTGCAGATGTAATGTGACGCCTACGCCCGGGAATCGAAGTGATTCCGATCCCGAACCCTTGCAACCGGCCAGATGGATATGTCCTCGAAGTGCCAGCGGACTTCATCTGTCGTGCGGATATCGTTGCGCAGAAAATATTTTTTTTCTGTCCAAATATTTAGATCTGTGGATATAAATATTCGAAATATAGAATTAATCCCAAACCCCGGCACATTTCGAGACATAGCCATCTGGAAATGCCCCTCCACCGTGGCCATCGAGAAAACTATGCCACTGGCGACAACTGGAGAGGCACATTGCCGCCATGTGGCGTGCCATTCCACACACCGATGTTTTGTCCGATGTGACAACCGGTGGATTTGACAGCCACATGGAGGTGATGGCAGTCAGTATACTTTGATTTGGACAGAGGTCAGTGAATTTGGCGCCTCTTGTTGGACGTAAAATTAGAGAATTGTGTATGAAAATAACGGTTCATGGTAATGGCAGCTATTGTACGGACATTGGTTAATCGTTTGGCTAAGTAACAGCAATAAGAAAGTTGAGTGATGAAAAACTATTAAGAGGTTTTGTTTGCAGTTCATCGCCCTCGACGTCGTAGCAGCCACAGTCGGTGCTGAAGCAACAATTGTCGCGACAAAGGTGTCGAATCAATCAATTAATGAGGGTAGTTCGCCATCAACAACACCATCACACCATCAGGCGCTGACCAAAATAAAACCTATTCCAGAAGCAAACAGACATATTAAGCAGACAGAACGCAAGGTTAGTGGAAAATAGGACTATGGATGACATTTTGCTGACCGAAGGCACCTGTTAAGCATACATCATATAATAAGTTTTGTTACATATGGCATTTCCGTGTATTTTTCCAACAGTTCAAACCTGAGATAGATATGGGGTAGTACAGCACGACTGGTGATGGCGTAACATCCATTGGACTTGTTGAAACTCTTCACCAACAAACAAACACACCCTTCAGCGCTGTTAATCTAATACAAAATTCTATCGAGAAAAACTTATTAAACGAATCACTGGAAATGATCGCCTCCATCCAGCAACAGTACGATACTCGCGGTAATTTGGTTGGTAACAATAGTAGTACGAATATCAATAATAGCTTGCAAAATAGTACATCAAACTCGTATACTTATAACACTATTGTGAAAGAGGAACTCATCATAGAAGACCATTCCGAAATAGGACTGCATGCAAAGCAAATGCTTGATGATTCAAGCGCTGGTAGTGGAATCGATCGCGAAGTTAACGGACGTGATCGTACTGCGGCCTCTAAAACGGAAGAATCAGAAATTACCATAGGAATATTTGATGGTCCTCTACTCTCCGAAGCGAACGTACCGTTCAATTTGCAAATTCCTACTTTAGTTCCATCGTACCTAAATGTGCATTACGTTTGTGAAAGTGGCAGTCGACTTCTTTTCCTTTCAGTCTACTGGATCAAAAGGGTGCGGTAGTTTCAGCAATTACCACAAGACATAAAAAGTCAACTTTTGAAAAGGCATTGGGTAGAACTGTTTTCTATAGGCTTGGCGCAATGCTCTCGATCTTTATCGATCTCAACAATAATGTCTACGTCAGTAACGAATATTCTGCAAATGTTAGAAATTAATAAAGTTGGCCAGAACGGCCAGTGTCAAGGACAGGCATAAAAAAAAAAATATTGAAACTCTCCGAGCACGCATTTCAACTTAACGAATTTGTGCAAAGCGTACAGTCAATGGCCTTAGATGATCACGAATGTGCCTATATACGGTTGATAGTAATTTTTAGTCCAGATAATTTAAATATAAAAGATGAAACCAAGCGTGCGCTGCTGGAAAAATTGCAATTCTACGCTCTGAAGTGTTTGCGTAATCATTTGAATAGTATAAATTATCCTGACGTGAATGAACGTCGCAGCAAAATTTTATTATGTTTAATGCAGCTAAGGTCGTTTGAGTCAACGCTCATCGAGGAGTTATTCTTTTCCAATCTGATAGGTCATGTACAGATTGAGTACATGATTCCGTATATATTAAAATTAGGCGGAGGAAGCTCGTGATTAAGAGTGGAAAGTCACGTTGCAGCTTAGTTTAATTAATCCTGACATAGTATTGGAGTATTTATTTTTCTGTGTGAATATATCCTTACTTTGAAAGTTGAGTGCAAGTTTTGCACCTTGCAAGCATGAATTTCCATTAAAACATCTATAAGTAGTCATCGGATACGTCTAAACGTTAAAATATCTACTTGGGCCTTTAGTCAGATTCTATCTGTGTAATTTAAAGTTAGAGAGTTTTTTCTTTCGGTGATAACTGTGCATAGCTACTAGCTAATTTTATTTTAGCTGATTTCATTTTCATGCAAATTAATACTTTATTTTTAGTCTTAATCGTACACATGGTAATTTGATATAAATTAATACCCAATTTTAATTTTAATCGTACAACATAATAGCGAAAGAGAAATACGAAGAATATTCTTCATGTAAGGAAATAAATAACATTTGAAGGGCCGTTCGATATCAATATTTTAACACGGGTATATTTTACCAAAAAAAAAAAAATAGATTGTAACTTCGATACATAATTGAAATTGACTTTGTGTGATGAAAGATTTTTGTAGATTTATGTTTACTTTTCCACTTAGAACCTAGTTTATATGTGTAGTAATGTAGAATTTCATAAAAGATATATTTTTAATGTCCATCCACAAACCAACTGAAAAATTGTATTTGTTCACCCGCTTGAAGTTACAGTAAAAACAAAATTAGTCTTTCTAAAGTGCAAAAGAAAATTTAATTATATGATCCTTTTGAGAAATTTTACACATAATTCGATATACATACAATATAAACTTATAGTTGAAATAGTTAAATTTGAAATACAAAATAAAAATCATGAATTGCTAAAATAACTAACGACTTTCCTTTTCAGTGGCTCGTTCTTTTTCAGTGGGAACAGAGAGTGTAGGGTAGGTATGCCGTCGCGAGGGTAGGGTTTCGACAAAGCCGCTGAGGTCGGTTTCGCGTCGTGCGCGGTACGCGGTACCTTTGATTGTTTCGTCATTTCATTAGAGTAGTTTTCGTCGGTTTAATTTCGAGTAGCATATTTTTCGGTACCGCGTCGGTGATTCGGTAACGCGCCTATAGGATTTTGTAGCGTTTTTGATTTGAGATCTGTGGAGAGATCACATCAAGAATTAACGTAACGTAGGTTTCCCGTTCTGGATGAGTAATTGTTGACGCGTTTGGAAAACGGGCATGTTCAGGTGACTGAAATATTGTAATTGAGCGTAACCCATTCGGAGACCCGCGACCGAAACCTCTCCGAACTAGCTGGCCGACAAGCAGTCACCGCGTGAATGGGTTACGGTGCACGGATTGGTTGACCTGTTGGTACCATCCGTTGGCACTACTCAGACTTAACGTCTAGAACCGATTGTAGTGAATAATTGTGTTCAATATGTCCGTGAAGGACCGCAGCGATGTTCTGCTGCCTCGGCAGAGGAAGGTGTTGATTCCTGCCGAGAATGCCCTCGTCCGGAGACGCGTGAATGCGCTGGCAGGCTAGCATTGCGGTGTCGTGGGGCGGGTTCGTTTCCCCGGCACGAGGACTCACTACAAAACATTTCGCATTCACGAATTGCTTGCAGAGTTCGAGAGGACGACCGAAGTCGCAAATCAGTAGATAACCTCCACGAAGGAATTACGACTTGTTGCGAGAACAAGTGCAACCTGACAAGAAAGACTAATTTGGGGGTGACCTCGTCCTTACCCAAATACATTCAGGGCCCACAAATGAAAGAGGGGCAACCGGGTGGTGGTGGAGCCCCTTCATGCCCACCCAACCGGAATAAATCCAATGTTAAATCGTTGAAGTGGCCAGGTATTCCTCTTCTGAGTGGAAAACTCATACAACTTGAATTGTATGAACCTTCCCATCAGAAGGGGAGTACCCCGGTGACCAATTTATGTCATAGAATTATACAATGGAATTGCATAACTTTATGCCATAAAAAGGCACTTGGCTTGGGCCACTCAACCCATTAAGTCACCTGAAATAAAAAGGATTAAATTGTACCCGGTGACTGGCTCATATTTTGAGGGGGAAGCCTGCCACCGTACCGGGTCCTATACCCGGTTAGAAATGGAGGAAAGGAAAGACCCTCGGGTACGTTTTTAATTCATTTTTATTTTTTTTCTTTCAATTTTCAATCAATTCATTAGATCATCTATACCTAATCTAACTTATTGGTTTCTAACAGGTTAAATTCCGGTATTACACATTTTCTGATACTCTATAGCTGACCACAAAATCTTATTTGGAATTTGAATATAAATGAACTATTTATGTTACACTTATGTACATTTTGTATGGTGATAAATAATACTTAAATAAAAGGCAGAATTTTAGTAATGAATCAATTTGAGAAAGATAATCTTCAACACAGGAAATGTTTCAATTCCAATCTACCTTTCTGACGAGCGATGTTAACAGGGTTTTCAAAATTGCAATCTCTGGTTGAGAATTAATTCCAAGCTCTTAGAGAGCGATTTAATAGACTAAAATTATCGCCCTTTATTAAATTTTTGACTTTTAATTATAAGAATAATGTTCAGATACTGTTACATTACAGACTTCTGCGGAAAATGCCAGAACAACGATGTTGCAAGTGATTATTTTGCATGTCCCATAATTATCTCTTTTTGTTGCAACAAATACTCGTTTATACTTGTATTTTACCTGAACTGTCATTCTAAAATCCCAGTTGAGAAATTACATCATTATTAACTCTCGTTAAACACAAAAGCTTCGAATTTAATCTAAATTTTTTATCTGTCATTTATAATACCTTTTTATATTTTTGAATGGTGCAAAATTTATTGTTTATATTGTCTTTGATTTTTATCATTTCAAATTGTTATTCTTTTTATTGAATGGGTTTAGGCTATTATTTTAGGTGTGATATTTTATCTTATGGTTTAATTTTACTAAGAATTTGAATCAGTGCTGTCATATAAATGGGTAGTAGAAAGATTTATAGGGTAAATAATTAGGTAAATTTGTTTATTTAAATAAATGAATCAGTATTATTTTATAATTATTATTATTAAATAATAAGGTAATGTTATCTTATTTTTTTATTCAAATTTCGGGAACTTTTAACGGAGTATCACTAAATGCAAATGATATAATGCCTTTGATGTTCAAGTACATCGACAAAGCGTAAACTGAACATACTCTTTATTATATTAAAAATCCAAAATTTTTCATGAAATTGAAAAAAATGTTCACTTTCAAGAACTGATTAAAATATGTATGAATATAAAATTAAGCCTTCAAAATTAGACCAATAAGTATGCTCATTTACATATCCGGTATCGAAAACTAGTAAAGTGCAGATATTTGAGAGTGCCAAAAAAAAATCTATAGCAAGAAATACATTGAAGTTCACGAACAAGAATTACTAAAACCAGGCGTAATCTCTGGATGCACAACGTAATCAGTATAAAAATGGATACATGCAAATTAATCGCTCTGAACTCAGACAGATTCATTCAAATTAATCGTGTGATAGCAAAGTTCTATATGCAATTGATTACATCATGGTGCTATAATTTTCATGCGAACTTTATCCAAAAATATTTCGACAAAATTCATTGAATGCCACATAACATTCTATAGAGAAAATTATCTCTTCAAGATTATGTTTCTTAATGCTCAGGTCGTCTTGTATCTGAACACGACTGATAAGCTTTTCTTACAACTACACTTTCAATCGACGCTTTTAATTCTAAGGTTTTGTGACTTGAACTTCATACGGGATTCCAATAAGACGCGAAAATGAACATGCATGCAAAAGCTAATATGAATTTTCTATTACTTGAAATAATGTGAACTACTCAAGTTATGTCTGCGCCGAATAATGTGAAAGCCTCCTCTTCTCCCGACAATTCTGCAACCTTTCCTTGCAATTCCCGAAAAGCATGGACAGCCTCGATTTCCTGCTTCAGCTCTTTGATCGTTTTGCTAGGATCAATTTCCACGGTGAGCGTGCTGTGTGGCAATGTCTGGACCGTTATTATCACTTTGTTGTTTAGTGCAACTGGCCGACGTGCTTTAAATTTGGGCCTTCACTTCACTTCTTGCTACAGAATCTTCGCAAGCATTACTTTGTGCATTTCTATCGCGATCAATTTACTCCGACCACACACGCACTTTTATTTTTTCCACGCAAATATCCACCGTGTATTTACTAGTTTTTTCTCTTGTGTCTAATTAAATCTACATTTGCGAACTACCGTACTTTTCTTTTTCGTTGCCACATAGGGAAACGTGAGAAGATTCGAAGAGATATTTGTCGATCAAACGCGTATTTATTTTGTTCGGGTTGCCGGTTTTTCTTCGAAGACTTGCTCTCTGATCCTTCACTAGTTCATTTCACCCCAAGCATGCACCATTCAAACACAGAAATTATTCCATGAAAGTGTTCTGTGTACTTCTGTGAAACGTTCCAGTTTGTTTGTATTCTCACGATTCATCTCTGTGTGCACGCTTCTTCTAACAAGTATTGTGGAGGAGTTTCCGAATTTGTATTGGAACATGTACAGTACATTAACAACAACGATTCCACGCGAACCGACTTCCTTAATCGATGAAGCGAAGTTGCATCACAGCATTTCGAAAAATTTCCGACAAAAGAGCTAACGGTTAATTACAAATCCGTTACATGCTAAGTGCATTGAGTAACTAATTGTTACTAAATTCGGGGCAAATCAATGACGCCTTTTTCCACATTTTCAAATTGTTTCTTCGTTTCATATCTCCTTTGGGGACCTGATTATTTCTGGGAACTAAAGAATAACTTTTCGACAAATGATTTAAGGGAGGGAGAAACCTTTGGACACCCAAGCGAAAACACTTCCACTAGATTTTGACGGAACACGAGTTTTATTCCACTTTTCGCTAACCCACACGACTAACAAGGTGTTCACAATTTGCACGATAACTTTATCGTCTATTTTTTTTACAATATTTCACTGTCTTTTACGCGAGAAACTTTTCCACGTGTCTCGGCGATATTCTGATCAGCCCGCAATCTCCTCTCACTCCCAACTCGCTTCTTCTTTACGCGGCGTCCGCGCTGTCTGGCGGTTTCGAGCAGACTGTTGATCTCCATCCCATTCCTCGTTTGTCAGACGAAGCATCAGACTCGACTTGCCGGCGCCACTCTCCCCGATAATTCCAATTTCCAATGTTGTTATGTAGTTATCACCCATTTTCACGATTTACGACGCAATAGCATGCAAATTTCGCAAGCACAATTTAATATTCTCCACACTCAAGCAACTACGACACTTTATGGGCAAGTAGAACAATACGAACCCATTCAGAAAGGGGGAAATCACACAATTGAAGGTTTTTGTTGCTATCAAATGTACTTTTTCCTTATCATTTGTAGTTTATGACGGCGGTATTTGCAATTTCCCTTTTCACTGTCTTTTGTAGGTTCAATTAAGTTATCAATTGAAGGCAATTTGTCGTTTATGATAATTAGGCGTAATTAGGTGGGAAAAATCGGAAGAATTAGACAAATTTTAAGGGGTTTAAATGATACAATGATTTTAGCGTTCATATAATTAACAGGTTAAATGATACAATGATTTTAGCATTCATAATTAAAAGGGGTTAACCGTTTCGTTCTAAGCATTTGCATACCGCGTTACACCGCAATTCGTTAAATTATCTTCAAAAGATATTGTAATAAGATACTACACATTAGAAATTTTTAAACATTTTTAGAATTTTGTTTCCCGGGTGTTAAGTACAAAGGAAATTTTTCCACTTATTATTCCTGCGAAAAAAAAACGAGTGTTGCGATGGGGAAGGTGACTGAATCGACTGAATCCTTATTAAATTGCGTTCGTGCTGTGTGCCTGTGTCAGCGCTGCTTTTAGAGCCATAGTTCTTAGATTACTACACGATGAGAGGTCGGTTCCGCGTTCGATCTGAAAAGAGGAAAATCATTACACAGACAAACTCATCTTTTAGTCGACTAGTACTCCAGACCAGTTTTTTAACGATACAGACTCATTTTTTAGTTAGTATGACCCCTTCGGGTTTCTCGATTGCCAAACTGAGGCCATGAGTTCATTCAGCCTCGCACTTACTGCATCAGCGTACCAAGTCTGTGCTGTGCATGTTTGACAGCGTGTTTTGTGACTAGTGCCAATACATCGCCTATGTAGTCGACCAAGAGTGATTGGCCAAACAAGATATTCCACAAATCGGGACGAAAGATGGAGCCCTGAGCGACAAATGATGTAATAGCCATACTTCAACTCCTTTTCTTTGCGTCGTAGAGCAGACTTGCGGTTCCTCAAGTAGTCCTTCAAGGTTTGCATTAGGTATTATAGCACTTGGAAACGACTTTCCAGTGCTTCCAAGATATCCACCTATCTGGCGGAATTAAATGCATTTCTAACGTCAAGAGTAACCAGCAAGACGACCTTTCGAGTGGAATCGCTGCATGCCTCAGTGCTCTAGACCATGCCAATGACTTCTACGATTACTTCAATAGTACAGTGATCTGCTCTAAAGCCATACTGTCTTGGAAATATATCCCCAGTTGCGCAGATTATGTCACCGAGTCTTCCCTTAATAAGTTTTCCAAGTACATTCCTGGCTACGTCTAGCATACATAGTGGTCGGTATGCAGAAGGTGACTTGAGATTCTCCTTACCTTTACCAATCAGCATGAGCCAGTACTCTGGGAATACCCCATCACGCAAGCAAGCATCGAACATAATGTGCAGCAAGCTAGGGCAAATTAGTAAATTATCTGTCTGCTCCTAGAGCCTTTGTTTTCTTCAAAGACAGCAACGCTTCCTTCATTTCCGTCTTTGTAAAAATTGGGCATTCCACTGTTGTTTCCTCGTGGACAGAGCGAGAAAGTCCATACAATCACTCATCTATTTTCCCATATTGTATGAGCAGCTTGTAGTCTAAGCTCCACAAGACCCGGTGTATCTACTAGTTCTTGCCAGAATTTGGCCAAATTCATAATGATGAGTTTGCGGAGGTATTTTCTGGCTGACTTATAAGCTGTTAGTTTGGTGCCTGCATCTTTTTAGGATCGTGCTCACTGGGCCCCTTTGCCTTTCGATAACTTCAGAGGGCCACCAGTATACTGGAGGGTTTTTGGCTAGGCATAGAAGACTTGTAGGCAGATGTATTGATTCTCATAAGTTCACTACATCGTAGCTGCTAGTTTTCCGCTCTCCAACCAAACATCCAATAGTGACGATTGGGTGGCTACCATTTCTTTAAATCTTTTGGCGTCCACCATCTTAGTGTTCCAACTGTGCTGTGGCTTTGGTTTGGGCTTCCCGAAAAGCCCGGCATTTGCGTGTACCTGGCCCTTTTTTAAAATTATCTGGCCTTACGTCAGCATCTGAGCAGAAGAAGCAGTGTGTCTCTTCTATACACTCCTTCACTCCAACACAGGGAGCTTTTGTCGATCCCTTAACCGCCTCAGTGTTTGCCCATATGCAAAGCACCTGAAAAACTGGAGAGATATTGCTTTTTGCCTTATCCTGCAAATAACTCAACCAGTTCTGATTTTCACTTTTACTACCATCTGTTCGGAATGTTTGTTTTTTAAGTGTTGACAATGAGCATGCGCTGATCTCTTTTGTTTGGATTCTTCAGCCTAATTTTTGCTCCGCCCAAGCTAGGAATATAGCCTTAAAGTCTTAGGGCATCTTCTATCTCGTGTAAATCCGTAGCACAGTCGATACCTATTACTTTGAAAGCAGCCCTAGGCTCAAGCGAGGTTGCGGCTACCTCCTCTCCAATGACAATTTTAAGCACGTCACGGAGTGCATCTTCGTTAGTAGCTTCTGGTGCAAACTCTAGCAAGAGGTTACCTGAACTAGTTGGCTGTACAATTTTCCTGGTAGTTTGTATCTCTTCTGGTTTTACCGCCCCTTTACCTCTCAGAGAACATCTACATACAATCTACCTTTGATGGCTTTGGCCAGTATTGCCTACATAACAGCTTTGTGCCACATTTTATTCTTCTTCTTCCAAGCCGCATCCAAGGATTCTATGTTTTTCGAATGTTGACGCTTACTTTTTTCTATTCCTGGGGTAGCAATTTTGGTTGCTTTTTTAAGCTGCTTTAAATAGTGCTGCCTGAAAACTCTCGTGCAATAGAATCTTAACCTTCGTTGGCTTTTCCTTGCACCTTCTTCGCTTTTCCTGATCTCCTTCAATTGGACTGCAAGCTAAATTTTTACTGTTATTAGACATTGAGAAGTCTACCGCACCTCCAGAGAGCTTGATCTTTCACTCTTCTTCTGTGCTGAGCAATCCACGCGTAATCAAGCTAGGATCTCCTCCACCTTCAAAGCTCTATTTTGGATAACCTTGCAAAGGCGCGCGGTTGGGTATCGTAGGCCACAATCGACTCCACTTTACAGCAGAGCCACTCTCAAGCGGTCCAAGGTGTTTGCATTGCGCGGCGTTTTCTCTGCAGTGTTTATTTCAGTATTTAAGGCCCTTGATTTAGTCCGTTCTGTAGCGATTGCAGCAGCAATTATTGATTTCTCTATATCCTTTACCATTTTCTTTCTTTGCTGAATATACTTTGCCTTGTCAACGTGTATAACATGGAAGATCAATGCGGTTTGGCCTGAACCCCTCCTGAGCATAAGGTGGGAGTGCCACTATAACAGTGTCATTGTTGTCCAGGGTCCAGCTAGTGCCTTATGGAATTTGGAGTATCATTGATAGTTGCAATATTTCCCAATGCATTATGGTTGAATAAATTTAGAGCTAGGCCAAGCTCATGGACAAACTCCACTCTCAGTTACAGACTTTGTATGAGCTGTGGAATGATGTACAACTCTAATTATTTGGTTGCGCCGTTGAAGGGGACGTACATTTTTATCTTCCCACTATGAAGTGTTACGTTTTGTCTGACGACATGGAGACTCATAATTCACTTGGCGTAGTCAGAAGCGACACAATTAACGCTTGCATATTGTCAATCAAGCCCAAAACTTGACTGGATAGGGTTTCGCTCTAGGTGTAGGTGCTAAGAAAGTCCCTCCAAATTTAATATTTTTGGTATTCCTTGCCTGACGCATTTGCCTCCAGAGGTCCTGCATCCAATGCGTTGAGCACCTGGAATTCAGGTCGCACTTGAAAATAATCCTGCCTGCAAAGATATACCTTGTAGCCAAAACGTATCTCAAGCGGATGTGGTTCGCCTTCAAGTGCTGTGGCATGTTTACAGGTTTCAATTCGCTGGGCTCTTTTTTCGGTTGTTCAGATGATGACGGTTGCTAGTCTTCAGGACCCGAGCAATAAGCCAATTTATTGACTATACTGGTAATGGTGTCTGGTGGGCCAGTATTGGGGTTTGACTCGACAAATCGATTTGCACTGTGGCTTAATTTGCCCTGGAGTACCTCTAGATGGGCTGAGCATTCGATGTCGTTTTTTCGCCACCTGGGGTCAATGAAGCTAGTGGTCACAAAACACAATTGGCTTGGCTGAACGTTCTGAGAACCGATGAGCAGGTTGCCTACAATTCCAGTAGATGGTAAGGTTTACCAATGCTGAGTTCTGATCTACTGAACATTGGTTCAGGATTATGATTTAGGATCGCTAGAACTTCCTCGCTCTTGTTACGAGGGTGGACTTTCGGAATATTTTATTTATTTTATGTTTAATTTTACATTTGCATGGTGAACCGGAAAACCCCACGTTGTTCATCAATGCGTTCTTGTCTGTGCACGTGAATCCGCAGTGAGTGTATAATGTAAATAGGGTTGTGCAGCAGATGTTTGCTGGAACTACTAATTAATTCTCCATTATAGGGGATCACAGACAAGTCATGGTTCACTGTAGGCTAGTATAGAAGTTGTCAATAGACTCATGAAGACCCTATTTGCATTTTCTTATCTGCGTTTGGACCTTCTGTTCTATAATCTTATCGTCAGGCTAAGTGCAGAGCACCGAACAAAAAAAATTCTAAAAAGGTTGGGGTGATGTCATCACAAAAAATAGGTGCGCGTGTCGAAAGAAAGCAGTTTTGCCTCTATCTAAGGGACATTCGATCATAAACCTGCCCACAGGGTCGGTCGTGTGGAAACTATTGAAGTTTAGGTGCCAAGTTTCTGTGAGATTAGACGTCGCGTAAAGAGTGTAATTAGCCGATGTGAGTGGTCATCTAATTTCATTTGCCAGTCTGACGGAAGGGTATATAGTTGCAATGGTGGTGCTACAACACTGGACCTAAGCTGATATTCTCGGACTATGGGATTCATGCTTGTGCTCGTATGGGGGAGAGTTCTGTCATTAACTGGTACACTTTGGAGAATCCACGCATTCAGATCAGTTTTTTCTTGGGTTGGATTTCTCTCCCTACGGGTACTTTGCATTCACTTGAGCTCCCGGATTTACCTCCCCATCAGGCAAAATCCGGAAGTGAAGCCTTGTAGTAAGAAAAGGACTATGTCGTTGCAATCTGAGTTTTGTGGAGCTGGCGGGAAATCTGTTTGAACTTACAAGTGGGCTTGCCCTCCCCTGATGGCTCCATGGAAGAAAGGACGTAATTTCTTCTCTATGATCGAATTTAATGCTTTGGAGGGCGCTGTCTTGAACGCAGATGGCAATGTGCTCGTTGGGGGAGACTTCAGCGCCAAAGCGATCAAATGCGGTTACCTTTCACAGATCAGCGGGGAAAACGAGTTCTAGAAATGATGATCAGGATGGCACTCACTGTACTCAACACCGAATATACGGAGCCATAACGGACGTGACATTCGCCTTGGAGTCCTTAGTTTAGAGGATACACAATTGGAGAGTATTAGAGGGTTACTCAGCCATTGATTATCAGTACAGTTTACTTAAGACCTGTGATGTTATCTCCCAAGGCCCGTACTCTCGACCTTATATAACTAATTACAACGTCGGTAGGATGGACTTCAGAGGTTTGCTTACGTGCACATGGCAGATACTGCACTGCAGGGTTATACACAGGGGACCGAAGAACTGGTAGCTCAAGACGTGAGAACACAACTATGAGCATCATCACGGCAGCTTGCAATGCTTCTATGCCCCTTCGAAAGCCTCGGCACGGCAAGCCACCAATGTACTGGTGGTCAACTGAAAGCGCTAATAAGCGCAAGGAATATCACAAGCTTCTGCGTAAGGCTCAACGGGCACGGGACCGTGATGAAGCATGTAACTGAATAGCAGAATACAAATTGGCTTCTCAAATTGATTAACAATGCTAAGACTCACTACTAGTAGAATCTAGTGGAAACTTGGTACCCTGGGGACATCTTGCATACATGAAGAGGAAAGGATGGACGAGATCGTGCGGGCACTCTTTCCCGTCTATTCTGTCTGTGCTGACGCTGTCCACAGTGAAACAGCAATTGAGTGTCGACTCCTAACACAGCCGGAACTGGTAGAGGCAGTCCTATTATTAAAAGCAATGAAGGCTCCAGGTCCAGTTGTTGTTCCAGCTGTGGTGTTACACCTTATCTATCACTACTGTCCTGACTTGCTGCTCAGCATATTCATCGCTTGAGTAAGGGGACAGAGTTTTCCCGTTACGATAGAAGGTGGCAAGCCTCATGCTGATCAGCAAGGGGAAGGGAAATCTTGGATCGCCATCTGCATACCACCCGTTATGCATGCCAGGCAAGGCTGCGAAAGTGCCAGAGAAGCTCATCAAGGGAAGACTCACTGACGCCAATCCATGCTGCTGGGGACCTACCTTTTAAGCAGTACAGCTTTAGAGTAGGCCATTCCACCATTAATGCGATTGCAGAGATGTTGAACATGGTCCAAAAGGCAGACACATATAGCCGCATCAAGCGATGGATCGTCCTTTTAGTGACACTCGACGTCAGGAACGCCTTCAACTCCGCTAGATGGGTGAATGTTCTGGATACGCTGGAAAACCTTTATCAACTGCCAGAATATCAGATGCGGCTTCCGAGGGACTACCTGAAAGGCTAAAAGTTCCTTTACAACACGACACCAGGCCAAGGAAGGATGAGTGTTAAATTGAGTATTTCCCAAGGATCTATCCATGTTCCAGACCTGTGAAACATATCTTATGACGACGAGACTGGAGATGCCAGATGAGTCACGCTTAATCGGCTATGGGGATGATTGTGCGGCTCTGGTCGCTGGGCGATAATGCGCCGAGTGAGAGACTGAATGACTGCTCATGGGTTCACTCCAGCACTGGAGAAAACCGAAGTGGTCATCTTGACAAAGAAAAAATTCCTAGAGTAAGGATAATCAGTATTGGCGATATTGATGATATTTTCCAGGGGAACTTTATCATGTAAAGAAGTACAGTATCATCAGTATATGATATGTGGTAACCTTACAGCCTACATATATTCAAATTATGATTATATAGCAAAAACCAGGTTGGACCAAGTATGAAGCCTTGGGGAACACTAGATTGCTCAAGACATTATTAACTAATATTCTTTGAGAATTTCCTTCCAAATAACTTTTAAAAAGTTATTTCAGTTTGCCTTGAATACCATAAAATTAAAGTTTTTGAAGTAATAGGTCATGATCAACCACATCCAAAGTCTTTTTTAGGTCCACAAAAATTGCAATAACAGAATCTCTTTTATCAAGACCTTCATTGATATAACGTGAGACAGAAAGTGACGCATCGAAAGTTCTTTTGTTCTTTTGAAAACCAAACTGCATCGGATTTATCAAAGACATATTGAATTGGGGCCATGCGTCGGAATCGAACATTGACTCAATTCATAGAATGCCGAATAAGATTGTCAAGGCAATGCATGGTCTGGATAGGTTGACACCCAGTAATAGTCTTTATTTATTGACTAGAAAATTTAGTATTAGACAGTTGATTTTTATGGAAAAGGCTAATTTTTTTACTTTTTATGGAATTGTTTGCAGCTACATATAAATGAGTTGCATATTTCGAATAATAATTTTTCTGAAAAATTATTAGAGAAGAAAAATGTTAGAAGAAGGTGGTTTCGACGTGTGCACTAATTCTCCTCAGGCCATCACACTTAGATACACACCGGTGATGGCGACCACCATGCTCAGAGGTGAGGGATGGTGGTCGCCATCACCGGTGTGTATCTAAGAGTGATGGCCTGAGGAGAATTAGTGCACACGTTGAAACCACCTTCTTCTAACATTTTTCTTCTCTAATAATTTTTCAGAAAAATTATTATTCAAAATATGCAACTCATTTATATGTAGCTGCAAACAATTCCATAAAAAGTAATTTAAAAAGCTATCGGAGCCATCCGAAAGAGTGATCGATATCCGCGCGACGTTAGATAAAGCTTCAAATGTAGAGCAAATTTGTCGTATAGATTTACATTAAATTGATGTGAAAAGGGTGAAATGATCCAATCAAAAAGTTTAGCTAAATTTGTATTTAAAATCAGTACTAATAGTTTGAAATCAGGTATAAAACTCATCAAACACAGAGATGTCCACTCTTACAATACGAGAAATAACGACTACCTTAAATTATCACTTGCGCTGACAAATAAAAGACTCCATGATCCAGTAAGGCTGGCCATGGAATCTTATAACTCATTACCAACTGAGTTGAAGAATGTCAAATCGTTTCCCATGTTTAAAAAACTTTTGAAAGAATACACTGCTAAGGTTTGGATGGGTTGAGCTTGTGTTTCTGTATTATATTTAGTTGAATTTCTTTACTTCTGTTTTGATTATTCAGTTCTTTAATTAGTCATCGTAGTTATTATTAACAATTTAATATCTTCCCTTATACCAGCAGCGTTCTGTTGCTGACTGGGAAGTGGGATATATGTGTAAATGATTTTCAAAAATAGAATTTGAACTGGTTTAACTGGATAATTCAAATATGAGCTTCTTCTTCTTCTTTTATGTTTAACAACTAATAAACTTTATAACAAGCTTTATGTCAAGCCCTTCCATTCCACATAAGTAGTTGTACAAGTCGTTTATTAGTAAATGTAAAAAAAGCTAACAAATAAAAAAAATATATATATATTTATATATATATACTAATAATTTGTGATATTGTTAGTGTGGATTTGGAAAACCTTTCCTTAATCCTTTGTCCTGTCGGGAAGTGATGAACAAAGGAGGTGCTAGTTGCTAGATGGTACCGGTGTTTCGCTGGTACTACAGGGTGCGGCAGCATAACTTCCTTTTTTCAAAATTCAACAAAACAAATTTTCAGCGGTACTTGTTTTTTATTTCGCTCCGCACTGTTCCAACCTAAGATTAATAAGAACTGGATGGGCTAAGCTCATATAAAATGCATGAGAGAGCATGCGACCGGTTTCTGTTCTCTTCCAAGTGAACAGTCTGTCATTTCCTCCCCGTCTGCCTCTTGCTGGTCACTTTCTTGTTCCAAAAGCTGACTAGGTGTGAACTGACTGTCAAGTTGACTGATGCAAATTGGACGCCAAATTGGCCAATTTGCAAGTTTCGTCACGAATTTTATCCGATATTAAAACTATGGAAAGTGTTCGCGATCTAAATTCGTACCAAGTGTTTAAACATTCGATTGGAGTTTGTGATTCAAGTTACTTTAACGTGTGACACTGTGTAATTAAGTTAGAATTTCAAAATGAAATGTGTAGTGCCTTCGTGAAAAAATCATAGTGGAAAAGGATCTGTAGGTGTTTCCTTTCACAAGTGAGTAGTTGTTATATTAATGTTTTGCATGTTTTTCATACAATGCTGAAGGTTTTTCAAATAGAAAGCAAATTTTTGGTATTGTATGAAAATTTGTTTACATTGAGAAGCAGCCATGTTTGCTTGTGCAATTTGGCTCTCTCTAAGGTTGTAAACAGGAGCGTAGCAGTAGGAAAAGTGGTCGCAGGGGTTGTTGCAACCATATTGTCACGTGGTTGTCCACTCCAGTATTATTTAATTACTCAATGGCTCCAACGCATGATAGCGACTAACCAAGGGATGAGCAAAACTTTAAAATCACCTCTCTCGAATGAGACTACTAGCGCCGCACTATAACAGTTAGCACTTTAAGGGCGGGCATTTCAAAAAAGGAAGTTATGCTGCCGCACCCTGTACATGAAGAAGCTCACTATCCATATATCTGATCCCATTGTCCATTAAATTAAAAAAAAAGTTGTCCATTAAGAAATATTTTAAACAATTATTGCCAAATTTTTCAATTAAATAGTTTTATTGAAAATAGTATGAATTAGATTTTACAGTCGATAAATCTTAGTACCCACAATTCTCTAAGTTTCACGAACCTTCAACTCAAAAGTCAATCAAATTGAGGCCAATCTCAAATTGAACTGTTTAACAATTTGCGATCTTTAAATTCAACAATAATATAAAAACCATTTAGTCGGAGGGCGCGCAACAGGCATCTTTTTTTATTTTAAAGTGATCAATTAGTTGAGTGTCTAAAAAAATTTTAGTAAAGTTTCTGCCATCTAAAACCGAAATCGATTCAAGTCAAAAACAAATTAATTACAATTACAATTATGAATTGATTAATGTAAGAGATATAAGCATAAACTCATTGGTTAAGGTACGTAGTTAATTGAAAAGTTTAGTGCATCTTTAAATTGTGTGAATGGCTCATATCAACTCAACAAATGCATTCAAATTCTCCCGCTGAATTTCTTATCGGAGACGAACACTTCTACGAGATTAACGATAAGCACGAGAATCTTATTCTATGCAACGACAGCAGAGCCGCAATATGACCTTAATGGCAAGTGCTGAAACTAGGCGAAGAAATGTCATGTAAGTGTCAAACTTGAGAGTTTTTCTTTTCCTTGCATTTTTCGGGTCAGAAAAAGTTTTTCGTGCCCGGGACCAAGTCGCCGCTATCTAATAATCTACATTTTGCACTTGTGCAATTACAATTTATGGAAAATAAATTGTGCACTAGTTTTACGTGTCGCGTTAAAGTGTCGTTTGATAAGTTTCGGCGTAAATTACTGATGCTGAGATAAGAATTTCGGAAGCTAAAAGCGAAACGTCAAAGGTAATGTAAAGTGAGAAAAGGTGAAATGTCGTCGTCGAATGTTTATTTTTGTAGTAATTGATGGGTAATAGATGGACTACTGAGAGAATATTTAATATTTCATGATTTTGAAATTGTAACATTGCCAGAATACTTATGAGTGTTTGAGGGCTTTTTCGCATTGAAATGGGTAATTGGTTTGTGCGTGTTAATTTGTGTTCTGGGGGACACCGACGGGTTCAGGCGTGATTAATTAAATTTAATTTTGGATGTCATAAGTTGCAGGCATAGTAAATATAGTTTTGGATCATGTGGAACATCTGTCTAGCAAAATGGTTCATGTGGTGTGTTATGAAATGCAATGAGTTTTTTTTTATTGCTCGTTAGTAATGCGTGTTAAGGCCACGTATAATGTTAGTAAACAATCTGTCTCAAGGTTGAATCTTTAATTCGAAAGGCTAAAAAGGAGTTCACTAATCATCAAATTTCAGTTGTCAGAGAAATTCTTGAAAAGCTTGGCAAATCCTTAACAGCGAACTATTCTCTTCTAGTATGGATGGAAACCAAACTCAAATGAGCGCTGATGCACTTGGGGCCTATTTTTTGGCTCGGTAGGGGGAAGAAGAACTTGATAAGAAATTTAGCCTATTAAATTTTGATAGAAAACAGAAAACATTCCAGTTAATCAAAAGATGTTATTTCTGGAGCCAACAAATATTGAAAAAGTTGTGTGCTGTATGAATACTCTAAAAAACTCTTCGCCGGATAGTAACGAAATTTTGGTCAATGATCTAGTTTGTTAGTGTAATGATAGTACCACATATTGTAAATGAGTTTAAAGCACATGTCTAATGGAATCTTTCCTTCTTCCGAGTGTAACGATGTAATGATTGCTCCGATCTTTAGATCAGGCAATGTAGATCCTTCGAATTACAGGCCAATTAGATTAACTGGCTCACTGAAAAAAGTCTTCGAGAAAGCAATAAATAAAAGGTTATTTGCTTTATTAATGATTCTTTTTTAAGTATGTCCGTTCACTTTCACTTTCTTCGCCCCACAACGCTCGCGCAATTTGCATTTCACATTTCGCCGCTTCGTCATGTGCGCTTCCCAGACTATAAAAACATCGCATCGGTATAAACGGAGTGTTGTGAAAGTAGGTATTTATTATGTCCGTAAAGGACTGCAGCGATGGTCTGCTGCCTCAGCGGAAGAGAATGGTAAGATCCGCCGAGATTGGCCTTATCTGGGGTCGCGTGAATGCGCTGGCAGGCTAGGAAAGGGACAAACTGGACCTGGGGAAGACAGACGGACTTAAGGGGACTTCGTCGCTATCCGACGATTCTTATGGCCCACTAATAAGAGTGGGGCATCCAGATGGTGGTGGTGCCCCCTCGCACCCTCCCAACCGGATCAAGATCCAACGTAGACGTGGCCACATATTTCCCATTTGATTGGAAAACTCATACGAACATATTTTGCATGAAATTTCCCATCAAATGACAAATATCGACGTAACCAATTTATGTTATAGAATTATGTGATCGAATCACATAACGTTATACCATAAAAGGGCACGCGAGCGGAAGGCCACTCTCCCCGGCAAGAGCCCCTATTAAGCGACAAAAAACAGAGGAGCGCGCCCAATGGCTAGCCCATATGAGCGGAGGAGCCTGCCATCGATGCGGGTCCTATACCCGGTCAGGAATGACGGAATGGAAAGACCGGGCTTAAATATTTAACAATTCATGTTATATTCTCAGGAATCCAATGGCAACAAATATTAACCAAAGTAGACGCACAAAACTTTCGTTATTTTCTCTGACATTATTTTTACTGGTTTAAAAAGATTTAATCGAAATTGTTCTTAAAATTCGCTGCAGTGTTAAAAAATGTAGATCTGGTAACTCAGAAAATGATACATTTGCTTTTTGGCCAAGAAGAAAAACGCTTACACGGTTTCGTTTTGTTTCCTATAAAACTGAGCATTTATCTACTTCGATCCTCTCATGCAGTGATAGACAAAAGGAAACACAAATACAATTCCAAGGTATAATTAGCGATTCACTGCCTGTAAGTTAAACTTTTACCAATTTAAAATATAAATGTTCGCAATCCGTGGTCTTAACGCTAGTAAGTTTCATTTGATAATAAGTTTATTCGGCACCGTCACATATACGCTGATACCCGCTTCCGAATTGACGGCTTCGAACATGAAAGCCCTCGGCTAAGGACTTCTCCCAATGATATCCTACAGCAAAATCGAATTAAAAACGATCACTCACCAGTTCTCGTTGAAAGCACGACGAAAGCATTCCATCGTGTCTCCATTTACGTCAAGACTCGCCGAATTTGAGGACTATTTGCAAGGAAACTTTATATTGTTCCGTCAAAAATTTCTAATGAATTTGCCCCGCAGTGCTGTATACTCGGACACTTCAATTTCGGTATTCCTGTCTTAATCGCAGCAACCACAGTACAGCACGTTCATTAAGGCGGAAAATAACACTGCGGGTACGCCACGCCGTTGCTATCGCGGTCAATTCTTCGAGCACATAATCACTGCGGAATTAATGCGGATCTACATACATTTGTATGACCAATATGGAAATCAATTGCCAGAATAACATCAACAAAACGACACAACGACTCGCCTTGGAAATCAAAATAAGCTTTTTCGCGTGATCAGCATTCTGCGTCTGTTATGAGAATAAATTCAACCTGCTGATTTGATTATTAGACCGCGGAAGACAACACTAACTCGGAATCTCTATTCTGACACATACGAGGTCGAAGCAATCTCCCTTATTCGATTATTGTACAGCAGTTTCTCACATGTAAATGCTTTTGGACTTGTCAACAACCGGATTTCACTATGTACATAATCGCAACCAAGATGAAAAACTCAATTGCGACCGCAAATAGCCTAGCTCGGACAGATTTTGCAATATTATCGCTAACTAAAGCGTTACACAAGAAAATGATTGCTAAGAGTCGTAAAGTGTTATTCATACCGGGGATTCTTTCCTCGTTGCACGCACGATTCGCTCCAAATGCAAATAAATTGAGGGAAAAGTCAATCTGTAAGCGTGAACTAGATATGAGCTGTTGCTGAAAAATCTAGGTCAGATACATATTGCGAATATAACTCGCTCAATTACAAAGTTGCCCGTTTCGTTTCCATCGTGCCAGAATTTAACCATAAGCAATACTTTTCAAGCTCACTCTTAGCTCTCGGTTGAAAGCCATCCATACATAAGTTTGTGTGCGTCGGGACGAGACTTTGGATGCATTTATTTATGGTAGGTCAAGAGGAGACAGCATCGCGCTCGAATAACGCAAAACCGAGGTTTTCGATCTTGCACTTCGCGATCCTCTCTACGCAAATTCCGTCTCGAACCCGTCACTCTCGGGGTGATATTTCTTCTTTTAAGCGACCGCACTCTGCTGCGAAATCTTACCCCAAATAATCGAATTGGGACACCAATAATTTTCACATACGTTAACGAAAGACCCGACTTCAAAACGTTGTTAAGAAACTATCCCCGTCGTTCTTTGCGTCCGCGCCGTCTAGCCGTCCAAGTCCAACTCCTCGCTCTTTTTCCAATCCCAGCCGAATCTGCATCCCACAACGGTGGTTTTCTCGCGCCCAAGCAGATTTTTCTCTTTGCTTGTACGTCGTCTACCGTATCGTCACGCTGCTACGGTGGATGAAGACGAGCCCCTTGCTCAGCCACTGTCGATTGCATTTGGCAATGCAATCCGTTCAGCGTTCCCATACTCGAAATTCTCTGTGGCGATTTAAAATTTTTTAAAAACAAAATTTAACTGAAGTAAAGAAAAATGAAGAGGCTTTTAAATAGTAATTAAAATTAAATCTCATGGTGAATATAATTAACGGGAAACATTTAAATTTTAATCTAATGGAAAATTGATATAAAATTACATTTAATAATAAAAAAAAAGAAGAAGAATTATTCTACAAATTACGATTACGAATAAAAATAATTACATATTTTTTCCCAAATCTGCCATAAAATTTCGAGTAGGAGATAGGAAGGTTTTCGAGGAGTTTGCTTGTGTAACCGCTCGATTAATACAGGAGAACACAAAATAATGTAAATTATTCCTTTCATGGTTGTCTAGTCCAATTCGTGATCAGTTTTTAGAGATAAAGAAAACTCTGGATTACGGTTCAATCAGTATTCATTAGATGAACCCTATCTTTTCTTAAAACCCATATTTACATTGTCTGGATGGCAAATCTGATGAAATGGATGGAAAGTGAAGTGCAGATCGCACGAGCGTTGTGCGGCGAAGAAGAATGATGGAGAGAGTGGTGGTGAATGTATATATTTAAAAAAAGGTAAGTTTGGTTTCTTCGCCGTATCTGCAAGATTTTTATATATACGCAGAGCAACATTCGTAGCATCGTTCTTTAGACGATCTGTTTTCGCAAAAGGTGGTACGAAGAGATTTGTATTCCTCGCATTGTAGGGGCTTATTTACGACACTTTAATTAGTGAAGTTATCCGTGTGGGACTTTTATTTCCCCATCGGATACGTCCTCAGGTGGCGGATAGACGGGTGCCCTAGCCGGCGGGTAGGTGGGAAATAAAATGTCATTTGCGGACCAAATACAAACTAAGTCGATGCGCTGACACTCCACTTTCTGTCATGGAATCAGAACAACAGCCCCGGATTGGACAAACGGAACAACTATTCTTTTGAAACATGGAATTTTAGATCATTGAATAGACTTCAGGATGAAATAAAGAAATATAGAATCAACATCCTCGCAGTGCAAGAGACCACATGGCAAGGTGAAGATATATTTTACATTCGAACGCACACAGTGTTTAAGCGAAAATCTCAAGGAATCGTAAGTTCAGAGTGGCTTTTATTGTGGACAGCACATTGCTTTAATGTTTGGCTAGTCAACAGTCAAGCGCCCACTGAAAATAAGGAGGAAGCAATTGTGTACTAGTGTACCAATCAATGAAATCATTAAACTTTAGCCAAATCATTACAATCGAGAAAGCTAAATTTATCTGCAAATGTATAAAAACTAACGGATCGACCCAAACTCTATTATTACATCATCATCTAGGGTGCGACAGTTAAAGCCGAGCCTTGGCCTCCAGGATTCATCTCCTCCCATCATGGCGTTTCTGCGAGCTCGCTCGCTAGTTGAACACTCTCAGTAAGGATTTGATATCAGCTTCTATCATTTCTTCCCATCGAGTCTTCGGTCTCCTTGCTATGCGCTGTCCTTTATCATTTAATTTTCTTTTGGGTAGTCGGTTTTCTTCTATGTTTTCTACTGGCCCGCCCATTGCAATTTGCGTAACCTTACGCAAATAGACACAGATAATTCATACAACTCATCGCCGTAACGTAGTCTTTACTCTGCTCCTGTTTCACTGGGCCGCAGATTTTCTGAAGCATCTTGGGTTCAAATATGTCCCCTGCCTTTTTGGTTTCGCTCGTCTGGGTCTATGTTTCACTTTGATTTGTAAATATGGAGCTTATTTTGCCTGTGCACAACTCTGGACCTTAGAATAGGAAGTACGGAGCAAAAGGCTTTATTTGCGGCGTTTATACGGCGTCTAATCACGTCCTTTTGCAGATACACAAAATTATCCACACTTTCAAGGGACAAACTACTAATGTGTTCTTCCTCGTTTGAGTCATGAATTTAGTTTTAGTTTCATTAACACGTAGGCCAATGATTTCTTACCCAAGTATTGGATGAATAATTCAAGTCATCGATTCACGCTGTTATAAAACTTGTTTCGAACCCTAAGGTGGTTACAAAGACTTTCTGGTAGGAGCACTCTTTTTCTTACTCAACTTGCTTAATTTTCTTTTTATTAGTTTGGAGAGCGCTTTATATGACCTACCCAGTACTAGTGTAGGCCATATAAAGTAGTACTGCTAGTATTCCATCCATTCCGGGAGCCTTATCTTTTCTGAGGTCACATACTGCTGCCTGTACTTGGTCTCTGGTTGGTGGTGACTGGGACCTCTTGTTCTCTTTCTGGAATATTTGCAGGTTCAGTAGTTCTTGAGGCGTTGTGAACAGCTTCTTGAAATATTCCAGCCAGACGATTTCAACTAGGTTGCCTTTGATTGCTCCTTGTGAACTTTTGTAATGACTTGTTTGTAGATTGAAGCCCTCGTTTAGTTGTTTAATAGAATCATACGCCGATCTGACCATGCAGGGTCATGTTTTCGTTTATATGGATCTTGGTGTTGATGACTAGTCACTTCTTTCCTCGGTACACTTTTTTGGCTTGTCGTCGGAGGGTGTTATAGTGATCTTCTTTGGCCCGAATTCCTCGCTGGATTTATTCTTTGTACGCCTGGTTCTTTTTTCTCAACTGCTTCCTAACATTTTTCGTTATACTAGTCGACCCTACTTTTCATTCATCGATACCCCAAGATGCCTTGGGCCGCTTCTGTTACCGCATTTCTTCTGTCTTCCACATGGCTTAGATGTCGTCACTACCTTCTCCCGCCTGCGGGGATATGTTGATGCGATTTTCCAGTGCTGACATATACATATGTAGAAGTTAGTTACTGAACTATCATTTGCCTTAAGATAGCTGATCTTCTTTGTTTACAGCTTTTGGAGATGCGGCGTCGGCCGCTTTTAAATATGGCGTGCGTTCGCATGTCAAATATATCTTCACCGTGCCATCTGGTTTCTTGCACTGCGAGAATGTTGATTCTATATTTCTTCGTTTCATCCAGAAGTTGTCGCAGTGCACCTGGTCTGTTCTATGGTCTAACATTCCAAATTACAAAAGAATAGTCCTTTATACATTGCGATAGTCGTTGTCGTTTATCAAATCTGATTCGAGGCTGTTGTCCTGGTTCCATGACAAGTAAATACTAAGTGGAGCGTTTTCAGTGCTTCGGCTTAATCGGTTTTTGGTTTCGATGATTTCGATGGCTTTCTAAGAGTTTCGATGGCTTTCTAAGAGTCATATGCTGACCAGGGTTTTTGAATTGCGTGAAGAAATTAACAATTATTAACAATTATTACCAATCAAAAAATGATTTGTTCAAAGGTTTCGGCAGCACAGATTCATTGCTTCGGCTAGCCTACCTAGCAGATATATTTGACCACTTGAATGAGCTTAGCAATTCAGTGCAAGAATTTGGCAAAAATATGTATAATAACAGCTACTGAAAAATTTGCTTCATTTATTGATAAATTAAAAATTTCGCAAACGACGGATTGAGCATGGCAATTTAGCTACCTTTCTTTGCCTGGATTGAGTCATTTTAGAAAACTCTAATAGTTGTAGCGGAAATCTCCAGCTATTCGAATACTTTTTAACAGAAAATGCCAGTAAAGTAAATCGATTCATAATACGAGTAAATCAATATTTATTTGATTTACGAGTACATTCAATGGACGATTATACTTTATTAAAAGAAGATCTCATCGAAATTTCAGCTAATGTACGAATGAAAATATAGTTTGAAAAGCAAGAGGTGGAACAGTTTTGGTGATGACAATTAGAAGCTTCACATGGTTGAGCGTGATATTGACCATATCACATCGCATTCAGTTACGGTCATGGAATGAGACACCCTAGCAATAAATCTCAACGCCAAGGTTCAGATTTGGACTGTTGTGCGATGGATTATTATTAATTAGAAGCTTATCGAACTTTCAAAAGCAGCACTAGAAAAACTTTTACCATTTGCTACCAACTAGCTTTGTGAAATGGAATTATCAACATTTTTAAACATCAAAACGAAACACAGAAATCGCTTGAATGCAATTGATGACTTACGCGTAGCTCTTTCAACAAGGAGCCTCGTTTTAATACAATTGTTAAAAATAAGCTACAGCAGCCTAGCCATTGAAATGTAAATATTGTTTTTGTGTCATATTGGGTAATAAAAGTTTTCTAAATGAAAAAAATATACACTTTTTTTAGGGGGGCGCAAGAGCTGAGTTTCAGATTCAAAGGTGTGTGGCCCACTAAAAGGTTAAGAATCGCTGCTATTAGCATGAATTATAGCAATTCTTTTTTTTTTTGTTTTTCATCCCCTTTCGGGCCTTCGCTTAGAAATAGAGTATCTCATTATCTTGATCCAAAGTATCGGCACTCCACCAGTTGATATCCTCAGTACCCCGCTTTAGCCATGTGTCCGTCCGCCCAGCTGCGATACGTTCTGATTTTAAACCAGCACGTATCATAACTAAACGGGCTTATGTCCGTCCGAAGAATCATTCGAACTAAATCTCGTTGAGGCCAACGAGATTCGAACCAGAGAACTTCGCCTTCCTTGTTTTTAGTGTTTTAAAATTTTTCATCGTCAGTTATTTTATCTCCCTCATCAGGCGTCGGACAGTTTTTGATTTGATGCATTCTGAATTATTAAAAGTTCACATAACATAAACGCTGATGCTCACACAAAGCTGTTTAGCATGCTTTAATTATAGTTCACTACCGTGCAAAAGTATAAGGACATCATCGAAAAAATCGGTTTTCAACAGCATTTTATGATTTAAGCTTGTGTATAAACTGCAAAATAGACTATTTTGTAATGATTTATGTTCATAAAAATTTATGTTGCATAAAATATTTAAAAATGCCGAAAATATGACAAGTCAAATCAGATTTTTTCATCAATGTGTCCACTTCTTGCTTTGATAATTGCAGCGCAAATTCTTGGAAGCCTTTCGACCAATTTTTGAAGTGTTTCAGTTGCGAGATTGTGTAGTGAAATGAGTAGATATATATGCCCGTGAAGGACTGCAGCGATGGTCTGCTGCCTCGGCGAAATAGGGTGGTGGGATCCGTCGATATTGGCCTTGTCTGAGGACGGGTGAATGCGCGGCAGGCTAGCATTGCGGTGTCGTGAGGCGGGTTCTTTTCCCCAGCACAAGGACCCACTACAAAATATTTCGCATCCACGAATATCGAGAGAATATCGACCGGAGTCGAGAAGGAGGTAACCTACTAAGGGTTATTAAATTGCTGAAACAGAGGACAAACCGTGCCAGGAGAAACAGACGGACTTAAGAGGACTTCGTCGTTACCGACGATACTTATAGCCCGCAAATAAAAGTGGGGCATCCAGGTGGAAGCGGGCCCCCTCGCACACTCAAAACCGGATCAATATCCAAATGTAAGCGGGTCCAGATATTTTCCATTTAAGTGAAAAACTCATACAAACATGATTTGAGTGAATTTTTCCTTTAAATGGAAAATATAAGCGTGGCAAATTTATGTCATAGTATTATGTGATGGAATCACATAACACTATGCCATAAATAGGCACGCGAGCGGAAGACCACCTTACCCGGGCAAGAGCGCCAGTAACGCATAAAAAGGGCAGAGATCGCCCGATGGCTAGCTCATTATAGCGGAGGGGCCGGCCAACGTGGCGGGTCCCATACCCGGTCAGGTTCTGCGAAAGGAAAGACCAACGGTATAATTTTAATTCATGATTTCTTTTATTTTTGTTTTACTTCTGACACGTCGATGGGTTTCGTTTCATTTTAAGTCGTAATATTTTCACTATAAGTAATATATTTGAAAATTTTTGCTTTTGCTCAGTTAAATAAAAATAATTAAGTTTTAATGCTCTATATTTGTTTACGAAATTGTATCTTGTTTAACGTATTGATATTATTTAAGGGAGATAAATATAAATATTTAAAAAAAATTTAAAAACAGGAAACAATATGAATACACACAAAAATTCCTACCCAAAGAAATTACAAAAAATATACTTAAAAAATGTTATGCAAAGAAACCAAAAGGTCCTTACCCAACATCCTCGCCGGGCGCCCGCTGATGAATGTGGGTGATACAATATTGCTGAAATCTCAATAACGTTAAGCTACTTTTCGATTACAACGCATTTACCACTACAACTTAAAATTTTTAATAAATATTACTCGACACAGGAATCCGGCCCCATGAATCTTCAAATCCGAAAGTTATATCATTTGACTTGTATCTACTGCGCCGAGAGAAAGTAAATTAATGTTCAAGCAAAGTGTCTTGCATCAAAAGCTAATTCATCAACCGAAGCCGCACTAAACTCCCCAGAATAGTTCGCGAATCAAACGCCGATCAATCCATTAGCCCACCAAGACACAATTCCACAAATTCAATGCAAGGAAATTGAATTGAATGCAAAAAGCTAATGATAATCGTAATCAACATGTTTCTGCAACGACTTCAATCGCTGGTGATTGGTTCGCGCGTTCGTCCATTCATGCAAACCTTCATATAACGAGTCTCAAACAAAAATAAGTCGAAATCCGTCAGCATCAAATACGTTAAAGTTGGTCGTGGGTTGCTCGAGAAATTTATTTTCATGTAGAGCGATTTCAAGTGATCAAAATTTCATACTTCACACACATACAAGTACACTCCGTTTAGTTTCTACCGTTTCGATGCAAGTCCACTTTCAATTTTGAAACGGTTCCAATTTCCGTTACGAAAAGAAGCACTAAACTGATAGCCTATATTCGCGTTTAATATCTATTCTCGAGCTCGACTCCCTGTTAACTTTCGCAGTATTGACCGAGTTTAATACCTGTCGTGAATAGATTTTTGATAACCCACATGAGTGTTAAATTCGCAGTCGAATAACCTGTTGATCGTCTAAAACCGTTTCTTATGTTGATCACATGAATAAATAAACCCAAACACTAGCAAATTTTAAATATGTAAATATTACTCGGAATTTAATTTTTCTCGCGTGAATTTTCATTTGATATGTACGCAAATGTATGCGGGAGAAGCAGCGGAGCAAATTCACACGAGTGCCCTTCACCAAACGCGACGATCTTCTTCCCTTGTCTTTTCTGTCCGTCGTCCACTCCTCGATGTCGCAACGGTAAATCAGACGAGTCTCTAGCTCAGCCAAGTTAGATTGCATTCGGCAACATGGATAGGATGCATTATAGCATTGCTCTCATGTCAGAATTTTCAATTGCATATTTGAATTTTAATAGAAGTTATTAATGAAAAAAATTTTCAATAATAAAAAGATAAATATAAAGAATATAATTATAAAGAAAAATTTAAATTTAATATAGAGAAAAAAGATAACCTAAAATTTATATATATAATAAAAAAAATATTTTATAATTTATAAACTATAAATTGGAATGATTAAATTTTCAAATCTGCAATTAAAATTCGGATCATGTTATGCCGGTTCTCGAGCAGTTTGCTTAGGTGACTGCTCGATTACTAAAATTGTCCCAAGCCACTTTAAGACAGTCGAACAACAGTCTTTCACTGGTTATATGCATGTTTTTCACCTGCCGAACGAGCTCAACCCATAATAAATTGATCGCGTTGACATCATGGGATTGCGGCGGCTTATTCATGATTTTGAGTACACCTTTCTCTTCCTTAGACCGTAGATAGTTCATGCACAGATGGGAGGTATGCTTGAAATCATTATCTTGTTGAAAGATAAATTCATTGCCGATCAAACCATGGCAGATGGTATGGAACTTCGTTGAAAAACGTTGAAGAATATTGTGATAGTGTTCCTTCCGCATTATTCAGTCGATCCTGACCAGTTTTCCAACACCATTGTAGCTGAAACACCTTCAGACCATCACGGAGCCTCCGCCATGCTTAACTGTTGGCGCAATACATTGAGGATTATACCGCTCAACTTTATTTCGACGAACATATTGGCGCCGCCGGGATCCAAAATCTCGCACTTTGATTCATCGGTCCATAACACAGATTTCCACTGATCTACTGACCAATCTGTATCGAGCAAACAATAGTCTTTTCCGCTCTTTTTGTGTTCGTAGAAGTAGTTTTTCCACAGGAACACGGCCAAAATATCCCTTCTCTCGCGAACGGCGTTTGACAGTATCCACCGAAATTGGGTTCGTCAGGGTTTTATTGATTTCGGCACGGATTTCTGATGCTGTTTTAACCGATTTTGCTTGCTCATCAATAAAATGTGTCAATCACCAGCTTGAATTTTTTTTTTGGGTCGGCCAAAGAGTTTTCGATTAATATTTGTGTTGGTTTCGGCTAACAGCTTCAACGTGGTTTCAACTCCACACTTTGAAACACTAACAATATTTGCAATTTCACGAATTGCTTTACCCACTTTTCTCAAAATAAGTATTTGTGAACGTGTTTCTTGTAAAATTTATTTTTTTTCGAACCATTTTCAGCGATCATAATAGGTTTTGCGCGTGTAAACAATGACATGAATGAATTTGACAGTTCTAGTGCACACAGAACACAGCAGAGGGCGCAAATAACTGTTATTTTTTGGCACGCACTCAAATAATCCAGAATGACTGTTTAAGACATTAGCGCCCATATTTGACTAGTTTAAGATAGTTATTATATTTGAGATTACTGAGCAAATTTGATGCTACTTAAAAATAAAAATTTTTGGCTGCTTCATAATTCCATCATTTTTACTAATAATAATTAGCTAATTTAAAGCAAATGTATGTAAATCAAAGCAAAATAGTCTATTTTCTAGTTTATTTACAATATTTAATCAAAAAATGCTGTTGCACGCAATTAAAAACAGTCACAAACTCAAAAAAACTCAAATATCCTAATGTTTTCTACTTACTCTTTTTGCAAATGTTTGATTTTCTGGCTCAGAATTCACTTGGTGGATTAGTTCAAAATATGTTCCAATCAATTTAAAGTTTCTGTAATTCATCACATCATTACCTTAAAAACCTGTGATCCGGCTATCTGCCTTATCCTGGAATTTATTTCATTCCCTTTGTGGGCCAATATTTTTTTACGAAATATAACCTTAATTTTTTTGTAAATATTGATTCCATTACTGTAATGTACTCGTATGTGAATTAAGCTAAGAACCTTTTTTTTGGTCCATTGGTAATTTTAGCCCCAAAATTACCAGAAAATTTTCTTAAAGAAAGAAAGATCTGACTCTCAACAATTTCGTTAAAATGTTCAATTATATCAATATAGAACATAAAACACATATCGGAAATCAAGAAATATAATAAAATAGAGTTTACGTAATCGAAGGAAACTGTAGTTATTGAAGTTTCTTCGCCATTGAAAAATTCAATCAAATATATTTTGTAATTGTTGGTCTCTATATATTTCATTTAGCAAGTGCAGGAAGAAAGCGACAACAAAGTGTAAAATGGACGGAAATAAAGATGAGGCAGAACGTTGTATTGCAATAGCCGAAAGGGCATTGCTTGAAGGTAAATGGGAGAGAGCTGAAAAGTTTATAGTAAAAGCAGAAAAGTTATATCCAACGCAAAGAGCCAAAGGTAAATTTTCAACATTGTTCTGAGAAAAAAAAAACAGCAAGTAATTATGTACATTTATTTTTACAGATCTCCTTGCTAAAGTGAAAGCCTTCCCCACTTCCAATTCCACCACAGATAATGCTGGCGACGGGAACACAAAAGATGGTACTCACAGACGTCGCCCACCTCCCGGTTCACCTAAAGCTGACCGCAAAGTAGAAGCTGAGTACACGCCAGAACAATTAGAGGCTGTGAAAAGAATTAAAAAGTATGAAAGAACTTACAATTTTAATTTTTTTTATTAACTACAAATTCCTTCTTGCTTAGGTGCAAAGACTACTATGAAGTGTTGGGTGTAACGAAAGAGACAACCGATTCTGAAATCAAGAAAGCCTATAAAAAATTAGCCTTGCAATTGCATCCGGACAAGAACAAAGCGCCAGGAGCTGTAGAAGCTTTCAAGGCAGTAGGCAATGCCGTTGCTATTCTAACAGATGCTGAAAAGCGAAAATCTTATGATTTACGTGGAAGTGATGAATTTATTCATCGCAATCCCAGTCGTCATCATTACAGCGAGTTCACCTACACTCGTGGCTTCGAATCGGATGTCACGGCCGAAGAATTGTTTAATATGTTCTTTGGCGGTGGATTTCCACAACAAAATGTTTACATGCGACAGAGAAGATTTCATCATCGTGCCGAACATCAGCAAAGAGAGGTAAGTTGTTTTAATCATTCGAGCAAGAACTTTTTTGTATAAGTAGTAGCATTTACTGATAAAATATTTTCATTAATGAATCAAGTGAGACTGTGTAAAAAATAAAAATTAACATTAAAAAAGAAAAAAGGACTCGCTCGCCCCCGGGTGGGCTCGAACCACCAACCTTTCGGTTAACAGCCGAACGCGCTAGCCGATTGCGCCACGGAGGCGATGGCGTGTTCTGACATCTATAGAATTTTGTCAGAAGTGAAATTTAAATATTTAAATTCCCACAATCGGTTGATAGAAATTTATAGAATTTGATTTTTGACGTATATTTTATCAAATATAGATAAATTTATGTATAGACAGAACGTAAATTAGAGAAAAGGATTCAAGCAACTTTATAGAAAAGTACTGATAATAATATAATTAATCTTAATTCTGGGTGTTAAATATTTTAATTCTTGGCGTAAAATACTTTAATTCTTGGTTATCTTTGAAAGACTTTAGTTACTATTGTGAGCTATGCTGTGTAATTACAGATATCCAACTTCACAATTTCAAAAGATAAATTCTGAAATGTGGTAATTTTCATACCTGATATCCTGTTACTTCACAAATGAATTTCAAGCGTCAATTGTATTTGATTTCAATTTCTACGAAATAATTGTGTCTTCGCTAGTTAGCCAGGACATAAATTTTGCATTTCCCGCCTTTTATGTGAATAGCCGTCAAAGTTCTGTAGATTTGGGCATTTTTGATAGAATGTACTTTATTAATTCTCCATTATAAGAATAGACGCTTGTTCTACAGTGTAGTGAGTTTTCAAGTTAAATTAGTGTTCAACAAAAAATTGTGATCTTCGTTTTTCAACATCAAGAAAGCCGTAAGTAGCTTCATTTCTTTTAAATTGAAATTTGATGTTTGATGAGTGCAGTAACGGAAATCGAATAATAGCATCGAAAAGAGGAAAAAACAAGTTGGGTAAACAGACCTACGGTCATGTCAGAAGGGTTTTCTACCCAACGTACGAAATGCAGTCATCAGCAACGAATAAAGGCAAGAAACATGTCAAAGAGATGTACACGTTTATAAGAACATTTTTCATGTATTTCCCCTTCCTGTGCGCTCCCCGAAGCAAAAAATACCAGTTCAAGCCCTGTTTTGAAAAGTACAATTTTACAATTTAAAAAGATTATTGAAATCTGTAAATATCTACAATGTGTTACTTTTAGCGGACAATATTCCTTATCAAAAGTAACTTAATATTATGATAATTAACATTTCACCTTAGTAGTTATTGCTTAAAAATTAATTGTGTCCGGGTGAAGATGCCCCGGTCCATGTTAATGTTCCTGAAAATAGATAGTTGTTGGAACAGAATCAGCAGCTTGATAATGGGGAAAAGTGAGGAAGTGGTATACAAGAACTGACTGATTGAAAGGAGAAGGCTGAACGCAACTAATTTTTGATGTACTGTGTGTGGGAGAAGTAATAAGTACTTCCTATTGTGGGGTTGTAGTGGATAATTCTTCCACCTGGGTCAAAGACTCTTCCTTCGTTGGCCAGATATCGTAGGTGGCGGGGGAATAGGTCAGGGTAATCACAGTTCTCTATGATTTCGGCAGAGTCATAGTCTCTTGGACCAGGGGGTTTGTTGAAGTCAGGGACTTTTTGAAAAATCTTAGGAGGTTAGTTGTGGCAAAGAGATATATCCTTGGTATTCTGGTTGCGTCGTAAAGACGCTGATTTGGAATGAAGTGCCTTGAGACCGGGGATCTGCGAAAGTTGGAGCACTGTCTAAGCAACTGTCTTTCGGCCCTGCGAAGTTTCTCCATGAGTGACGGGGAAAGATACACCAGAAAGTGAATCCATATACAAGGATTGGGCGGGTAAGTGTTTTATAGACTAATGTTTTAATTGGTATTGGGTATGGGGGGTTGAAGTGGATTATTGAGTGGAGTGCACTCCAGGCTCTAGTTGCTTTTGCAATAGCCGAGTGTATCTGCGTAGTGGGGGAAAGGTGAGAGCTGATAGAGACGCCAAGATAGGTGACCTTTTCCTTCATGGGTATAATCGTGCCCTTAATACTCAGAGAGAAGCTGCGTGCATTGGCACACATGTATTTCGTTAGGCGAAATTTACTCTTAATGATTATGCACTCGCACTTAGTGGGATTGAGGAGTCGCCAGTTAAGGAGGAAAGTATCAAATAAATCAAGAAATGAATTAAGCCGAGATTGGAGTGATGGGAAGTTGCGGGAAGAAGCGAATAAGATGATGCCATCCGCATATTGGAGTAGTTTGATCGGTGCGGGGTGTTCGGGAGGACGTGGAAGGCCAGCGTTATATGCAGAGAAGAGGATCGCGGATAGAACAGATCCTTTCGAGAATGCCTGCATCGTTTGCGAATGGTAGAGATAGGTTATCATCTACGTTAACTTGTGAGGAGCGGTTGGTGAGGAAACTGTGCATTATTTTGCAAAAGTGGGGAGTGGAATTTGTGGGTTTCAGCTAGTTTGTAAATGAGTCCATGTTGCCACACAGAATCAAATGCTTTCTTGATGTCGAGAAGGACAGCAACTGTAGGCATTTTTTTCCTAATGTTGTCAACAAAGTTTGACTTTAATATGAGTAGAGGTTGTTCTACCGAAAGGTTTTGTTGATTGGCGAACTGTAAAGGAGGAATAATATTCCTGGCAGAGAGGTGTTCGTCGATGAACTCTTTGAGCACAAGCTCGAAAATCTTTCCAGTCGTAGAAAGGAGCGAAATAGGGCGGTAGCTACTTGGCAAGAGGGGGCTTTCGTTGTTCTTTAGGATAGGGGCTATGATTGCTCTCTTCCATGCGCTTGGTAAATACGTACTGAGGAGGTAGTGGTTGAACAGCCTGGAAAGAAAGGGGGAGAGGGTGTTGCTACACTTTTTGAGTAAGGTAGTAGGAATTCTATCAGCTCCGCAGGATTTTTTATTGGGTCTAGAAAGGATAAGGGATTTGATTTGAGCAGGTGTTGAGAACGACAGACTGGTTTGGGGGAAAGTTGGCGAGAGGGATTCGAGCGGACGAGAAAACAAATTAGGAGAATGAATGTTTGACGATTGCCTGTATAGATTTGAGATGTAACTGTTAACTAAATTTTCCGAGAAGGGCTCAGAGAGGTTTTTTTGTGGTGAAATGTGCAGAAGCAAAGTGAGTGGCAAGGCAATTGGCTTTCTCCGCAGGGGTTGGTTTTGTTGCAAGAAATGTCGAGGGTTAAAAGATGACTTCCCCAGGTTCGGGCAGACTTTCCGGTATTCCCGGAAAGTTTCCGAGCCTAAATTTGCCAGTTTCACGGCAAGATGCTGTTGAATGAGTGCCTTGATCTGTAAATGGATCTTTGCGCTCAGGTCGTGAATTTCTGTTTTTAGTAAGTCGAACCTCGCATCGTACTGGTGCCTGAAAAGGCGCCTTCGAAGGAATTTTTTGCGCTGTATGATTTCAGGTGGAAGGGAAATCATGTTTTTATATCCAAGCTTTCGCTTTGGAACACACGAATCGACATACTCCTCAATTAACTCGGAATATTTGTCGACTGTGGCGTCAATACTGGCGTCAATACAGGCGTTGGAAACCTGGAGTTTGTCAGGAAGGATGAAAGGGGCGAGAGAAGAGCTTAGAAAGTCGTTTGCCTGCTGCCAGTCAACTTTGTTGTAGTCGGGTAAACAGGTGTAATTTGGGCGGATAGCACGCTCTGCAGATTTAATATTTAAAAGAACGGCGTCATGGTCACTGATCTCAGGAATCGTTTCTAAATATGGAAGGGTGTAGGGGTTGTGTTTTATTTTTAGGCTGTCACTTACAATGAAAATATCAAGGTAGGAGCTCATACAGTTTTTATGGAAAGTGGGTAGGGCAGGGCTCAGGATGGTAGATCTTGAAAAACCGGCTTCATTCTGAAGCCAGTTGTAGAGCTTGACTCCATTTGGGTTGGTAGTGACATCGAGGAATTGGGGATGCCTGACATTTAAGTCGCCTCCAAGAATAATCTGGAGTTTTTTGTTTGAGGATGTAGACCTCATGAATAACACTAGCTGTTGAAGATCAGTGGTGTCTAGTTCTTGGTTCGGGCAGAAGATGGCTACACAAACAAAAATACAGGTTTTAGTTTCGAAAGAGATGATGTGTTCTCAATTGTTGAGAAAAGGGAGGGGAGAAACAATTCAGAAGACTGTACGGAATTGTGGACGAGAATACACGTAACACCATCAGAGAAGTCAGGACGGTCTGATCGGCGCAGGTGGAAGTTCTTGAATGAGGGAGAGTGAAAAGGTGCAAGTTTTGTTTCAGACAAGAATACAATATTTGGCCTGTGTTGGTCCAGAGAAGACTGAAGCTCATACCGCTTTCTACTGCTCAATTGAATTCATGTTCAACTGGATGAACCTAAATTCCATTGGGACCAGAAAGAAGCTGAAGAAGAAGCAGTCTTTTATGGTCTTCGTTTTTCACTGCCCGCAGCTCGTTTAGTTTCGTGGCCAAAATAGGAAGACTCACCCCGAAGAATGAATTGACTTCCTTTTCGATGAAACTAGGAGGTGCAGTGGACTGTTGGGGGAGCGGCTTTCGCAAGAGGCTTGCAAAAGTGACTCCATCACTCCTCTTCATGCCAAGTGCCCGAGGGGGAGAAATGTTAGTAGTAGGGGTAGGTTTGGGCGCGTGTTAGGCGCGGGCTTGTTTGAAGGTTGCACAGTTGCGATAGTTGGCGAGGTGGCCTTCACCACCATAATTGGTACATTTAGGTGGCTCTTCCTTCTGCTTTTGGCAGTTACCAGGGCCATGTGAGAGACTGCATTTAACGCATGTATACTTGAGGTTGCAATTAGATGCCGAGTGCTCTAGTCGCTGGCAGTTCCTGTATTGCAGGGTTTCGCGATTTTTGACCGTTTCAAAGCGGACCACCGTGTGAAAGATGGCCCTAATATGCCTGACACTTGCCTCTTTGAATGTTGGCTTAAAGATAGCCAGCCACAAGTTGAGGCATCGGCTATTTCGTGCGAATGCACTGGTTTGGAAGGGTCGAACAGATCGATCTCCTCAATCCCTTGTCTTAGTAAATCTTCCACGATTTCTTGTGGATCATAAAAGCCGTGCAGGCGACGAATGACGAGTTCATTGAGACCTTTCATTTGATACCCATATCGGCTACCTTTGATGAAATTTTTTTTTCAGGGGCCACTCGCCTATATGGGGAGATCCCCCTTAAGCACCTTGTAAAATTTTTTTGTAGTGAAACTTTGTAGAGGGCATCATTTTACATCTATATACAAAATTTTATGTTTGTAGCTTATACAGTTTGCGAGAAAAAGTGCTGTGACACACGGACGGACGGACACACAGGCGCGATTTGAGTAGGGTTTTGTAAAATCACTTTACAAAACCCTAAAAAATGGACACTGATGAAAAAATAAAGTCCATGAATGGTTAAAAAGGGGGAATTTTCCCTCAAAAGAGGTGATGAAAGAAAATCTTTCAGTAATAGGAGGGGGTGAATTAAGTACAATAAATAAATTTTTTGACCACGAGTGACCTGCGTTCATACAGGATGTAACAAAAGAAACTTTATATTTTATTTTTTCCTTCTCTCCTGCTTTACAGAAATCGATAGATATGTACTGTGGAAATTGAATGGTATGTCCTAGTCAAAACTTAACCAGCTTTTACCGATCCTGTCTACTTTTGAGACTAGTGGTGACGGATAATTCAGTGACTCAAGACTGATAGGTAATACTGTCTCTCAAGGGGTGGTTAGTTGAATTAATTAGGTGGGGGAGTGTTAATGTTATACGTTGAGGATAGTTTATAGTGTAGGGGGCACTGGCCACGGTTGCGAAAATTCATCGGCAAGCAACTTAGGCTTCTTGGTTAATAGATAGTCATTCTGCACATCGCACTCTGCTTGTTTTCCCAGAGTTTTCTTCATGCAGTTATGCCAGGGCACGCTCAAAATTCAAAGAAAATTTGACCACTTAGGGGCGAATCCAAAAGCACAAATCCTTTCTGTAAACTACTATAAGCGAAAATCTGGGGTTCGCGTACCGCGTCCAATAGGAACGCTCAGAGATTCCGTATAATATTAGGTATTTTAACTCGTCGATGACGGAATAACGGAAGCAGCCTTTTTCGTGACTTTTGATAACTGCCCATGTCTCTTGACATCCCGTGACAACCAACTGTCAGTCGCTCCGTTTATACCCGTCTTCTCCGGTTTCGACTCAAAGTCTACTGAAGTAAAAGCCGAAAGTGGCATCCCCACACTAATACAATTTTTACCCCAACCCCCCTAAAAAATTATATATATGCACTTAAAAATCTGGATTGCCCTCGATTTCTCCTGGAACTGCGTACTGCTTCTAATCTGCTGAGTCTCCGTGTTGAGCTCGCGGTGGCTGGGGCTGAAGGCAGTGAATCTTCAGTCTGAATAGGTAGTTGAGCTGCAGATTCGATGATCGGCTCTTAGACAGGTCCACATTCCTCGGCATGTCCTTACTCTAGTTCTGGTTGATTCTGGTAATAGATGTCTTGATACGTCGAATAAGGTTGCACCGCATATGTGTCCGTTTTTTGTCTTCCTATTTTACGTTTTATCACCAGTGGCCAGTCTGTTGATGTCGGGTTCTTGATTTCATCCGAACTCGGCTTTGCCCGTTTTAATTATTATCCATCATCTTGTTCCACAATATAATGTAACTGACCGTATTTTTGGATTACAATGCCACTTTTCCACAAATTTTTATTGTTCTTAATGAATTTAGTGTGAACATGGGTCCCAACTCCCATCCGCCTTGTCCCAGGGGTGTGCCGGGTAGAAGATTCATGTTTTGATCTCTGCGGTCTAAAGACGTCCAAGTTTATACGGATCGGTTTAAGTACTTTCTGTTCCGCCGATGTTTTTCCATTTTTCGGCGGAGTTACTCTATAAGGGAATGGGATTTTTCGATCTTTGTTTTTGATATACATTGGATCGTTTGCCATTGCGTAGAAGCGTTTTTATTTGAATGTCTGAATATTTCGTTTGCCCAACCCATTAGTGGCCGGATGCTCTGGGGTAGTAAATTTCTGCACAATACCACATGATTTACTGAATTTAGTAAACTTATAACTGTTAAATAGTGTTGCGTTACCCGATACCATAACTTCCGGGTAGCCGTGACTTGAGAAAACTTCTGATAACAGTTCCGGGGTCCAATCCCATGTCGATGCTGATGAACAAATTTCGATTTCAGCCCATTCGAATTCGCGTCCATTCTAATTAAGAGGTGATAGCGGTTTATCGGTCGGTGTAGTCGATATGTATGCGCTGCCAATTGCTATATGATTCTTGCCAAGGATAGAGTGGGGCTTTTGGTGGGGGTTTTTTTGGATAGATGCACACTGGACTCATTTCGGTGCTAAAATATTTCGATATCCTTGTCAATTTGCTTCCAATATACATACTTTCTTGCAAGTTGTTTCATTTTTGTAATTCCTACGTGTGTTCGGTGTAATTCCTAGAGTACCGAAGCTCGTAGAGTCGCTAGTATAACCACACGTTGTTCCCTAAATACAAAACCATTATCGATGATAAATTCAGAGTCTGGTACATCATTATTTTGATATTCCTAGCAGAAGCGTTTCAGCTCATAATCCTTTTTGATTTCTTCTCGGATCGATCCAAATGTAACACCTGTGGTGAAAATCCTAAGAACCGATTCTTCACACATCTTGTGTACTTCATCGTTTATGCACTTTCTGTTTTTTGGCGCTGTTTTTTGGCCGGAGAAATGTAGTGATTCTTAAGATGTTATGAATGTCCGTTAAGAACTGCAGCGGTGTTCTGCTACTTTAGCGAGCGGAATCAGTGCTTCGTTGAAAATGGCTTTATTTGGTGCGCTGGCAAGCTAGCTTTGCGGTATCGTGGGACGGGTTCTTTTCCCACAGCATAAAGGCCCCTACACAATATTTTCGCACTTACGAATTAGTAGGTGACGGGAGCCAAAAGGGCAAAACCGATTGGCTGGTGAAAAGGTGCCTTGGAGGAAGTAACCTGACGAAAGGGATTACAAAGAGAAAAAACGCTACGTCAAATAACTGATTAGCCGCGCGCGATATTCCAGACGATTTCATCCTTGCTGAGGACGATCGCGGCCCACAAATAAGAGTGGGGCATCCAGGTGGTGGTAATTATTATGTTCGGCCCATTTTAGGTTTTGTTGTAGGTCTTAGTTTCTTTAAACTATAAAATTTATAAATATAAAACTTTGTAGATGTTTCTCTTATTTTTGAATGTTGTTTTTGATAAAAATATAAAAAATTAGTTTATATAAAATTTAAAAAATATATTTATAAGATTTAATTAATAAATGAGTGTGATAAAAATTTTGAAACAAAACAGGGCAGTCACCCACTCGTTCGACGAGCGCCCGTTGTTGGGGGTGTAAGAATGCCCGAAACTTTCGTCCATTTTGTTTAATGTAGATTTAAAATTTCTCGTATGCAGCTTTCTCGTACCTTTTGAATATTAATTGAAAAGATTTCTTATTTAAAAGATTTCTTATTTAATATAACCATAAGATGCACCACATAAAGTTCTCTAACACACGCACAAATTTTTTAAATTATAATTTCTCACACTTTTTTTAAACAGTTTTAACATAATCATCCAACAGTTTCGCGCTTATGAATTTAATTATAGTTGTCGCGGCTTTGATTAAGAATTGAATGACAGTAAAGAATTAACAAATCTCTTACGAGAATGTTTTAACACAAATGAAATAATTTTCGTTGTTTCGAACAGAACAGAAGTTATATAATCGCATCGGATGATTTATTTTGCAATGACTTTTTTTTCCTTTTTTCGATGTACTTGGTTCGCAATTACTTTCCGCGAATCGTTGACATCATAGACTAATGCTCAACTGTTTTTACAATTTCAGCTTTTTATTTTTTTGTTATTTGAATTAATTTGTGATTAAAATAAATCATAGCTGTAAAACCATTATTAATTGCACTTTATACATGGTACGAGATTTTATCACTAGCATAAATGATTTTTACAAAATTTACAATCGCTTTGACGTTTCGATTTCATAATCTATTTAAATCACACACTCAACGGCTAAGTGGATATATTACGTAGAGATTTAGCGAAATTTATGGACAAAGCGGTGTACAGAGATTTCATTATATTTTGATCGCAATCTTCTTCGATTTATTTCTCGAACAGTTTTATTTGTTAATTTGCGATTATCTTAATCGAGAGGTGAAAAAACCAAACTGAAGAAAACTGCACAAGCTTTCGGAATTAAAAAACAATGCAGCAGCGATAAACCGATTATTAGCAATATTTCCACCAGTTTTCGCATTCAAGGGGCTGCGACTATATGAATATTTGCGGTATCGTTTGTTCAGCTTAGGTAGAGGTATAAGTGTCAATTTGCAAGGCCAGAAACACTTCCCAGAAGGCAAATTGAACACTTGAAAATTTCACAGCGAAGATGGAAACTCTTTCCTTTTAAACGCTATGATAATCAGGACCTCCAACAATTTGTCTTTTCAACTGTATTCGCGAGCATATAAGTAGCTTAGATCGTTCTCGCCACCTTAAATGCTTCTTAGGCAGAACTTTAGCTAAGACTGAGCTTGAATCACTTCGCAAATAGTGTACATATGAGTGAAAGCTTTGAACATAATTCAATTTTCGAGAGAAATCCAAAGGCAAACAAAAAGGCTGATAAACTTTTTTTGAACACGTCACGAGCTATCACAGCGACGGCTGAACAATATTCGAAAATCTTGCAACACGCGTCCGAACGCTAATATTTGCAAATCGCGTCCCCCATCCGCGTTGGCGTCTTCGAAGCAACTTCCTGTTGTTGCCCAGCGCACAGCTAACCGTCGCCGACGAGATGAAATTTGCCTTCTTGCGCCGGAACGGGACTTTGCCAACTCGTTTTTCTCTTTTCGGTATTCCTATAGCAGAATAAGTGGGTCTCCGAGAGATGAAGAATAATTCGGTTAAAAAATGAAATCATGCGTTATCACTCAATGGGAAGATGATACGCGCGGGCATTTGAAGAACCGTTCGAACTGGTTTCTTCCTAGAATTTTAAAACCATTGAAATTATCAACGGCTAATACCGTTGACCTTTGTTCTTCATATGTAAGTAAGAGTTTGTAATGGTTGTTTGAATATCGCCGTTGCAATCTCTGCTTTGCGCACACGCCTTTCTTTTCGATTATTTATTGTTGTTTCGCATAAAATCTTCTCATTGCATTTCTATTACACGTTTAATTACTATTTGGTTTTTTTTTTGTTTTCAATCATTCAATTTTTCTTATCATTTTTTTTCTCATGTAAACGTGTTTGCAATATGAAATCATGTTTCTTATGTTAGATTTTTTCCCTTATGGTTAGGGTTTTGATTTTGTACCATATTGAGGATATGTTGGTATTTAGGGTGAGCATAAAATATGTTAAATGTTGATGTGCTATTCTGGTTTTTGTAATCTGCAACGCTGGGAATTTGCAGTTATGTGTGGCAGACGTCTTCGATATTAAGAAATTATTGACCGGTATATTGATAATAATAATTACGAATTTCTCTATTGTTCCTCCATCCTTAGCTCGTGAAGGGATAGTACTGCAAATAATTGCATCAAACGGAATTGATCGTCTGACAAATTATTTGCAGAGTTTTCTGATGTAAGGCTACAATCGCTCACGATAGTCATTTTTTCTAATTCTAAATAATTGAAATATTCGAACACGAAACAATGAACTACACCGAATGGGTAACGAGTTCAATAATCACATTTTCACCTCTTTTCTTTTCTCCTCTACCCCTATTGTAGGTGCTCGTGAAGGTTCCTCGTGCAGTTTGCCTAGGCGCACTGCTCGATTACTTCAGAACAAGATAGACAGTCCGCATTGGCGTTGCCAATTCCTTTCTTGAAAAAGACTTTGTAGTCGAAGTCTGATAGGAACGTAGGATTTTCGAGTTTTTGTGACGCTATGCACTGGTCTCCGAATATCAAGGGCTATTGCACTACCGCCATATCATAGTTTTTTCATCTAGAGGGAGCATTAGTGAAGCAAAGGCCGTTATAGTATGCTCGAGGTGTATTTACACTTCTTTGTGCTTTAAAATCTTGCAGATAAGGCGTTCGATCTTCACGTGAGGTAGCTCTGGCATAAGAAACATTACAACCTCGTCCGTTACCGCCCTATGCTTAGGGGATATTATTCGATTCGTTTACTACCCTAAAAACTTCTATTCATATGTTCTGCTACCCTTTAGTCTTGCCCAAATTTTGTTTGTCTTTTCCTATTTTTAAGGAGATAACTACAACTGATTCCCTAGGACATCTTACCGAACTATGGATACATAATATCTTCTCCATGCACTTTTATCTCACGGATCTTCAGTTGACTGTTGACCTTAATCAGTCTAGTCTGCCGTAAGAATATTCGGGTCTTTCTTTTAAAATAGATTCAAAGCTTCACCCGTCTCCATTTCCATTGGCAGAGTTACGTTGACAGTACTAGGATGTTTGCTCTGACGACCTGCTTCATTCTGGCTCTGTCCTACAGTTTGCTGGCCGCTTTGAACTGGTCATTGCAGTTAATTATTTTTTTATTTTTACACCACATTTCGAAGCACAGTCTCTCGTCCGACCCTTCAATTGAGCACTACTATTTCGATTGTTTCTTTGGCACAAGCGAAGCTCTGCTCCTTTTTTCTAGCAAGTCTATAACGTGCCATTCCCATTCGATTTTGCCTTGACCATATGATTGCACCTCCTGTTTCATCTCTGAGGATTGATGGATTTTTCCTTCTCTCTGTTATTGTCTCAGTATCAGTATCGAGATCATTTAATTCTTGGGAATTTTACATCCGTTGCGATTTCTTTTCGAGCCAGTATTACGACCACTCCTAGCCTTGTCCTTTCAATCACCTGATTATGCTGAGAGTAATATTTTTACTCGCTCGGTCTGCAATGCTCGTAGTACCGTCAAAGCTGATTCCCGGCAAACTTAACTAGATTCGGCGCCCCATGAATCCTCGCTGCCTCCCGCAATCATTCCTTTTGCTGACGCTTGAGTGGACTGAATTTAGTAACTTAACTACTTTGGAGTGATCAGTAGATAATTTTAATAAACTCATTTCCTCGTATTTATATGATGAAAATATTGACCTAAAATTTTTTTCTTATTTTCCAGCAATCTGGATATGCAGCTCTCTTCAATTTATTGCCAATTCTTCTGCTTATTGGTCTATCGATGATGTCTTCATTCTTCATATCAGATCCTATTTATAGTCTTACGCCAACAAGGTAACTTTTAATCAAAGTACATCACAAAAATAAATCATTTGCATAAATATTCTCTATTTCAGTAAATATTCAATACAAAGAAAGACAAACAATTTACGTGTCCCATACTACGTAAAGGATAACTTTCATACTGAATATCAAGGCTCCGTGGGACGATTAGAAGCATCTGTTGAAGAGGATTTCATTAATCATTTGAAACATGCTTGCAGTCGTGAAAGGAATTACAGTATGTACATTTTTTTATTTGAATTTTTCCTATCCTTTATCCAAAAAATACTCCTACTAAATCACAACATTATTTCGCATGCTCTTTAATCAATTTTTCTCATGTATATATATGTTTGAATGTGGACATATTTTGGGCCTTGCATGTGTGCGTGTGATCAATTTAAATTTTTAATTAACAGACTCGGAACAAAGTCATAAAATTGAATGTCCCGACTTTGTCGATACTGAAATGTCGATAGGAGATGAAGAAAATGTTTGAAATTAATGTTTAACTTTGTACATATAGTGGTGATGTGTAATGATTGGTTTTCAAGTGTATGAATGATTTTTAATTTATTTATTATTTTTGCTAATAAAAGGATAAAATTGTATACTTAGTTTGTAAATTAATTTTTTATATATGCAAGCTATATGAAATTTATAACATTTTATTTAGTTTATTGCACATTAACTTGGTTTGACAGGGTTAAGATAAGACGGAAAAAGGCTTCATATGTCCGGTGTAAATTAAAACTACTAGTCAATCTTTGATTCGCATTGTGAACGAAATTTGATCCTTTTTTCTTATAGTTTTACTCATTCTAATCGACACATTGACCATTTCTATGATTTCCACTGCTCCTTCGATATGTGTTTTCACATTTTTAAGCACATTTAGCTGTTGCATTTTAATCTTCATTTGGTGTGTCTTTGGTTTTCAGAACCTTATAAAGTTTCATGGTTTTTTTTTAATTATGTTTCTAGTCTAATATGACTGAAAGATTTTGAGTAAACATCAACATCAAAATTAAATTATTTTCTGCATTTTAAGATTAGTACAATATTTCAAAATGAATGTTTAAATTCTTATGTTTACTCTCTATCAATCAGCGTGGAAATTTTCCTTTTTGCTAATTACAATTATAGTTAAAAAAAAGAACTTCTGTATCATTCTTTATGCTTAGATATTTATTTTTTAAGCAAATATGTATTTCGGCTACGACTTGTAGCTATCTTCAATGTAACATACGTACGAAAGAAGGTTACAAGCCATAGCCGGAAAAACTATTTGCTGAAAAATAATCCACTTTGCTTAATGGAAGACCCTGAAGCAGTAATTGCCGAGTATTCAGCTGTTATATTTATGACCACAAATATTTAAAGTTAATCGTTACTGCACGCCATTGCTGTAAATGCTAATTCGCAATTGTTCTGTTATCCATCCTACTTAAATATTAATTTCACTTTTTTATGTTTCATTTACCGTCGTGAAGTCCACCTGCACTTCTTCCTCATGAAACAGTACATGATCCTCTTCCCAATGGTGTCCATTGAAACTTGCAGAATAATTATTAAAAATAAACAAAACGAAAACATCAACTCTTATTACAGGAGATTCACTAATGGCTAAGGCACGCAGTTTTGGTGATCGTGAACTATTTAAAAAGGCTCAACATATAAATACGCCATCATGCGATTCGTTACATCAATACCTATCGTAGCCACTTCAATCTGTTCTAAAGAAATAAAACAGATCGAACATGTAATCTATTCTAACAGCTATAATTGTGAGCAATTTTATAATTTACTTTTATCACCATAAAAGACCTTTACTATGCTACAAGTGGCGAAACTAAAAATTAAATTATATTAATCTAGGAAAAGAAAAAAAATAATATAATTATATAAAAAAAACTGCAAACAAATAATGTTTCATCGACCAGATTTATCAATAATGCTTCTAGTCTTAATACTAAAACGGTGATTAAAACGTATAAAATGATGTAGAAATTGCACTGCTGAGACAGTTTTATATCCTTACATGTATGGATGATATTTTTACATGTATTGAAGCTATTTTCTTTTGTTTATATTTTTTTACTATATATAATAAAAAAGAGGTTTTGATTGAAAGACTTTCAGGTGGAACTATAAAGGTGCATTGTTATATTTCTCTATTTATTGGTCTTCAATGTTTCGTATTGTCGTAGTAGTTCGATAAATAAAGGACCATCTCTAATTTGGCTGATCATTACAAATCCTATCATTGATTGTAGTTATGTGTTAAATGTTTATAATAAATATTGTAAACAGAAACGTGAAAATTCAAATAAATATTTATAGAATTAAATTATCTATGAAATTGATCGATTACAAGATCGGAACGAGCTTATATATTTTATTTAGAATTAATGAAATAAGTACGTGTCTCCTTTCCGTTTTCTTATGTTTTATAATTTGGAAGCAGTGTAGTATATCGTGGTACTAATTTACGGTGCGATCCGTCGTTTAATATATTTACTATACTCAAAAAGGCGTTGCATCAGGAATGTATCAAAAATAAAAACAAATTCATCTGTAGTATTTAGGATTGTCATGGGATTGCTTTTTTATTAGCTGTTTTCAAAATGAATAAATGAGGATACCATCAAAAATTATTTCCGTAGAAAAAAATGTTAATGTGCGTTTCATCGATTAATTCATATGAAACATTGGAATGCAAAGAAATCGCTGAATAGAGCCGAAACGAATAGTTTTCCAGTCGCAATTTGATTGTGATGATGTGTGAGTTTTACAGTCGTTTTACAGTCGCTTAAGCAAACTGCTCCAAAACTAACATTTTGCTGTTCCAAATTTCAATTGTAAATTTAAAATAATCTATCACTTTCATTTGCAATTGAAATCTGGACACGGCAACCCCCTTTCCAACGGAGCCCTTCCACGATTGTACGTTCGCAATACCATGAAAAGTGGATGGGAGGCTCGTCGACTGGTTTTTGAGCGGTCCCGTAAGGCGACGACGAGCAACAAACGGGGGAGTCTACTTTTGAACGGCCGGGGAGAACGTCGGAAAAACGCAATGCGCAAGAAGAAAATAACGAAATCGAAACATTTCGTAATAAAAAATTAAATGAGAAGTATAATTTCAAGCTTAGTGGAGTGCGCTTTTCCCTTTTGCTCCGTTCTTGCAAACACTTTCGAGTGTTGAACACAAAATAAACGCACTTGATGATTCAGTTTCGCTAGTTTTCAAGACATAGTTCCAAATTGCTCGGTTGAGTTGAGTTTGTTAAGAATCCTTAAACTTGGCTTCTAGAAAAGTATTATAATGCAAATCAGTGAAGTTTAGTTCCAAGAAATCTGAAACTAGAAAGAACATGTCAGTGAAGAAAACTCGACAGATGAATTGGCCTATGAGAGTGAAAATCTGTTTAATTTACCCTCAAGTGTCAGCGTAACTGGGAAAGCTGTCGACCAAGTGCAATTTCTCGTTTATTGGTGAATTGTCGTGATTAGATCCACTTCTGTGCTGCATTCGCGATTTGGTGACGATAAGGAAAACGGATGTCGCCGGAAAGTTATGGGATCCGGACATTCTGGGAGTAATTTCGCGTGTTGAATTTCTCGGTTAGAGCGGAATCCTTCGAGTCCCTGAAAAGATACGGTTGTTCGGAATCGAATCCCTTCGAGTTAGTGCGCCTGCACCCAGTCCAATGCTCCTCTGTCGTTGCATGGAAAAATCCAAAATCTGATTTTTGGGAAAAGTCGAAAAATTTGTGTTACGGTGAAAGCTATGTGTGTTCCTGCGATTTGTGGTTTCCGCGTTAAGCGGATTAAAACTTGCATTATGACGTGCAGGAAGAAGTTGAATCTTATTTGTTGCAAAATGATTCTACGTCTAGCGTGTAGACGTGTTTTTAATCGCTCCTGTCATTAATTTTAACAAGTTGGGTAGACAGACCTATGCTCATGTCAGAAGGGTTTTGTACTCAACTTACACAATTCAGTAACCAGTAACGAATAAAATCAAGAAACATGTCATGTTCGAGGATCATACTATTATTAGCGAAGTTGAAAGAATTTTGACTTCTGAGGTATTTGTTATAGTTATACCCACAAATATCTCCCTTGATAATTATTTCAGATTTTTTAAGATCACGGGTGTCCATTCGCGAGGGAGGAAACACATTTTTCATGTATTTCCCCCCCCCCCCCCCTCTACGCCCCCACAGAAGCAAAAACTGTCAGTTTAAGAACTGTTTTGAAAAGCTCTCATAGAGAACTTTCAGTTGATACTCATATCGGCTACCTTTCATGAAATTTTTTTTCAGGGGCCACTCCTCTGTACTGTAATCATCGATTCATGGCCTGTTTTTTAGAATCTGAGAATGGTTATAAAGCCCTTTTGCTAGGAGCTCTCTCCTGCCTTTCCGACTTGTTTCAATTGTATATACTCATCTTCATGATACCTATCATTCCTGAAATTTTCATGCAAATCCTAGCAAAGCTGTAGTTTCTAAGTCGGTAAAAAGCGCATATGGCTCCATAGCCATATGTTTCCATAGTAATATAGGGCATATTGTTCCATAGTAATGCAGGAAAATTCAAATCGCTATAACTTCGTTAAATATTATTCGATCTTTATGAAACTTTCAGAAAAGATCAATCTTATAAATAATCATCTGTGTGCTAAATTTTATTGAATTTAAGGGTACCGTCTAGATTTTATTCAAGAAAACATAAAATCAATAAATCATACTATTACTAACAAAGTTGAGTGAATTTCGACTTCTCATGTATTTGTTGTTGTTGTACTCGTTAAGGCCTACATCCATGATTTTTTTCAGATTTTTCGGATGGAAGGTGTCCAATCGCGAGGGGGGGGGGGGGTACGCGAAAAGTTCGTACATTTCCCCTTCCCCTGCCCCCCTCGGTACTCATAAAGCAATTTTAAGACTTGTTTTGAAAAGATCTCATTGAGACCTTTCCAATGACACCCTATTCGACTACCAATGGTGAAATTTTTTTTTGTGGGGTCTCTTCCCTATATGGGGAGACCCCCCTTAAACCCCTTTGAAAATTTTTTTCACCATTGAACTTTCAAGAGGTCACCACTTCTGACCTTTCCACAAAGTTGCATGACTGTAGCTTCTATAGTTTCGGAGAAAAAGTGCTGTGACATACAGACGGACGGACGGACGGACGGACGGACGGACACAGGTCGTGATTGCAATAGGGTTTTGTATTTTAGTACAAAACCCTAAAAATGAGTTAATTTTTCACAAAAGTCAGTTTCAAAAAATTGATTTTGATTTTATTGGGAAAGGCATTTATCGTCGAAGGCATCGACCCAGGGAATTAATAATTCGACAAAAGCAAATAAACCGAAGACTAACTCGGGACTGCTGTATGGAGGAGCCCGACGGCTTCTCTCCGTTGTGGGGCCCCGGGGAAAATAACAATGCGAAATTGGCGGCAAGCGTCAATAAGCGAAGACACAAGAGTACCCAGGTCTCCACAGATGGTGGGCGTAAGACTCAAGTAGTCGAAGATAAGCAAGAATGAGTCGACTTCAAGCTGAAATTCAGGAATTGAAACTACGACTGAAAACTGCTGGAGGCATTAACGACAGCCAGAATTACTATGCAGCGCTGGACGGACTCCAAAAAGAAATGGAGGTTGATGAAAATTTTGGAGGTAATATTAGTCAAGATAATGATAAATTTATACTTTATTTAAAAAATAAAAATTAGGAGAAGAAACCAGCCCGTAGTTCTGCTGGTCCTCCTCAGAAAGTTGCCAAGAATACAAGAAAGTTCCGTCAATTAATGTGTTCGGTCCAAGCGGAAAGGACATGGTTCGGCTATTGGCAGCCGAAAACAAATTAAAAAATTTCGAGATTAAACGAATCAATTCCGAAAAGTCAACTATCAGAACGAAATCACTGGTTGATTTCAAATCAGCTCAAAAATGCTCTAAATCCTGGGAAGGTTCGATACCACATATACCCCGAAGAGCGAGAAGAATCAGACCTTCTTGTTGTAGGGCTTGGACTGCGGTGAAGATACCGTCGATCTTCTTCAGGTGTTCAAGGAAGCAGCTCTAGAAATCGAATTTATCTCCGTTAAAACATTCGCGACAAGAAGGTCGACGGTAGAAAAAAAAAATTTACCACTTTATTTAGTGCACATATAAAATAAGAGCAGTCCAAGTGCTCTTCAACAAATCAGATACGAACTTCCGAGTGGTGAGGTGGGAACGCCTCCAAATAGAGAAGTCAACCAGTCTCACCGGTGTCAAAGATTTGGACATTCGGCTGCCAACTGCGCCATGCATTATCGACGCGTCAAATGCAAGGAGGTGCGTGGTCCCGGTGAGTGCAAATTGGCTCAGACGGAGCCAAAAGTGAAATTATACTGTGTTAACTGCGGTGTTTTTGGTCACCCGACATCATATCGAGGATGCTCCCGATATCAAGATGCGAGAGTAAAATTTGTCCCTAAGCAAACACAACTAAACCGCAGCGTTTTAACTCCGAACTTCGTCAAGCCCGGAGTATCATTTCCACTCGCCGCTAGAGGACTAGCAGAAAATGCGGTAAATAATATAAGTGGCAATAATGAGCTGCTTCTTAAAATTAACCAGCAACTAAATTCTTTATCTGAGAGAATCGATAAGCAAGATACGAGAATTAATCTTGTCTTTCAGCGTTAAGGGCTTTTAAATGCCTCAAAATAATTTGTCATCCAGCCACATTCCCGTGGATAGGATTCGTCTCGTCTCGATCAACGTCAACTCCATTGCTACTTTACATCGGCGTGATTATCTCATGCTTCTTACTGAAACACACCTCAATTCATGGCACTCCCTGACATTCAAGGATTTTGAATTCGTAAGAAACGATAGGGTTAACGGTGATGGGGGAGGTGGCACCGGCATATTGGTTCGAAGACCCTATTGTTTCCAAAATATTGAAAAAGTCGAATTCAAAAGCTTTGAATCTCTTGAAGTGCCCGTTATCAAAATATCACTGCCTGGTGGGGATAACCTCTTTGTTATCTCTGCCTGTCCAACTGGTCGAAATGTTTTCAAATTCAAGGAGGAGCTCAATTCCTTGTTTGAAATATTCGAATTGGACAGGCTGCATAGTTATTATATTCTTGCTGGTGACATGAACGCCAAGCATACGTCATATCTGCACGCCACCAATAATTCAAGAGTTGTATTCTTCAAGTCGTGGATAACAGAGAACCAAATTGAATACAGGTGCAGTCTATATGAGTCGGAGTTCCAAACATACCCTAGGGCAAATTCATATTTGAACCTCTGCATTGCTAACGCAAGACTCGAATTCAGCTTGAATAGTCCTCAACGGAAACTGCAGGTGCTTCCTCATCAAAGGGATGATCTCTTCCTCTTTCCAGTTCAACATGAAAATTATTATTTCAAAAAAGCAGACTGGGGAAAGTTTCAAACGAAGTTTAATCGAGAGTACCAGAAGCAATGTCCTCCTTCTGATGATGGCAACTTTTGCTCAATGGTTCCTAATAACAGGAATCTAACTAACGATGAAATATATCTCTATTTATCTAAGTTAGAGAAGCTGACGTTGAAAATCATTGAGAAAGTAATTCCCAAGATTAAACATCGAAACAATATGGAAGGATACGAAACGCCAACCATTGCACGGTTGAAAAGATTGAAATGCCTTCTTCTCACACGCGTCAACAATATTTATCGGCGATTTTTGGCCTACAACCATCCCTCGTTGGCTTTGTTGAAATTACACCTGAAGAATGTTCGGAACTTAATCCGTTCATACTTCAGCAGTGCGGTCAGCAATCAATGGGTGGAAAAATTGAGGGGTATTAGCCCACAGGACCCAGATGGCGTTTTCGCGAAAGTGAATAGCATATTCCGTAAGAAGTCTCGAGTGAAGGTATTGAATCTTGAAGTCGCTAGTGATGAGATAAATCTTCTCGAAATTGATAGTACGACTCCGGATAGAAATGGAAACAGGATTATATGTGAGGGATTGCACAAACTTGCCCTGATTGGAACACATTTTGAATTAGTCCACCCACCAAACCCTGAGAAAGGGAATGAAATATTTTCGGAGGTCGTTGAAACAAAAGTTTCCGACTTCAAATCAAGCCTGAACGGTCAATCAATTCTTCATTTCAATGAAACATTAACATCTGACCTCATACCGAGCTTGAATCTTACTGATTATTTTGTCGGCTACGAAGATTTGTGTTTCATATTTCGCAGAATAAACAACAAATAATCATGTGGTACTGATGGTATTCCTAATATAGTTCTCCGACATTAATATTTCCCAAATGAGTGGAAAAAGGCTAGGTGTTTTCGATCTTGAAGAAAGGAAAAGAATCTTCATGCCCTAAAAGCTATCGCCCAATTAGCTTGCTGCCTAATATCAGCAAGGTGTTTGAAGTGATACTGCACAGAGCATTCAACGCCCACATTGAGAAATATGAGTTGATGCCGAATTGCCAATTTGATTTCCGTACCAGGCATACATGCAATAACGAAAGTAACCTCAATCTGTTGGAAACTAAATTATAGAAAATGTGTTGGAGCATGTCTCATTGATATGGAGAAACCCTCCGATACGGTGTGCTTAGATGGACTAGTTTTTAAACTCCTTCAGGACCGGTTCTCCAGACACCTTGTCGCCATGATGTGCAATATATTATACGGTAACTGATGGAAATCTGAAAACAATGCGCGAGTTCAAGGTCTTGAATGGTCTACAAAAAGGAACAGTTACTGCGCCTCTGCTTTTCTTAATATTCATTCGCAAGCTATTGAACGGCTTTGATTTGAACGTCTGGCCAACGCGATCATTGGTAGCATTTGCTGATGATCTGATCATCTATACGGCAGACCGAAAAGCTACAATAGTTCAAAGCAATCTCCAAACAATGTTCAATGTTCCATCAATTTAATTATGATGGATTGCCTTAATTAGAATGCCGTCAACGATTGTTCCCGTTACACATGGGGTCTATACCAACCTGGGGCTCAATCGATAACCCATCAAAATAATATTTAACGGATTACTCATCGATTATTGTTAGCGAACCACGGTTTCGGATTAGCCCGTTTCCATTATCGAAAGAAATCAATAATCGCTTCATTATATGGGATGGTGAAATAACGCTACTGCAAGTTGATGCTATTACGAATACAGTAAATGAAACGTTGACAGAACGAAATAGTATATCGGATCGTATATTTGGATGTGCCGAAAGAAGAAATTCTGGGCGATATACGACTGAAAGAAGAAATTCTGGGGGATATACGAGAATGCAGAACAGGTGAAGACCTAGATTTAGTGAAAAATACGAAACAGCTGCCGAACATATAGTGTATTCTTGCTATAGAAACGTGCGGTGCAAAGCAAAGGATTTAAATTTAAAAACAATCGCTTTATGTACAATAAGTGCTACTCAACGAAATTTTCCACCGGACTTGAGGCGTATATAGCATTACCTATTATACGGAAATTCTTAGAGCGATAAACGGAAATTGTGAAACTGTGCTTAGAGCCACATCATGAGGTGCTAGCACCACTCTACTTTCGTAGAAATCGTTTAGAAGAGAGTAGTGCACTTTGGCAATTTGTAATGATTTTTTTAATGCCCGTGTAGGACACGGGTGCCGATGGTCTGGCACAAGTGTCAGCGAGCTATAAACAACACCGAGATCAGCTAACAAGCTTCGCTTAACGACCGCGTACGCGTGCTTGACGACTAGCATTTGCGAGATCATATGAGGCGGGTTCTTGTCGAGCCACGAAGCTTCACTACAAAATACTTATCACGCGTACTCTACTCTACAAGACGTACCGATCACTTTTTATTATTTTTAGAAGTGTTCTATTAGGTGTCAATTAAGCTACTCTACAGTAATTCAATATTTTTTTGCCTCGTTAAAGTTAGCGGACACGGAGGCTTGAGACAAACGCAAACAATACACAAAAAGCAACCGTTACTTTCTCCGAAGAAGGTCGTTGCATTACAAGGGGAATGTCAAACCTAAAGATGTTAAAGTGGCTGAAGTGGACCACTCATCTCTGCCTAAAGGATGGAAGCTTGACGGATGTAGTTTACTTTACACTAGTAAAACAACAAACTAAGCAGTTTCAACGGGGTGACCACCTTATCTCTTCAGGAGTAGCCACTCCTGATCACCACGGGGCTGCTCGACTGCTTATGTTTATTACAGGACAGTCTCTTCGATGCCGACCCAGGCATGGAGAGACTGAAGGCTTTCGCTCTACACTAGAGAAGAAACAATTGTTTCCGCAGTGGAGAGATGGTTGTTATAATTTTAGGCCCCTCTCCTTGAATACAAGTCCCTGTCTTCTACAAAAGTATGCTAATAAAAACCGCTAACCAATCATAAAAACAAATCGGGTGTCGGTCAGGACTAATTGATGATGCGGATTTTATCACTGCCGGTCATCAGATTAGCTCCCAGCAAAAACTGACGCAATTCCAAGCAATGTATTTGAAAACCCCTGGCACCATCAGTTTGTTCAAAATTAGAACTGTCCGACTTCAAACTGTATAAAAATGTGCAAACCTTTCTTTTGGTAACATTAAGGGATGCACTACGCTATAACATCATCGGCATGTTCAGGCGACAGAGCCACCACGAACGAAGAACTCCAGAAGATGCTATAGACCTTATTATACCGAAGACAAGACAAACAACACCAAAAGAAAGTTTATCGGTGTCTCTATCTTTACTTTACGGAACCCTCCAAAGTATGCTACGTTAATACCACATGGTGAGGGCGACAATAAAAATTGAATCGGTTCATCTGCCGACAGCAAAATTAAAAATGTGAGAACTCGAAGGAGAGTGGTGTTGTTTCCCCTTCGGGCCCACGTTAGGCGCCATTTGTAATGATTTTTTTAATGCCCGTGTAGGACACGGGTGCCGATGGTCTGGCACAAGTGTCAGTGAGCTATAAACAATACCGAGCTCAGCTAACTAGCTTCGCTTAACGACCGCGTACGCGTGCTTGACGACTAGCATTTGCGAGATCATATGAGGCGGGTTCTTGTCGAGCCACGAAGCTTCACTACAAAATACTTATCACGCGTACTCTACTCTACAAGACGTACCGATCACTTTTTATTATCTTTAGAAATGTTCTATTAGGTGTCAATTAAGCTACTCTACAGTAATTCAATATTTTTTTGCCTCGTTAAAGTTAGCGGACACGGAGGCTTGAGACAAATGCAAAAAATACACAAAAAAGGCAACCGTTACTTTCTCCGAAGAAGGTCGTTGCATTACAAGGGGAATGTCAAACCTAAAGATGTTAAAGTGGCTGAAGTGGACCACTCATCTCTGCCTAAAGGATGGAAGCTTGACGGATGTAGTTTACTTTACACTAGTAAAACAACAAACTAAGCAGTTTCAACGGGGTGACCACCTTATCTCTTCAGGAGCAGCCACTCCTGATCACCACGGGGCTGCTCGACTGCTTATGTTTATTACAAATTGCCAAACGATATTGATGGAATAAACGTCAAATACACATCAATCAATCTCAACGATTGGTGGTCGTTTTCATTTGCATCCTGCAACGAAATCTATGTTTTGACTTAATAGATGTCAGGATTTAGTAGACGAATGTTGTCCTAGCAAATTTTTTTTGCATCGGGAGACCGACCACTTTACTCCAGCTAATGGATGTCCGTTGTCATTTCGTCATCTTCAATGCTAAAGAATAGTTCTTTGAAGCGCCGATCAGTGCCCGGGAAAGATTCTACATTAACCAAGAGTGTTTTGAATCGGAAATCCTCAAAGGAATTTGACGAGTTGTATTCTCGGCTTGATGGATGTTGTTTTGCTTGCACCGTAGCTAATTATTCGCATCCACCATGCGAATGCAAGGAAGGCTACGTCGGTGAAAGATGCGAAGTGAAAGGTTTTTCAATGGTTTGTCCACTGCAAAAGGTAATATTGCCAAATTAATTGTCAACGTCTTTCTTGAAAATAACTTGGAAAATAGCTAATATTATTGTCCTTAAAAATCTTCAAGTAGTACCAGTAGTTTTTTTGCACTCATAAAACAATTATAATAAATAAATGACGCTATAACTTTAATAGTTTTTGTAGTTGTGTGTTAAATCTAAGACAACAAATGAAAACAAACAACAGTTATATAATCCTAATATTGCAATATTAGATTTTAATATCCGGCCAAGTCAAAAAATACCCCAGTTTCAAACAAATAAGTTCATGTTTTCTTTTGTTTTATTTTTAATTGATAGAATGAAATTTTATTATTACATTCTGATAAAGTCCACAATCTATTATTAATTAAACCGTGAAAATATGCACATGGAAGAAAATTTATTTATGCAAAAGACAAGACTTGGTGCTTTAGGGAACAAGACATTCGTTTTAAGAAACTATTATTAAAACATACTTATATTTTTGAGTTTACACTGGAAATATTACAAATTTATATTTTAATACCTTGAAAAGAAGAAAAATGTAAGTTTATTAATTTATATAATCCAATTGTTTTATACCAATTGAAAAAATGTTTGTAATCAGCTCTGCTTTAACAATACACAAATTTCGCTAGTATCCAAATAATCGCTAATTGTGATGTACATAGTATCCAATTGACGATAGAGTCAAAGATTTTCAAATATAAGAGTTAATAAATATTTTTTTACTAAAGTAAAAAAAATAAAATGAGTTGTTAAAGTTACACCGTCGGTCTTTTAATTTCAATCGACCTGACCGGGTATAGAACCGGTATCGATGGCAGGCTCCTCCACTAGAATGCGCTAGCCATCGGGCGCGCTCCTCCATTTCATTTATGGTTTCTTGCACATAACGTATGGTTTCAGCACAGCATCTTCCACCAATCCCAGTGAACATTTAATATCATAATTCAACAGCATTCTAGATTTTGTTTGGGGTATTTCCCCCTTATTTTCTAATATTTTTCCATTGGAAATCTTTAATTATATGCTAGTCTGTTAATGAGCTTCAATTAACAATTTTGCATTGAGATTCGTCATTTTTAAAATGATTAACAAGCGTTGTCCTGCAACCTATTGTAAATATGACATAACGCATCCAATTTTTTTAAAGAATAATATTAGAAACGCACAAAAAATATAGCAAAAAAAAATTCTGACATTGAACGTGCAATTTTGACACTAGGAGACAAAGAACTAACTGCATCATTTTCTATGCACACGTTTTTGCTTTGTTCCTGCTAACGGGACATTTGAAAAAATTTTTCTTACTTTCTTGTTTGTTCCAAATTTCAGAAATATTCAATTTAAAAATTACATACAGCAAAAGATTTGTAAAATTATATTTATTTACATTAGGACAATCGTTTGTTTGATTTTTATCGAAGTACATCAAATAAGTTGTGAGCCAATGTATTTTTTTTTCTATATCAATTTATGAATTCTATATGTGAGTGAAGTAGCTTTTGAAGGACATTGTTTAATTTACTATTTTTTTGCAAATTTTTCTGGCAGGAGCACTCTCTTGCTACGTTGACTTGTTTTCTTTTTGATTTTCAACTCGTTATTGCTATTTTATAATATTGTTGGTTTGTTGCCTATTTTAATTTAGGAATATTGTTATGTTAATATATTAGCATAAGATAGATTTTTAGAACATATTAGACAAGCTATAACTTCCCTATTTTGTTGTGTTTTCTGTATTGTATGTAATTTTTAATGGGGTTAATTGGTTTCTTCTCCTTTTTCTCAATGATATTTAACAATTATCATTTGATAAAAATATTATGATATATTTTTCGACTAAATTTTAATTGCAATATTATTTAAATTTAAAATCTCAAGCGGACCTTGAAGTTTTTGATTAGTTTAATGTTTTGAAACTTGCTTTATATTGAAAGAAAATTTATGATGATTGATGAATTAAAGTGCATTTAAAATTGAATTTAACAAAAGTATCAAATACCAATAAAATAAAAAATATGACGAAAAGATTTGGCCCATGGGGGGATCGAACCCGCGACCTTCGCGTTATTAGCACGACGCTCTAACCAACTGAGCTAATGGGCCTCTTGAAACTTGATGGATAGGAGGCAGTTTCGAAACCAATTGCTGAAAATATTATTCAAAAATAATAGGCTATCAGAAATTGCTACAAGTGAATTACATTGCTCATATAATCTCCTTATACAATTGCTTCAGAATGCATTTTCATACATAATTGTAGATGGAACACAAGAACAGAGATTTCGTAGCTTTTCTTTTGAATCGTAGAAATTTTTGTTGAAATATATGAATTGCCATTATTAGTTGGACAGAATTTTCTTGCATTTATTTAATATAAACTTGAGCTATGTTTGCAAAAGAGTAGCTGCCGCCCCCGGGTGGACTCGAACCACCAACCTTTCGGTTAACAGCCGAACGCGCTAACCGATTGCGCCACGGAGGCGATGAAGACGCAAGAGGTTAAACTAGGACGGAATCCGCGGGGTGTCAAGAATTTAATTCATGTGTAGCAAAATAAAATAACATTTTAATTGAACCTTGTTTGGTGAATGTTTAGCTTCAAATGTTCTTCAAATATTTCGGTCGATTAAAATTTAACAAATTTTTTTTTATGTATGTATATTTAATTCTAAAATATATGATAATCAGATTTGTTAAAGATTTTGATATCTTAATTTGCATTAATTAGTAATTTGTATTAATTAGTAACAATCATTTTCTTGTAGCAAAGTGTGAAGATATACGGTTTGCACCGGAAATAAGCGGGACATTCAAGAACAGTTGTACATAAAATTATCAAAAAAAAAACTTAGGGGGAATCAGAACCCCCAAAGAAATTTTTACAAAAAGCAATTATTAGGTAACACAATATCATGTTATTTATTTTATGTAAAAATTAATATTTTTTTTGTTTTTTTAGTTTTAAAAGTGCTTTATTGAGTCCCAAAACTGTTGTTTACATTAATCTCTAAAGCTAAGATATACATATTTGTTTTTTCTTATGAGTCTACTGGCCGATAGGCTCTCAAGACTACGTCTTTCTCATTTCTGTGGTTCAAACCAAATTTCATTTATTATTCGGAATACATTTCTTATTACTTACTACTTATCACCAAAGAAAACGGGACGATAAAAAACTTTGGCTCCTATAACTTATATGTAGGGTATTTATCGTTATAACTTATATTCTATTTGTCTTATTTTAGGTTTTTCTTTTATGTTTTGTTATATTTACAATTTTATTTACACAACTTATGCTAATATATTTTCCTAACTTAAGTGCTAACTTATTCCTAAATCCCTATACTACAGTTCGCGATCATAGCGAGAAAATTAACCAAGTTGAAAAAAATAAATTCTGCTAATTGCATTGTTTTTATTCTGTCTCCATTTCCACTTCATTCAACCACCAAAAGTCTTCACTCCTGTACTTGTCACAGAATATATCCATTGAGTACCGCCACATGGCATTGGGCTCTGTAGTATCCATGTACTCTGGGCACGTTATTCGCTTGTCGGTGTTACGTCTGTACCAGTGATACAGCACTGGCACTCCATTTGTGTCAAGTATAATTCCTTTAGAGTCGAGATATGGGAATATTTCAGGAGGAATGAACCCTGTTTGCATAGCTCTATCGAAATAGAGTGAGTTCGAGTAGTAAGGTTGGTTAATCCAAGCGTTCTCTGTGGGCCGAGTTGTGCAATTTAAAGTATGCCTTCGAATAAGATGTACCATGAATCTATCTATTCTGGTTACTTGAGCTATTTCATAAATATCTCTATTCGAGACACTACGCAGGTAGTCAGTTTCGGCTTTCCGATAGACGCCTGTACATGCTCTTAGCACTTTTCTCTCGGAAACCCGGAGTTTCTCAATGGTCGAGGGGCTTTGGTTGAACCAAATTGGACAACCGTACGTTAAGATGGGTCGGACTAAACTTTTGTAACAAATGGTTTTCACCTCAGGCAACAAGTTCCTATTGTAAAACAGTCGTTTGAGTGACATGAAGGCGTTTCGAGTTTTTTCAAGCTGCTTGCTTATATGTGGTGTGAAATGAAGGCGTTGATCTAAATGCACTCCAAGATATTTTACATCTGTCCTATGTGGTATTCTTTCGCCATCGGCTACAAGGTGAAAATCTTTCCAGTGACGCTTCACATTTCTGTGCGAAACAAAATAGTCTCGCACTTTTGAGCATTAATCTTCATTTTCCAAGCATGCGTGAATGATTTAATGTCATCAAACATGCTCTGAAGCTCTTTAGTGGCTTCTGATGCCTTTCTGTGTGTAGTGTAGATGATAAGGTCATCTGCAAATGCAACCAGAGCTCTTTTCGGCGACTCATTGAAGCCAAAGGTCTTGAGTAAGGGGCCCAATAATATTGCAAAGAGAGTAGGTGCTGTCACCGTACCTTGTTGCAGTCCGTCAGATATTTGAAACAGTCTGTCAGTGGAAACACCTCCTGATTCTAACTGAAATGATTTCTTATATAACATACTGATCAACAAACTAATTAAATGTTGTGGGAATTTATCTTGGATTAACTTAAAAATTAATCCATCGAGCCAAACAGTATCAAATGCCTTTTCCATGTCAATAAGACACGCGCCAACACATTTGCCATCGTTCATGTGCCAACAAATATCTGATGTTACTTTGGTTATTGCGTGAATTGTGGAATGACCTTTGCGGAACCCAAATTGGCTGTTACTGAAGAGTTGATTTTCACTGATATGCAAATGAAGTGCTTCATTGATAACAGTCTCAAATACTTTACTGATATTCGGAAGCAGGCTGATGGGACGGTAGTTTCGTGGGTTTGTAAGGTCCTTGCCCTTTTTGGGGATAGGAATGGTCTTTGCTATTTTCCAGTTTGATGGGAAATATCTATTGTGAAGAAGATTATTGAAAAGAATGCAGTATTCCGTGATCAGTACATCAGGTAAATGTTTCAATACAATATTAGGTATGCCGTCGATTCCGGTAGATTTTTTATTGTTCAATTTGCGAAAGATATCTACCAGGTTTTCATGTGTGATGAAATATCCAGCTATAAACTCGTCTGGTATAGCATTTGAAGGCAGAGTCTCATTGAAATGAAGTAAAGGCTCTTTGCTACAGCTTGCTTGAAAGTTGCTCACATTCTCTGTTACGATTTGGGAAAGTCGTTCTCTACCAAGTATTGCGTTTTGCTTGTGGATTGATTCTAGACTCATCCCAATGACGTTTAACTTATCAGATAGTGATATGACCCTGTACATTGTTTGTCTCGCAGACAGTACCTTCTTCAAGAAAAAGTCGATCTTCAGCTGTTATTTTCAAGTCAGCTATTCCATCCAATTTCTTTCTTCTGAAAATAGAGTTAATTTGTGCAAACATTCCGTCAGTGTCTTGTGGACGTATTCTTTGGAGCTTTTCTCTCCATTGGCAATTAACCTCTGCGTTGTAGCTAAGTTTAATTACAGGGTGCGGCAGCATAACTTCCTTTTTTCAAAATTCAACAAAACAAATTTTCAGCGGGATTTCAAAAAACCCCACAAAAAAAAGTCGCATGGGCTCAAATCGGGGGAGCGCGCTGGCCACTGCAAACATTCCGTCAGTGTCTTGTGGACGTATTCTTTGGAGCTTTTCTCTCCATTGGCAATTAACCTCTGCGTTGTAGCTAAGTTTAATTACAGGGTGCGGCAGCATAACTTCCTTTTTTCAAAATTCAACAAAACAAATTTTCAGCGGGATTTCAAAAAACCCCACAAAAAAAAGTCGCATGGGCTCAAATCGGGGGAGCGCGCTGGCCACTGCAAACATTCCGTCAGTGTCTTGTGGACGTATTCTTTGGAGCTTTTCTCTCCATTGGCAATTAACCTCTGCGTTGTAGCTAAGTTTAATTACAGGGTGCGGCAGCATAACTTCCTTTTTTCAAAATTCAACAAAACAAATTTTCAGCGGTACTTGTTTTTTATTTTTTTTTTATACTGTTGTTTGGCATGTAAAGTTTTATCTCACACGGTTTTAAATATCATATCTGAAAGGTGGCGTCCTCCATTATCTATACACTGAGCAAACCGAATTCTGGCGTTTCTCATCACTTTTTCGAGCATAGCGATGGGTATGTTGGCCGTTTCTTCCTGAATGTTGGCCTTCAGGTCTTCCAGGGTCCTTGGGCGATTGGTGTAAACGCGGGATTTCAAAAAACCCCACAAAAAAAAGTCGCATGGGCTCAAATCGGGGGAGCGCGCTGGCCACTGCAAATCACCCCTGAGGGAGATGAGTCGCTCTGGGAAGTGGTCCCTCAAAACGGCCATTGATGCCCTTGAAGTGTGAGCTGTTGCTCCGTCTTGTTGGAACCACATGTCCCCTAAGTCCATTTCATCAAGTCGTGGCAAAAAAAAATCCTGGAGCATGCTCACATAACGATTGGAATTGACTGTTACTGTCAACTGATTTTCTTCGAAAAACCATGGACCAACAATCCCAACTGATGAAATGGCACACCAAACAGTCACTTTTGGCGAATGCAGAGGCCTCTGATGGAGTTCTCGAGGATTGTTGGCAGCCCAATAGCGCATGTTTTGTTTGTTAACGTATCCATTCAAGTGAAAATGAGCTTCATCACTGTAAAACACAATCGCGTCTTCAGAGACGTTTTCGAGAAGCGCTTCACATGCATTTCTTCGAGAATCGAAGTCGCGTTCGGAGAGTTCCTGCGCAGTTGCTAACTTGTAGGGATGGAAATGAAGGTCATTGTGAAGAATTCGCCGTAAAGAACGATCAGATATCCCAAGGGCAGACGCATGCTTCCGCGCAGAACGCCGCGGAGATCGCAACATTGAAGCTCTTACTGCCTCGATGTTCTCACGTGATCTGACGGGCCATAGGACTTCATTTCTTCCTCGCGTCACATTTCCGGTATTCCGAAAGGATTTAACCCAGTAAAGAATTGATTTTCGGTCCGGGACACGGCCTAACGGAGCGACGTTGAAGTGACGTCTAAAGGCACGCTGGGTTGCAATCACCGACTTTCCGTTCGAAAAGTACGCTTCAACGGTAAATGCACGCTCCGCACTGTTCCAACGCATGATAGCGACTAACCAAGGGATGAGCAAAACTTTAAAATCACCTCTCTCGAATGAGACTACTAGCGCCGCGCTATAACAGTTAGCACTTTAAGGGCGGGCATTTCAAAAAAGGAAGTTATGCTGCCGCACCCTGTAGATATCGTACAATTGACATCATCTGTTTTGGAATTTGTAAATTATTATCGATTCTCTCCCTAAAGCCTCTATATATTGAATTGATGCGAGTTAGAATCCTGCTCTTTAAATGTTGCAGTCTTTCTATTCTAGCTGTGCGATATTTGTCCATGTTGTTCAGAGGTTTGATATTAGGAACAGTATTTCGGATCGTTTCGTTTATCAGTTTCTGCAGTATGTCCAAGTACTCGTTAATTTCGATATTAGTGAGATTTCGATTATTAGGAGCAATGTAACTAGATGTCTTCGAGGCCATCCTCTTGTGACTTTTGATGATATTTTTCTGGAGTTTGTCCCAGTTTGTCTTTTTGTAGTTTAAATGATATTGTGCGTCATTGAGGGTCAGTAAGAAATGGTCGTCCGTATCTGGTGATAAGTTCATTTGTATGGCTCTATGGTCACTGTCGTAGTCCAAGGTCTTAAGTTTGTTTTCTGTTAGTTGAGTAAGATTCAAACGCACATCTAATAAACACACATCCAGATAAGATCTTGCGCGGGGCAATGTTGCCTGGCTTGGGCCATATAATTCGCATTTAAATTCGATAGAGTTTTCTTCGAGCCACCTTTTGAGAAATACCCCTCTAGGGTTATTATAGGCATTCAACCATTCTCTATGCTTTGCATTTAAATCACCAGCAAGAATGAAATAATTATTCAAATTGTGGAGTTCAAGTATCTCGAATAATGAAGCAAACTCTGACTTGAATTTTTCAGTATTTCTTTTAGCTGCATACGCTGAGATAATGTACAAATATTTATCACCTTGCAATTTTAACCGTATGCACGTCACCTCAAGACATTCAAATCTACTAAATTCCGGTCTGATCACAGCCTGATGTTTGTATGTATTTCGAATGAGGATGCCTGTTCCTCCTCCATTAATAGGATTTTGTCTATCAGTTCTGATGAAGACGAAATCTTGAAATTGTACATTATGCCTGCTATTGAGCTTTGTTTCCGAAAGCAGCACTACATCAGGTTTGTTTCTAACTACAAAATTCAGTAGATTTGCACGTCTGTAGATGTGTGCAATTGAATTAACATTTAAGGCAATAATTGATAGATTATTTTTTCTAATACAACTATGTGGTTGGTCAACCATAAATGGGGTGAGTTGTTTCAAATATATGGTTGATTTTCCTGCTATGATCGCTCAAATTTTTTTCTATTTTATCTAATCTATTATACAAATTTTCAAATAATTTACTTAACTTGTTTTCCAGTGCTTCCATACCAATGTTTTTGTCGCAACTCTCCGGAATACTTCTGCTGGCTGCTGCATAGCTCACATATTGTCGAGATGTCGTGGTCATTGGCTGCATTTGGCTCTTCTTGGGCAATTGTGCATGCATTTGCTTCTGATTCGACATCGTCCTTCTAGTTGTTGCTAGCCCATCTGTTCGCATCGCTTCGTAAATTGGACAGCCTTTGAAAGACGCTGGATGTCCAAATTGTCGGCAGTTCACGCAGTAGATTTTGTTTTTGCCATCCTCCTTCTGAGCACTGCACTTGTCCGGCTCATGATGCTCGTTGCACTTGACACAACGGAATTCCATATTGCAATTTACCGCAGAATGTCCATAACGCTGGCACCGAAAACACTGCTGAATGTCTGTCTTCCTTAATTTTTCAAACCACACTACTTGGTGGTTTATGTAGCGAATGTTGCGAAGATTACTGGCTATACTGTCCCTCGATATCTGCACCATGTATATTGGCAACATCTTCTTGAGTGCCATTGAGCGTCGTGTTTCGAATCGTTTTACTTGAACAAACTTTATGTCGTTCTGTTGATGTTCAAGCTCCTCTTGGATCATCTTCACATCTTCTGTGTCACTTAGTCCTTTAAGCAGAAATGTCTGCAGTTTTTCTTCCCTTGGGGTATATGTATAAAATGGGGCCTCTGCCTGCTTCAAGGCTTCCTTCACTTTAATAAAGTCACTTGCTTTTGTCACTTTAATTTGCGTTTTCGTTTTGTTGACTTTTTTAATTGTAAAGTCATTCACTTCACTTAATATGTGGTGTTTCATATGGTCCATAAAATCTAGATTCTCTTATTCTAGAATAGAGTACAAAGGACAAATCATAAAAAAACCATTTATAAGAAAAACATAATACAAACAATTCTTCTTGTTCAGTTTTTACAATTGTAAAATCCGTATTGCATAATTTTTGTTTCCACTTTTAGCATTCGGGGTATTCAATCAATGATTCTGGAGTTAAAGTGCTATAATATTGTATTTGTGTAAGAAGTGTAAAACTTTTGATAATATAGTGTTTTCTGTTAGGGGCATGGCAATTTTTTATCTTTATATGAACGCACCCTTAAACTGTCTGTCAATGTCAAAACGTTAATTAAAGTCAAGAAAAAAGTTTATCATGATAAAGTTCACAAACCAGCATTCTGTAGATTGCGTATTAAGTTTACTATAGCCCAGAGTTGATTACATCGGAAATAATCACTGTCAAGCTGTGAAAGGTAAGCTTTCAGGGTATACTTATAGGTGATCAACTAGTAAAAACTACTTTTAATAAAAAAGTAGAAAAATCAATCCCATATTTGTAACTTTTTTTGTTAGTATGGTTATAACCATCATTCAAATCAATGTCCGAACTCTTACATTTAATTGGCCGGAAAAAATTCTAATACATTTTTTTAACAGGTTGTTTTTTGAACATAATTGCCTTAGATTAAGATATAACTGAAGTTTGAAAATATTTCCTCGCAGTAAGTGGATCCGGTTCAGCTCCCCAAGTCTCACCATTCGAATCATATGACGCCAAGAAGGAAAGATTTACTTCTTATTTAGAACGTTTTGACAATTACTGTAGTCTCAAAAATGTGGATTCCCCTATCACAATGTCTAAATTGTTGTGTGCATCAATTGGCTCTACGCATTATAACAACTTAGCTGCATTATTGGGTCCTGAGAAACCCATGAAAGATATCCCATTTGTTGAGCTAATCAAACTTTTTAAAAATATGTTGTCACCGCCTGTCTCAACTGTAGTCGCTCAGCATTATTTCCTAAATGTTACTCAGCAGCCAACACAATCAATCTCAGAATTCGTTGCATCCCTGAAGGAAAAATCGAAAGATTGTAATTTTTATGTTGAATGTAAATGCAAATCAGTGATTTCCATTGCTGATACCTTTTTATGTGCCCAATTTGCTAGAGGAGTAAAAGACAACTGGATTCGAGAACAGCTCTTACAACACTATGCGTTCAAAAATTTCGATGAGCTGCTCAACAAAGCCACAGCATTGGAAGCATCACGTTTTGAAAGCAACCAGTTTACCAAAATCCCAGATAATTTCACCAATCTCAGTAGTGACACAAACAATGTCTCAAGGGTCAACAGGTCACATAGGAAATCACAACCCAACCAAAGTCGAAATACAAGTCCTAGTTCACACCAACGCTCACAGTCCCAACACAGGACACGAGTTGACTATCGTTCTTTGGGCGTTGATGGACTATGTCTCAAATGTGGTAGGGCAAACCACAAGGCAAATCAATACAAAATCGACCGCAACGCGCTTAAATGAACTTCCTGCAAGAAAATTGGTCATGTGTCCAAGGTCTGTATCACCACCATTCTTCGAAATTCAAAGACACATGCCATCGCAACACAGCCTTCTCAGAATGATCAAAACTCTGACTCAGAATATGGTATTGGTTACATTCACTGCACTGAAGACTTATACGAGCTCAGCCCAGGTTCTGATAAATTTATCGTCAAAGTGTTTCTCAATGGCAAGCCACGGGCATTGGAAGTCGATTCAGGAGCCAAATTCTCACTTCTATCAGAGACAGCATTCAAACGTCTTGGTCTCAATGCTACACTACAACCAACACAGGTATCATTCCGCTCTTACTCAGCTCATATAATAAAGCCCTTAGGGAAAGTCTCACTGTCGGTAAAATATAAAAATAGAGAAATTGATGCGGACCTATTCATTGTTCCTGCAGGATTTGATGCACTTCTGGGTCGAATATGGATTCGCACTCTCGGAATTGATCTCAAAGAAATCGATAAAGAATGGCTCACTTCGGATCATGTAGTTACAATTGTAGTGAAATTAGGATTGTTCAAAAATGTCCGTAAAGGACTGCAGCGATGGTCTGCTGCCTCGGCAGAAGAAGGTGTCGGTATCTGCCGAGAATGCCCTCGTCTGGAGACGCGTGAATGCGCTGGCAGGCTAGCATTGCGGTGTCGTGGGGCGGGTTCATTTCCCCAGTACGAGGACCCACTACAAAAATATTTCGCATTCACGAATTGGACTGCTGGAAATCGAAGTCGCAAAAAGTGTAGATAACTACACAGAGGGAATTAGAGCTTGTCATGAGAATAAGGGGAACCTGAAAAGAAAGGCGAACTTGGGGTGACCTCGTCATTACCCGACGAAGTTCATGGCCCACAAATGAAAGAGGGGCAAACGGGTTATGGTGGAGCCCCTTCGTACCCACCCAACCGGAATAAATCCATGTATATCTTGTTGAAGTGGCCAGGTATTCCTCTTCTGAGTGGAAAACGCATACAACTTGAATTGCATGAACTTTCCCATCAGAAGGGGAGTACCCCGGTGACCAATTTATGCCATAGAATTATACAATTTGATTGCATAACTCTATGCCATAAAGAGGCACTCTGCTTGGGCCACTCAACCCACGAAGTTACCTGAAACAGAAGAAGGATTAATAAGTACCCGGTGGCTGCCTTATGTTTTGAGGTGTAAGCCTGCCACCGTACCGGGTCCTATACCCGGTTAGAATTTGAAGAAAGGAAAGACCAAAAGATTTCAATTACGCATCATTATTATTCAAAAAAAAAAACAAAAGAAATTTTTACATACATAATTTGCCGATATTTACGTTAAAATTTATTGTTTATTTTCATGTACGATTAAATAACCGCGGCTTTCTCTCATGTATGATTTAGGTATTCAAAATAAACAAAAAAAACAACCTCTAAATTTTCTGACAAATTCAACATGCAAAAAAAAAAAGATATATATACCAATATACCAAAAGGGTAACAAAGGACACTTACCCGCAGGGTTCTCCGAGCGCTCGATGACACATGCGGGGGGGGGGGGGTCCACTGAAATTTTCATTATTATTTTTAATCGTTATTTACAAATATTACATCGACACATTAAACACTATAAAAAAATTTTTTGAGAGAGAGCGTCGAATTAGATCATTAATTTATTTTTATATCCTTCTCCGAAAGTGTTTCAATTGTATAAACAACAAAAAAAATTTATGCGATTTTCCGATTCCAAAATATAAGCGCCAAAATTATCTTCTCTTTCAATTCAACACTATCATCAGTCGTTACAGCATTCTAACCTCCTTTCTCTCGGAGATGCACGTGGCTCTATTTTTGCACCCACACGGAACATAAACACTTCGAAATTCGAGTGTGGGAAAGACGGAAACTCTTTCGGGCGCCGATCAAAATGCACAAACGCGTGTGAAATAGGAAACGTGCTGCACCATGCACGCATAAATGGAAAAAAATTGTTACCAAAACTTCGTTTAAATAGTTTAGGTTCACGGGAAAATTAATTAGCCGAAATGCTAGGAAAGTCACAAATTTTCAATCCGTTAAAATTTAGGGCCGTGTAAATTATTGCACTGTGTCGCTGGTTAATGTTTGAACAATTCGAAATTGCAATTTCCCACGCGTAAAATCCACTTCAAAACGCCGTAACTCAACTCTCAATCCCTTATCCCGCAAACATTGAACAGGCGAGGAAGGGAAACGTTTAATTTTGGGTCAAGATAGAGATCGACCGCAGTGGCACACTGTTATCTTAAACGGTCACAAGGAATCTTGATGTCAACGGTCAACACTTGTTTTATTCCGAAACATTCCAAAATTGAACGCAAATCAGACCGCAATAAAATTTCATATCAATTAAAGCACTTCCTGATAATTTGTCTGATAAATCATTTTCCTAACTTAAATTTTACTTCAATATATCATTCACAATTTTACTATTCCATTTCGATTACAATTTATTTTGTACACTTCCATTTCAAGATTCGATGGCAAATTTAATACGGTGGCATCGTGTGATCCTAACGATTTTAATACAGTTGTTGTGGTTGTTTGTGGATCACCTGATTGACTTCTTGTCACAGAATTTTGTAAATCTGCCGCTGATATCATAGGCGATGAGATTTGTATTTGCATGATTTGTTGCTGAGGTTGTTGTTGTTGCTGCTGCATATCTTGTTGCACCGGAATGAGTTGCGTTTGGTTTTGTGTATCATCTGTTATTGGTTCGTTTTTAATTTGAGGCGACATACTGTTGCTTTTTTTTTTAACTTTGATAGTGTTCGCTACGGTTTGCCCATTTTTCTCATGCATAATCTTGTGCTGAATATAATACATTTCCACGACGAAACTCTTGTTACAAATTTCGCATACAAATTGGCCGCTATTATTTCCTTGTTCCGTGTGAGTTCTTTTGTGTTTGTTAAGATTATCCTTTCGTGAGAAGAACTTCTGACAAAGATCGCAACTAAACATCTTTTTACCCGTATGCGAGACTATGTGTCGCATTAGATGTTCTTTTCTACTAAATGCCTTGTTACAATCTCCCTCATTGCATTTAAATGCCAGATGTTCCTTTTTCTTAAAAGATTTCCCACACGTGGAACACTCATTCGCTGGAGGTTGATTCGCCATTGTACCGTCTTGTTGTTGAGGTTGCTTCGCCACAACCGTTACCGTAGCGTTACCCACTTTCGCCTTCTGTTGCACTTGCACTTTTTGTATGTGTTGCTGATTTTGCTGTACTTGTACTTGCTGCTGGGTGGTTTGGGTTTGTTGAATGCCAGGTTCGGTTTTTATCTTAACATTCTGATTATTGATTCTATGAACCGTTATTGCACTTAAAGGTTTATGGGTGAGGGTGGTTCCTTGCGTCGACGTCGCTACCGAATTGGGAATGGTGGTGATTTGCAGCTTCGGCAGGTTTTGCATTATCTGGACAGTTTGTTGTTGGGACTGAACTTGTTGGATTGTTATGCTCGCTGGTTGCTGATGGTGGTTTTGGAGGGTTGTGTATATGAACTCTTCATTGGTAGATGTCGATGCATCCATACTAATTAACATATGTGTTATTGTTTGTTCTTGCTGCTGTTGATAAGTCAGCGTCTGTTGTTGAGGTTGTTGCGGAGTAAGCGATATGGAGGCAGGTAAGCCAGTTGGGGTCAACTGCACAATTTGCTGACCATCGACGGTGGTTATTTGTGGCTTCATTTGTAAATGATACGTTGTGGGCAGACCCAGATTTTTTGTATCAATCTGAGCAACAATTTGTTGGTCGGAATTGCAATCCTTAATAGTGATTGGTAAATAGCATTTGTTCGAAGGTAAGAATTTCACATCTTGCAAGGAAAGCGTTTTCGGCGCATTTTGCTAGGTCGTCGTTTGCATTGGAATTATTTGAGTTTTTTGTTGAGCCGGCGATGAAGTTAACCCAATATTGTATTTGGGTTTCTTAATTTGTATTGACGTGTCTTGAGTTGTTGCGAGTCGAATTGTTTGCGGTTGTTGAATTTGTACAGTTTGTGGTGCAGGTGGATCTTTTTTCTTTGAAATCGGTGTTACTTTGATATTAGGCTTCATTTTCAGGAATTCGGCAAGGGAATTATGCTTCGCCTGCTTTTATTCTGGGATAGATTAACAACTGGATTGCTAGAAAAATCATTTTGCGGAACTACCTCCGTTATATTATTTACTTGTATAATTTCTGCATCCTCCTCGATTACTACACAATCAACGCTGTCACTCCTCTTGAAGACATACTCAGACAATACGCAACTATTTTTGCAGAACGCATAGGCTGTGTGCCAAACCTAGAAATAAAACTTCAGCTCAGGTAAGGAGTAAAACCCATCTTTACTAGGGAACGCGATGTCCCTTTTGCACTGCGCCAGCGAGTTGAGGAAGAACTTGCAACTCTTGAGTCACAAGGTATTATTACTCTACTATCCTCAAGCGACTGGGGATCACCACTCGTCGTAATACCTAAACCTGATGGAGGGGTTCGTTTATGTGTTAATTACAAATGTGGAGTCAACGCAAAATTAGTCTCAGCTAATCATCCAATTCGTCGCATTCATGAAGTCTTGCACAGCCTCAGAAATTCAAAGCACTTCTGCAAACTCGACCTGTACAAGGCGTATTTACACTTCAAAGTGGATGTGGAAGGACAGAAAATCCAAACAATCACGACACACAAGGGCACATTTCAAATGAATCGTCTCAGTTTTGGTATCAAAACAGCACCATCTGAATTCAATACAATACTCTCACAAATTCTCAATGGCCTAGAAGCATATTTTGATGATATTATCTGCCATGGCTCATCAATGGAAGAATGTACAAGAAACCTGATTGCTTGTTTAGAACGACTTAAGGAAAACGATCTCAATCTAAATAAAAATAAGTGTTCCTTCTTCAAAGAAAGTATCAGCGATCTTGTGTAATGAATTTCTACTTTCAGCTCGAACGCGGAACCGACCTCTCATCGGTTCTAGACGTTAAGTCTGAGTAGTGCCAACGGATGGTACCAACAGGTCAACCAATCCGTGCACCGTAATCCATTCACGCGGTGACTGCTTGTCGGCCAGCTAGTTCGGAGAGGATTTCGGTCGCGGGTCTCCGAATGGATTACGCTCAATCACAATTTTTCTCAATTATTTTCATTCTTCATTAATATTTTCATGAATTTTTCAGTGAATTGAATTTTGTAATTTTAACATATCAAAGAAATTATGGAATTATTTATGTATTTCAACAGTCGGCTCGAGATTATGTTTCTTTCTAAACCACGCCACTTACTTTCAGTATTTTGTTTATTGTTGGACTTTTCTTGCTTGTTTGTAACAAAATGATACTAGAAAATACAAACTATTATTTTATTACTTTCTTTTTTTATTTGTGTGTGGCTGGTCGTATTGTAAGTACACTATTGTATTTATTGTTGTTCTTCGGCTTATTGCTTCAATAAAAATCAGAAAAGCATTTCGTAAATATATTGCAAACATTTCGGCTCTATGGAAACTAAAGCTGTTTGTATACTATAGTATGTATAGGTTGAGTGAAGGGTAGTAACAAGTCACAAAATTCACAAACTATTAGCACCATTTTGTACGATTGTAGTTCTTATGATATTTAGTTCTATTACTATTCTTTCATTGTCTTCTTACTGTTAATTCTAATGCTAATTGTTGGGTTGTTTTTTTTGAAAACAATTCAATGTTCAGTAAGCGTTCCAATCGTAATCAATCGAACCATCAGGTCTTTTAGGATTTTTAGGTTTTAATAGTTTTAACTTAGATTCTATGTCTTTAGTTTGTTTGAAAAAAAATATTGCATTTATCTCATATGTTTCAATTAACAAAAATATTAAGTTTATACCGTATTCTCTTTTGTTAAAATTTTCACAATATTATCGCAACTCTACCGTTTATTTCGTTTGTATGAGGTTTTGCGCTCAGAATCCTTTTTAGTTAGTTTTTTGTTTTTCGTTTGTTTTAAAACATGTTTTTGTAAATATATATTATTAGTACTATTGTTTTTTGTTTCATGGGTTGAATGTTTAGTGTATGTTTAACATATTTGTTCACCTTGGCTTTTATTTTTTTCAGTTATATACTTTGTTTGATTGTGTGTGTTAGGGGAACAGGCAAATGGCTTTGTAGTGTAAATGATCAGTTAATCTTGATAAATTGTTTATAAATCGGTCTGTTGTCAATATATAAAATATCCCTTTTCTATTTTATTATTAATTAATTAATTAATTATTGTTATCTATTGCATATCTTGTCTATGGCTTGCTAAGTTAGTTTGTTAGACGCAGTAAACAGAAAATTGTTTCTTTTTTATAATCAAAATGGCCAAGCGTTGTTACGCAAATATATTTTTTCTTCATACTGTTGTGTTAAACTGGATATTTGGGGTTTACTTTAATTGCTCCATCAATTTTCCTCATTCGCCTGATAAAATCTCCGTAGTTTTGGTAAACCTACACCTTCTTGAAAATATGTGGAATAGAGCCAAGCTGAGTTTCGTCAGGATGCTAAGACAACTTTCAACCCGACCAGCGTCGTGGCAGGTAGACAACGCTCTAAGGCTAGTCTAACAGCAAAATGCTTACATTCCTTTGGTTAAGTGGTAGGTCAACAAACCATCTAGTACTCATAGTTGTCAGAAGCGAACCCTCCAAATAAATAAATAAACGGGGCATATCCTCTATTCAGTATTCAGTAACATGAAGAAGGACCTTGAAAATGGAGTGTGATATGCTGTTGTATTTCATAAAAAAAATATCTATGAAAGTGGAAGGAGCGTTAATGGTGCTGACCTGATTGATATCACTGTTCTCTGACTATTCCTTATAAGACCATTATGATTCTGTCAAGTCGTTGGTGAGTTCATTCTACTAACAGAGATCTACTTTTGACTTGCACTAAGTCTTCCATTTGTTTTGTCTTCTTTTCAACTTGATACTTCTTTTGTGATCTATTAATCAACGACTGTTCGCGGTTTTACATCTTTTCTATATAACCAGCTGATGAATGTAGTCTAAAATGGTGCTACTGCCGATATTTCATCATATCACTTGCTTTTCGTTAATAGGTACCTAACACCAAAGAATATTGAACACATAGTCGACTATTATGATTTTGAGTTGTACGTGCCTAGCTCTGTGCACACTATATTAGTATAAATGCTTATAACTACTTCTATACGATTACTACCAAATCGTAAATTTGAGGGCGTCCAAAGAAGCTTCATCGGTAAAGTTGGGAGGTATCGTTTTGTACCTTACATTACCGAACATACTTAACATCCAAAGCGTTTCAGTTTACATACTATATGTATATATGTTTCTAATGTGTGAATGTCACTTAAAACTATTACTATATATTACAGCAATGATATCAATTTCGTTAGTGGACATCCGTCACATTGGCTCCTGTTCAAAGTATTCGTGTTTGAGACACATCAAGGCAGAAGGGCGAGATCGAGGCTCAAATGCTAACATTTTGCTCAATAAGTCGTTAGAATATTCGCATAATTGTCGACATAAATCGAATGGTTGCTTTGGCATCCGGTGAGGAAAGTTTTCGCGAGCTAGATATTCATCAATTTTACCGAAGACTGCACTCTGTACTGCGGATTGCAAGCGATATGCCAATTGATCAATCTGAACAAGGTAGCAAGCGTTACTTCGAATTTCCGCATTAAGAAGCGTCAAATCATTTTGGTGTTGAATTATTCTCCTACTGGATTCATTAAGAGAAATTGTTCTTTTTTTTTTTTTCTAAGTTTTCTTAACTAAACTAACCTCTTTCCTAATTTGCCTGTTGCTCCTTTCCGACCTTGACAGAGCTTCATGCTCCAGCCTGAGGCAATGCTCCGGTGAATGTCACTGCCTCACGAATAACGTTTTCCCAAAAACACTTTAAGCACACCACGCGTTTCTTCACAGATTAAACAGGGAATACGCTTCACTCCACCACGTCGCGCCAAACGACGTATAGCTGGTTTTGTAATACCTTCGATATTCTCACGAAGAACTTTTCGATGACGTTTCGCGCCTCCATGTGCTGTCAAGATTTCCGGTTGTCACCTCGGACAAAACATATGTGCGTGGAATGGCACTTCATATGGCGGAAATGTGCTTCTTCAGATGTCGCCAGTGGCATAGTTTTCTCGATGGCCACGGTGGAGGGGCATTTCCAGATGGCTATGTCTCGAAATGTGCCGGGGTTGGATTAATTCTATATTCCGAATAGTTATATCCACGGATCTAAATATTTGGACAGAAAAAAAAATATTTTCTGCACAACGATATCCGCACAACAGATGAAGTCCGCTGGCACTTCGAGGACATATCCATCTGGCAGGTTACAAGGGTTCGGGATCGGAATCACTTCGATACCTGGGCGTAGTCGTCACATTACACATTCCCCCCCCCAAAATCGAAGTAATTACGATCCCGTCTCCTTTGTAAAAGGTCTTGGTTAGGGACGTGGCGGGTCGAAGATCCGTTTCGAAGGATAGGCTACAACCCTGTTCGTGAAGACTCGACAGTGACTATATAGTAGGAAGTCAGGTGTTATTCGGAGGCCTTCGTCTAGGCAGAGATTTGGGATAAGCCAAGGTTTCTCGTGGGAATTAGTTGCACTTCATCGTCTAAGGTCTTTTGCGTGGTAAATTCCCAGGGTCTTACCAGTCATGTCCGCGATGAGGTACCGGGTGGGGCTTATGACTTGTATGACTCGACACTTCACGAATTTCTTGTCTAGTTTGGCATTGTAATGGCGGGTGGCATCGCTCTGTCGGAAGTTTCGACGATATATTTCGTCGCCGGCCTTAAAGCCAGAAGGATGAGATCGCAAGTTGTACCGCTCCTCTCCCATCCGTCTACTGTCTTCAATCTTCTCCCGCAGTTGATCTCGCAGAAGTTGGAGCTTTTCGTGCGGTTCTAGAACCACGATTGGGTCCTCTAGCGATTTCAGCTGCCGCAATAGCCGGTAAGCGCTCCCATGACCGATCATGTACTGGCCGAACACTGCAAAATACGGCGAAATGCCGGTCGTGGCGTGGTACGACGAGCGCAGCGCACTAGTGATGGCGGACAATTTGCGATCCCAGTCCCTCTGATTCGGGTGGACATAGGCGCGAATGGCCGCTATGAGCGTACGATTCAGTCGTTCGGATGCGTTGGCTTGTGGTGAATAGACGGCAGTTCGTTGGTGGATGATGCCGTATTTGGACATTAGGTCTCGGAACTTGCTGGAGGTGAACTGGACCCCATTGTCGGAGACAAGTTTCTCCGGAACTCCAAACATGTGAAAGACTCGGTTCTCCAAAAAGCTGATTATAGGTCCAGTGTGCATGTTACGTAGTGGTTCTATGATAGGGAATTTGGAGAGCTGGTCCAGGACCACGACAGCTCCCGTGTGACCAGAAGCAGATCGAGGGTAAGGACCGATAAGATCAATGTACAAGCGCTGGAACACGCGTTCGGGGACCTCAACCTTACCCATGGGTGGTCGAAGAATGGTGTTGGGCGCTTTAGTGCACTTGCATAGCTCACAGGAGGCTACGTACGCTTTTATCTGTTGTGCCATCTTAGGCCAAAAGAAACAGGTTTTCAACCGCCTAAGTGTACGACCGTATCCGCCGTGCGCACTTGATGGGTGGTCATGAGCCCGCCTGATAAGATCAGTGGTTAATTCTTCGGGCACCCACAACTTCCACTGTTCTTCTTCTTGTATGGGGTCTCCGGATGCGTGTCCCATCCGTTTGTAAATGAATCCATCCGTCAACCGCAGTTCAGGAAGCTGGGACAGTTGATTCTGGATAGTGTGAATCAGTTGGGTGTAGCTGGCTGACTTGAAGGCAGGATGGTCCAAATCGATCAATTGGGGGCTGTCGTCCTCTTGGACCAACTCGGCTCCTTCAGGGGCGAACATTCTGGATAGGGTGTCGGGGACTACATGCTGGCTTCCTTTTCGGTGGCGAATTGTGAAGTCAAATGCCTGGAGTTTCAGTGCCCACCTGGCCAATCTGCCGTTGAGATCAGTCTGGCTCATTAGCCATTTCAGAGAAGCGTGATCCGTAACGATTTCAAAGGTGTGTCCCTCCACATAGGCTCGGAAGCGTTTCACTGCCAACACCGCGGCTAAACATTCTTGCTCGGAGACCGTGTAATTTCGCTGGGCTGGGTTCAGCTTGTGAGACATGAAGGCTATAGGTCTCTCCTCGCCGTCTTGTGCAACCTGGACTAAGACTGCTCCCACCCCATGTTGACTCGCGTCACAATGGATTGAGAACGGTTTGTCAAAGTCCGGGCTGTGCAGTACGGGGGCCGTAGTCAGACTCTTCTTTAGCTCTTCAAAGGCTCGCAAGCTGGGCTCTTCCCAGACGAATTTACGTCCCTTACGCAGCATGTCGGTCAAAGGAGTGGTAATGGTGGCATAGTCACGTACAAAACGCTGGTACCATCCGCATAAGCCTAAGAATCGGCGTAACTGTTTGGTGGTCTTGGGTAATGGAAAAACGTCAATCGCTTGAGTCTTTTCCGGATCGGTCTTGATATGCCCATGCCCAATGATGTGACCTAAATACTTCACCTCCGTCATCACGAACTGGCTCTTCCTTATGTTGATGGTTAATCTTGCCCTCCGGATGTGTAGAGCCACCTCCTGAAGCAGGTCGATGTGTTCGTCAAAGGTCTCGGTTATAAGCAGCAGATCGTCCAAGTAAACGAAAACTTGGTGCCGCAAATGAGGTGGTATCACCTTATCCATAAGGCGCGTCATTGTTTGGGGGGCATTACACAATCCGAATGGCATGGTCACGAATTGATATAAGGGCCGGCCTGGGACTGTGAAGGCTGTTTTCTCCTTTGAACCGGGGTCTAAAGGAATTTGCCAGAAGGCGTCCTTGAGGTCTAAGCTCGTGATGAAATGGGCTTTAGGCAATCGACTCAAAATGCCTTCGATCAACGGTAGAGGATATGCGTCCTTGACTGTGACGGCGTTCAAGCGTCTGGCATCTAAGCATAACCGGACCTTGTTCGGCTTGACAACTAAGGTGACTGGGGAAGCCCACGCGCTCTGTGATTCTTCGATTACGCCTAATGATAGCATTCGATCCACTTCGGCATATAACGATTTTTCCTTCGCCGGAGATATGGCGAAATGTCTCTGTTTTATGGGTTTAGCGTCCCCCACATCTATAGTGTGGAACACCAGGGCAGTCCGCCCGAGACCTTCTTTCTCGTGCGATGGAAAAGCCGATATAGCCGAGTCGAGACGCAGTTGCTGAGTTACATCCAGTGTATGCCGTAGTAAGTTAGTGGGTTGAGATTGGTCAGGAACGGTGGTGACGGACTCCAGGGTCGAACTGGAAAATAGTGCCGGGGCCAAGTTAAATTTTCGAACGAAATCCACTCCTAAATAAAGATTCTGGGTTAACTGAGGTATGATGAAAAATTCCATAGGTTTAGTTACCCCTTTAAAGGTGACATCCGTCATAATTTTTCCCACTACAGAGTGACGAGTTCCGTCCGCCGTGCTTAACCAAGAGGTGAAATGACGGATTTGGTCCGCGTGCTTGGCCAGTACCTCCCCTGCAAACTCGGCAGAGATGCAATTCACACTGGCTCCCGTATCGACTAAGCCTGATACTCGTTTTTGCAGGAGGTGTACTGACGCATATGGCCGAACATCATCCCTCAATAATTCGTCTAAGTATATGTCCTTCAACCTTTTTCTCGACTGCCTGACTTTTCTCCAGAAGCTCCGCATCCGACGCGTGGCTCGCTTGCTTCGCGGTGGGACATTTGTGACCAACTCCTCATGGAAGATGCGCTGTCGAGTAGCCAAGTAATTCCGCAGCCTGACATGAAAAGGTTTTACATGCCAAGGAACTTTCGCCTCGCTATCATTCCCTTGCGCGTTGGCATCGGCGAAGGACGGCGTCGGTTGTGGAACTTCGGGAGAACTGTGTTTAGCGGTGCGAGTCAGCAGAGTTGGAGTCATGATGGGAGCTGGGTCATAGCTGGTGATGGGGTCTGGATTGGTTCGTCCGGGGTCTAGGAGTGCCGACGGGTGGTCGCGGCACTCGGTGGCAAGTTTTTTCGCCCTTTGCAATTTGCACAGTCAGGTGCGTATGTGTCGGCCTTCCCGCATCGGTAGCAGAAAAGCGTTGGCTCCGCTGGACATGCGTAGAACCGATGTCCCGGTTGTCGGCAGTTCCAACATACCGTCGGGCTTGTAATTGCTTCAAGGGAGGGTCGATCAATCAATGCTGGGTCCTCAAGCTCCGGTGGTGCTCCGCTCCTCGGTACTGGTACTGGATCAGCAAGCAGGTGGTCTGCTGCCATCAACTCCGCGGTGTGATGATTTCGGGGATTTGGTCCCGTTATGCGAGGTTGTGGGCGGAAGGTACCTCGTCGCTCATCCAAGTGTTCTTGTCTACGCGCATGGAGGCGCAATCCCTGTATGGTGTTGATGGGAAAATGTAGCAGGCTGTTCTGGAGATCCCAGCGCATGTTCTCCCTGATAATTTCTACTAATTCGTCCTCGGGCATGGTATTTCGCAGGCGAGTGCTCAATCTCACTATTCTGGTGTAGTACTGGTCGAACGGTTCGTGAGCGCCTTGTTTCCGTTTCTTTATTTGCTCTCTTAGCTCTCTCTCAGTGAAGCCATCCTCAAATCGATTGCGGAAGGCTGCACTGAAAGAGTGCCAAGTGGGACGTGGCGTTGACTCTTTAAAGCTCCAGTACCAGTCGGCAGCGTCGCCGCTGAACAAAAGATGGGCATGCCGGAGGAAGGCCGAGGAATCACCTCCCAGGGTGCTGGATACCAACGCCTGAATCCGGAAAAGGAACCGGTCCGCCGATATCATATCGTTGAACCCGGTAAAGTTCAGGCGCCAACTCTCCATGATACGAGGCGTCGGGTCTCGGAAAAGTGTCAATGCGTTCCCGGGGGGAATCACATCCTCTACTGACCTGTTGTACTGAACTGCCTCGGGGGCTGGAGGTACCAACGGAGGTCCGGTACTGTGTCGCGGTCTGTATTCGGGAGCTCTGGGATCCATTCCCGAGTTCCTTGGAGGTGGGACCCATTGCTCGGATTGTCGGGAGTGGGGCATCGCCACACTGGGATTTGGCTCCCAGCCAAGCGGAGTTCTCACGCGGCTGGGTGGTTGGCTCAACGGGAGATTCTGGATCTTTCCCTCCAGGTTGCCAATCCTCTCCGACATATCCCTCATCAACGCCACGAGGGTGTCAATGGAGTGGGCGGAAGGCATGGTTGTCACCTCGGACACGACACTTGCAGCCGGAACTTCACCGCCTACTGCTCCTTGCAGGTCTAAGAGTGGGTGTGACGGTTCGGCTTCTGGAGCTCCTTTCGCCACTGCTCCACGCGTTGGTAGGGGCGTTCCGAGGGGGACGTCTAGGGCGGTCCGCTCTATGGGTCGCCGGCATAAGGGACACAGTTCTGACGTGAGGAGGAGCTGTTGTACACAGGCACGATGGAATAAATGTCCACAATCCAATCGCACGCTGTGTACGCCCTCCACTACGTCTTCGAAACAGATCCCGCAGTTAGCTGGTTGGACCGTTTTGGATCTGGTCCAACGCTTGTCTGGGGTCCGCTTCGTTGCCATTTTGTGTGTGTTACTTGTGGTGCTAAAATAAAATAAAAAAATATATAGAATGTACTTAGTCCTAATATAAACTTGTCGCTAAATTAGTGGCCGTTAGTGGCGAGCTAGATATAATACGAGAAAAAAAAATTTTGGTTGATACACTTTCCTTTTCAGTGGTCGACTCCTCCAACGGGAAAAGAGAGTGCGTGGTAATCTGCCGAAGAAAGGGTGCTTCGGTCGATTTACGAAAATTACCCCATAACCCACATACATTACAAAAACCGTTTCTAATCTACGTTAAATGACTCGACGAGACAAGTGGTAGAGCTACCGTAACGACTTTGTACGCGGTCAAAGTTCCCGACGCGTAGAAGCATTCCGGGCTTCGCGACTCCAGCATACGCCACCGAACGTTGAACCGATACCACTCGTCTAACACGCATAAGAAATAGTTAGAATCCTTCCGCGACATAAAGGCAAGGTAGCCTTCTATTTTCTTGAGAGTCCATGCTGATAGGTAAACCCATCAGACTGGCAGTTCCATCAAGAAAATAGAAGGTCCTTACAGGGGTTACCCTGGGACAACACATCGGAAGGATTCTGTCGCGAAAGCAAAATCAAACAAAGGAGAGCGGAAGCTACAACTCACGTGAAGCGACCTCTAATGTGTATCACACAATTCCACTGCTCCTGATAGTGGGACTCGAGTACCAAAGTACCTTACATCCTCCGTAAAGGACCAACTCGTCAGAAGACGCGAAGTTCTTTCCCCCTTAGGATGTTTTTGGCCCCACGTTGGGCGCCATTTGTAATGAATTTCTACTTTCAGCTCGAACGCGGAACCGACCTCTCATCGGTTCTAGACGTTAAGTCTGAGTAGTGCCAACGGATGGTACCAACAGGTCAACCAATCCGTGCACCGTAATCCATTCACGCGGTGACTGCTTGTCGGCCAGCTAGTTCGGAGAGGATTTCGGTCGCGGGTCTCCGAATGGATTACGCTCAATCACAATTTTTCTCAATTATTTTCATTCTTCATTAATATTTTCATGAATTTTTCAGTGAATTGAATTTTGTAATTTTAACATATCAAAGAAATTATGGAATTATTTATGTATTTCAACAGTCGGCTCGAGATTATGTTTCTTTCTAAACCACGCCACTTACTTTCAGTATTTTGTTTATTGTTGGACTTTTCTTGCTTGTTTGTAACAAAATGATACTAGAAAATACAAACTATTATTTTATTACTTTCTTTTTTTATTTGTGTGTGGCTGGTCGTATTGTAAGTACACTATTGTATTTATTGTTGTTCTTCGGCTTATTGCTTCAATAAAAATCAGAAAAGCATTTCGTAAATATATTGCAAACATTTCGGCTCTATGGAAACTAAAGCTGTTTGTATACTATAGTATGTATAGGTTGAGTGAAGGGTAGTAACAAGTCACAAAATTCACAAACTATTAGCACCATTTTGTACGATTGTAGTTCTTATGATATTTAGTTCTATTACTATTCTTTCATTGTCTTCTTACTGTTAATTCTAATGCTAATTGTTGGGTTGTTTTTTTTGAAAACAATTCAATGTTCAGTAAGCGTTCCAATCGTAATCAATCGAACCATCAGGTCTTTTAGGATTTTTAGGTTTTAATAGTTTTAACTTAGATTCTATGTCTTTAGTTTGTTTGAAAAAAAATATTGCATTTATCTCATATGTTTCAATTAACAAAAATATTAAGTTTATACCGTATTCTCTTTTGTTAAAATTTTCACAATATTATCGCAACTCTACCGTTTATTTCGTTTGTATGAGGTTTTGCGCTCAGAATCCTTTTTAGTTAGTTTTTTGTTTTTCGTTTGTTTTAAAACATGTTTTTGTAAATATATATTATTAGTACTATTGTTTTTTTGTTTCATGGGTTGAATGTTTAGTGTATGTTTAACATATTTGTTCACCTTGGCTTTTATTTTTTTCAGTTATATACTTTGTTTGATTGTGTGTGTTAGGGGAACAGGCAAATGGCTTTGTAGTGTAAATGATCAGTTAATCTTGATAAATTGTTTATAAATCGGTCTGTTGTCAATATATAAAATATCCCTTTTCTATTTTATTATTAATTAATTAATTAATTATTGTTATCTATTGCATATCTTGTCTATGGCTTGCTAAGTTAGTTTGTTAGACGCAGTAAACAGAAAATTGTTTCTTTTTTATAATCAAAATGGCCAAGCGTTGTTACGCAAATATATTTTTTCTTCATACTGTTGTGTTAAACTGGATATTTGGGGTTTACTTTAATTGCTCCATCAATTTTCCTCATTCGCCTGATAAAATCTCCGTAGTTTTGGTAAACCTACACCTTCTTGAAAATATGTGGAATAGAGCCAAGCTGAGTTTCGTCAGGATGCTAAGACAACTTTCAACCCGACCAGCGTCGTGGCAGGTAGACAACGCTCTAAGGCTAGTCTAACAGCAAAATGCTTACATTCCTTTGGTTAAGTGGTAGGTCAACAAACCATCTAGTACTCATAGTTGTCAGAAGCGAACCCTCCAAATAAATAAATAAACGGGGCATATCCTCTATTCAGTATTCAGTAACATGAAGAAGGACCTTGAAAATGGAGTGTGATATGCTGTTGTATTTCATAAAAAAAATATCTATGAAAGTGGAAGGAGCGTTAATGGTGCTGACCTGATTGATATCACTGTTCTCTGACTATTCCTTATAAGACCATTATGATTCTGTCAAGTCGTTGGTGAGTTCATTCTACTAACAGAGATCTACTTTTGACTTGCACTAAGTCTTCCATTTGTTTTGTCTTCTTTTCAACTTGATACTTCTTTTGTGATCTATTAATCAACGACTGTTCGCGGTTTTACATCTTTTCTATATAACCAGCTGATGAATGTAGTCTAAAATGGTGCTACTGCCGATATTTCATCATATCACTTGCTTTTCGTTAATAGGTACCTAACACCAAAGAATATTGAACACATAGTCGACTATTATGATTTTGAGTTGTACGTGCCTAGCTCTGTGCACACTATATTAGTATAAATGCTTATAACTACTTCTATACGATTACTACCAAATCGTAAATTTGAGGGCGTCCAAAGAAGCTTCATCGGTAAAGTTGGGAGGTATCGTTTTGTACCTTACATTACCGAACATACTTAACATCCAAAGCGTTTCAGTTTACATACTATATGTATATATGTTTCTAATGTGTGAATGTCACTTAAAACTATTACTATATATTACAGCAATGATATCAATTTCGTTAGTGGACATCCGTCACATTGGCTCCTGTTCAAAGTATTCGTGTTTGAGACACATCAAGGCAGAAGGGCGAGATCGAGGCTCAAATGCTAACATTTTGCTCAATAAGTCGTTAGAATATTCGCATAATTGTCGACATAAATCGAATGGTTGCTTTGGCATCCGGTGAGGAAAGTTTTCGCGAGCTAGATATTCATCAATTTTACCGAAGACTGCACTCTGTACTGCGGATTGCAAGCGATATGCCAATTGATCAATCTGAACAAGGTAGCAAGCGTTACTTCGAATTTCCGCATTAAGAAGCGTCAAATCATTTTGGTGTTGAATTATTCTCCTACTGGATTCATTAAGAGAAATTGTTCTTTTTTTTTTTTTCTAAGTTTTCTTAACTAAACTAACCTCTTTCCTAATTTGCCTGTTGCTCCTTTCCGACCTTGACAGAGCTTCATGCTCCAGCCTGAGGCAATGCTCCGGTGAATGTCACTGCCTCACGAATAACGTTTTCCCAAAAACACTTTAAGCACACCACGCGTTTCTTCACAGATTAAACAGGGAATACGCTTCACTCCACCACGTCGCGCCAAACGACGTATAGCTGGTTTTGTAATACCTTCGATATTCTCACGAAGAACTTTTCGATGACGTTTCGCGCCTCCATGTGCTGTCAAGATTTCCGGTTGTCACCTCGGACAAAACATATGTGCGTGGAATGGCACTTCATATGGCGGAAATGTGCTTCTTCAGATGTCGCCAGTGGCATAGTTTTCTCGATGGCCACGGTGGAGGGGCATTTCCAGATGGCTATGTCTCGAAATGTGCCGGGGTTGGATTAATTCTATATTCCGAATAGTTATATCCACGGATCTAAATATTTGGACAGAAAAAAAAATATTTTCTGCACAACGATATCCGCACAACAGATGAAGTCCGCTGGCACTTCGAGGACATATCCATCTGGCAGGTTACAAGGGTTCGGGATCGGAATCACTTCGATACCTGGGCGTAGTCGTCACATTACACTTGGTCACATAGTCTCATTTAATAAAGTTGAAATGTCACCTGTGAAAATTCAAGCCGTCTTCAACATGCCACGTCCTAATAATGTAGAGGAATTAAGACGATTCTTGGGTATGGCGACATATTATGCCAAATTCATTCTTGATTTCTCCACAAAATCTTTTCATCTACGACGCCTACTCAAAAAAGATGGAAAATTCCTTTGGTCAGCCTCCACTGAAGCTGCTTTCTTAAACCTAAAGTCGGAGTTGTGTAGCAAAAGAGTATTAACACCTTTTGATCCAGCAAAACCCTTGATCCTCACAACAGACGCCAGCGCGACCGGTATTGCAGCTGTTTTGAGTCATGAAGTGGAAGGTCATGAAAAGCCTATTGCTTATGCCTTTCGAGCTTTGACCCAAGCTGAATACAATTACAGTCAACTTGATAGAGAAGCCTTGGCTATCATTTACGCAGCCACACACTTCTACAATTATGTTTATGCCAGAAACTTCACCCTTGTCACCGATAACGAGCCGCTGTCTCGTATCTTTCATCCACATTGAACATTACCTCAGATGACATCTGCCCGTCTTTTACGCTATGCCTCCTTTCTAAGTGGATTGGACTTCACGGTACGCTGTAAAAAAGGAAAAAACAACGAGAACGTAGATTGTCTTTCTCGGGCTCCAATTCCCCAACTGCTCAGAACATCTGAAACATCAATGAATGAAGAAGTCAATGCGTTGTATGCTGAAACTATACTTCAAATCTCCAGCCCAGCTATAACTTCAGAAACTATTATTGTAGAAACAGCCAACGATGAAAACCTTCAAACCCTGATGATCAGCCTCAGAACCAGTCAAAGAGATGAATCATTCACCATTTTTAACGGTATGCTTTTCAGATTGGACCGCCTAGTCATACCAAAATCTCTAGAACGCCAAATCCTGGAAGAACTGCATGCCTCTCACTTGGACATTACAAAAATGAAACAAATCTCCAGACGATATGTATATTGGGAACGTTTAGACAAGGACATCGAGCAAATTGTTAAAACCTGTGAATCCTGTGCCCAAGTCCGGCACAATCCACAGAAAGCTGCTATTCATCCATGGGACCCACCAGATGACAACTGGGAGAGGGTACATATTGACTATGCAGGCCCCCTTGACAACCATTATTTCTTAATGTGTGTCGATGCAAAATCCAAGTGGGCTGAAATTCGAATACTCAAAGAAGCACCATCATCAGCATCAACAATCACACTCCTAGAAACCATATTCTCTGTGCATGGCTACCCATCTGTCCTAGTATCAGATAATGCTGCCATATTTAAAAGTGAAGAGTTCCAGACACACTGTAAAGAAGGGGAATGTTTCAGAAGTTTATTGCGCCAGGTCACCCATCAACTAATGGCCTTGCAGAAAGAAATATACAAACCCTGAAAAGAAGATTGAAAGCTGCAGCTGAAGACTCATCACCAATAGCCACAAAAGTATCCTTTTTCGATACCGTGCCGCACCAATAGCCTCCGGACGGTCACCAGCAGAACTTTACCTGAAAAGGAAAATTAGAATACGCCTTGATGCTCTCCTGCCTAACAGAAAAGCAGTAATGCCAATGAGCCGAAGCAGCTGTCATATCCGCTCATTCCAAATGGGAGAGAAAGTTCAGGCAAGAATGCACCTGAACAATCAAGAAAGCTGGCAATTTGGGACTGTCGAACAAAACTGGGTCAGTACCATTATATCATTGACTTAGACTCAGGCCGAACTATAAAAAGACACATCGACCAACTAATTTCAACAATGGTCCCGAAGAAACAAGTCACCTTTTCATCTCAGCAAAGACCAGCCCCAAGCCCAGGTGTTCCATATCGACTCATGCCAGCTGATGAGTTACCACCAATGGACACACAGCCTACGCCATTGACTGCGCCAGGTGTCAATCAGCCAGAAACACTTACTGGCATTCCTGACCAACAGACACCAGCAGACGGGAACACAAACAACCCGACGCTACCACCACGCAAATCTGCTCGTCAACGATGTCCTCCAATCTTCTTGAAAGACTATGTCACCGAATAATAGAATTAAAATTATATTTCTATATGTTTTGATTAAGTGGGGGAGACTATTGTGAATCGTTGTTTTCTATGTGCCGTTCCTTTGACAGTCAGTCTCGTATCGGCCTTTCCCGATGTAACATGTCTATTGTGTTCAATACAAATATGTATCAATTAACGTGTGTATTATTATTGTCTCATCATACCAACTAGTCACTTTCATCGCCCAGTCACAATAAATTTTATCGAATATTTCGTTATAAACAAGGGCAATATAATCATTAAAAATATACTTCGGTTTATTAAAGTAGTAAATTGGTCATTATAAATGAAGCCTATGTAGTGCTTTTCACTGTACCCTTATTTATAATACTTTCATTAAAATAAAGCAAATAATATTCAATCTTCACTACTTTTTTTAATAGCAAAGCCTACAATTTTATGCTCAATAAAATATTGCGTATTATTAGTAGATTTTGAGTTATTTTGAAGAAAAGGCAATTATGGCAAAATTAAAAAATATGCTCTTCTCACTTCAAGCCCAATTTTTTTTTTCAAAACTACGTATTTTAAACTGCTCAAACTTTTAGAACATATTTGCCTTAGCATGCCTTCGCTTAGAGAAAGTTAGAGTATCTCATTATCTTCATCGAATATACCAGCACTTGAGAAAGAGATATGGTATGGCCAGTATCACGCTTTAGCCGTTGATCCGTCTATCTAGCTACGATACATTTTGATTTTAAACCAGAACGAACATAACTGAACGGGCTTATAGTCCATCCGAAGAATTACTCGAAACAAATTTCGTCGTCACCAACTGACAAGTACATAAATAAAATGAATTGTAAAGCGCTGGCCATTATTTCAATTGGGTTCGTAATTAGGGGGTGATTTTCATATTTTTTTCGCTGGGAAAATGAACGAACGAAAGGCAAACTTTTTTCGCCTAATCTCGTTTAGTTTTGATACTAGGGACTTCTATAAAGAACAAAAATGGAGATCTTTTAAAGCACTTAAATAAAATATTCCCTAAGTTGACCTCGAAAAATGCATTCTTTTTTGGTTATCTCACATTGTACCTTTCAATTTTGGCATTTAACGAATAAGAATCAACCTTCAACAAGCTGTTACTTCATTTGTATTGAGTTTACAGACATTATAGACCCCAAAATTTTAATTTTTATAAGATTTATTTTATTTTGCATAATCCTTTCGATAAAATAATTACTTTTTCAGTCATGCGTAAAAAGCCGTATGAAAACGCTTTTGGCTCAAAAACTGTTACTTTCATTCGTGAATAAGTAAAAAAGGATTGACTTTCAGAAAAAAATTTACAACACAAAATTTGCTTAGGATTAGTCAATCTGTAATAAACATAAGCAGTCGAGCAGCCCCGTGGTGATCCGGAGTGGCTGCTCCTGAAGAGATAAGGTGCTCACACCGTCGAAACTGCTTATTTTGTTGTTTTACAAGATTAAAATTAACTACATCCGTCAAGTTTCCCTCCTTTTTTTTGTTTTTTTCGTGGACTCCCATGCTCAGAAGTAGGCGACTGGACTACCCACTAAACACCTCCCTGTCAACCTGAGATCTCAGCCTGGGACCGTTTGACACATTACTTCGGGTCAGGTCTCGTTTTGTTACACCGTGAGGTGCCTTCAAGCTGGGGGATCCCTCTTCTAGCGGGAGGGGAGAGGGGAAGAGGAACACAAGCGATCCCCTAGCCCCAACTGCTGTGAGTCCCTTTTTTCTTTTAGGACTGCCCGAGCATAATGTGCCACCTGGTTCCATTTGTCAATTGATTCAAGCATCACCGCGACTATATTATCTGGGTGAGCTTTCCCGTATCCCTGTAGAGGTCCCTTTGAAGCCTGACCCATTTTCTGCACGCAAAAATGTGTGGCAGGCATTGTCTTCCTCTCCTGGGCAGTACCGACAATCGGAGGACCGTGACTTTTCAATCTTGTGCAGGTAAGACTGAAAATACCCATGCCCGCTCAAAAGCTGGGTCAGATAGAAGTCAGTCTCACCATGCATTCGATTTCGCCACGGTTTCACATCCGGGATGAGTCACGCAGTCCACCTTGCCTTCGTGCAACCCACCCATGACTGCTGCCCATCGTTGAGCGAGCGCTATCTCTCCTCGCGGACAACCATCTTCCTCGCATCCTCGTTTCGGCGCAGGTAAATAGCGCGGCGCTCTCTAGCAAGGAGGGTGACAGGTATCACGCATGCAATAACTCTCACTGCCGAATCAGAGACTGTCGGATACGAAGATGAAATCCTCAGCGCTCCGTTTCTCTGTACCTGTGCCAAACGTTTTCGGTATACCTCCTTGCTGAGAGCGTCGCCCCATACCTCTGCCCCGTACAGTAGCACTGACCCTACAGCACTCATCAAGAGGCGTCTTCTTGATGGGCTGGGTCCCCCTACGTTGGCCATAAGTCGACTCAGACCCGATACTTCCGAAGCGGCCTTCTCAACCACTGCCCTGATTTGCTTAGAGAAACTCATCTTCGAGTCTTTCAGTAGCGCTAGGTACATCACCGCTGGTTTCGATTCGGTTTGTATGTCTCTGATACTGATCATCCTTACTCTAGGGATTCTCTTTTTTGTCAAGATGACCACTTTGGTTTTCTCCAGTGCTAAACTGAACCCGCGAGCAGTCATTCGGCGCACTAGCATACCTAGCCTAAGTTGCACTTTTTCAACGACCTGAGCCGTAACATCAGCCACAAAGCCGATCAAGCGCGACTCATCTGGCATCTCAAGTCTCAGTAGCAGTAGATATGTTCCACAGGTCCGGACCAAGGGTAGATCCCTGGGCAACACCCGACATAACAGCCATCCTTTGTTGGCCCTGTGTCGTGTCGTAGAGCAGGCTTCGGTCCTTTAGGTAGTTCCTCAAAAGCCACATTAGATATTCTGGAACTTGAAAAGTGTTTTCCAGCGTATCCAGAATATCCACCCATCTAGCGGAGTTAAAGGCGTTCCTGATGTCGAGTGTCACCAACGGGTCGCTTAGTGCGAAAATGTGCCTCTGTCTTTTGGACCGCACTCATCACCTCTGCATTTGCATCAATATTAGTTCCAAATACTTTTTGCACTGATTAAACTTTAAGGTCTTTGATACGATAAGATGCCGAGACAAGCATCCATATAAAAACTCGAAGAACATGGCTCCACCAATTAATTTTTCTTCTCCTTATCCTGACATCATCTCGTGTATCCTTAGCTATTTATCTCTTGCGAACCCAACGTATTCAGTATTGATTCGTAAAATAAACAGTATCCCATTAATTCAGATAGTATATCAACTTCTCAATCCCATCTATCCGATTGTTTCTCGGGCACCAAAGTGATTCAAGTTGCCCGTACACAGCCTTCCGCTGGCATTAGCGCTGGCGATAGTGCTCGGCCGGGTTCACTCACGCTCGGGGACACACCGGAAATCTTTTCACGCCTTTCCACCAATTTCGTGCAAATTCCCACTTCTTCCTGCTTTTCTGGCGCACACACTTCAGCAGTAATGCATCGCCAAGTTTTTTGCAATCGCCAATACTTTGCAGAAACAACACGACGAACGCGCGAAGAGAACTCTGAACTTTTCCAGCGAAATCATCAATTTCGGATTTTTTCTTTTTCACTTGGCCACAACTCGAAATACTACTGGAAAACTCTTCCTTTCGGCTCTATTCAGTGATTTATGGTTGTTTCAAATGATTCACTCGAACTATTTCTGTTAGTTTTAATGCTTTTAATGATGATATTATTTAGCAGCCACAGGAATCCTAACGTTTTCCACTGAAAAGTGCTCACACGTAAACGCAACGATATAAATTTAAAAAAAAAATCTTTTCAAGTCATTTGAACAAGTAAGTGTGAAAACGACGAGTTTTATAGTTCCGTCAGCAATCGAAAACAAGTTCTGATAGCAATGTAGTTACCTCAAACATCACTGAATGCAGGCTTCTTCCAGAGAACTATCAAATGCGTCACAATTAACCGCTAAGTTAATTTTGGTGCCAACGAACATGGTTTTCGCATGGAAAACTCGTAATTAAATCTTCCTTGCTCTGAATTTCCATCAACGGCAATCTTTTAGGCAATTATCTCGGCGAACACCATCATATCCATGACTATTCCACTTGAGATTTTAATGGGAAGCGAGGGAACACTTTTTTGTTGAAATTTTGCTAATGGGCAGGTATTGTGGGGAAGAATTGAGTCACTTGCAAGAGAACAGCATAACTAAACTCGTAAAAATATTATCCGAAATAATCCGCAACTACGGAATATTTAAGCAGTGTTGGGTTATATTTTTGCCAGCTAGAATTGCACTTGCTAAGTACTTTCTTTTCTTCCCGGCCATTCTCCGCGTGCTCGCCGTGTCGCGGTCATAAGTCAACTTCACGATCCATCCCCAAAACTTTTTTTTCCTCTTTCGCATTCCGTGTATATGGTAAAACGCATCAGCTGAGCTCTATTGCCTTCCGCAAGGTAATACACCATTGGGGTGCACTCAAGAAGCGTTCCCACACTCGAAATTTTATTTGGCAGATTTAAATTTTTAAAAACAAAATTTAACTGAAGTAAAGAAAAATGAAAAAAAAATTTAAATAGTAATAACAATTAAATCTCATGAAAAATATAATTAAAGGGAAACGTTTAAATTTAAAAGAGAGGAAAATTGATATAAAGTTACACTTAACAATAATAATAAGAAAGAAAACTATTTTACAAATGACGATTATGAATGGAAATAATTAACGATTTTTCTAAATCTGCCATTAAAATTTCAATTAGGAGATAGGAAAGCTTTCAAGCAATTTGCGATTCGATTTCTACAAATGGTTGAAAGAAAAATATAACGAAAAAATACTTATTTAACATAAAATATCAAATTAAGAACCTTATGGAATGGGCCTTTGACCATACATTAAAACATTATTTCGCATATCGAGAAGCTAACCCTCCCCCAAAATGCTTGCCTGGGCACGGCTTTGATTTCACACAAGATAAACAGCGAGTAAGACGATATTCTTCACATACCACTTTTTGACGTTTAGCGCAGCAGTATTTTGTTTTCCTATATTTGTCCGATGGGCAAAAGTAACACGGTTTTTTTTTATCAAATTCGTTACTTCATATTCTTGGATTATTTGTCTCATTCAAAAACAATATTTTTTCAGGCCATGAACCAAATTTTGTTTAATCCAGGCTTCTTTATGCGGTCTTTTAAATGTGGTTTGAGGAGAGGAAAAGCCTGTTCTTTTAGAAAACACGTCGATTTTTCTTTTCATTCTCACGCATAAAAATATAGAGGATACATGCATTTACACTAGGTTGATCTAACATGCTTAAAAAATGCATTGACCAGCGGCTGCTTATATGAACGGAGGAATGCTTTGCACAAAGTTGGTCAAATACGTCTGTACCGCATTTGTGTTTATTGTAATAGGTAATCATTTCTGGCTTTCCAGTCTTTTCACAAGTTTTTCTGCTTTTGTTGAAATGAATCATGCGACGCCGCTGGCGACCACTACTAACACACTTTGCTGCCAGGTGGCTAATCATTTCAAGTTGGTTGCGACGAGCGCACATCCCACGTCAATTTTGTCGTGGGATGTCAAGAAGATTTGACAGCCACATGGGAGGAAAGTGTGGAAGTAGTGGCCGTCACTCAGGAAGAAGTCTCGGAGGGTGCCAACAAGCAGCAAAAAGGCTTAAAATTAACAGGAAGAAGAACTTTCCCATAAATTGGTCATCACAGATATCCATCGACTATTCAAAAGTAGTAAATGTATCAGAAATTGGAATTGGTAAGTCGGCGAATGCAAAGTTTGTTTTTCCACTTCGAGTTAAAATAACGTTTTGTGATGTTTAGACTAACCGCGGATATCATCAATCAATCCATGCAGAGAACGGAACCAGATCTACGAGGATACAAAACACCGCCAACAGAAAAGTTGGGAGCTACACTGGACCAATTCGATACAATAGACTTCTCTGATTATGATCTACGCAAACGTGATGGATGTCCGTATTTGCCTAGATTAAAGTGCCTGCATTAAACAACAACCGGACAATACGAATGGGCGATAGCTTGCATGAATGTATCCCCAATTCGGAGTCAGTAGTTCTTGCTGGGAGCAATATTCAGGAGTTGAGCTGTTTGGAACCACTCATGCACCTCAAAGAGCTGGAAACATTGTGCTTGCTTGTAAACCCCGTATCTACAAGACCATATCGCAGTGAGTATGTTGCATTAAGTTAAAGACGATTCAAATGAAGATTGATGTGCAGTTTGTTTGGATGGTGGTGAATTGATGTGTTGCGATAAATGTCCAAAAGTATTTCACCAAGATTGTCACATACCAGCTATAAGTTCCTTACCAGATGAAAGTGAAACGTGGCAAGATTTGTTATGTGTTAATTTAGCGGAACTGGCAAGTTCAGCTGAATGTGAAATACATAATGCAGGAGAACTTGGCGCAAATGAATTAAAGATTATACAGAGGATATGTTTAGAATTATATTGCCAATCCGAACAAAGTTTACCATTAAGAGAGCCAGAACCTGCAACACCCACTGCATATTATGAAATGATTTGTCAACCTATGTCGCTAGATGTTATCCGAACTCGTTTGGATCCATCAAGTCCGAATCACTACAAAGACATTGCCACATTTGTAACTGACGTTCGATTGTTGTCCGAAACTGTATACTTATATTATCCGGAGGATTCCAAAACATATGCGCATGCCCGTTATCTAGAACAATTTTTCGAAGAGCAACTGGCTAAATGGCTTCCTAAATACGCTCTCGTAAACAAATGTGAAACGAAGGCAGATGAATGTCCTGTGAAAAAAAATGCGCAAAAATTCCGAATGAATGCCCTTAGAAAAAGAACAATTTCAACTGTCGGAAAAGAAAAATCAAAAAACGAAATAAAGGAGATTATATTTGCTTACAGGAATAGTTTTAGCATCGTAAGTCTAGGCGTGTATTTACGCTATCGCCTGTTGATGTCGAACATCGACACATTTAAACTCTTACTACAAGCAAAATATTAATTTATTGTTTAAACATAACTATACTCGAAAGAAGCATGAAGTTATTCCAAATATGAAATGTTCATAAAAAAAAATTTCACCGGTTAGTTCTTAATCATATGAATAAATGCATACCAAATTCATTTGAAACATTAGATTATAGAGGTTAATTAATTTTATATGACAGAATGCTATCTAGATAATCAAAAAACAACGGAAAATCCTACTCTCGTTGATTTTAGGCATAACTATAAATTAAAGGCATTAAAAGGTAGAACATTTACGTCCAATTCATACGAGAGATGACATTTATCAGAAACACTTTTTGTGTTTGAATTCTCCTTATTTTGGTTGCTTTAAGACAAAACTCATGTAGACTGGCACACGATTTTATTAATTTGTTTTTATAGTTGATGTAGATGAGTGCTAAAAAAAATGCAATTTAATACAAACTGATTATCAAACTGTAGAAAAAAAGAGATACTTTTACTTTTAGTAGAATACCTTAGTTAGAAATTTATATTGTATCGAAGGAATCGTTAGTTAGTATGTAGGGAAATTAGAGACTTGTTTAGCGTTAGTATACGTTACAAACACACACGACAAAATCAGTCAATGAAAGAAGCAAACCAATATTTAATTTGCATTAGTAGATAATTGAAATGAATAGTCTTAATAGGGTAATTCTTCGTGATCGCGCTTATATACATATATTTTTGTGTTAAAAATTTGATTATCAAGATTGCGGAATGCTATATGACAAAACAGCAATAGTATAATTTGAAAAAAAAAAATGTTTATTTCGAAATGAATGAAAATTAATTGATGGGAAACGACTAACTTCATACTTTCGATAGTACAAGTCTCGAAGCATACACAGTTATAAATGCGAAAAATTGCCGAACATTAATTTTACGATATTTAAAACATTTGTAGAAGGAAAACGATTTTTTTTTGTAACAAATATATAACAACATGAATTGCTAAATAACAACACGACTTTCCTTTCCAGTGGTTCTTCTTTTCAGCGGGAAATGAGGTGCAGGGTAGGTATGCCGTCGCGAGGGTAGGGTTTGAGAAAATCCGCTGAGGTCGGTTTCGCGTCGCGTGCGGTACGCGGTACCTTTGTTGTTTTGCCGTTTAATTAGCGTAGCGATCGTCGAGTTGAGTGAGCGTAGCATATTTTTTGGTACCGCGTCGGAAATTCGGGAACGCGAAGTAAAAATTAGATTTTTGTCCTTGACTGAGCAAATGAAGAAATACGGAGTAACGTAAAGTAGGTTTCCTCTCCATATGGTTTTGTTTTATGCCGCGTTTGAAAACGGGCATGTGGTGGTGGCTGAATATTGTAAATGAGCGTAACCCATTCGGAGACCCACGACCGAAATCCTCTCCGATCTAGCTGGCCGACAAGCAGCCACCGCGTAAATGGGTTACGGTGCACGGATTCGTTGACCGGTTGGTACCATCCGTTGGCACTACTCAGACTTAACGTCTATAACGGTTCCGCGTTCGCACGTAGACATCATTACATTGTGTATTGAAGATAATAATAAAATCACTTTGTTTTTTTCTTTGGCAATACGACAGTAGAATAGTTTGCCCGTCGTAACCATATTTTGCACAGCCCAGCGTAACATTTTTTTTTAAATGACTCCGGAATTCGACGCTTGTTTTTTCGTAGCGTACTGACCATTGACAAATTGAATTCATGCTGCATTTTATTAAAAAGCTTCACTGAACTAAACCAATTGTTATGAATGGGTTCACTTAATTTACGTGTATAATGCGAAGGTGCACCTTTACCTGAAGCAATTCGTCATCGAGACGGCGTTTCTGTATGGGGATATCCAAGAGCCGATATATATAGAGCAGCCAAAGGGGTACGACGACGGCAGTGAATGAGCCTGCAGGCTGAATCGCAGCTTGTACAGATTCAAACAGGAATCACGATACGGTTCACAACCGCATTGAATAAGCTCGGCTTTGAATCCACCAGCGCTGACCCCTGCGCCCTCACAAACAAAAAGATAAGATGACATTTTGATTCTAGCAATTCACATGAGCGACAAACTCATCGTGGCGGCAAGAAAAGACTCGTAAATGAGCTCAGATAGGAACTCAATGTCACATCTGGAAATGTCGATATGCATCTGGGAGTACAAATCAAGAAATTCGACGAAACAAAGCCGAATATGTAGCAGAGTGCACAGCGGTGAAAGATACCATCCGGATAAAGAGGCTGAACTAGGAAGCTCCAGCAACAAAATTTTCCTCAGGGTTGACAATTAGAGCATCGACAAACTTTTCAAAAACCCCGAACTCCGTAGATGCGTAAAAAAATATTGCTGTGCAATTGTAATAACTTGCGGCTTGATCTCGGAGAGGGATCTGGTATTCGGCACTAGGAAGCCTCAATCGGTTTGATAATTGTCGGAGTGACAGATCTCTATCCGGGAGCCGCCGTGAGACTTTGCGGTTTTTTTCATGACCAAAACTACATAGAATTTAATAATTGCCAAAACATGTCATCGCCATCATCAAACCCAACCCAAAAATTGTATTGCGTCCTACTTGCCATGTAGAATATGCTTAAAAAAAGCGATCATTAGAATTTCGAATAGAATGAAACGTAAATTTAATTTCTCATACAAGAAAATCAACACACTGGAAAATAAATCTAAACAAGTTGGGTAGACAGACCTATGCTCATGTCAGAAGGGTTTTGTACTCAACTTACAAAATGCAGTAACCAGCAACGAATAAAATCAAGAAACATGTCAAAGACGATTTTATTGGAGAAAATGTGAAATTCGAGGATCATACTTTTATTAACAAAGTTGAAAGAATTTTAACTTCTGAGGTATTTGTTAGAGTTATACCCATAAGTACCTCCCTTGATAATTTTTTCAGATTTTTTAGATCACGGGTGTCCATTCGCGAGGGAGGAAACACATTTTTCATGTATTTCCCCCCTGTGCCCCCACTGAGGCAAAAACGGTCAGTTTAAGAAATGTTTTGAAAAGCTCTCATAGCGAACTTCCAGTTGATACTCATATCGGCTACCTTTTATGAAATTTTTTTCGAGGGGCCACTTCTCTGTACTGTAATCATCGATTCATAGCCTATTTTTTCGAACCCTAGAATGGTTACAAAGCCCTTTTGCTAGGAGCTCTCTCCTGCCTCTTCGACTTTTTTCAATTATATGTACTTATCTTCATGATACCTATCTTTCCTGCAATTTTCATGCAAATTCTAGCAAAGCTGTAGTGTCTAAGTCGGTAAAAAGCGCATATGGCTCCATAGCCATATCTTTCCATAGTAATAAAGGGCATATTGTTCCATAGTAATACAGGAAAATTCAAATCACTATAACTTCATCAAATACTATTCGATCTTTATCAAACTTTCAGAAAAGATCAATTCTCTATATAGTCATCTGTTAGCAAAATTTTATTGAATTTAAAGGCACCGTTTAGATTTTATTCAAGAAAACATAAAATCGATAAATCATACTATTACTAACAAAGTTGAGTGAATTTCGACTTCTCATGTATTTGTTATTATTGTACTCATTAAGGCCTATATTCATGATTTTTTTCAGATTTTTCGGATGGAAGGTGTCCAATCGCGAGGGGGGGTACGCGAAAAGTTCGTACATTTCCCCTTCCCTGCCCCCCCGGTACTAATAAGGCAATTTTAAAACTTGTTTTGAAAAGATCTCATAAAGAACTTTCTAATGACACCCTACTCTACTACCAATGGTGAAAATTTTTTTTTGAGAGGTCACCTCCCTATATGGGGAGACCCCCTTAAACCCCTTTGAAAATTTTTTTTCACCGTTGAACTTTCAAGAAGTCTCCACTTCTGACTTTTCCAAAAAGTTTCATGGCTGTAGCCTCTATACTTTCGGAGAAAAAGTGCTGTGACATACAGACGGACGGACGGACGGACGGACAGAGGTCGTGATTGGAATAGGGTTTTGTATTTTAGTACGAAACCCTAAAAAAAGAACAAAATGAAAAATCATTACACAGTAGCATTTCATTCTTGAACGTTAAAAACGATGAATTTGTTTTAGACCACATCCCGCCTAAAGTACATCAGGCCGATATGCTCACCTAGCCTCTGCTCAGGCTCGCTTTCGAGGACCAAAGGCTGAGTTTACCAGGGCCCTGGGAAAATTTTGAAAGTTGCCAGTATAGGATAAATGGAAAGTGGGGATACTATATATATGAACTGTGCTTCCAATTGTTTGCTGCCAATTTCATAATCGTCTATGGTGGGACAACCCATGCCGGGTTTTGGCCTTTAGTATTAATCTCCTTCAATCATCACGGTTCTGCGACCTTGTTCGCTAGTTGATCACTCCTAGCAAGGATCTGCTGTCAGCTTCTATCGTGCCTTCCCATCGATTCCTTGTTCTTCGCGCTGGACGTCTACCTTGTGCTCTACCCTTAATGTTCTTTTGGGTAGCTGGTTTTATTTCATTCTTTCTACATGGCTCGCCCATTGCAATCAGCGTAACTTTGCTGCCAATTTAGTGTCGTAGTATAGGAGGGAGTAACTACCTTATTAACGCACTAATCTATATGCATTAACATTTTACAAGCCAAGAAAAAATTAATTTTCATCTTCACGAATGTGGCCTACCAACTAGACAAATCGATTTCCTTTTTATAAGCAAATTATTTTTGAATCTTGATCTTAAATTCATCATTTATATAGTCCAGTCAAATAAGACTTTGGTGATTACATAGAGCTAAAATTTGGTGTGAATGTTCAGAATACTATTGTAAATGAATTGTGAAAAGTCCCCATCAATCCCCCTTGTGCAAAAAATTTTATTGATGATGAAAGTTTGCAAAAATAGGTTTTTCACGTTTTTCAGCTAAGCGGTGAGTTTTATAGCAAAAATAGTTCTGACAAAAATTGTAGATTATCTGATTCTCTACAAAAAATGTATCCACACTTTTTTTCACAAGTATTGCCATTTCCGTGATATAGCGGTTGAAAGAATTGAAAAAAATATTTTATTCGTAATATGCACACGTTTCCACATCACCGATGAGGTAGTGTGCTTAGCGCTTTTTTTTAACGTGGTTTCCCTGGTAGGCCTATTCCACGATCTATTGTGATCCTATTGAATTCAAATTGAGTATTGAAAATGATGAAAGCTGTGTAAATTATGTAATATATAAAGGAAAAAATAATTTGGAAAAATTATTCGACGGATTCATAATAATCTAATGGAACTTCTAGTGTACTGTCTTCGTTTTCTTCACCTTCTTTTTCTTCATCTTCCAGCTGGAAACAAATATGTTCTAAAAGTGATGCATCACTGATATCGTAATTATCCTCATCTAGTATCGATTCAACATTGGAGCACGACTGTCCTTGACAATTGGTAAATGCTAAAGAACAAAACAGTCCAACCTTTTTACAGCCGCATTTAGCATTGCAAAAAATGGTGTTAAGGAGTTTTTCTGGTACAGGTAGGAGTAACGTATGAATTGGTTCCAATGCATTGTCAACTAACTTCTATCCCCAGTCTTCTGGAACCATTTTATTACCAAGCCGCACTTGAACTTGATAATATACCCGGAATAGATGTTGTTGAGCAGCAGCAGAGGTTGGGGGAAGACAAGCTAATTGCACATGTTTTTTCTTATAAGTTTTTTTTTGCAAAAGATAAGTACCGGAGTTTATCCAAGCAGGTAACTTTTTTGGAGCTCCGTACATAGAAAGAAGAAAGCGAATTCCATTACTGATTATAACTTCTGGAGTAGAGTTACTATCTTTGAAACTTCAGCACAATTAATTAAATTTTGTTTCTCGAAAAATTTCAAAACCGTTGTTTTGCCCCTCTTGAAAAATGCTGATGTTGTATCGCAGCCAGTTATTGCGTGTAGAAAAAGTATATGATTTTGGCATTTTGGAAAAGCACAGAAACTTTTTGATGAGTATATTTCCGATTGCTGCTGCCCGATTTAAAAAAATAAATATTTTTTTTCTGTTGGAGTTCGAGCAGTAAGTAATACTAATAAATCGACATCTTCACCAAAACAATAGTTGTATTTGTTGAGTTGAGTTGTTCTATTGCTGTTTCAATGATCAGAACATAAGCATCATTTTCAGCTTGTTCTACAAGAATATTTTCAGTAGTAAATTTTTCTTTTAACATTAAAATAAACCGAGACATGTTGTGGGCATTTGCAAAAAATTTTTGTTTGCTTGTGGGAACTGTTATAAATTCATCAAAAATAACATAAGAAGATGAAGATGTTGTTGTAGCTCGACGTCGTTGTTCTGCGGCTTTAGTATTTTTATTACAATCGGTGTAATCATCAAATACTACAGTCACTCTATGGCCAAAATGTCTACGTACATACTGAACATATCTGTCTAAAATATTATGAAATGTTTCTTCGTGGTCCCAGACAACTCGGTGTAAGAGAAATCCCCTGTCGATGATGAACGTAGAATTTATATTGTCAATATCTAATATTACTGTTTGAAAACAATCGTAAATGGCCGACTTTTGTGTTTTACGCATTCCAATATCATCAAACATTGACAATGGGTAGGGAGCCAATTCATATTCGAAATATTTTTCAATTTCATTTTCCAAAGCAAACTTAATACTCATGCTTTGAAATAATAATACAGGATCAACAGGAATCTTATAATGGTCAACATTGACAGTGCTACTCATAGCTAAAAGAGGGACTACTTTATCAGCACGTTTGAATTTAATGTTATCAAACGTCAATCCTATTATTTTTGACATGCAAGCAATCCCAACTTCACGAGCTTTATGACGATTAATTTTGTCATCACCTACAATTCCACTGGCAATAGATACAATTCTGTTGTCTTCTGGAAGAGGACCATGTAAAGAAAACCACTCTAGGAGGCTTTGTATGTCTTGAGAATCTTTCTTCATTCGAGAATCACTTGCATCAACATGCTGATCTGTTATATCCATTCTAACATCAGCGAAATCTTCCAATCCTTCACAAATAGCATTCATTGCATGCATACCATATACCCATTTACTTATGACACTATCTTTCGTATTTCTCCCTCGAGAAAAACCTCCATCTGTTTTCATTGCTTTCATCATTGACTGCTCGATGACCATGTTTGTTGAACTTCCACAACTCAATTTATCTGAACGTCTTATATTGAAATATCCTCATGTAAAACGTTGGTAAACATCAGGATCCATACTGTTTTTTAATTGTAGCATATCTTGTAAATATAAGTGTGCAGATTAAGCATAAAAGAAATGTCCCGACGCGTGAAAGTAAGGAAGCATTTCTTTAACGCTGTTCAAATGAGCTTGCCAATCTCCCATACGTTTAGTTATTATAAACTCCTTTGCAATCGACAGCATATCAAAATATTGAATCCATAATTTTGCGCTAGATCCTCGTTTTTCATATTCTTTTAGTTTTTCATTAAGCTTATTCAGTAATGCTCCAGATGTTTATTATCATGTTCAACATCATTATATGAAATAGTATTATCTATTACATTTTTCGCAGTTATCATCAGATTTTCATCAATGGCGTCATCAATATCAAATTACTTAAATCTAACGACCCAGGTGCATAGATCAAAGAAAGTATATCTTTTATGCCGCTTCCTTGCATGATGTAACCAATCGCTCCAAGAAATGACATAATTAAATGAAATCCTCCGAGCCTGATTATGATTTTCGATAATTCGACCCTTCAGGTGCAGCTAAGACGATTTCTCGTGCTTTTGCATACAGAAGCTGATCAAAAGTAACAAATCATGCATCATAACCTTAACGTTTTGCATTTTCTGAAACACAAAGTAAAGTGGTGTATATGGTATTGTAATCACTAGCTGGTTGATGAATAATTGGTAAAAATGAAATTTTTGATGCTGAAAAATTCATAATATTACTTGTTAAATGTTCAATAAAACCATTCCAACCGGGAATTGATAGTGTCTGGAAAACCAGGAGGTCGTGGAAGAAAACTGTTCAGGTTTATTGTCCAGTAATAAAGATTTATTAGAACACAAAAGTACAACTTGTCTCGACAGAATACAAAGAAGAACTGAATTTGACAACTATCGTTGTGTTAGATTAAGAACAAAAATATAGGTGGCTCCACAAGCGATTAAAAGGGAATTACAAAAGGGCGGTTCGATTCGAATATAAAACAAAGGATAAAAGTACTGATTTAACACTCCCCCTCAAAGCGATAATCGTCTAAACAATCTGTTTTTCGATGCCCATGTAATTTAGACAGTTCCAATGTTTGGGACTGGTTAGCCCTTTGGTGAGCACGTGTGCTGGCATCTTCTCAGTAGGTAGGTACTCCAGATTGATCTCGCCTGCGGAAATAGCCTCTCTCACAAAATGATGTCGTGTATCTATGTGTTTGGTTCTCGTGTGGTGCACAGGATTCTCTGCCAACTTCTTCACTCCAGATGTCACCCTTGCACAGCTTAACTCCAGGAACAAGTGGCGTTGCAACTGGCCAACAGTCCGACATCCCGAAGCGATCGAGTATGTCCAGCACATACCCGCGTTGACTCATGGTGATCGTCGACTCGTCCCGAGCAAACTCAATTCCCAAGCAGTATGACACGTCGCCCAAATCGTTGATCTGGAAGGACTTGCTTAGAAACTTGTAGACTTCGTCGATCCTCTTGGTATCACGTGACAGGACAAGGATGTCGTCGACGTACACAACGATCAGCAGAGGATCGTTGTCTGCGTCCTTTACGTAGACGCTCGCGTCTCTTGACGTCGTTCTCGCCGCAAACTTCACCAGCTCCGAGTCCAGACACTGATACCAGCATCGTCCCGCCTGTTTCAGGCCGTATAAAGCCTTGTGCATTCTGCACACCTTGGGACAGCATCTTTGCAGCCTTGTTGACCACTTCACGGGAGCCGTAGTTGTTCTCGACGATGAACTTCAGGACATTACTTGCGTAATGTGGCAACTCCATCCAGATCTCCTCGCCGATGACACCGTTCAGAAAAGCGGTAGAGACGTCAAACTGTCGTACATGCATGCCATGTTGTGCCGCAAATGCCATGGCGAGGCAAATTGAGCTGAATCGAGCCACAGGAGCGTAGGTCTCGCCGTAGTCCATCCCGGGGCATTGGGTGAATCCCCTGGCCACGACCCTGGCCTTCCGTTTGGTGACTGCTCCATCAGCTCCGTACTTGTTTCTAAGTACGATGCGGCTGCCGACAGTTGTGCGATTTTTCGGGCGATCCTTCAAGGTCGAAGTGTTGTTTTTCAAAATCGATGAAAATTTGTCTGCCATCGCCACTCGTATTCCTTTGGCCCGGAGACTGCTGACTTCGGTGGAACTTCCGCGATGAGGGCAGTATCTTCTTCTCCGGTTGCATAGTCCTCATCTCCACTCGCGTCGTTCTGTACAGCATCGTTCTGTACAGCATCGTTCTGTACAGCGTCGTTTGCCTCTGCCACGTCGACACTTTCTGCAACATCGTTCCTCCCCGCGACCTCATTTCTCTCCGCGACAGGATGTTCCCTTGGTCTACCAGGACGACCCGTGTAAATCTTCCTTGGTCTGCCTGGTCCGCGCCTCGTCGTTGGAGTTTGTCCGACTGGACCTGGGGCTGGAACTTCAGCTGGCTTAAAACCTCGGAGAGGTTCGTCGTTTTCGCCAAACATGGCCGGTTGCTGCTGTTGCTGATCTGGTTGCTGGACTGTTCTTCTCGTTGAGCGATTCTCTCCTAGTACAACGTCGATGTACTCGTCCGACGATGTGGCAGGACCCTCTACATCCTGCTCGGTGTTTGGCTGAACATCCGCCTGTTCTGGGAAGAACTCCTCGTACTGGTCGACCTTGTTTTCTGCTGTTGTTTTCAGGAACTGGACATCTCGTGAGATCTCGACACGTCGCTCTCCAGGTATCCAGACCCTGAGTGCCTTCGAATCTGCAGCGGGGCCGAGATAAACGCCTTTCCGGGCACGAGGTCCAAACTTTCCGGTATCCTTGGTCCGGTTCAGGCAGTCTCCCATCCACAACTCGAACGGAGTTCGGCCGTCCAATGCTGAAGTTGGACAGCGGTTTCTGGTGAAGTTCGCGGTACACACTGCTTCTGCCCAGAAGGTAGGAGGAAGACCGGACTGGATCAACAAACAACGAGCCATCTCGACCAGAGTGCGGTTCCTCCGTTCAGCTATGCCGTTTTGTTCCGGATTGTTCGGAACGGTTAGCCGACGTTTGATTCCAGAACGCTTCAGGAAGTCATCGAACTGGTTGTTTGAATATTCGGTGCCATTATCGGATTGCAGGCACTTAATCTTCCAGTCGTGCTGCGTCTCGACCATCTTCTTGAACGCCTGGAACTCGGAGAACACCTCGTTTTTCCGTCGCAAGAATCGCACATCGCCCCATCGAGTAGCGTCATCTATAAAGGTGACGAAATACCTGGCGTGACCGTTGGATTGCATGCGCATCAGTCCGCGCACATCCGAGTGTATCAGCTCGCCTGGCGCTGACTTCCTCTCGGAGACCTTGGCGAAGGGCTGGCGTGTCATCTTCGCCTTGATGCACACCTCGCAGTCCACCGTTGCATCGTCGTCGCTCAAATCAAGTCCTCGGAGAGCGTTGTTTTTGGATGCCTCGCGAATGTCCTTCACGTTTAAGTGACCCCATGCCTTGTGCTAATCCATCAGGGACTTCTCGTGATCCCGGCTGGCAAGCACGGTGCTCGGCTGCTCGGCAGCGCGCGAGTCGTTCACAAAATAGAGTCCGTTGACTCGCTCCGCGCACAACACCACGCGATCGTCCTTCTCGCTGACGACTTCCACCAAACGTTTGCGAAAGGTCGCTCGGTAACCTTTGTCCACGATCTTCGCGACCTATAACAAGTTCATGCGTAAGTCCGGCACGTACAGCACGTCACTCAAGTTAACTGTCTCATCGGCTTCGTTCACTCGGGTAACCAATCGCGCGACACCCTTAGCACTGATTTTTGTGGAGCTAGAATTGGCCAGGTTCAATGAGTCTGAAAAGTTCTCATCTACACTCTCGAAACTGCCAATGTCACTGGCCATGTGCGCGGTACAACCACTATCTAGACACCACCGTTTTTGCGTCGAATAAACCAGCATGGAACTCTCGTCACCAGGCGCACTCGATTCCACAGCAGCCTAAATGGTAAAGCTACCAGTCTTCGTCTTGTCCTGATCGCTCTTCTTCTTGGATCGACAAACTGCTGCTTTGTGACCCGGCTTGTTGCACTTGTAGCACTTAAACGGGAATTTGCTTCCGTCGCGTTTCTCCGATTTACCCGTTTTCTGTTGATTCGACCTGTCCGCTACCATCGCGTTCTGCTCTGGTCCATTGTTCTTTTGCGCGTCACTTTCTTCCACGATTTGGATTCGCAGTGTTTTCGGGGTGGGGAGCTCGTCACGTGACTCGATAGCAATCCGGAAACTGTCGAAGTTGGCCGGTAAACTGTAAAGCAACAGTATCGACAGTAGGTCATCGTTTATCGGCACTTCCATGTCGCTCAGTCGGTCAACAGCGTCAAAGAATTTTCGCAGATGGTCGCGAACGTCGTCGCCCTCGCTCATTCTCTGTAAGACGATTTGTTTCAGCAGGTTCACTTTCCTCGCGGGGCCCTTAGACTGGTTAACAGTCTCCAACTTTAGCCAAAGTTCTCTCGACGTCGCACAATCTTTGACCTGTTTCAGTTCCGTGGATGAAATTCCCAGGAAAATGTCCGACATAGCCTTGCTATTGCCCGTTTCCCATCCTTCTATTTCGGCGTTGTTCTCTTCACCTGGCTCAGGCTTTACCTTTGAGTCATTCACGTAGCCCCACGCGTCATTTTTTATGAGTAGGGCCCTGATGTGGATCTTCCACGTGTCAAAGTTGTCCTTTGTTAGAAGTTCGATGCGCGTCATGGCGGTGGTAGCCATCTGGAATTTTCGGTTGCTTCGTCGAACGTTCGAGAATCAAACACAACCTCACTCTCGCGTACCGATTTCCGATCAATCTAACTTATTACAGTTTCTTTTATTTCGCGCCGCGTGACCTGGGCCCATAACCTGTCAGGAAAACCAGGAGGTCGTGCAAGAAAACTGTTCAGGTTTATTGTCCAGTAATAAAGATTTATTAGAACACAAAAGTACAACTTGTCTCGACAGAATACAAAGAAGAACTGAATTTGACAACTATCGTTGTGTTAGATTAAGAACAAAAATATAGGTGGCTCCACAAGCGATTAAAAGGGAATTACAAAAGGGCGGTTCGATTTGAATATAAAACAAAGGATAAAAGTACTGATTTAACAGATAGATTCCTCCATTTGCCATAGAACCATATCACATCGACTTTTTTGAGTAAAGATACTCTTACTCCACTTCCATAATCAAAATCTCGGATATCTATTTTACTGTAACCTACTACACCATTATTTTCATACACCTGTATTGGCACATGAGCTTTTGACGCGAAATCTTTTGCTGATGGGACTAACTTTATTCGTTGTATAGGCTCTTCTAGTACAACTGAAGTTTTTGGAGTAACAATTTGAATAATACCCATAATGTGAAGCGTGTTATGACCGTCTAGCGTATTTACATTTATATCAGCATTATCTGCTACATATTGAATAAATGTGCCAGTTTCACGTGATAAGATATGAGGTGGACGATGAAAAACTGTTGCTGCCTCGTACATCATCGTATCATTATAAGATGCGTAAAACCCAAAAGCTGAAAAGATTTGTATAAGCCGTTTCGATCCAAATCGCGGATGAAAAAAAAACGGAGAGACCCAATTGTATTTGGACATGAAAAACTTAGGCGGACAGCACTCATAATACTATGGCTAATATTCGTGCATACTAATTGTAAATGTTCTAAATTGTAGCGTTTATTTTTTAAAATAACCTTCTCCAAGAAATAAGCCAATGACTTTGGAATGTCTGCGACATTTTTTTTTTTTTAAAAAACAGTAAAATGCACAAACTTTGTTGCAAAATATAAGCGATAGCTACGAGTTGTCACTACGAAGGAATGCTTACGACTAACAGTATTTTGTTGAGTATGAGACCTTTGAAATGGAGCAGGTATACGATCATCGCCACGCTGACAATTGAATGGAAGACAGATGTAACTCAAGACCAATGTGACTAAATTAAAATAGGGGCGGAGTTTTTGACGTTCATTTATATTCTAAGAATTTTATAATTTGTATGTATAGGAGATAGAGACTCATATGTTTACTCGTATAACGGTTCAAAAATGTATATAAAAGAACATTAACGTGCATATTACGAATAAAATATTTTTTTCAATTCTTTCAACCGCTATATCACGGAAATAGTGTGGATACATTTTTTGTAGAGAATCAGATGATCTACAATTTTTGTCAGAACTATTTTTGCTGAAAAAATGCGAAAACCCTATTTTCGCAAGCTTTCACTATCAATAACATTTTTTGCACAAGGGGAATTGATGGCGACCTTTCAAAATTCATTTGTAATAGTATTCTGAACATTCATACCAATTTTTAGCTCTATGGGAATTTTTGTAAACTTACCTTTATTTTAAGGACTAATTTGACTGGACTATATAGCAGTAATTTATAACAGTTTGCATTTTTTTTCTAAGTACGCTTCTCAAATTTTTTACACTGTATTCCTAGAAATTCTTAATGTACGAGGTGTGTTCAAAAAATATCGCGAATTTTTTTTTTTTTTTTCAAAAATTATTTATTTATTCATGAATATCTATTTTGTCCCCTTCAAAGTAATCTCCATGAGATATTATACACTTGTGCCAACGGTTTTTCCAATCTTGGAAGCACTTCAAAAAATCAGTTTTTTTAATCTTGTTCAGCTCCTCCTTCGATGCCGTCTTTATCTCGTCAAGCGTAGCGTAACGTCGTCCTTTCATGGGCCTCTTCAGTTTAGGAAACAAGAAAAAGTCACAGGGGGCCAGATCTGGGGAATACGGTGGCTGCGGCATCATTAGTGTGTTGTTTTTGGCCAAAAAGTCGCGCACAAGCAACGATGTGTGAGCAGGGGCGTTATCGTGGTGCAAAAGCCAATTTTTGTTCTCCCACAAATCCGGGCGTTTCTGGCGGATTGCTTCGCGCAAATTGCGCATAACTTGCAGGTAATATTCCTTATTGACCGTTCTTTCCTGTGGCAAGAACTCATGATGCACCACGCCCCTGCAATCGAAGAAAACTGTCAGCAAAACTTTCACATTCGACCGAACTTGGCGCGCTTTTTTCGGTCTTGGTTCCATTGAGATGATTGAGCTTTGGTTTCCACGTCATAACCATAAACCCACGATTCGTCACCAGTTATGACCCTCTGGAGCAAATTTGGTTCGTCGCGGACAGAGTTTAACATCTCATTAGCAATGTTCATGCGTTGCTGTTTTTGGTCGCAATTGAGCAATTTTGGTACGAATTTCGCGGCGACCCGTCTCATGCCCAAATCGTTGATAAAAATCGAATGGCACGAGCCAATCGATATGCTTAGGTCCTCAGCAACTTCTCTAACGGTGATTCGACGATTGGCCAATACCATTTTCTCCACTTCATTAATTTTTTCGTCTGTTGTTGAAGTGCTCGGGCGTCCGGCACGCTCTTCGTCGTTCACATCTTCTCGGCCTTTAAAAACATTTTGTACCACCGATAAACGTTGCTTCGGTCCAAGGTAGCTTCTCCGTATGCCACAGTCAACATTCGGAATGCATCCGCGCACTTAATTTCGTTTTTCACACAAAATTTGATACACGTTCTTTGATCCATTTTTTGAATACGTAAAAATCGAAGACGATTGAAAACACGTGCAAGTAAAGCAGCTATCACCAATTAAGTGAACATTCAAAATGGCCGAGCTTGTCGGCATAAGTGACAGACATGAGTACCAACATAACGCCACAAAAAAATCGAAATCCGAATATATGTACGTAACCCGCGAAAATTCAAAATTCGCGATACATTTTGAGCACACCTCGTATGTGGTGCTAAAATGTAATTTTTTATGCAAATCAATACTTCTGAATATATGTATGTATGTAGATAAAAGTTTGTATGTTATCTCCTGAAAAAAGTAAATTCGCAGTCTACGTCATTAGGGCGCTTATATCTAACATCTACAGCTCATACAAGATCTGAACTCCATGCTTAAAAACAATAAGGTAATTTTACTCCTTTTATCGCAAAAATGGTTTCAACCACTACTTTATTCATTGTACCAAGTTAAAGTAACCCAATTGGAAAAAGGTATGTATAATATAAATGATTAAGTCTTTGTTAACATCTTCCCGGTAAAGTTGTCACCCCAAATAATATTTTCCTTCTTTTCTCCTTGTGCACAAACAAAATTGTTAATCATCAATAAATAACCACTTTTTCCGTAAATACTTAAAACAGGAATTCCCCCATTGCTTGCATTTTCTAAAGTATCCACCCATGTTAACGTTATTATATGTATACAATTCGCGTGTATCCCTACACTGGGTATCATCCACTTCATCCATGAATGCAGCCTTGAACTTGGTGTGATTGTCTAAACAAAACATTTTGTCTTACCTGACTTTTAATACAGTGGAAATAATTGCTTTCTGATTGGCAAGTGAACGTAACATTCGTAACGTTCGTAACGCGCGACACTTCCAGCGATGTTGACATATTCAGCGAAACTTTAAGGGGAAATGATAAGACATATCAACAAGTGGTTCGTATTGGAAGTGAGTACAGTGTAGGTGATAAAAGTTGGAAACATTTTTAGTGTTTTCTAAAAAAAAAAATTTTGCAATATCCTATTCATATCCGTACCTGTCCGTCCGTCAGTCCTTCACAGCAAGTTTTCATAGGAACTACAGAAGCTATACTCATCAAATTTTGTGAACAGGTCAGAAGTTACTGGTTAATGAAAGTTTCGTAGCCAAAAAAAATCTCAAAGGCTTTCAAGGGAGGTCTCCCCATATAAGGATGTGAAGCCTTAAAGTTATTTTCACTAAAGATATATCATTATAAAAAGAAGTTGAATTTATGAAACGGAAATGAGTAGATATGAATTTTACAGACTCAAGAAGAACCACTGAGTATTTTGAACAAGGAGATTATTGCTGAATTGTTTGTAAACGACAGCAGTAATGAAACGCTACCTCGGTGAGCTAGAACAGTGAGATACGCTGGAAATGCCCTTGCTTGGAGACACGTACGCGCTGGAAACCAGCGTCCCCGTGGGGTGGGTCCTTTTTTTTCTTCCAACGCAAGGCACACTACAAAACTACATTTCTAGCATATGAATTACTAGATCAACTAACAGAGGTCAAAAGTTCTTGGCTAGAACTGAAGGAGAAGACCAAACTAATAAAATACGGCTAATATCTTTCCCATTGCTAAACTACACTTAATTCAGGCAAGCTCATGATTAACGAGAGCACTTATGGCTCACGAAAAGAGTTGGGGAAATTGTAATGAATCATGCGACGCCGCTGGCTACCACTACTAACACACTTTGCTGCCAGGTGGCTTGTCATTTCAAGTTGGTTGCGACGAGCGCACATCCCACGTCAATTTTGTCGTGGGATGTCAAGAAGATTTGACAGCCACATGGGAGGAAAGTGTGGAAGTAGTGGCCGTCACACAGGAAGAAGAACTCTCCCACAAATAGGTCATCACTGATATCCATCGACTCTTTCAAAAGTAGTAAAGATATCAGAAATTGGAATTGGTAAGTCGGTGAATGCAAAGTTTGTTTTTCCGCTTCGAGTAAAATAACGTTCTGTGATGTTTAGGTTAACCGTGGACATCATCAATCAACCCATGCAGAGATGCGCAAATGCGGTGGATGTCCGTATTTGCCTACATTAAAGTGCCGCATTAAACAACAACCGGACAATACGAATGGGCGATTGCCTGCCGGAATGTATCCCCAATTTGGAGTCAGTAGTTCTTACTGGGAACAATATTCAAGAGTTGGGCGATTTGGAACCACTCACGCACCTCAAAAAGTTGGAAACATCGTGCTTGCTTGTAAATCCCGTATCTACAAAGCCATATTACAGTGAGTATGTTGCATATAAGTTAAATCCGATCCAATCTGAAGGACTTATGAAGTAAACTTGCCACTAATGTAAAGAACGATAACATGTCGGAAGTTCCGCGGAAGAGTTCTTTAGTTGATATCGGGAAAAAACATGAATTTATTGTTGCGTTTTCAACGAAATTCGAGCGTTTCCATAATCCTAGGTATATACATGTCATGTATGAAAATATGATCAACATAGACGGTGCAAGTGAAACATCTGGATCGAAAGAAAAATGTTTACGATGGTATCCATAGCGTGTGTAGAAGTGATATATTCCGTGGAACGTACAAACGGGGTAAAGTAACAATGAGAACAGTTTCAATTTAGTAATCAAGGACACCCGGTTTATATTATTAGTACCGCAATTTTTAAATAAAACTTTTATAACCGTCAAATTATATTTAATATCATGCAATTACTATTCAATAAAACATAAGCAAATTACAATAATGAGAAAAATGGTGGTGCGAGTGATGACCAAAGGAAAATAAACAGGGTATCATGTATTAAGAGGAGTAGTGATTTACTTAAATTCCCGGTCCAACGATATTCAGTAAGGACTATTCCATTTTTTTTATATGTATGAAATATTGGCTGATCTTGCCTACTTACTTTTAAGATCTGAATTAGCACGATAAGTTTACCCAAATGCAATATTATTTATACTTACGGTGAAAGAAAGAAAATATCTTTGTATTTGTAAATTTTTCCAATTAAGAGGCGAAAGTGAATTTAATTAAATTCTAAGATATTGCTAGGGAAGTCAATTAAATTTGAATCAATTTGGAAGCTTTTCGAGATTGAAAATGATGCGCATAAATTAATATTACCGTTTTTATTAATATATCAAAGAAAAAAAGGAATGAAGAGAAAGACAAAACACCCCAATAACATAATTATATAAAGCTGTATTAGATTTACACTATGGAAATACTGGCATTAATATATAATCATCCATTGATATGTGAATTAATAACTGGTAAATTTTTAGAAATTTTAATGAAATTAAGAATTAAGACTGTTATATTTGTAATGTTGAAGCTTAATAATAAGTAACTCATAATACAAATAACAATGCAAAATAATTTGAGCACTATAATATCTAACAAATAATACTGACAAATAATACGAACAATCATAATAAATAGCCAATAATAATAAGACCTAATACTAAGCATGTTAATGAATACCCAAATAATACACACAATGATAAGGCATAATAGATATCATAATAATAAATAGCAACCAAGGATACGAATAACAATAATTGAGATATTGATGAAAGTCAAATTCAGTATTTTTGCGAGTCTTTTTTCTTCTCTTCATAATACAAAATAAAGTACAATAGTGTGTAAACAAACTACCGAGGAAAATTTGTAACCTTTAAAATTGAGAAATTGAACAAAACTATTGAAAATCATTTTTGCGCCGCCACTTAGGTGCAAGAAAGTAACACTTGTTAACTTTGATTCTTCCGGTTTTTTTTCTAATTGAAAACTTCCAGTCAATGACCCATTAAAATTTCCAAATTCGGTCACCTTTGTATAAATTTCAAAAGGAAAGTGTCCTTACGCGAAAATTATCTTCAAAGTAATTTTTAAAAGAGAAATTGAAGGTTTAGATCGGAGGTATACGAGTATGAACGTACATGAATTGATTTCCTACATTACTTGCAGTGAACGAGGCGGTTCAATGAACGTAGTTGCCAAACAGTACAATCTTTTTAAGAATTAACAAAAAGTTTTATATTATATCCCTAAAACATTGATAATTATACCCTATTATTGTTTACATAAGGTTGTAAAAAATTTTTGTTAGAAACCAGTAAGGAATTTGTTCGATTAACTATAAATTGAACAGGTCACGAATTAAGTATGGAGATGCAAGAAATAAAAATAACAAAATGAATTGCTAATAAAAAAAACCCCGACTTTCCTTTCCAGTGGTTCTTCCTTTCAGCGAGAAATGAAGTGCAGGGTAGGTATGCCGTCGCGAGGGTAGGGCTCGAGAAAATCCGCTGAAGTCGGTTTCGCGTCGCGCGCGGTACGCGGTACCTTTGTTGTTTTGCCCTTTTATTAGAGTAGCTTTCGTCGGGTTGAGTTAACGTAGTATACTTTTCGGTACCGCGTCGGAAATTCGGGAACGCGAAGTAAAAATTAGATTTTGTTCTTTGACTGATTGATGAAGAAATACGGAGTAACGTAAAATAGGTTTCCTCTCCGTATGGTTTTGTTGTGTGACCCGTTTGAAAACGGGCATGTATTGGTGGCTGAATATTGTAAATGAGCGTAACCCATTCGGAGACCCGCGACCGAAATCCTCTCCGATCTAGCTGGCCGACAAGCAGCCACCGCGTGAATGGGTTACGGTGCACGGATTGGTTGACCGGTTGGTACCATCCGTTGGCACTACTCAGACTTAACGTCGAGAACCGATGAGAGGTCGGTTCCGCGTTCACACGTAGACGTAAAATCATTACAAAATCCGATGAGAATAGTGCCCTCTTGCACCCCTCCTAACAGGTCGGGATTGATTGAATCAAAATGCAATGACTCCCCATCCCTGACAACAATTCGTGCAATGACTCAAAAAGGGTTTAGATGCCGATGTCTTGACTATTGAGGATGGTCCTGGCCAAAGCTGCGGGTCTCACACTTGTGGAATTGAGAAAATGAGATGACCGAAACGGTTTTATTTATTTACAAATCATTTTATTAAAACTAAAACCACACAAAATTGGTTCCCCCAAAAACCCTCTTTCTGGCCTAATCTAGAGTACAATCTGACTGCTTAAACCACCCTACATATATATATATATATATATATATATATATATATATATATATATATATATATATATATAAACATATATATATATATATATATATATATATATATATATATATATATATATATATATATATATATATATATATATATATGTATATATATCTACATGCGTTTCCTTCCTCACATCTCTTAGATACTGTAGATGACTCAAGCGAGTCGAAATGCCTCTGCTTACCAAAATAATCAAGGTCCAACGGCTTTTCAAAACAAAAGAGTGAATTTTACTTTATTTTGTGTCTCCATATATTGTTTACTTAAAGACAGATGTGTTAACAAGGGTTATTTTGTTATATATGTTCATTTGCGCTTACCATAAGCGACCTAATTAGGAGTGTTAATCAGGTGTACATCATCACCTATTGCGTAACAGTCTAAGCCGGGTCTTGGCCTCTAGGATTAGTTTCCTCCAATCATCATAGCGCTGCGACCTCGTCCGCCAGTTGATCACTTCCAGCAAAGATCTGCTATCAGCTTCTATTATGTCTTTAAATCGATTCATCGATCTTCCCACTGGGCGTCTAACTTATGCTCTACCCTTGGTTATTTTGATTGGTCAGTTTTCTTCCATTCTTTTTACATTGCCTACCCATTGCAATTTGCATTACTTTACGCAAGCAGATACAGGTGGATCATAAATTAATTCATATAACTCTTCGTTGTAATGTAGTCTCGGCTTTGTTTTTTGTTTCAGTGAGCTGTTGATTTTCCAGAGGACTTTGCGTTCAAATATGTCCTCTACCATTTCGGATGCACTTGTCAGGGTCCATGTTTCACTTCCATATAACATCGCAGGTTCGACTAGTGATTTTTAAATACGGAGCCTATTTTACTCTTGTACAACTTGTAATAAACATAAGCAGTCGAGCAGCCCCGTGGTGATCAGGAGTGGCTCTCCTGAAGAGATAAGGTGGTCACTCCGTCGAAACTGCTTAGTTTGTTGTTTTAGTAGTGTAAAGTAGGCTGCACCCGTCAAGTTTCCATCCTTTAGGCAAAGATGAGTGGTTCACTTCAGCCACGTTAACATCTTTAGGTTTGACATTCCCCTTGTAATGCAATGACCTTCTTCTGTGAAAGTAACGGTTGCTTTTTGTGTAATGTTTGCGTTTGTCTCAAGCCTCCGTGTCCGCTAACTTTAACGAGGCAAAAAAATATTGAATTACTATAGAGTAGCTTAATTGACACCTAATAGAACTTTTCTAAAGACAATAAAAATTGATCGGTGCGTCTTGTAGAGTAGAGTACGCGTGATAAGTATTTTGTAGTGTAGCTTCGTGGCTCGACAAGAACCCGCCTCATATGATCCCGCAAATGCTAGTCGTCAAGCACGCGTACGCGGTCGTTAAGCGAAGCTTGTTAGCTGAGCTCGGTGTTGTTTATAGCTCGCTGACACTTATGCCAGACCATCGGCACCCGTGTCCTACACGGGCAGACGTTAAAATCATTACAAACTCTGGACGTTAGAATGGAAAGTGTCGAGTAAAAGACTTTGTTTGTGGTGTTTATGTGGCATCCAATCTTGTCCTTGTTGGCGCCTCTTCTATTCATGTTGGAATTATTACGTTTTCAAAGTAATAGTCTCCTACGGCCAGCTTTTGTCAGGTGGAGTGTTCTTCCTCCTTTCAGTCATGAATTTAGTTTTTGTTTCATTAACTCGTAGCCCAGTACGGTTTGCTTCAGATTCTAGGCTCAGAAATGTTCCTTTGGCATCTGAGATTGAACGTACCATAATATTGACGTCATCAGCATATGCACCAATTGTGTGGACTTGAACGTTAGTGTACCCCAGGGTTTCAGCTGATTTCTCCCTAATGACGGGTTCCTGCACAATATTAAAGTGCACTAGGGCAAGTTTATCCCCGTGATTTAAGTTCGATTCCATCATGAAGCTGCGTTTAGTTCACCGTTTACCCTGATCTGGGTCTCTGTTTAGAACTTTGACCTTGATTATGCGCACTAGTTTTATTCGGACGCTTAAATCAAGCAATACTTTGTACAGCGCATTTCTGTCGGCACTGTCGTATGCTTGCTTGAAGTCTACAAATAGTTAGTGCACGTCAATTTTATGTTCTCAGCACTTTTTGAGCACATGCTTTACTGAGAATATTTGGTTTGTTGGAGAGCGTCCACTGATACTCTCCCATAATACTTATAGCACGGCTATAATTTTCTGTCTATAATTTTGGAGAGTAGTTATAAGACGTACACTGTGGAGCGATGTTCCTATCATTTTCACACTTCAATTTTTCCCCCTTTTTGTGTACAGGATATATTATACTTTTCCCCCCCCATAGAGCAGTTCTGCTGGTATTCCATCTATTGCAGGAGCTTTATATTTTCTGAGGTCCCGTACTGCTTCCTGTACTTCATCTGTAGTTGCTGGTGAGACTAGAAGCTTAGGCTCTGCTTCTGAAATGTTCACAGCTTCAGTCGTTGTTGGGGACGCTGTGAATAGCTCCTGGAAATATTGCAGCCATCTGTTTTTAATTTCAACTGGGTCACTTATAATTGCCCCTTGTGCACTTTTGCAAAGGCTTGTTTGTGGATTGAAGCCATCTCTTAGTTGTTTCATAGAGGCTTACGCTGTTTTGCCTTCATGTAAGGTCATGTTTTCGTTTTTCTGTTGGATATTAGCGCTGGTGGTCAGTCGTTTCTTTTTGCGGCACATTTTTTAGCTTATCGTTGTCCCAAGTTGGTCACTGGATGTATTCTTTGTATGCCTGGTTCCTTTTTTTAAACTACTACCTTGCATTTTTCGTCCTATCAGCTGTTCTACTCGCCCTCTTCTTATACCCACCTCTTACTGTCTTCTACATAGTTTTTATGTCATTATTACTTTCTCCCGCCTGCGAGGATATGTTGATATAATTTTCAACCACTGATATTGTTGAGGTTTCGAAAAGAAAACACTTGACTTTTCTTTGAAGTAAAATAAATGTATTGTCCAGAACAATTTACAAGCGATGTTGACGGAGTGCGTGGCGAAATGCGACTGACTGGCTAAGCTTGTTTTCCAAACAGTATTGCCAAGACTTTGCATTCACTTTAAATTACAACACGCCTCCTTGAATTTACAGTCTTGGCTGTTTAGAATTTTATTATCGTTTCATTGCTTTATTCGAATTCATGACTTACATTTCAATTTCTTACTCCTTTCAGTTTCTCAATCCTAACATGCTTCTATTTTTTAGAAATTTTTCTTTACATAGACTTTTAGTAAGTATATCAGCCAAATTATTTTTTGAGTCAATTTTAACTATATCAATATTTCCTTTTTCATAATTTTCATTTACATAGTGGTATTGTACTTCAATATGTTTTGAATTTTTTGTAAAATTTCCAAACTTTGCTATAGCTACTGCCCCTGAGTTGTCTTCATACACACCTATGGGCTTATCAAAGTTTATTTTAAATGTTTCATTCAATAGATTCTTTATAAATAATATTTCTGTTGTAGCTTCTGATAATGCTGTGTACTCTGCAAATGTAGAACATTTAGTTACATTATTTTGCTTGCGTGTCTTCCAAATAATTAAATTGTTATACATTCTTATAACAAATGCTGTTGTGGACTTTCTATCAATATTGTCACCAGCATAATCAGAGTCTACCATACAATCTAATATCTCATTTGTTTTATCTCTATAATATATAAGTTTCAAATCTTTTGTTTTATACAAGTATTTTAATATTCGCATTGCATATTTATAATGTGATTCATCGTAACAGTTTTGAAATCTACTTAGATAATTTACACAATATGTTACATCTGGCCTTGTGCCTGTACTGATATATAAGAGTTCTCCTATTAAATTTCGATATTTAATATTTTCATTACAGTTTTCCGCTCTTTCTAATTTTAAATTGGACTCCATAGGAGTTTCGTATAGTTTTGCTTGTTCTAGATTATATTTTTGAGCCAGTGATTCAATATAATTTTGCTGACTTAATGTTATAATATTTTCACTTTTATTGTATTCTATATCAATGCCAATATAATTTTTAACATTACCTAAATCTTTCATTACAAATTGTTTCATTAATTTAGTTTTGACTTTGCTTATTTTTTCTACGCTTTTGCTGCATATTAATAAATCATCTACAAATATCAAAATAAATACAGGATCTCTGCTTTCATTATTTGCGTATAAACAATAATCATAATTACTTCTTACAAAACCTTGTTTTTTGATATAATTATCAAATGTTTCATACCAAGCTCTTGGGCTTTCCCTTAAACCATATAAAGCCTTTTGCAATTTGTAAACTATGTTATCGCCAGTTTCATAACCTTGTGGCTCATTAATATAGACTTCAGATTTTATTCTACCATTGAGGAATGCTGCTTCAACATCCATTTGTTCAATAAATAAATTATTCACGCAGCTGTAATTTAATAAGATTTTTAATGTTTGCATTTTACCGACTGGCGAGTAGACATTTTCCAAATACTCCTTTTGTTGAAAACCTCGTACAACTAATCTAGCTTTATATGAATTATTGCTTTTTCTTCTATAAATCCATTTCACATCAATTATTTTCTTACTTTTTGGTTTATCAACAGCTATCCAAGTTTTATTTTTCCTTAAACATTCCAATTCTCTATCCATAGCTTTCTGCCATTCTTTTGATTCGGTTGAGTTTAATGCCTCTTCATATGTATCCGGTACATTTGCATTTACATAATTAACATAAATAAAATGCGTTACAGGATTACCATATCTATTTACAGGGCTTCTCTTTCTTTCGGACTTTCTTTCTTCTTTTAAATATTCAGTTCTATTGTTGTCATTTAGACTAAATTCATTTTCTTCTTGAACATTTTCACTACATTCACTTTCAATGTCAATTTTTTCATCATCTTCATATTCGCTCTTAACATCTTTTATACTTTCAGTTTCCTCAGAATTATCATTATCTTTTAAGCAAATTAATTTAATATTATCTTCGACCACTTGTACATGTCTAGCATTTATAATTTTATTATTCACCAAAATTTGTAGCTATTCTCATTATAGCCTACTAATACCCCTAAATTTGCTTTATCGGCCCATTTATTATTTCTCTTAACTTCTGGTGTTCTTACAAAAACTCGACTTCCATAAATTTTTAAATATTTTACATTTGGCTTGATTCCCATCAATATTTCATACGGAGTTTTATTTTCACTAGTATTAGCAATAGTTCTGTTTTTTAAATATGCTACGGTTTTCATTATTTCGGGCCAATACCTTTTATTTATGTTCGCTTCTCTTAATAAGCATCTACCCATATCCATTGCCGATCGATTATATCTTTCCGCTACGCCGTTAAGTTCATGTACATAGGGTGGACACGGTACTAATTCTATACCTTTGTATTTTATAAATTTATAAATCTCTTTGTTCAGGTATTCTTTTCCATTATCGCATTGGACCTTTTTTACGGTTTTTCCAAATTTATTTTCTACTAAGCTTATGTAATCAATAAAACATTCTGCCGTTTCTGATTTATTTTTTATGCAATAAATTTTTGCACATTTGCTATACTCATCTATAAAAGTTAAAAAATATTTTTCGCCGCCATAACCCGTTGTACTATGTGGTCCATTTAAGTCCGTGTGAATAACATCTAATATTTCTTTTGCCTTGCTTCTATTATTTTCAAATGGAACATTTGACATTTTGCTCTGAATACAATTGGCGCATTTCATTTCGATATTTTCAAGTTTGTCTGGGATACCATCTAGCATTTTATTTGTAACTAATTTATTTAGATATTGGAAATTTACATGACCTAACGCTCTATGCCATTTTTCTTTTTCTGTTATTTTTTCACTTTTATTCTTAGCATTCATTTTATTTACGTTATTCGACATATCTCGCGAGAAATGCTGAATATCTTGATTGCTAACACTATTTGCAAACTTTCCGTTCTTATCGTTTCCCTTGAGGTAACTTTTCACGTGATATAAACTTCCTACTACTTTAGCTGTTGCTACCAATTCGTAAGTAGCTTTATTGTATATTTTCGCAGAATCATTAACTGCTACTATTTTACATGTTTTGGCTATTCTTGAAAGACTCAGTAAATTTCTCTCAATATTTTCGACATAATAAACGTTATTGAGTTCTACTTTAGATTTATTTTGATTTGTGAGGAAATATAAATTCATTTTTCCTAATTTAGATGCTTTGACCTTTTCACCATTTGGTAGACTTACTCTTACTGGGTTCTTCAAAATAATAAATTCTTCAAAATATCTATCTGTATTTATAATATGATCAGTACTACCGCTATCTAACAACCAATTCAACGTATTTTCGGTGTCGCAATTATTTATTTCGTTTACCTTATCTTCTGCATGCAATACTTGCGTAGTCCAAGTTGCCGTTAAATGTTTCTCTTCGCTTGATTTGTTTTGAACTCTGCCTCGTCCACTGCCTTTGCTGTTGCCGCTAGCTTGTCCTCTTCCTCTGCCTCGTTGCATATTCCTAGCCTGAGTGTGCTGCCCTTCTTGCTCGTGTTTGCTCGACTGACCATGCCAACAATCTTTTGCCATATGCCCAGTTTTTCCACAGGTATAACATTGGCCTTTGATTCTTGCAGAGAAAGTACTAGAACTATTTTTCTTCTCACTTTCTGATTTCGATAGATTCTTTTCCTTTATTTTTGATTTAACATAATCTACAGTCCTATGTTCTTCAGGAATCACATCGATAAAATCCCCAATATAACTGTAACTTGATGGTAGTGCTTTGAGTATGTATCTCATTTTTTCAGCTTCTTCTAGCGTTCCGCCTGCTGATTTATAATCATTTACCGCTTTTTCGAAATGTATGAAAAATTCTTCCACTGTGTCGTAATTTTTTAGCTTTATTTCTTCTATTTTACTTCTCTTAAGTATTTGTAATGCAGTGGATTTTGTATCGTATATTTTTCCAAATTTCTGTATCATCTGATACGCCGTTTCGCACTCACTTATATACTCTAACTGTTTGTTTGACACTGTACTTACAAGAATTGTTCTTGCTTTTAAATCGCTTTTCTTCCAAGCTCCTATGTCATCTTTTTCTGATGCTTCTCTAATTGCTGGTTCTTTACAATCTTTGTACTCCAGCAGCATCAACAATCTGAATTTCCAGCTTTTAAAATCTTCTCCATCGAATACTGGAATTGTCACTTCGTCAATTTTTGCTTGTTGCGTCGCCATCTTTGTCTTCGCGATAACTTTTTATTTGATTTCTCGATATGAACACTTTTCACGTGTTTCGCACAAAACTTTTCCTCAATTATTTCGCGTTTTATTCACCAAAGGATTGAATAACTACGCTCTGCTACCATGTTGAGGTTTCGAAAAGAAAACACTTGACTTTTCTTTGAAGTAAAATAAATGTATTGTCCAGAACAATTTACAAGCGATGTTGACGGAGTGCGTGGCGAAATGCGACTGACTGGCTAAGCTTGTTTTCCAAACAGTATTGCCAAGACTTTACATTCACTTTAAATTACAACAGATATGTATGTGTACGTTGCTGAACTATTATGGGAATTCGTTAAACTTTTTTTTTTTTTAATTAGATCATTTCACCCTTTTCACATCAACTTAATGTAAATCTATACGACAAATTTTCTCTACATTGAAGCTTTTTCATTACGTCGCGCGGATATCGATCACTCTTTCGGATGGCTCCGATAGCTTTTTAAATTACTTATGGAATTGTTTTCCAGCTACATAAATGAGTTGCATATTTTTAATAATAATTTTTCTGAAAAATTATTAGAGAAGAAAAATGTTAGAAGAAGGTGGTTTCGACGTGTGTACTAATTCTCCTCAGGCCATCACTCTTAGATACACACCGGTGATGGCGACCACCATGCTCAGAGGTGAGGGAGTAAATTTTAATTTTCTACTTATGCAAACTCAATATGTTTTTGTATCTACAAGTTATGTTCAAGGTAAATTTCTCTTGTAAGTACTTGTATTCGCTAAACTTTTTTTTTTTAATTGGATCATTTCACCCTTTTCACATCAACTTAATGTAAATCTATACTAAAAAAAAAGTTTTGCGAATACAAGTACTTACAAGAGAAATTTACCTTGAACATAACTTGCAGATACAAAAACATATTGAGTTTGCATAAGTAGAAAATTAAAATTCACTCTCCCACCTCTGAGCATAGTGGTCGTCATCACAGGTGTGTATCTAAGAGTGATGGCCTGAGGAGAATGAGTACACACGTCGAAACCACCTTCTTCTAACATTTTTCTTCTCTAATAATTTTTCAGAAAAATTATTATTAAAAATATGCAACTCATTTATGTAGCTGCAAAAAAATTCCATAATTAATATTATGGGAATGTTACTGAACATTTAACTGATGTACCTTGCTTACAGCTCTTGAAGATACGATGTTAAAACTTAACACTTATAAGGTGTGGTCCAAAACACATTAAGCGTCGCGGAACGACCGCGTATCGAGAACGATGGTGGCCGTTCGTTTTTGTATGAGCTTATAGTCGATCCGGTGAAATGTGCAGGCTCCTGTGTGTGGGGCTTACTGTGAAGTCTCTCCTAGCAGTGAAGCCTTTCAGGCATTGTTCGTTTTTGCTGGTCTCTGCATGGAGGCAGTGCCCTCTGATTGTTTACTTATGTGCCGTTTCTCGACTGATTTTTGTGTTGAAGTCACCCAGAACAATTTTTATGTCGTTTGACGGTAATGCATTGACAATGCGTTTCTGAGTTCTGTAAAATTTGTCCTTGATTGCCTCCTCCTTGTCTTCTGTGGCTGCATACAGTTGACCAGCCAGTCATTCATAGGCAATAATAATTTTATAGGCAATAATAATTTTATAGTGAATATTTTTGCTTATTGAGCCGGATAGTAAACTCTGGAACTTCTATCAACTGTAATATTGTTCGATTTTCTTTACTGTCGTTATCTTCTGTTGGTCACTGATAAGTTAGGTCAATGGCTAATGAGACTTCTTCAGGTGTATAGATTTTAAGTTGATATGGCCAATGTATTGGACCCAATTCATCAAGATGGCTGTTTTCATTGAGTGCCGCAGAGTCTGTGCTAGTGCATTGTGCAGAAATGTGGTGCAATGCTCCTAACAAGGAGCTGTACCGAAAGCGTTTGGCACAGGTACAGAAAAGAGAAGCACTGTGGATTGCATCTTCCTATCCAAAAGTCTGCCCGAAGTAATGTGTCAAACGGTCCCTGGCTAGGTTCTCTGGTTGACAGGGGAGATGTTTAGTGGGTAGTCCAGTCACCTCCTTGTGAGCATGAGAGTCCCATACTCTGTGCGTAAATGGGCATTCACTTCCCTACCACAAAAAAAAAATCCAAAAGTCTCTGATGTGGCAGTGCTAGTTATCGCAGACATGATTCACATCTTTCTTCTTGCTATGGAGTGCCGTATTATCTGCCTATGTCAAAATGAACACACGAGGGAGCCAGTTGCCTGCGAGAAGATTCAATGCTGAGTCAATGATAAGCAGCAGTCCTGGGTAATTAGCACGCTGGGAAGATGGACTGCGCATCTCATCCCTGATCTGAGACTGTGGCTCAAATGGAAGCATGGTTAGACTGGCTTCTACCTGTTACATAACCGGTATACCCTATACATACTGGCATGAACTGGGAGCTCGATTTGATGTGTATCCTATATACATCCTCGAGACTCCCCGGGAGAGAGAGATTTTCCTGCATAACACTTACCTGCTGCTTTACCCATTCAAACTAGATCTAAGACAATTAGCTCTTGAGTAGGTATGGGTGCTTTCAGTCGTACTTTCAGAAGATTAATACGTCACGGCACTCCGCTTGTAGGTTTTCCGCAGGAGAAAAAAGACACTAAATAAAGCCAGAGGAAGTTATTGCTAAACTTTTATGCAAACCTCGATTTGATTGCTCCCCCATTTCCCTTAAAAATTCCGGTAATGAAGCTTAGGATTTAAGCTACATGAGGCATCCCCATATCTCAAGAACTAGTGCAAATGGAGACTTTTTCAAAGTGGCATATTTTAATGCTAACGTATTGCTGGCGTTGTATTGCGAATACAATAAATACCGCCTATGTATTTACGCTTCGTCTATGAAGTAGTTGCGAGCGAGCAAACACTGCCTATATACTCACGCTTCGCCAATGAAATTAGGCAAGCACATACCCAGGATTGTCATCGAACCATGTACTTGTCGTCCAATGAGCAAGCGAAAAAGTAAATAAGCAAAAATCAACCCGCAATGCGCTTCACACGACCTATCACGTCGATGTCGACAAGCTTTTGTTGTGCTTCCAGCAGAGTAAAGCTGAAGGAAAGTAAAAGTTCAGGCAAAAGCACTCTCTTGCTTAATGTTCCCAGTTTCGCCAGTTCACCTCAAAAGATCGTGAGAAAACCGAAAGCTTAAGCGAAAAGCACTCCCTTGCTATATTTCCCTAGTTTCGCCTATTCATCTACTGACGAAACGGGGTGGGAGGAAAAGTGTTCCGTGAAACAAGAACGCACGTATTCGGCTATTCAGCACTTTTCAGGAGAACTGAGGCTAAAAACTTACGAGGGAACAATATTTAAAGTTCTTGGGTGAACTCTGGAAGTCAGTCTATGTTCGAGACTCTGAGGGAGTATGCATCTACCAAATCGCTACAAAACCTTACAACTAATAATTAATAACCAACGGTAAGGGGTGAGGTGTTAGGTTGAGCCGTGAACGTCAACCGGCCTTTTGGCATTCACTCCGTGTGGCCACCCTGACCCACTGGCCCATCTTTTTGATTTCTTCTACAGGCTGGTGCTCACATTTGAAGCGCAACAAGTCCTGCCAACATCAAGGAACTCCAAGTTAAGGTGAAAATGAAAAGCGCTTCACTCAATATTGATAGAGGTTTTCAATAGTATAATAAGTGAAAATGTAATTAATCAATTTGGTCCGCGCCATTTTTGTTACGTAACCAGTATATCCTATGTATACTGGCATGAACTGGGAGCTCAATTTGATGTGTATCCTATATATATATTACATCATCCAGGCTCCCGGGGGGAGAGAGAGAGAGAGAGATCTTCCTGCATAACACTAGATCAACAAAGACAAGAGTTAATTTGATTAATTATTTTATTTTAATGTTCATTTTTTAAAACATTTATATTATGACCAAATTGATTAATTACATTTTCACGTATTATATTATTGAAAACCGCTATCAGTATTGAGTGAAGCTCTTTTCATTTTCACCTTGACTTGGAGTTCCTTGATGTCGGTGGGGCTTGTCGCACTTCACATGTAAGCGCCAGCCTGTAGAAGGAATCAAAAAGATGGGCTAATGGGTCGGAGTGGCCACACGGCGTGAACGTCAAAAGCCCGGTTGAGGTTCACGGCTCAAGCCAACACCTCACTCCTTATCATCGGTTATTAATTATTGGTTGCAGGTGTTTGTAGAGATTGTGTAGCGGCATGCTCCCTCAGAGTCTCGAACACAGACTGACTTCTATAATTCGCCCAAGAACTTTAAATATTGTTCCCTTGTAAGTTTTTAGCCTCAATTCTCCTGAAAAGTGCTGAATAGCCGAACACGTGCGTTCTCGTTCCGTGGAACACTTTTCCTCCCACCCCGTTGATAAGGGGTGAGGTGTTGGCTTGAGCCGTGAACCTCAAGGGGTGAGGTGTTGGCTTGAGCCGTGAACCTCAACCGGGCTTTTGACGTTCACGCCGTGTGGCCACTCCGACCCATTAGCCCATCTTTTTGATTCCTTCTACAGGCTGGCGCTTACATGTGAAGTGCGACAAGCCCCACCGACATCAAGGAACTCCAATTCAAGGTGAAAATGAAAAGAGCTTCACTCAATACTGATAGCGGTTTTCAATAATATAATACGTGAAAATGTAATTAATCAATTTGGTCATAATATAATGTTTTAAAAAATGAACATTAAAATAAAATAATTAATCAAATTAACTCTTGTCTTTGTTGATCTAGTGTTATGCAGGAAGATCTCTCTCTCTCCCTGGGAGCCTCGATGATGTAATATATATATAGGATACACATCAAATTGAGCTCCCAGTTCATGCCAGTACATATAGGATATACTGGTTACGTAACAAAAATGGCGCGGACCTAATTGATTAATTACATTTTCACTTATTATATTATTGAAAACCTCTATCAGTATTGAGTCAAGCGCTTTTCATTTTCACCTTAACTTGGAGTTCCTTGATGTCGGCGGGACTTGTTGCGCTTCAAAAGTGAGCACCAGCCTGTAGAAGAAATCAAAAAGGTGGACTAGCGGGTCAGGGTGGCCACACGGAGTGAACGCCAAAAGGCCGGTTGACGTTCACGGCTCAACCTAACACCTCACCCCTTACCGTTGGTTATTAGTTGTAAGGTTTTGTAGCGATTTGGTAGATGCATACTCCCTCAGAGTCTCAAACACAGACTGACTTCCAGAGTTCACCCAAGAACTTTAAATATTGTTCCCTCGTAAGATTTCAGCCTCAGTTCTCCTGAAAAGTGCTGAATAGCCGAATACGTGCGTTTTTGTTTCACGGAACACTTTTCCTCCCACCCCGTTTTGTCAGTAGATGAATAGGCGAAACTGGGGAAATAAAGCAAGGGAGTGCTTTTCGCTTAAGCTTTCGGTTTTCTCACGATCTTTTGAGGCGGATTGGCGCAACTGGAAACATTGAGCGAGAGAGTGCTTTCGCTTGATCTTTTACTTTCCCTTCAGCTTTACTCTGCTGAATGCAAAACCAAAGTTTACCACCAACGATCTGATAGCTCGTGTGAAGCGCATTGCGGGTAGGTCCTTGGTTATTTACTTTTTTGCTTGCTCATTGGACGACAAGTACATGCTTCGATGACAATTGGCGTATATGCTTGCTTGCCTAATTTCATTGTCGAAGCGCGGGTACATAGGCAGTGTTTGCTCGCTTGCAGCCACTTCAATGACGAAGCATAAATACATAGGCGGTATCTGTTCGCTGGCAACAGTTGTAAGGAATAAGCAAATATCTGAAATCATTCCTTGAACCCCTGCGTATATTAATCCCTGCCCATTGAACTACATCATCGACTTTACTAGCGAGGATTTATTACATGTACATTTTATTACTCCCTCATCTTCAGAAAACCATCCACTCAACCCTCGCCCCGTACGTCAGCCCCAAAGAATTTTCAAAAAGTCGTAAACATTTTTTTTTTGGGACCAAAATGAAGGCAGAAGAATTTGATTCTATTTTAATACTGATTTTTTTCGTGGGATTCGTTTCATTTCTCCACCCCTTCTTTTTGAAAATCAAACAATGTGGCTCAAGTCTTAAGTTATATCGCTTACGCCCGTATTTCAGAAATCTTATGTCCCTACAAAGCCCTCGAACGGAATCCACTCTTAAAGCTAAGCGCCCACAGCGCTGAAAAAACGAATAATTAAAAATTCGTACAATTAAAAGCCGGCAATTAATAATGTCGAGGCTATTGCGCCAATCCCTGCGCAAGTATACAAGACTCTCTGATGATCGGAAAAAGGCGAGTCCCCACGCTATAGCTAACAGGTTTGAGGCATTGGTTTTTGAGATACGGGGATGCCTGATGCAGCTTAAGCCTTGAGCCACATTACCCACTTTTCCGGGAGAAGAGGGGAGCAATAAGATCGAGTCCTGCGTAAACGTTCAGCAATAAATTCCTCTAGCTTTATTTCCTATGAAAAAAAAAACTTACAGCTTTTGACACTTTCTTGGGGTGAAATATTCGATAGGCCTTGTTGGGTTGGTTTCTCGGAGGAGTGGAGCAATAAAATCTTTTAATGTGTAATAAATTAGCAGTTAAATATGCACCTGTAATGAATGCCCCCTAATAAATTGAGTGATGTAGCTTAGTAGGCATTATGTTGAGTCCAGGTGCGTTCTTCGACCAATTCTTTTTTAAAAAAATTACAATTTAATATTAAGGATATTTCCTATTTTGCTTAGTTTTTCTTGGATACTCGTATAATTGCGTCAGTATCCATTCTTTCTATCCTTCACTATCTATGGAACACTACCAATAGCGGAAAAATTACTGGAAAAGTGAAATTCTGGAGAAATTTCGCTCAGTTCTAGTTTGAATGGAAGCTTTTCGCGTATTTTATTGTAAGCTTAATTTCTCCACCGTATTTAGAGTGTCCATTCAAGAAAACATGAAACCGGCTGAGGTTCTTAACAGATGGATTCAACTAGTTGAAATTCAGTTATACGGCACATTTTGTGGCGGGAAGATCCATCAGTTGTGACTTCCTTCGCGAATCTAGTGCGTGTACTTCTTTGGACTCATCTTTTAGCCGTTACTTTTCCTGAATCTTAAAGGATTTCTGTTTCTTCTGCTTGAAATGATTTCTCGGTATTCTTAAGGTTGCTGTGAAATTGTAATTGGTTGGGGGAAATATTTGTTATTGTTGCGTAAAAAATTTTAAAACATTTCGTAGAAAAGTGTTGAAATTATTTTCTCTCCCCTGTGAATTTTGAAGAAGAATTTATCTTAACACTTTGTAAGGATTTCCCACGAATTGCGATTACGGAAGTTTCGATTTGAGGTTAATTGATTAATTAAATGAGTAACAGATTAAGATGCGTGCACGTGACAAGGGAATCGGTGAATGATTCGAGCATAATGTTAGTGTTGTGAATTATCTAAGCTGTTTGCGAATTCGAGTGGAAATTTGCATCTTTGATGAATTCGAGTGAAATAAGATAAATGAAATCTGTTAGAAAATTACTCATCAGTTAATGATTGTGTAAGTGCGTGATTGTGTTGTATTTCGTAAAAAGGATAACGATGGTTATGGTGGATTTATAGTACGTTTTTCCTGAACCATTGCCAAGCGACTATACGTAGGAGTTTCAATTAATAGGTTGGTTTTTCTTGAGTTTTAGTTATAATGAATGTAAAATAAGTTGTTGGAAGGCCAACGGAATGAATATATTTTGGAAAGGTCAAGAAAGGAAGCGAATTGTTTTATAGGTGTTATTGGATATTTTTTTATTTTAATTTGATTTAATGAATTGTGCTTCAGCTATGGGGGAGGTCATTTTATTGCAATCGATACTATTATCGTTGAACGGAGTAGTACTTCAAGTGTTTTTTTTTTATTTTTTAAATTGGTGCACAAAAAAAAAAATCCGGAAACAAGATAGTTTCTTTTTCTTCATATTCCCATTGAATTTTATAGAGGCTTACTCGTTCATCGAGGTTTGGAATAGAAAATTCATCAACATGATAGTTGTTATGTAAAGTAAAGCTTGGAGAACGAGATTTTTTGCTCATTAAAAATATGCAAAAGAATTCGAACAACATAAGTCAGTTAATGGAAATTAAAATTTAGTTTCAAATGTAAAAGACTTGGCTTAACAGTTCGAGTATAGATAAAGTGAAATAGTTGAATCTTGTTGATACTACTCACAAAAAATAAATAAATCAAATGAAAAATCAAGATGCTGTTCGATACATGCAATTGTGAGCGATGATTAGCTCTTATATTTATGTCAAAAATAGTTGAAAAAATTCATGTTAAACTGAGGGATTCATTATTTGAATTGTCGTAGAACCCTAGATTTATTGTCTCACTTATTTTCTGGTGAAACTTTTTGTGTGCTTAAAACAACTGTATATCTATTTCCGATACTTTTCTTAAGTCGTGTAATAATAGCGAAATGTTTAATTTATAATCAATTAAATATTTATCAATCTTTCTTCTATATGTGCGCAGTACATGCCATGTTTACTGCTAGAAAAATTACGAATGATATTTACTTTGGAGTTTTAAAGAATCAAATTATTTACAAGATAATATCCCCATTACTATATCATTAGATATGATATGTCCAGCATGTGGTCATGCATAATTAAACTTGTGTCCAAATTTATTTAAAAGCAAAAACAATTGCCAATGAGTATCTGATAAGAATTTTAAATTGATGTGTTAATATTTAAAGGCATTAACCTTATGGTCGGAATAATTTCTTCATCAATAAATTGATTGAATGGAATCAGAAGTTGGCAATATATGCCGTTTAATAAAATTTACGTATGATAAATAAAAGGGATTGTTATTCAAAAATAAATTGAATAGAATTGACAAAGTTTCATCAAAGTCAATTGAAAAGATGATTACCAAAAAGCAGCAGCACGAGAACTTTTTGGCAATTGAATTTTAATAACAACTATTAAGTGTGATAAGAATTTTGAATTGACTATAAAATGATAGGAATCCCGTACAGAATAAAGATGCTGGATGGACTGCTTTAAGACATTGACTTTTAAATGCAGGGTTTTTTTGGAAATGGGTTTTTTTTTTCAGTGAAAATACGACTAGTACATGTCTTATATCCCACAGTACAATTCTATTGCGAATTCATAGCAAAATTTTCTCGTGCTTTGTAAAATCGCCTCAATTATAGTACTACAGAAAACTGGCTTACTAGCATGATTTACGGTTTCAATAATTCTTTATTTAAATAATGAAAATATCCAATTATAGATACTTAAAACAGAACCAAAAAAATAAGTAAATAAAAAAATAATCAGATAGTTTTGAATTTTTTGACATTATATAGGAATCTCCATATGTGGTGGCGCAAAATTAATCCACTGGCCCAAAACTAATCATCCAATTTTGTTTTTGAATAACTTTTTCCTCAATAAAAACAAAAAAATGATTTTGAGTGACGGAAATCTTTATTTGAACCTTTAAAATGTTTTCTATCACTCAAAATCATTTTTTTTAGTTTAGTAAAAAAGTTACTTAAAAACAAAACTGGATGATAAAGTTTGCGTCAGGTAATTAATTTTGCACCGGTATTTGATCAATGTCTTAATCTAGTAGTAAGCTAATATAACTAACAAGGAAAGAGACAACTAGAAAACATCATCCAGGCAAACGCTATGTGCTGTTTATTAAATTATTTAAAAATTTATGTTACATCTTTTCTAAAAAAATATTAGCTATATATTTAGAATCATCAGGTAAATAGAGAATAAAAAACGTTCAAATATTATCAGTGGCGGATTTAAGGAAAAAGGCCCGGTCGGAAAAATTTCATTAGGGCCCCCCCCTATTAAATTGTGTACACAAGAATTTATTTTGGCTCAAGTGTTTCATTGGAAGTGATAGGTATGTGTTTCAAGAAATTGATAGATATAAAATAATTTCGGTTTATTCATCGAGTATTTTGAATGTTGGATTTGTTTTTACATTGAGAACATTTACATATTTTTGAATCCTCTTCTCGCTTTCTTCTCCGCGAAAACTTCGATAGTAGCATCCAAATCAACTTGATTTGCGACATGCTGTTCGATGAAAAGTATGCTGAAATCGTCTAATGCTTCTGCATTCATTGTGGAACGTTGACGATCTTTGACTTTCTTCAATGAGCTCATTGTTCGTTCGGCGCTGGCTGTGCTGACGGGAAGTGTCAATAATAAACGCAATAAACTGCAACACTCCGGAAAACGGCTCATCAAATTTTTTTCAACGATGAAGTTCAAATATTGCAATGGACTATGCCCAGTAGAATCTTTTTCTTGTGAGAAGTACAAATCCGCAAAACTGATTAACTCATACTTCAGGGCAATTGTGAAAAAAGTTGGATATTTCTCTATCAAGTTGCAAACATTTTTTTCAACTTTTTTCTCATCCATGTTTTTGAAGAATTCAGGTTTAAGAAATCCGAAAAGTGAGTTTATCTCATGAAAACCTTCGGCTCTTTCTTGTAATTCGCTGCACATCCTGTCGAGAACTTCGTAGTATGCAATGCGATGTTTCGTTGCCATATCCAGAGGACTGTCGTCAGCTTTTTCACCGGGCATTTTTTTCGTTCGTCGTCGTCTGGTACTCGGAAAATCCGGATTCTTCCATCCCATGTTCTCCCATCGAGACTTTGCTTTCGACACAAAAAAATCGTACTTGCTTTCTGCGCGCAAGTTTTTCAAATTCTCCATTACATTCTCAAGACAATTTTGGGCCATCAAAAGATCCACTTCTTTTTTCTGTAATTCAACTTCAGCATTGTCGATGAATGATAAGACTGAATGCCACCACGTCAGGTTGAGTAAGAAGAGCCAATCGATCGCCGAAAGTAGAGAATTTGCGTCCATTATATCTTCTCCAGTAGCCTTTTCTCTTGATGTTTCTCGTTCTAAACAGTTGGCAATACAGTCAAGATTTTGGATAACCGCTTCTACGACTTTCAGTCGTGCAGACCAACGAGTCCCGCTCAATCCTTTGATGTGGAGTCTTCGTTTTTGTGACAGCGCCTCACTGTCGAAATCTTCTAATGGCACATGAAACTGCCCACCCTGTGTCTCTCTTCCACAGTCAGAATTTGTCTCGAAAATTTCTTTTTTCAATTCTTCCAGAAGTTGAATGCCGAAAGATTTTTTATTTTGGGACAGATTTTTGCTTTCTTCCAAAAGGTTTGCCCATCGCCGATGAGACTGCAAGAAGTAGTTGAAAATTCTCTGCAATGTTGCAAAAAATACTTTGATTGAAGGGCTGGCAAATTTTTCAGCTGCATGAGATTAAACCAGGTTGAATTGATGCGCTGTACAGTGAACGTATGGAACGAAGGCCTTCTCTCCAACAGATCTTCTGATGAGAGCTTGAAATCCATTCAGCTCTCCTGACATGACGGGTGCGCCATCAAATGCTTGACCACATAGATGAATCTTTTCGAATAGATATTTTTCAAACAAGACTCCAATAATTTCATGAGAAATTGACACAGAATCCCCTTTTTTGATTCGGATGAAACATAAAAAACTCTCTTTGATGCATAGTATCTTGGCTCCTGTCTCATTTTTTTGAATTGTGAAGTACCGCAATAATATAGCCATTTGGTCCAAGTGAGCAACATCCGTTGTTGAGTCAGCGATCAGTGTGAAAAACTTTGCTTCTTTGCATTCATTGATGATAACATTTCGTGTTTGATCGGCCAAGATATTTAATAATTCGAATGTTATCGTTTTGCTCAAATACTTTATCCGATTCGAAGATTCTATGTGATCACGTAAAGTCGAGTTGTGTCGAGAGATAAGTTTGATGATAGACAAATGTATACCAGGATTTTCTTCATCTATTTTTTCACGATGACCTCGAAACGCGACACCCAAGCCAGACAAAGTTCTTATAGCATCAAAAAAAATGTTGAGAACGTAACGCCATTTTTTCGCTTCTTCGCTGATTTGTTGATTTAGTCGGTGACTTACATCAGCTTTGTTGAGAAAATTCGCTGCCACAACTGCATTCTGGAGATGGCTCTTGCTCAAATTGTGTATCGAAACGGATTTCTGGAAATATTTCCAGTTCGTGTAACCAGTGCACCATTTGCCTTTTTTTGTATCCTCGTTTCCAAATAGCCAGCAATAATGGCAACAAGCATAATGTTGAGTCGGTGAGTATGATAACCAAGGGCAAAGATCATTTTCTTCAAAAGGCTTCTGCGTACGTTTGTGATAATACTGTGAGTTGAAATGGCGCCCATTATCTGTATGTTTGAATTTGCCATTGGGCATATCAGCTTCTGTAGGTTGACAAGGGCCAGCGAGCAAAAGCATCCTTATCTGATCTTCGTTTGAAATTTGATTGCCATAAATTCCTTTGTCATTATTGAATTTAGAAAGTATCAGCGGTGCATTCGCGAAAAATGATGATTCAGGTTCGGAAACTTCATCAAATGAATCAGTGGTTGCGGAATTATCTTTTTCTCCATCATCGAAAAACGGTTGATTATCAGCACTTCTGTCGACGGAAGATTTTTCTTTTCCACCACTAGTCTCAAGTTCAGTTCTGGTCAGTTCATTGTATCCACTCTCCATTTTCTTGTTTTCCATGTTTTCTGTAACAATGCAAATATAAAATTATAAAACAATTCTCTGAAGTAGTACGAAATCCCTAGTCATATTGAATCGCACAGGCTGTATGACTCTCTTGAAATCATTTTTGTAGAAATTGAGTAATAATATATATGTAAATTCATATATTTACCATACCTTCGTCATTATTGATTTTCGGGTGAATCAGCGGTAATTCTGTAGATTGATTCGATGGGGATTCTTTTTCTGCTGCACGAAATACGATGTCCGTAGAGTTCCTATCGTCATCGTTTTGAACTTCAACTGATGTTGACTTTGGTATTGAAGTTGAAAAGAATTTGCTGACTTTGGTCTGTTTAGGGTTGATCCCAGCATTTTCCAATTTTCTTTTTTCTCTAATTTTTCGCTTCTCGAATCCACTTTTTTCTTTCGTATTTTCCATGACTTCTAGAATCATGAAAAGATAATTAAAATACGGAGGAACAACTTTTTGCAGTGACAAAATATTCAATACATTATATTGCTGTAAAATGTAGTGATTTTTGAACGGTGAATGATCACAAACATTCATGAATTTTGAATTGGATGTAAGCTAATATATTTGTTTTTGGAAAATAAATTTTGGAGTTGCTGTGCTTAGATTCGACTATCTACGTGGTAAAAAAAACGAAATAGAATGATCCCACAGTGACTTTAATATTTTTCTTGATAATAATTTTTTAACAATACAAAAACTCTAATTTACGAATTTTCAAATCTTTAAACAATATTTCGCATGGTTTCAATTTTTTATTCTAAAATGTATGATCAAATGATAGAAGCACTGATTTTTGTGACACTGGTGACAGAAAATAACAAAGCAAAGAATAAATTAATAGGTTATGTTATGGTAAACAAACTTTTCACACGGAGCAATATTCAATGAACATACCTTGAAATATCTGGAGCCAGAGTTTTTTTCTTGGATGTATGCTCAGACATTGAACATGGCAAACAACTGCGGCACTTGTCCGTAAACACTGCAGAAATGATTGACGAAGTAGTACGAACTCGATTGACACGAAACTCGGAGAAGAAGTTTTGTTACGAAGGGTACATATACTGATTCAGTATCGTGATGATTCCTGCGCATGCGCGGTGAATCCTCATTATTGGGCGCGGCAATTTCAACTTTCGGAACTGACTGTCAGTTGACAGTCAACTGAATTTTGATACCCGGGGCTCCCGGGGACCCCTCAGAACGTTTTTGACGAGTCAAAAATATTTGCCGAATGTGATTAAATCGTAGACGTTTTTATTAACTGATTAATTACACAACTTTTTTAATTTTATATTCAATTTATGATTATTACGAAGCATTGCAAGTGTTTTGATAACAGAGGTCCCTGAAGAGAAATTTGTCACGTGCTGTCTCAAAAAGACTCACTGAAACATTGAAAAAAAAGTGTAACTGCTAGCAAGAGGGGCCCTTAATGCCTCCTGTCGGGGGGGAGGGGGGCCAGTCGGCAAGCGCGCTTTTGCCGACCTGTTAAATCCGCCACTGAATATTATATAAAATTACGCTGCTCTACCGCTGGATTCTTCTTTGCTTATGATCCATATCCATCGAACAATGCCACGCTCACAGTGGCTCGTGCTGCCGGTGTTATTGGTGTAGTCAAAATTAAAAGCGCTTTGTCAAAGTTAAAGTTCAAGTCAAAAGCGCTTTATTCAATACTAATCGTTATAAATTTTAAAAGAATATAAAGCAAATTCCGAACAATAACAATACAAAAACTTAATGGCCAAATGGCTCTCTAAATTTATACGTTATCAGTTAAATACATTTTCTCAAAAAAACTATAGCAAATTCAAATTAATTAAGATTATTACATATTTTATGATTTGATTGGAAAAAGGAGAAAAAAACCAACCAACACTATCCTATAATTATTTATAATTTAAGCACAACAGTGAACTTTGATGCTACACCTAATATGTTATAACCTAATTCTAATAAAATTCAATCAAAAACTTTATCTTATACTAAAAAAATCTATCACATTATTCCTAACCTACCGTTTAACCTTATCTCTAAACCTAATAAAATAATCATAACATATACCTAACCTTGCCCTTATTTTTAACACAAGTAAAAAACAACACTAAATGTAGCAATAATGAGCTGAAACTCAAAAACTAAGTAACGAAAAAGACAAAAACTGAAAATAAACACGAATAATTTAGACATTGTTATTCAGCCACCAATACCTTGATTTCTCCATCTCAGCTCGACCAGCTTCAACGAATCTTGCAAATGAGTATCTCGATTGGAATTGTTTGCCTCGTGAACTCAAATTCGGAGGGTATTTTATCTTCTTATCGGTGGCCCGTCGATATATGTGATATATGATTGGGACGCTGTCAGAATCAAAAACATATCGATTCATGTCCAAATACACGAATGCTTCTGGAGGAACGAAGCCAGTAGCGAGGCGACTCGGCATATACCCGTCTGTAGGGTGGAACGGCTGTGAAATCCAGGGGTTTTCACTCACAGTTACAGATCTTGCGATATAATTCCGAAGAAGTTTCAGTATGAAGATATCGACTTTTGTCACTTGAGTAGTTTGATAAATTCTTCTATTCGATGTATAATGCTTCCAATCCGTCTCAGGCTTTCTGTACAAACCAGTACATGCACGAAGACATTTTCTTTCGAAAACTCTTAATTTTTACATTGTACTAGCACTCTAGTTGTACCAGATATGACATCCATATGTCAATAATGGTCTAACCAAATTCTTATAACAGAAAACTTTGACCTTTTCATCAATGTATTTGGAATGAAAGAGTCGTCGAAGAAACATAACTACTTTTTGTGCTCTACTGTATAGTACATATACTGATCGAGATGAACATCGAGGTAACGAACACAGAATTTATATGAAACTGCAAGATCAAAAATACTTCGCACGCAAAGAATGATTCCCGCAGCCTCATTCTATACGTATCCATAAAAATCAGCAGCGTATAGCAATATGATCCACCGTTTAGTATATCTTCACTAAACGGTGATAAGCAAGGTATATGACAGAAAAAGCTTATAGTGTAGAAACAGCGAAACTCAAATAACATTGCTGACATGAAGGTGATCAAGGACGAAGCTAAACATAGAAACTAGATGCAGTAGAAAGTTTGGTATGCTTTGGGTGTTAAACATGAACCCTAACCCAGATATTTGCGAACATATTGAGCGCCTTTGAACGACGGGTCGTGAGGCAAATAATCGGATTGAAACTAACATAAATGGGGACGAATGCCAAATTCGATACAACCATGAGCTGTGTGACATTTTTGACAAGCCAGAGGTCTCAACGATTGTAAGACTACGGAGGCTGCAATGGGCTGGCCTCATGAATCCTATGGACGAACAACGGATGCCAAAAAGGTATTCGGTGGGAGATCTGAAGGTTGAAGACCAGTCGGGAAACTGAGGAAACGCTGGTCTGACTCAGTTGACGAAAACAGTTCATCGCTGCTTGAATTTCATAATTGGAGGACGCAGTTATTGGATCGAGACAGTTGGAGGCAATTATTGCAGGAAGCGAAAACACGAGAGAGGTTGTAGCGCTACGAAGAAGAAGAATTAAGTTTGGCAATAAGGAGGATGCCCAAATATTTGAGATTAAATAAAGAATTAGCTAATAATTGTTTTAACCTTCTTCTTGATCTTCTTCGTAGCACTATTGCCCCTTTAAGGCCTTTTTTGTGTTTGGGAAGTGAATGCCATTTATGTACAGAGTGTGGGACTACCATGCTCGCAAGAAGGCGACTGGACTACCCACTAAACACTCCTCCTATCAACCTGAGAACCCAGCCTGGAGCACATTACTTCGTGCCAGGTCTCGTTTTGTTACGCCGCGAGGTGCCTTCAAGCTGTGGGACCCCTCTTCTAGCGGGAGGGGAAGAGGAAGTGCTGCTGTGAGTCCCTTTTATCTTTTAGGGCCGCCCGAATTTAATGTGCCACCTGATTTCATTTGTCAACCGATTCGAGCATCACCGCGACTATATTATTATGATGTCTATGTAGACGAATACGTTGTTGATTCCAAGTCGCACCTCGTGCATCAAGTGTTGGAAGGTCTGCCCGTGTTGCATAGGCCAAATGTGTTGTAGGCGAATTCGTAAAGCCCGAAGGACGTTATGATTGCCGTCTTCGGGATAACCTCCGGCTTGACTGGTATCTGATGAAATGTCTTCTGTAAGTCAACCACAGTGAAGACCTTCATATCGTGCCACGTGGCAGAGCAGTCCTACAGAAATCCTATTGGGTGTTGATCCAGGACGGTGCGAGCGTTGACTGGATGATAGTCCACGCAAGGACTCTAGTTGCCGTTGGCTTTTCGCACCGTGTGCAGAGGGTTGCTCCATGCACTCTTGGGTGGATGACAGATTCCTTGTTGCAGCAACTTATCGGATTCAGTTTGCGGGGCGGTGAGTTTATCGGGTGGAAAGCAGCGTGCCTTGGCATTGACTGGCAGGCGCTTTGTCACGATGTGATGTGTCGTCATGCAGTTTACGTTGCGGCGAGTCACAGTCGATGTTACTTCGGGGTACTTTGCTATAATTGCAGCGTATTCAGTTCCTATGTTTGCACAAATCAAGGAGACTGCTAGTGGTTGGTCTTTGAATTGGGTTTTCACCTCCGCTGCAGTCGCAATTGGCCTCTTACTGAGCTTTCGTCCTCTAATATCCTCAAGTAGTCCATGGTGTTCGAGTATATCGGCTCCGATGATTGGTGAGCTAACGTCTGCGATGATAAAGTTCCACGTGACAGGCTTTGGGAGTCCATGATTTAACGTTAACTTCCGCTTTCCATAAGTGTAAAAAACGGAGCCTTTCGCAGCTAACAAGCGGGTGCCATATCCGGGTTATAACGATCTTGGATGGCCGGTGAAATGACGAATACGTCCACATCGATGTCGATTAACAGCGCACTAATGCCTCTGCTGTTGCGGATGTATAGGCGATGCACTTAGCGCACGTCAGCCAATTATTGTGGAGAGGATGACTAGTTTTTTATTTGCTAAGATTGCATGCCAGGTGGCATTTCTTAGCATCTGGTCCATAGTGGATATGGAACCAGTAGACGTGGGTTGGTGGTTTGGGAGACTTCGGGCGTTTTTGCGGCTTTGGTGGTGTTCGTGGCCCCCTTTGTTTGGAGTGGCATGGGCACGTACGTTTCACGTCTCGTATCGGACTGTGTTAGCCTTTGAATCTCACCCGTGAGCTTACTAAGCTCTTCAAATACTTATAGTGAAAAATGAAATATATCAGTTTATTATGCAATTTTTTAATTGCTTTCACAAAAGGGTATATTTTCTAATTTGGAAACGAATTTTATCAACATTTCATGCACTTATCGCTTTTAAATTTGAAGTCGGATTAAATTTTTTTTACCTGGAAAACTGGCAAGCACTTCTCTACCCGTATTTTTATATTTATTATGTAGTTGTGGTTATTATTAGGGCTTGTTTTGTAAGAAAGTCGTCTATTTGAGGAATTTGGGCCTCGTCATCGACCTTTTTGGGACCGTACATTCGAGCTGTCTCAGGAGGTGTCCGTATTTTCGTGCAATAACGAAGTATCTGACGCTCTTAGAAGCGCAGCTTTTCCATTTGAGGTAATGACAGAAGACATATCCATAGAATAGGATGTAGCGAATAAGTGAGGTGTAGCAGAGGATTTTGGTCTTGATAGGATAGATGATTTTGTAGTAGATGATCGGAAGTAATAAATTGAATTCCGTGGTTACTACATGAAGGTTCTTTTTAATTCGACGAAAGGAAAAAGAAGGAAGTCAATAATAACCCCCAGATAGTTGAACGCAGATTTGTGAGGGATATTAATGTCCTTGATTTGTAGGATTAAATTGCGTACTTCATCATTGAGTAATATTTGAAGGTGAGTGTGACTTTTTTTTTGCGTTTGGGAGGTGAATGCCATTTACGCACAGAGTGTGGGACCCCCAGGCTCGCAAGCGACTGAACTACCCACTAAACCCCTCCCATGTAAACCTGAGAGCCTAGCTTGGAACCGTTTGACACATTTTTTCGGGCCAGGTTTCGTTTTGTTACGCCTTTAGGCGCCTTCAAGCTGGAGGATCTCTTTCCTAGCAAGAGAGGAAGAGAAAGTGCCAGAAAAGCGATCCCCCAGCCCCAAGCTGCAGCGAGTCCCCTTTTATATTTTAGGACTGCCCGGACATAATGTGCCTCCTGGTTCCATTTGTCATCGATAATAACCTATGCAGTCTAGGAGCTCCTCTTGTTCAAGGAGCCTAATCTTTACTGCTTTGGTGATTTTTGACGCTTTGGAGAGGTTATCGGTTTCTGTTTCTGAATACTGTACTTACGCCACCTTTTCGACGTTGGCGATGCAATCACACATCGTCGCTTGAATTTGCTTGGTCACTCGTTTCTTTTCCTGCCGTAATCTCTTCTTTGACCTCCGGATGGTTCTTTATTATTTCGGGATTTACGACCCTTGCTTCAATTGCTTCGGTAGCGATCGTAGCAGTGACCATCGTATTCTCGAATTTCTGTATAATTTCCTCCACCGCTCAAGCATTTGGCACGTCCTGCAGAGTTTTCCGCTTTTCCTTTTTAGGACGCTCTTGTGTTCGCATAATTTTTTTTTGCTGCGCCCGAACGTCGTAGGAATCTCAGTCTGGACCAGACTATCTATGAATCTCCGTTTTTCGTCCGTCTTCACCGTCATTGTTTTAATCGTCGTTTTGTTCATCGTCATTATCGCTCCCGATGTGCTGTTAACATCATGGTTGCAGCCGCTGGTTGCGTCGTCGTAATTGTTATTTTTGCATTCTTTTTCTTTTTTTGGGTTTTTTTTATCTTTTTTAAAGGTTCATGGTTGCTCCAGTTTTATTGGGTCCCTCCTTGGAACCACTATCTTCGTTCGTGTGTGTATTCGTCTTTTTGGCCTCATGGTTATCTTTGCAGAGCAAAGGGGTTGGCACAAGCCCTTATGGGGACAAGTGCTCAGCGCCAGACCAGCGCTTATCGGGAGTCCGTCCAAATCGAACTTACACCACCAATCCAATGGTGCGAACTTCGAACGTACTCTGAGGCCTGCCAAGGTTTTACCGGGACGGAGACAGAATTAGAGTTGAATTGGAGCCGCTCACACACGAGTGACACCTCGGCGCTACCATGCAATGCGGCTAGGTCCAAACCATCATATCTGCCAGCCCAAAGCATGAGTTCCAGTTCGTTGTCCAAAGCGTAGTCCAGATCCAGTCAGGGTCGTAACCTGTTACCCCAGAAGGGAGCCTCACGGCGCCCCCCATATCCTTGGGTCCGTGGGGGCGGCGCTCCCAGAAGAATGCTAGCTTCCAATAGTATTCCTATCAGCCAGCATTCCCCCTGCGGGGATTTCCTCGGGTACGTGGGGGCGAAACTCCACAAAGAATGCTAGCTTCCAAGATTATTCCTGTCAGCCAGCATTCCCCCTTTTTAGGCCTTTGCTTCCTGCAAAAAGTGCCTCGAACTGCATTGGTCCATTGATAACGTCTGAGCAGCGATGAACTGTCTGCATTGACCAAGTCAACTGGTCTCCGCTCTTCAGTTCTCATAACAAATGCTTTTTTGGGTAACCTTTATTCGCCCATACGATTCACATGGTCAGCCCATTGCAGCTTCCACAGTCCTACAATCGTTGCGAACTCCAGCTCGTCAAAAATTTCATACAGCTCATGGTTGTATCGAATTTTCCATTGCTCCCCGTCTAGTTTCACTCCAATTATCCGTCTCACGACCCGCCGTTTAAAGACGTTCAATATGTTTGCGGGTGCTTGGCTTAGGGTCCATGTTTCACACTCATAGCACAAGTCTTATCACAGATTTATGTCTCGTACTTGGAGCTTTGTTTTCCTGGTTATGCAGCTGGTCTTCATAAACGTCAAAACTGAGTAAACAATTTTATTTGCGAAAAATGAATATCGATTGAAGCGTGAACCTGAAGATTTTTCAACACAGTATATGAACACATATTTGGAGAGGTAGTTGAAGAGACAGCTCCTCGCCTTTTTTTAATGTGCCGTATTAATATACGAGTATATGATTTTTTTTATCTCTGTGAGCTATCACGAATTAGACTAGTTATGCACGAAAGTCGATCTATTGAATATTGCCTGGGGGCAGCGGCGAAATGTGAATGCAGACCACACAAGCGTTGTGTGATGAAGACAGAATGATGGAGAGGGGAGTAGAAAAAAATGGAATTGTTATTTCACAATTAGATTACAGAGAAGATGAGGGCGAATAATAAAATTTGGGAGAGTATTTTGTTCTACACATACGAGTATAATCATGTTTAAAGTACGTTTTTCAATAATTTGTAGCTGCATATTTATTTTTCACCCTAGTCGACGGTAAATGTTTGACTTTTTAGGGGTTTTGTAAAATAATCGCGTCCTGTCTTCCCGTCTGTCCGTCCGAGTGTTGCAGCAGGTCTAAAGTGGAGCTCTCTTCAAAGTTCAACCACAAAAAAATGATATAAGGCATTTAAGGGAGGTCTTCGCATATAGGGGTGTGGCCGCCGAAATCATCAAAAGTAGCCGATATGGGTATCAAATAAAAGGTCTTGATGATAACTTTTCAAAATAGGTCTTAATTTGACACTTTTTCCTTCGACGGTCGCACAGGGAGGGAAAATACACGAAAAATTGGTGTCCCCCCCTTCGCGATTGGACACCTGTGATCCGAAAAATCTGAAAAAATTATGGAAGAGTACAAAAAGAACAAAAACCTTATAAGTCAAAATTCGCTCAACTTTGTCGATAATAGTATGATATTCGAATTTCACATTTTCCCCTTATAAAATCGTATAAGTACCCTTAAACTAAACGAAATTCACATTTAAGTAGTCCTTAAACTTAGTAAGTTTGACGAGAATCGAATGATACACACGGGAGTTAAAGCCATTTGGAATTTCTTCAATTACAACAACATAAAAACACATGATTTTGTTATTTTATGAACTTTCCATCGAATCAGTTTTCATTTGATCTGCTTCCAATTTTCAAATAAGGTTAATAACATTAATATTTTTGGGAATTCATGATTTAAGTGATTTTTGTCGGTTTGCAACCGTTGAAAATAGAAAAACAATGGATTTTCTTTTAAACGTGCACATCTATTTGACATATTTCTTGACTTTATTCGTTGCTGGTGACTGAGTTTCTGAGAAGTTGAGTACGAGACCCTTCTGACATGAACGTAGGTCTGTCTACCCAACTTATTATGAGTCGGTTCTTGTTAATATTACTAATAGCATTTCCATTGATTCTTTTGTCAAAGGTTTTCATTATTTCCAGCATGTCCGTTTTTTCTTGAAAAGGTTTATGATGGATTAAGCAAGTATGTCCAAGTTGGACTAGGAAGAGGGATATTTGGTTTTTGAGTTGCTGGATGTCCCTTGATTCTGTTTCCTCTCGCTTTCATTTTTGTCGGAGAGTGTGTTCTCGTACTGCAAAATTGTAGCACTGAAGATGAGTCAAAGGAGTCGAAAGTTTTGATTGCTTTGAGTCATCTTCATCTCTGTTCACTCAAAGAAGCAAAGCCCGTTGGCTTTTCAAGAATAAAGAAAGTCTGCCTGTTGTTATCAAATAAGTAAAATAATTGACTACAAAATGTCAGTTGATTAATTTTCAACTATCTAAAGCAGTGTCAATGTTATCAACTGACAGAAATTTTCTATTTAAGGCGCAGCCCCCTGTAAAACTGCAAATTTGGGTAAACTTTACAGCCGTTCACCTGATTACATTTTGCAAAAAGTTTGTCGCAAAAGCTATTAAATTCAAACAAAATAGCATGTTTTCGTTAAAAAATGTAGTAAATCTCGGAAACTACTTAACGTACCGAGTTGATTTAAGCTATATTTGTTGGATATAAATTATTTACATTGAATTAACTCATCAAAAATTTTAAAAAGTTTTTTGCAAACAATCAAAATGCGGAAATTTGATACAAATCAATGTGCAGACATGATATTTGTTCAGTGTGTGCAAAATACTCATTTTGTTCTACGAAATTTTTTTTGCAAAATACTTTTTTAAATTTTTGATGAGTTAATTCAATGTAAATAATTTAGATCTAACAAACATAGCATAAATCAACTCGGTACATTTAGTAGTTTCCGAGATTTACTACATTTTTTTAACGAAAATATGCTATTTTGTTTGAATTTTGAAATTTTCGAAACAAACTTTTTTCAAAATATAATAAACTGCTTCAATAGCCAAAGGTTCATTCTAATTTTTACTTAAAAAGTTTTGCAAATATTCGAAAGGTTTCTGAGATGGACGGTTGTAAAAATTAACCAAATTGGGAGTTTCGCCTGGGGCTGCGCCTTAAAGAGATTGTCAAGTATCAATTCTGTTTGCAAAGACTGGACACGATAATTATTTTTAAAATTCATTTACCATACATAAAATTGTAACTTCATGTCAAAAACTTACATCTAACCTCCTCCTTTCTCAACAAATTTCCTTCCACATAGACAGGTAACGGCTACAGACACCGTCGACATTATGTTGTGTAGAAAAAAATAATGTAGCTTTCCCACAAAATTAACTTCATCTTGTGGTCTGGCTGCTAGGAAGAGTCGTTACATAGTTATATGCATGAACGTATGCATGCAGAATCATCCGCGATATCCTAGCAACCCATCTGGATAGAGGATAAATAAATGCTATTGAAGTACTCTCGGAAGTCCCTGAACACCTCTGCATGTTCAACCTAGATTCACTTCATTATAGAAGAGTGAAAAATGGAGTAAAGCTGTTGTATTCATTCAGCTTGATTGTAGTACAAGATAGAATTGCAGTACAAAATAGAAATGTTGTTTTGCGGGAAAAAATATGTGCAAGCTCTTTTTCTTGATAGTGTTGTAGAGATTTTCCATTTCGGATTTGGGGAAACGGGGATAAATCTTTTCTGAGTTTGCTTGGAGTTTTGAATATGAAATGTTCAGAGCTTTTATATCCTGAATCTATTAAAAAGAGAGGGAACTACTGAATTTTTCTAATTTTATAGAAGTGTTAATTTTTAGGGTTTTGTACTAAAATACAAAACCCTATTGCAATCACGACCTGTGTCCGTCTGTCCGTCCGTCCGTCCGTCCGTCCGTCCGTCCGTCCGTCTGTATGTCACAGCACTTTTTCTCCGAAACTATAGAGGCTACAGGCATGAAACTTTGTGGAAAGGTCAGAAGTGGTGACCTCTTGAAAGTTCAAGGGTGGAAAAATTTTTCAAAGGGGTTTAAGGGGGGTCTCCCCATATAGGGAGGTGACCCCTCAAAAAAAAAAACATGAAAAATGTGTTTCTAAAAAATCTGGAAAAATGATCAAGGGAGATATCTATGGGTATAACTAAAACAAATACCTCAGAAGTCAAAATTCTTTCAACTTTGTTAATAATAGTATGATCCTCGAATTTCACATTTTCTCCAATAAAATCGTCTTTGACATGTTTCTTGATTTTATTCGTTGCTGGTTACTGCATTTTGTAAGTTGAGTACAAAACCCTTCTGACATGAGCATAGGTCTGTCTACCCAACTTGTTCTGTTTTATGTTACCGGTTGAAGTTACTCACATCGTTATAGAGATCGCGTCTCTGTTGGGTTTCTCCCATTTAAGTTTAAATTAAAGCATTAACAACCATTTTAATTTTTTCTGGTATAAAAAAATTTCAATTTGCGCGCCCTTCAATACTAACCGATGCCTAAAGGTTTACAAAGCGAACTAAAGGGTTTTCCAATAAGAGGTGTTATTTTGAATAACCCACTATTTCGGTAGATGTCACTTTTGAAGCTGTCGTTTTTTGACATTTGACAAGTAAAAACTACGCCATTAACAAAAATTGAACGATACACGCTTCAACAACGCATTGAAATTATTAAAATTCACTATAAAAATGGTGAGTATTTGGCAGAAACGGCTCGTAAAACACGAACATTTTTGGGTCGTTGTGATGCGCCTTGTGGGACCGCAATACAGAAATTGGTAGAAAAATTCGAGCTGTTGGGACAACTTGCACAATAAATGTTCGGTTGCGTATAATGAGACTGCTCCCTTGCTCCAGTTTGCTGACACTTTATCTGCGCATCCTCTAACTCAGACGAGCCTTGAGACTCGCGATGTGTTACAGCCTTCCGCACCAGATCTCCCTTCATTGGAGGAGAATACTAGAATAACATTAGATAATGCTCCTGCTATAACAACGAAAAGTAAAACGCAAGCTAAACCAGCAACAAAAAATAGCGCTAACATGTTGACCAGCAATGATTCAGAGGTTGTATTTCAATCATCACCTGGGCCATCATCTTCTCGTCGAGGGGCTATATCTTAAAAATCGGCCCACTTCACCCAACAATCTTGTAACGGTTATTCAACCAACGCTAGTAGCTGATGTTTCTAATTCCGCTTTTAATGTGCCAGCATCACAGAAAGTTCCATCTCTTCATGTCGTGGCGCCGCCGAAGCAAATATTTATATCTCGTCTGGCTTATGAGACATCGACAAATGACATTTGCGATTATGTCTCAACGAAATTTGGACCTTCAGGAAAGATAATTAGCTGCATCAAACTGACAAAAGACAACATTGAGGGAAGAGTTATAGCGTCCTTTAAGCTTACTCTGCCGTCAAACTGTAGCAAAAATCTTCAACCAGCATACTGGCCTCCTGGAACACTAATCAAACCGTTTGAGGCAACCAAAAGAAGAAATTTTCGTCGTGTGGTAAGCTCTCTTCCGAAACTTTAACAACCGGTCACCCTACAACTTCTTCAAATATTAATTTAAATTTTGATATTCAAAACACTTCTCGTAGCTTCAATCTTTATTATCAAAATGTACGTGGGATGCGAACCAAGCTGGAAGCTATTAAAATCGCCTCTTCCATTTCCGGCGATGATTTCATTTGTTTTACAGAAACCTGGCTTACTCCTGATACTGCCAGCAGTAAAATTTTACCACTATATGATGTCTACCGAACTGATAGAGATCGTTTGATTTCAGGTAAATCTGACCTTGGCGGTGTACTTATTGCTACTCATAAAGCCTTGGACAGCAAACTTTGCTCTGACTTTTCACCATCTCTTCCAGTAGAATGCATCACTGTCTTAATCAATATCTCTCAAGCCGTGAGTTTAGTATTGCTTTGCCTGTATATCCCTTGCAATGCTCCTTCCCGCGTTAGCAACCGTTTTTTCTCTGAATTATCTTCGTATTTCTGTAGCATCAAACCTTTTATACAATATTTTAATCTGTGGTGACTTTAACATGCCTTGCCTAAGGTGGGACTCAAGCTCTCATACCCTATCATCCTTCAATGATCTCTCGATCCTGTTTTCTTCTTTTTTATCGCTTTGCTCCCTTTCGCAATTAAATATGATCCCAAACGCAAACAATCAACTTCTCGATTTCATCCTTACTACCAATCCTGCCTCTATCTCCTCGATCACAAAATCCCCCTGCGAATATGTAAAACCTGATCCCCACCATCCTCCGCTTGAGGTTCGTTTATCTTTTCTTGCACCTCAGTCCAAATGCACTCCTTTCTCCCCAAGATTTAATTTCCGCAAAGCCAACTATGCTGCCATTCAGCTTGAACTGGATAATATTGACTGGAATTCAATGCTACAGAAGCTAGATGTCAATACAGCGCTATCAACTTTCTATGAGAATCTCAGTAGCATAATTGCAAACCATGTACCTATCTGCCGATCCCCCCGGAAAAAGAGCCCTAGCTGGTTTTCCGCTGAAGTCTCAGACGCTCTCTATTTGAAGGACCAGGCGCGCAAAAAACTTCATTATTCCAAATCTAACACTGACCTCACCAACTACCGACTGCTTGGTAAAGAAGCTAAAAAAGTGGTTAAGAACGCAATGCGATCTTATTATTATATGGTTGAAACATCATTGCAATCTAATAGTCCTAAGCCCTTTTGGACATACATACATTCTCTGAAAACAACATCCCATATTCCTAATATCTCCTCATGGCGTAATTGCCAAGCTTCTGATGGGCAAGCTATCTGTAACCTTTTTGCCCAATTTTTTTCCTCCACATTTAAGGTTTTCGAACCCCACTACGTACTCATCGTGTCCTTCTCCTTCCCATATTATGAGTCCTATCGTGACCTCTCCATCAGAAATTTGACATTAATGGTGGTCCGGGTCCTGATGGAATACCAAATCTGTTCGTTAAGTCATTATCTTCTTCATTATCTACCCCACTATCAATTATTTTTAACATAAGCCTTTCTTCCACCTGCTTCCCTGACGTCTGGAAGCATGCTAACATCTTTCCGATCCATTAGTCCGAAGATCGAAGTGAAATCTCTAACTATCGTCTGATTTCTTTGCTGTCTTGTTTTGGCAAGCTCCTTGAGAGAATTGTGCATAACAGAATGTACGATGTTATCAGTATCCTGTTTGCAAATGAACAACATGGCTTCGTTAAAGGTCGTTCGACAGTAACTTATTTGTTAAAAGTTACGAATACCACCTCTCTTGCTTTCGACAGGAGTCTACAAGTTGATGTCGTATACACCGATTTTGCTAAAGCCTTTGACATTGTTGATCATGGCCTTTTGGCTAACAAACTCCGATCTTTCCGCATTTCCGACTCTGTCCTCTCTTGGATCTTATCCTTCTTATCCCATCGCTCCTGCACCGTTATATGGAATAATTTTTTTTCGTCGGGCTCATTTAGCCCAAAACCTGGTGTTCCTCAAGGATCAATTTTAGGCCCTTTGCTATCCAACATTTTCATCAATGATCTTCCCCAATGCCTGTCCTCTAATTGTCTTCTTTACGCTGATGATTTAAAAATTTGTCGCCCCATTAACTCCAGCAAAGACTGCTTATACCTCCAAAATGATCTTGACAATCTCCAAAATTGGTGTCAAGATAATTTACTTCCTCTTAACATTTCTAAATGTTGTCACATGAGATTCACCAACAAAATTCATCCAGTTTTTTTATGAATACCAGATTGATGGATCGGTGCTCGCACTTGTCGACAAATTTAAAGATTTGGGAGTAGTATTTGACCCAGGTTTGAAATTTAACATCCATGTTTCATCCATAACCACAAGAGCTTCACGTGTCGCTGGTTTTATTTTACGATCCTCTTGCAAGTCTTTTAGTATTTCAACCAGCGTCCATCTATTTGTACTTCTAGCCCGATCAATCCTTGAGTATGCCTCCCAGGTATGGTCTCCTCACTATACCAATCTATCGGATGCTGTTGAAACTGTACAGCGTAAATACACACGATCTCTATTCTACAAATATAACCTCACTTACTGCTCCTACGTTGAGCGCTTACAGATCCTAAACATTCCATCACTCAAAAATAGGAGAAAATTTCTTGACTTGTGCTGCTTATTTAAATTATATCACGGTATTCTTTCATCCAACCTTCGGGAAAGGCTTTATATACGTCCCACCTCAAGAACGCGTTCAGCTGACATATTCTTTGTGTCCTTTGCTCGTACCGATATTTAATTTTATTCATTTTTTTGTACGCGTATCACGTCGTTACAATGACCTCCAGCTGGGTCCTCTGCCACATTCGTTAAATGCTTTTAAAAGCATATTACATAATATTCTGCTTAGCTTCCAATAGTTTATCCGTATATTAAATTTTTTTTATGTTTTTTCTTAATATAACTTTGTTTATTCGCATGTATTGTATTATATTTCATTACCTACTTTGTAATTGGGTTCACGGATCTGTAAAGTAGTGTAAATAAATAAATAAATAAAACTTAGTGATGTAAAGAATAAAACTCGTGCACGTCGCTCAAGAACAGCCGAGAACATTACTGCTGTAGCCGAAAGTGTCGTAAAAAACCCAGCTTTGTCCATTCTACGTCGTTCTTTGGAATTAGGCATTCCACAAACGTCATTACACCGTATTTTGCATAAAGATTTGGGTCTTAAGGCTTAAAAAGTTCAGTTTATACAAGAACTCAAGCCGGTCGATCATCAACAACGTCGTGTCTTTGCTGATTGGGTCCTTGAAATGCATGAAAATGATCCGGAATTCCATCGAAAAATCATCTTGAGTGATGAGGCCTATTTCCACCTCGGTGACTTCGTCAACAAGCAAAATTGTCGCATCTGGGGCTCGGGAAACCCAAGAGTTATTGTAGAAAAGCCTCTTTATCCTCAACGTGTGACTGTTTGGTGCGGTTTTTGGTGCGGCGGAGACATTGGACCTTACTTTTTCGAAAATGATGCTGGAGCAACAGCTACGGTGAATGGATTGCGCTATCGAGAGATGATTAATAATTTTTTATGGTCGAAATTGGATGGTATTGATCTGGACAACGTTTACTTTCAACAAGACGGCGCTATGTGCCACACAAGCAACAAAACCATTGTTCTTTTACGTGAAAAGTTTCCGGACCGTGTTATCTCTCGAAGAGGTAATCACAATTGGCCACCGAGAACTTGTGATTTAACACCTTGCAACTTCTTCCTTTGGCGCCACGTGAAAGAGAAGATCTACGCCAACAGCCCAGCGTCAATGCAATGCCTCAAAGATGGAATTCGTGAGGCGATCGAGGACATAGGGCAGCCACTTTGCGATTTGGTTATGGAAAATTTCATGAAAAGGATATGGTCCTGTAAGTGTGGTCGTGGCGGTCATTTGCCCGATGTTATTTTTCACTATTAACGGCATACCTTCTTCTTTATAATGAAATAAACATCCGATCATTCATATTAAAAAATGGCATTTTTCTTGTAATATTAAAATAACACCTCTAATTGGAAAACCCTGTATAACGCTGTCTGGTGATTTAACATTTCTATGTAAATTAGCAGCGAGAGAATGATAGAAAAATAGGCGATCTGGATGTCTTGATTCAGCGAAAAATCAGAAGGACTCTACCTAAAGTATGTTAAACTACTTTAACTTTAAGCCAACTTCAATTTTCGATTCTCTTCCATGTGTTTCATAATTAAAGCAATTCCGTATAAAAGTCAACTTAATCCCTATTGTACAAATACATCACTCTTCCCAAAATCAAAGCTTTCACTCTCTGTTTGGGTTTTTTCGCGCCTTCTTTTTAAAATCATTTAATTCCATGCTAATCCAATTCATTTCGGTAGACTGCTAAACACCATCCCAATCGCAAAAATAGATACATCTGTAGCCAAAAATAGATAAAAATTCCTAACATTTATGCACATCCTTTATCCGTCAGACTAAAAGCTAAGAAATTCACCCATTCAAATGCAAATGGTTTGCATTTATTTAAAATTAATTATCACTCAAGAAACGTAGGTAACAACAAGATGAAGGAATTCTTCCACGGATAACAAATCGAAAATTGCATAATATCAAGGAGGATTAAGAATGAATAAGAAATAAGTTGCAGAGAGGATAAGATAGAGAGAGAGGAGAGACAAAAGTACATTACATTGAAGTAATAAATGAAATGATCAAAAGCGATGAAGCTATTAAAATATTTAATGGGGATATCAAAATGCGTTGTTCGTCCTTGACTATGTAGATTTCGATTAGAAAAGCTTTTGATATTGATGGGTTAAAGTAGGGAAAGTTGGTATTCAGTGAGTGAGTGCAATTTAAATTACTTTAAAAATTGGAAGATAGTATTGTAGGTAATACCATTGAAAATGGAAGTTGAATCTATTTATACATACTTCATTTTCGATTTGATACTGATTTCATGATTGAGTAAGTAATGTAACGCAATAGCATTTTAAGTTCTTGTAGCAAGTTTTTTTTATGCACTAAAAACACGTCGTTTTGAAAATACTCGTATGTGTAGTTGAGAAACTGTTGTGGCTTGTATCACATTTCTTGACATATGCACCGGACTCAAGCAATTACAATATGTGTTGAAGATTGAAGTGAATTTTATGTAAGTTTCTATATTTCTTGGTGACTACAAAGCCAACGCGCACAAATGCAGAGTGTCAGGCTGTTTTCTTTAACTACAGGATTTTCCAATAAGAGGTGTTATTTTGATATTACAAGAAAAATGCCATTTTTTAATATATAAATGATCGGATGTTTATTTCATTATAAAGAAGAAGGTATGCCGTTAATAGTGAAAAATAACATCAGGCAAATTACCACCACAACCACGCTTACAGGACCATATCCTTTTAATAAAATTTTCCACAACCAAATCGCAAAGTGGCTACCCTATGTCCTCGATCGCCTCACGAATTCCATCTTTGAGGTCTTGAACTGACACTGGGCTGTTGGCATAGACCTTCTCTTTCACGTGCCCCTAAAGGAAGAAGTCGTAAGGTATTAAATCACAAGATCTCGGTAGCCTATTGTGATCACCTCTTCGAGAGATGACACGGTCCGGAAACTTTTCCCGTAAAAGATCAATGAGTTCGTTGCTTGTGTGGCACGTATCGCCGTCTTGTTGAAAGTAAACGTTGCCCAGATCAATACCATCCAATTTCGGCCAAAAAAATCATTAATCATCTCTCGATAGCGCAATCCATTCACCGTAACTGTTGCTCCACCCTCATTACCGAAAAAGTAAGGTCCAATGACACTGCCGGACCATAAACCCCACCAAATAGTCACACGTTGAGGATAGAGAGGCTTTTCAACAATAACTCTTGGGTTTAACGAGCCCCTGATGCGACAATTTTGCTTGTTGACGAAGCCACCGAGGTGGAAATGGGCCTCTTCGCTCAAGATGATTTTTCGATGGAATTTCGGATCATTTTCATGCATTTTAAGGACCCAATCAGAAAAGACACGACGTTGTTGATGATCGACCCGCTTGAGTTCTTGTGTTAACTAAACTTTATAAGCCTTTAGACCCAAATCTTTATGCAAAATACTGTGCAACGACACGTTTGTAGAATGCCTCATTCCAAAGAACGACGAGGAATGGACAAACCTGGGGTTACTTCAACACTTTCGGCTACGGCAGCAATATTTTCGGCTGTTCTTGAGTGACGTGCACGGGTTTGATTCCTCACATCACTAAGTTGTTCGAGTTTTATGAACCGTCTCTGACAGATTTACACCATTTTTATAGTGAGTTTTAATAATTTCAACGCGTTCTTGAAGCATGTATCGTTCCATTTTTATTAATGGTGTAGTTTCTACTTGTCAAATGTCAAAAAACACCTCTTATTGGAAAACCCTTTACTTAGTTTTTTTATGTTTTTATATAATGTTGCATCTGTTTTACAAAGACGTACTAGTTTCGTGACCGTTTGTTTGTTTATTCGTGCGTGATTATCCTTGGGAAAATTTCAAAAGATTTTAAAAAGGTTAAGCTTATATGTGTAGTAATTTTTTTCATCAAATGGAATTGCATATATCAAACTGAAATTAGACTCCTCAACTTTAACCTTTGAGCCCTACCCATATTGGGAGAAATACTATTCCTACTCAGAGGTTTTGAGGACCTGAATATATAGAGCGCCCCATTTATCTTTTTAAATAAAACAAAATCTTTTCAATTAAAATAAAATCTTTTTTAAATAAAACAAAAACGTCTGTGAGAACTTTTGAGGGAAGTTTTAGGCGACTTTCTTAGCTGCCTTTGTTGGCACTACCTTGAACGATTAACACAACTGAGGGAGTACAAAATGTCGGCTCCTTATAGAAGTCCTTACCAATGCCAAACTGCTACTGTGATGAGCTGCATCCTACAGGTGAACTTTTATCGCGGCATAAATGCACAAAAACTGCTTGGAAAGTTTCAATGCCAACATGCTGATCTTCAGGAAATAGCATCGAGATAAAAAATCAGCTTCGTTGAACTCTGATGATATGGTACTGCGCCTATCTGAGTTCAAAACAGTGCTCATTTTCAAGTGCAAGTTCATGGACAAACAGATTTGTAGCGTTTACCATATGACAGATAGTTATTGTGTTCACCGCCAGGTATCCGAATTAAGATAGCAGTTGAGAAACAGAGATACACGCGAAGCATCGAAGTGTCACAATTGCGAAGCAAAGATTTTCCTGTGTATATATTTATTGTGTGTTTTTATGTAGTGCAAATAAAAGTTATTACAAAAACTATTGCCTTTGCATTACATTGGCGACTACCCGACGTGATGTCTTCTAAAGGAAAACCTGCACGTGATACAACTAAAAAGCCAGAGGCAGAAAATACAAAAGCCACTAAAGCCGAAACTGTTACTGGAACCGAGCCCACCACAGGAGCTGCAACCGACACCAGAATCATACAGGAGCCACAAGTTAGCAACAACGACATCGCAAATGTTCGCATACTACCATTTTGCACAACTCGGCCAACGCAGTGGTTCGCCCGCGTTGAGGCGCAATTGCGAGGGTGCAGAATAAGCTCAGATGCCGCCATGTTTGACAAGATCGTCAGCGAACTCGATAGTACCTGCTTGGACGCTATAGCGGACATCGTGGAGAAACCGCCAGAAATAGGCAAATATGAAGCGTTGAAAACAAGATTGATCAATGTTTACGCGTCGTCTGAAGAGGCTCAAGTTCGATCTCTTCTCGCCGGCATGGAATTATGTGATAGCAAGCCGTCACAATTGCTACGGTGCATGAGTTTGGCTGCAAAAAGCAAGGTAAGTGAGTCATTTTTGAAATTACTTTGGCTACAACGGCTACCCGTTGATGTACAATCGAATCTCGCCATCGAGGAAACAACGGATCTCACTTGCCTCGCCGAAATGGCTGACACAATTCTAGATGTCAAAAGGCCTAACGAAATTTGTGAAGTCTCAGATTGCCAAATGTCAAAAGGAATTTCGACCAATAGTGCAGATTTAGTTACATAGCTCGCAGAATTAAAAGCATTAATACAACAATTACGAATACCACGGACGAACATGTTAAATTAAATAACACCAGGAGGGGATCATGCAGGAGAATAGGCAATGATGGCAAAGAGCCAGGATGCAGGGATGGGAATGGGGGTTTAGGGGATAGTAGCGTAGTTCTAAAAGCGGTGATGAGAGCGTCTGTCATCAGGGCTTCTGCGCGGGGGCACAAACTGTGAATCAGAGAACTTCGGCTCTCCATGACGGGATTTGTTGAAGAACGTGATTCTACCTTCAGCATCGAAGATGAGACTACGGTCGTTGACAAGTGAAAGGTACTGGGGAAAGTGTTTAGGGAAGCGTATTGCATCTAGGAGGTCGGGGTCAGTGTTGAGGGATTGAGTAATTAAGGGGTTGGAGTGGAATTCAGCTTTCTGGAGGAGCTTGAGGGCTATTTTGGTAAGAAAGTAGTCTATTCGAGGGATTTGGGCTTTGTCATGGACTTTTTGGTGACGGACCATTCGGCCTGTCACAGGGTTCTTCGAAATTTTCGTGCAATGACATAGGATCTGTTATTTTGGGGCGTAGCCTTTCCATTTGGGCTGATGACAGGTCGCACCAGAAGACAAAGCCATAGGATAGGACGGAGTAGATTAGTGAGGTGTAGCAGAGGATTCTGGTCTTTATGGGATAGGTGGTTTTATTGTTGATGAGCGGCAGTAGTGAGTGGAAAGCCGTGTTGGCCCTACAAAGTTTCTTATTTCTACCAAGAACACTCAAATCTTTAATCATCTCTCTTACATGATAGAAATCAATGAGACTAGATTTTACGAGCACATTCTAAGATTGTATAGCACTATAGCCTCTTTCAGATACTCACTTCCAGCAAAAAGTGCCTCGGACTGTCTCGGTTCGTCGACCGCGTCCAGCAAGTTTGAAATCCGAGCCGCAATGAACTGTCTTCGTCAAACGAGTCAGACAAGCGTTTATTTGGTCTCTCCACTGATCTTCGTCGTTCAGTTCTACTTGCAAATACCTTTTTGGCTATCCTTTGTTGATCCATACGGCTAACGTGGCCATAAAGTCAAGAAGTTTAACGTGAGTGCCTGCCATGAATAGGCCTAACCTCATGGTCTTCAAGACAGGGTTAAATTTAGCTTCAACTAATGCCCCCCATCCAAAGAATAGGGTTCCAGTAACCCCAGCTGGGAACCCGCCACATACTGGTAGGTGCACTATTCTACTTTCTAGATACAAAATGAAAACTACAAATCTTTCCTTGGATATCTACTCTCATCGTAATGATTAATTATTTAAATACTAGAATCTAACGAATTTAAGTAGCTTATGAACGGAAAACCAATCATGCAGGGCTCAAAGGGTTCAATAAAAACGGGGTTTGAAGAACATTCAAAATTACATGCGATATTTCAACTTACATTTTCAACAAAGACTCCCACAACAAACGATCATAAGAAAATTGCGTTTCGCAGATTTGCTTTGTAATAATTTGAAACGTAGTGTAACAGACTTTTCGAATATATTCTCTTTTGAATGATGCGAAATCATCAACAAATTATTGCTGAAGGAAGAAAAACAGACCCAGCAATGAATTTATAGGGTTCACTAAATCAAATTGAAATTAGTTCCTTACTCTGGGAAGAGCGACATTTTGGCAATCATTTCATTTTAATAAGTCTATTAAAGCTGCGTATGCCTTGTTAAAAATTCTAACTTTCCAAATATTTCGCTAGCCTACACGTTAAAGTTTTCCTATTGTCTTAATTTGAATACAATTTTATTGAAATTCTAAAGAAGTCTCCTTGGTAGTCTGAACGTCTTTGTTTTGCTCGAATAATCATCTAACCATGAGCCACAAAGTTATGTCCGAATTCCGCCATAAACTTCAATGTTGACAATTTCCAACGTTTGGTTAAGATCTTAAACTGATGATCACCATAAAATTATTCAAACCTTGTACTGCAACATGGCTGGCGAAGGTACTGTCGGTAGGCGTGATGGCCAGAATTGATGGATTGTAAATCAAAAGGAAATCGCGGTGACTGGACTCCAAGGACGAAATGATATCCCTTTGTTGAGGCAGAATACTTTAAATTAGTTGCGCAATATGTTATGATTATGCTCCTTTGCGAAGAACTGGTCTTTAGCGCACTTTTAAACGACCTTAATGATCAGCTTGTTGAACGTCTCCTTCTTGTTCTATAAAAAAAAAATTATCACGATATTGTCCAAACTACCTTCTAGAAAACTTGTTGACAACTAGCGCTAAGGCTACAAGCACTGGTGAAATATCAAAATTTGCAACGTCAGCACGACTCAGATGGTGTCTAGATCCACAACATGCTGGATCACTCGGATTATGCAATTTCAGCTGTTGCGTGACGGTATCTGTCGCGACAGTTTTCAAAAGATTTTCCTGCATTTTGCTCAATTAATCAAGCACTTGGGTTGAGAAAATGACTTAATTCAAATTCGCTAATTGGCTTGGCTGCGTTTTTGCTGGAACCGAAATTCCCCAAAAAACTGGTCGCATACTCGCGAGGCTACTACCAACGCTAGTAAGACCTTGGGCGACAAAACGCTTGTTGCAATTCAGCTTGCTGCCAAATTTAACTGTTTCGGTGACTGCCAACTCTTGCCGATGAACTGAAGAACGTCAAGTACCTCAACTAAGGTTTAATGCTATACGCGCTTATTTTTGAAGGCCTCTTGTAACTTGCTTTGGGTTATCTATTTGATTTTTTCTGATTAGGCTGTTCTTACTACAGAGTTAACGGTGAGTGGCACCACATTTGATTTTACTATTTTAACAAATATGTCGAGCCCTGTGCCAGGGAAATAAAGTTCGTAATAGTTTAAAGTTTTCCCCAATTTCTTTTACTAATGCGGTTAGCAATAGTTTTTTTTCTGTTTTTTTTTCTTTAGCAATTTCGCGAACTTATCCACCCTTTCATTGGAATGTTTTCAAATCTCTACTTTTCACGAGATTATGAAAATTTGCTTTGATCTGTTGCAAGACCACTTCGTAGAAATAAATTCAGTGAACGAATTTTTCGCTTGGGAAAACTACTTTTAAGAACTACGCTCTGCTACCGTGTTTAATTAGTGGATGTGGATAAATTAATTGTACATATATACTTAGCTACATGGTTGAATGCAATCAACTCACTGGCTTGCGTCCTTCGTGGGTCTGCCCCATATCCACATGTGCTAGCAACGCTGGACAAGTTCCTGGACCACTACATGCTGACTCAAAATATGTCTTGCCAAATCCTCTTTAAGAGCTTTCACATTAGTCCGACCCAAGTAAAAACAATACCCATCCATCCACACCTGATTTTGAGCTGCCCCATCTTGCAGCTTCGGTTTCCGTTAAGCGTGTACTATCAATTATATAATAGACAAATTATACTAACCTCCAGAACAATCAGATGTGCTCACACAAGTCCCAGGCGTTATTTATTAGGATGGGATCGCAGAAAAACAATTTACACGCGGCGAAAGTGATCAAGAAATTTCTAACTTAACTAAACTGAGAAAGATTCCCATAAAAATCGATTGCTAGATAATGTAATGAGGACACTTACTTTTGACTCGTCTTTGAAATGTAGTTCGAGGCGATATCGCAAGCACTCTCTTTACCAATCACCACTCAAGTTTGATGGTCTGATTAAAATGGTTCTGAAAGGTCTTGGGTGGGTTTTTGGTTATAACCGAAAAATTACCGCAAAACAACTCGACACGAAGCGTTCCGCGGTGAACCGGCGCTTTTGTCACCACACGGCCGACGTGAAGTCTCGTTCAGTGGCAGAGATTTACTCCACATACAGGTAGTGAGTAGTAGCAGATATCTGTCTTTCCAACACTTTCCATCTGATTGGAATGGTGTAAAGATTGACCAATATCTGCTGGGTACCACTACGGGTGTTATGCAATATGTCAGTGGCATAATATTGCCGCCAAAACAGCAAACGCATTGTGAATGAATTTAGTGGGTGCAGTGGCTGAATTATCGAGTCGTAAATGTTCGAGTGGACAAACATCGGGGGACTATGTAACATCACGGATTTCAAGCAGGATGTACTGATGATCACTGGCTGAGTAGTCCTCTGATACTACTCCTCTCGGAGGTGAATGTCACATCCTGTATGGTTCCTTCATAGCCAATACGGTCGGAAGTTGACGTATTTCCAGTGTTTAGTACAACGAACGCCACCCTGGCCACCATTTCTAGGATTCGTTTTCCCCGCAGGTCTGTAACAGGCATGCCCAATTCGATTGTTTTAAAGTTGAAGTCTTCCCCAATTAGCGGGTTGCCATCTGCGTTCTAGACAACACCCTCCCAAGTATTAAGCTTTGATTGGAAAGATATAAGTTACACACTAAAGAAGGTAGCTCTTGAGTACCGAACATACACAAAATCACCTCCCCCATTCACAGCCCCCCACCTGGAAATCACTGCTCCATACCCAAATGGTGGCATTGCCAGTCAGGATACCATGATTCAGAGTTTTTATCGTAGTGCTGCTCACTCAGCAGCTAAAAGTCGGCTTTCATGCTCCTCGCAAACTGCTCGAGCAGATTTTGGGGGTTGAACTGCTGTGTAGGTTTACCTGCAGGATACGGATCATTTTGCCTTTGCTAGGGCTTCGTGAAAAACAGAAAATTTTCCTGATCTGAAGACGTGCCCAAGATCCGGCCTCGGATCAGCATCCTTCCAAAGGGTACAGTGCGCCTCCTTCGTATGTTGATTTCTTATATGTCTCATTTTACCACACTTGTAGCATAGGGAATGCCTATCGGGTACCTTGCATACTTGTGCGGTGTGACCGTAACCAAAATATTTGAAGCATTGAAGAGGCCCTGCTCTTCGCCATATCCTGCTGAAGACCCATCCTGTTCTTACTTTGCCCTTAGTTAGAAATTGTTCAGTATCCTTTTCAGTCAAATCAATGATGGCCATGCATTATCCCCTATGGTTTCCTGGTGTCAGCCTCGCTTTGATCCTGTCTTTGCTAGGGACCTCCCTTTTGATGGCCCCTTCTACCTCGGCCAGGTCCATGTTTCAGTCAGTGTCTCTTATTTTGCTCGTTACCATCGGCTCAAATAAGGCTACAATTGTACTTTTGACGAAAACTTTCTTTACTGCGTCGCAGAATGCTTGTTTATTGTTGACCTCTGCTTCGTACTCGACCAGTGCTGCTTCATCCTTCCTTTTTTTGATTGGGCTAAATGCCATTCTTTTATTGATGTTTGATAGTGAAGCTATCAGCGCGTGCCTCCCAAGGCTTCATTAACCTTTTGCTCTTCTTCGGACTTCTGGTCCTCTGGTAATGTCCTATGCGGCTTAGGAGCTACTCTAGTTCAAGGAGCCCATTCTTTGCATATCAAACGAAATATATAGATACTTTTGAGAAATTAATAAAACCTCACACACAACGTTTCAATTGCCTGGCAGTTGGAGCATCACTTGATCAAATTAACTTCTCGATGTCGTATGTCAAGGCGTATTGGGTAAAGACCAGCCCTTTATAGAAATTCGACATTAAAAGGCTCGAAACTGCTTATGGAGACCCTCGACAACCAGCTGGCTCCCATCTTATCAAACCCATCGCTGAAAATAAGCAACGAGCTCTGAATGGAAGTGAAATTGGCTACTGAAATCTTAAAAGAAAAGACAATCAAACATCAAGCCCGGTACAAAAGAAATAATTGGATCAATGTTAAGTGCCAAAATGCATTAGATAAAAAGAATCAGACTTATAAAGAACATTATGAACACCTGAGAAGAGTAGCGAAAAAGATAATCAGAATTAAGAAAACAAAATACTATGATGACCAATTGAGAAGCATCGATGTAAGTCTAGCAAGACAACATACAAAGAAGTGAAAAGCCTGAAACATGGTTATCAGCCCAAGAACACACTCTGCCGTGAAGACATCGACAACATCATCGCTGCTGAAAACAGAATTAAAGAAAGATGGGCAACATATTTGAAGAACCTCCAGAGTATCGTAGCCTATAGACATTCCCGGGAAGCTTCCATTGGCCCCACTTACTCTGAATGAAGTTTGTTCCATCATCAACGATCAAAATAATAATTAAGCACCGGGCATTGATGAGATTCCATGAGAACTCATTAATTATGGTGGCAGCAGTATTTAGAAAGTCGTCCAGCACATTTGGCAACAAGAATATATGGCAAATGAGTGGAGCCAATCAATTACGTATTTCCCTATCCACTAAAAAAATGACAAGCTACGTTGCGAAAACTATAGAGGCATACCATTGCTTTGTATGGCGTACAAAACATTTTCAAAGATCTAACAAAATGAAATCGGATCATATTTCTCCTTCTTTTTTTGTAGCACTACAGCCCCCCCTTGAGCCTTTGCATTTTGCAACAAGCACCTCCAACTGTCTCGGTCCATTAACCGTGCCTTCCAATTTCGAAATCCTAGCAGCGATGAACTGTCTTCGTCAACTGAGTCGGTTTCCCCACTGGTTTTCGCCCTTCGGTTCTCTCAACGAACATATTTTATTTGCGAGCTGTATTCTTCGGCATATTTCGTCTCTTTCATTGCCCGTTTTCGTTATTTTGGCGCCTAAATATACAAATTCGCCAACTGCGTCATGAGCTTTGTTTTATTTTCATTGATTTGTCGCCCTACTAGTTTTGCTTCACAGTCAAGTTTCAGGAAGAGTTCTTTGGCAGTGACCGTGACAATATATTGATGTCGCCCGTATAGGCTACTACTCAATAGGTAGGTTTCTTATGACGTACTCCAAAGCCAAATTGAATAGCAATGAGGCCAGCCCATCTCCCTACTTTAGTCCGATGTTTGTGTCAAAAGCATCGGTGAGTTGGTTATTGATGCGCACTTGGAAAGTCATCACCGCTGTTATTGTCATTTTGAATTGCTACTTGAATTTTCCCTAATTATTCAACAATTGCATCGCCTACTAATGTTTTTTTTTTGTCATTGGGAACACCTTTTACTTTAATGGTACTCTTACCCCACCAACCACTAATTCTCGACGAAGGAGTCGGGCAGTCCCGTGTTTGATCTTGCTATTATTATTAAAAATTTTACGATTGTATAAACTAAAATTACTATTTTTACGATGATTTTATAAATTGAAACTATTTATTGAGTTTCAGAACAAAAGAATTTTTACAACTATATGGTAAATTAAAAATATTTATTGTATCTCTAAAAGAAAACAAAAAAAAGAAAAGGGGAAATTTATGAATTGTTACTATTGGGAAATGAAAAAAGAGAATAAAGTTGATTAGATAAAAGAAAGTGAAATTCGGTCTTTCTGTTTTGGAACCCCGAACAGCTATGGGACCCACCACGTTGGCTGGCCCGCCACTTAAGAGCTTGGGTGAGCTTTCCCCTTTTTAATTGTTATAGCTGCTCTTGCAGGGCTACTAGTTAGCTGAGCTCGTTATTGTTTATGGCTCGTAGACGCTTATGGCAGGCAATCGGCATCCGTGTCCTACACGGATTTTTAGAAAAAAAAATTTATTACAATGGTGCCCAATGTGGGGCCCAAGGGGAAAACAACACCACTTTCCTTCGAGTTCTCGCATTTTTAATTTTGGTGCCGGCAGACGAACCGTTTCAGTTTTTATTATTGCCCCCACCATTTGGTATTAACGTAGCATACTTTGGAGTGTTCCATAAAGTACACACAAAGACACCAAAAAACTTTCTTCTGATGTTATGCTGTTTATCTTCTGGATGGTAAGGTCTATAGCATCTTCTGGAATTCTTCGTTCGTGGTGGCCCAGCTGCCTGAACATGCCAATGATTTTATAGAGCATTACATTCCTGAATGTTGCCAGAAGAAAATTTTGCAATTGAAGTCAGACAGTTCTAATTTTGAACAAAATGATGATGCCTGTGATTTTCAAATACACTGCTGGGAATCGCATCAGTTTTTGCTGGGAGCCAATCTGATGACCGGCAGTGATGAAATTCGCATCATCAATTAGTCTTGAACGACACACAGTTTGTTTTTATGATTGGTTAGCGGTTTGTTTTAGCATAACTTTGAAGAAGATAGGGACTTGAATTCAAAGAGAGTGGCCCAAAATTACAAGAACCATCTCTAAAATGCGGAAACAATTGTTTCTACAGTAGTGAAGATTGAAATCCTTCAGTCTCAACATACCTGGACTCGCATCGAAAAAACTGCCCTGTAATAAACATAAACAGTCAAGCAGCCCCGTGGTGATCAGTAGTCGCTGCTCCTGAAAAGAGAAGGTAGTCACCCTACGAAATTGCTTAGTTTGTTGTTTTACTAGGTTAAAGTTAACAATATCCTTCAAGTTTCCATCCTTTAGGCAGAGATGAGTGATTTACTTCAGCCACTTTAACATCTTTATGTTTGGCATTCCCCTTGTAATACAACGGCCTTCTTCGGAGAATGTAACGGTTGCTTTTTCTACGATATTTGCATTCGTCTCAAGCCTCCGTGTCCGTAAAATGTAACGAGACAAAAAAATTTTGAATCACCGTAGAGTAGCTTAATTGACACATAATAGAACATTTCTAAAGATAATAAAAATTGAGCGGTACGTCTTGAAGAGTAGAGTACGCATGATAAATATTTTGTAGTGGCGCTTCCTGGCTCAACAAGAACCCGCCTCATATGATTCCGCAAATAGATAGTCGACAAGCGCGCTTACACGGTCGTTATGCGAAGCTAGTCAGCTGAGCTGTATTGTCTATAGCTCGCTGATACTTATGGCAGACAATCGGCAAGAGCTCACTGATACTTATGGCAGACAATCGGCACCCGTATCCTACACGAATTTTTAGAAAAAGAAAGTTCATTAAATGTTTCTAAGTGCATCCATCTTTCATTTTCTAATAACCCTTGCCCTATCAGCTTTCAATTTACGCTTCGTACCTATGTACGGTGACACATCCCAGGACTTAGGTGTCACTTTCGGCTCAAAATTAAAGTTCGATGTTCATATTTCTGAAATTACTTCTAAAGCCTCTCGCATTCCTGGCTTGATGTTAAGAAATTCCTATATTTTTAACCAATCCTTTATCGTGTATTAAATTATATTCTGGTTTGGTTCGTCCCATCCTTGAGTACTGTTCGCCACGCTAGAAGCTATACAAAAAAGATTTAACCAGGATCGTCTTCTTGAAATTCTAGATTCGCTACATTTTTTATGAATCGCGCTTGGCTATCCTCGATATTCCTTCGCTGGAAATGCGTCGACTCTACCTTGATGAATGTTTCCTTTACAGGCTTTGCCGTGGTTGGCTCGATACTCACATTGTCAACCAGGTTCCTGTGATGCGCGTTATGCGTTCTACAAGATCTTCGAATATCTTTGTTGTTCCATTTGCATGTAGTTTGGTGTATTTTCACTCACCCATGCTCAGATTACCTCGTGACCATGGTGACCTTCAGCTTGGGCCCTTCCTCCTTTCGTATTTAGTTTATAAAAGATTTGTCAACTGTCTTCTTCTCAGCTCTCAGTAATTTTTCTTATTTATTTTCTCCGAGTTGTTGCATTTTTTTATTACTTTCATCGTTTTTTTTGCATGCTGTGCTATTATTTAATTCATTTTGCTGTACAATTATTTAATCTATTTCGTTATTCGAATTTTTTTCTGTTAAATAGAAATAAATAACTAAATTCCAGGAGCCTTCTATTTTCTGAGGTCCCATATTGCTGCCTGTACTTTGTCTCTCATTGGTGGTGAAACTGAGACCTTTTGCTCTGTTTCTGAAGTGTTAACAGTGTTAGTAGTTGCTGGGGACGCTGTAAATAGCTACTGCGAATATTTCAGTCATATGTTTTTGATTTTGACTGGGTTACCTGTGATTGTTCCTTGTGCATTTTTGCAAAGGCTTGTTTGTGGATTGAATCTTTCTCTTAGTTGTTTGATAGAGGCATACGCTGATCTGACTTCATGTATTGTCATGTTTTCGTTTATCTGTTCAACCTTGGTGTTGTTTTTTCTTCGGCACACTTTCCTGGCTTGTCGCCAGAGGATTTTGTATTGTTCTTTTTTTGGCCCGAGTCGGTCGCTGGATTTTTTTTTGTACGTCTAAAAACCGCTCCCTTGCATGTTTCGTCGTACCAGTAGTTCCTACTTTTCTTTGGGCGATATTCCAAGGACTGTTCTGCTGCTTCTGTTACCACGTCTTCTCTCTACATGGTTTTGTTGTCATCATTATATTTTCTTGCCTGTGGGGATATGTTGATGCGATTTCCTAGCATTAGCTATTATTAACTTGTGTATCTGGTGTCTTCGGGCAAGTGATCTTCCTTCTCTACAGCTCGTAGAGATGTGGCATTAGAACCTGTCTCTCATAAGGTAGTGGTCTGAATCATAGATATCGCCCCGTTTGAGAATATGGTCGAACTAGTTGAATATGCGACTATCTGGAGATGGCCAAATTCTCTTGTAGATGTCTCGATGTGAGAAATGTTTGGAGCTTACTGTAAAGCCTCTGCTTATCTATCAGGCGTTATCTGTTATCATTGGTCTCTGCATGAAGGCTGTGGTTGTTCCCCTTTACACTGTTTCTTGGCAAATTTGTGCAATGAAGCCACCAATTTGCCAATTTGAATGTCATTTGATGGCTATGCATCAACAGCTCGTTGCAGTCTGCTGTAAAACTTGTCCTTGATTGCCTCTTCCTTGTTTTTTGTGGGCGCTTGACAATTGATCAGCCAAAAACTAAAGCATTTGGGGTTGGTATGCATTGCACCGATCACACATAATTTCAACTCACAGCTATCTTGCAATTTTCCGCTTTTAAACACGGTGTGCGTCCGCATGTCAAATGTGTCGTTACTGTGCCATCTGGTTTCTAGCATTGCGAAGATGTTGATTCAATATTTCTTTATTTCATCCAGAAGTTTTCGCAGCGCACTTGGTCCGTTCAATAATCTAACACTCTAAGTTCGAAAAGAATAGTCCTTCATAAGTTTTGATAGTGGTAGTCCATGTGGTCTAGTGGTTAGAGTGCTGACCCCGTAAGTCACAGATTCTTGGTTCAATTTCGTTGGTGACATCGCGATTCGTATTGAGTGATTCTTCAGACAGACCATAAGCTCATTCAATTATGATACTTACTGATTTATAATCAGAACATATCGTAGCCGGCTGGACGAACACACGGCCAAAGCAATGAACTGACCATATCATTTTCTCGAGTGCCAACACATTGGATCAAGATATTGAGTTGCTTTAACTATATAAGCGAATACCCAAAAGGGGCTGTAGGACTAAAAAAAGTTGTTGTTGTCATTGCCGTTTATCCCATCTGATCTGAGACTGTTGTTCTGGTTCTATGAGAAGTAAATACTAAGTGGAGTGTTGGTAGTGCTTTGGCTTAGTCGGTTATTGGTTCACGAATGGCATTTTATTTGCCACATATCCGCCAGTTAGTCGGTTAAGGCACCCTCTATCCGCCACCTGAGGTCATGGCCAATGGAGGACCAAGAGCTTCAAACAGAAAAACAATAATTTTGCTTGAAAAATGCTTGTTTTCATTAAAAATCCTAGGACTAATCAGCCCATGTAGCAAATAACCTGAGATCCTATTCATGATCAAAGTAACTACAATGTAATTGTATTTCCGACGAGTGCTTTTTTTTGGAGCTCCTTATTATAACAACTATCATTTTGACACCGTTTAAGACTGACAGTTCTTTTTGGAAGCAAAATTACTTAGCCACTGACCCTGTTGTTGTCCAGCTATTGATAGTTATAAATCTACTCGAAAATTTTTTTTCAACTTTTTAAGTATTCACACAAGTCTGGATCACAGAATAGATTAACTTGGAAGGAAACGTTCGAACAAATTCATACAACTAGCCTGAAGACCTTGAAATACTCCAAGCAGCGTGGTTTCATACGAAAATAGGTTCTACAATAACAACTGAGACCCAATTAATGGTACGCTTAGCCGCTTGGTGAATTTGGGTGAGTTATGACGCTTTCCTTCCATGTGAACCTATTCTATAGTCTGAATATTAATAGGCTATGGTTTCGTTTAGGCACATTGTAAATATATCTGAAAAGCCGTTCGGCATCTCTTTACAAACACATGTACCTATCTGCCGTTCCCCTCGGAAAAAGAGCCCCAGCTGGTTTTCCACTGAAGTCTCAGACGCTCTTCATTTGTAGGACCAGGCGCGCAAAAAATTTCAGTATTCCAACTCTAACACTGACCTCACCAATTACCGATTGCTTCGTAGAGAAGCCAAAAAAACGGTTAAGAACGCAATGCGATCTTATTATTATATGATTGAAAGATCACTGCAATCTAATAGTCCTAAGCCCTTTTGGACATACATACATTCTCTGAAAACAACGTCCCACAACCCTAATGTCTTCCCATGGTATAACTGCCAAGCTTCTGATGGGCAAGCTATCTGTGACCTTTTCGCTCAATTTTTTTCCTCCACATTTAAGGTTTCAAACTCCACTATATACTCATCGTGTCCTTCTCCTTCCTCTATTGAGCATTCTGTCGTGACCTCTCCATCAGAAATTGAAAATGTACTGCTCAATTTTGACATTTATGGTGGTCCGGGTCCTAATGGAATACCAAATCTGTTCGTAAAGTCATCTTATCTATCCCACTATCAATTATTTTCAATATTAGCCTTTCTTCTTCCTGCTTTCCCGACGTCTGGAAGCATGCTAACATCTTTCCGATCCATAAGTCCGGAAATCATAGTGAAATCTCGAACTATCGTCTGATTTCTTTGCTGTCTTGTTTCGACAAGCATCTTGAGCGCATTATGCATAACTGAATGTACGAAACCATCAGTATCCTGTTTGCAAATGAGCAACATGGCTTCATTAAAGGTCGTTCGACAGTAACTAATTTGTTAGAACTTACGAATACCATCTGTCTTGCTTTTGACAAGAGCCAACAAGTTGATGTCGTATACACCGATTTTGCTAAAGCCTTTGACAGTGTTGATCACGGCCTTTTGGCTAACAAAATCCGATCGTTCCGCGTTCCCGACTCAATCCGCTCTTGGATCTTATCCTTCTTATCCCATCGCTCCTGCACCGTTACATGGTATAATTTTTTTTCGTTGGACTCATTTAGTCCAAAATCTAGTTTTCCTCAAGGATCAATTTTAGACCATTTGCTATTCAACATTTTCATTAATGTCTTCTTTACGCTGATGATTTAAGAATGTATTGTTCCATTAACTCCAGCAAAGACTGCCCATATCTTCAAAATGATCTTGACAATCTCCAAAATTGGCGTCAAGGTAATTTACTTCCTCTCAACATTTCAAAATGTTGTCACATGAGATTCACCAACAAAATTCATCCAGTTTTATATGAATACCGAATTGACGGATCGCTGCTCGCACTTGTGGACAAATTTAAAGATTTGGGAGTAGTATTTGACCCAGGTTTGAAATTTAACATCCATATTTCATGCATAACCACTAGAGCTTCTTGTGTCGCTGGTTTTATTTTACGATCCTCCTGCAAGTCTTTTAGCATTTTAGCCAGCGTCCATCTATTCGTACTTCTAGCCCGGTCAATCCTTGAGTATGCCTCCCAAGTATGGTCTATGCTATTGAAACTGTATAGCGTTAATTCACACGTTCTCTATTCTACAAATATAACCTCCCTTACAGCTCCTACGATGAGTGCTTACAGATCCTCAACGTCACTCAAAAAATGAAGGAATTCTTAGACCTTTGCTGCTTATTTAAATTATATCACGGTATTCTTTCATCCAACCTTCGGGAAAGGCTTTATATTCGTCCCACCTCAAGAACGCGTTCAACTGACAAATTCATTGTGCCCTTTGCTCTTACCGATATATATTTTTATTCATTTTTAGTACGCGTATCACGTTGTTACAATGAGCTCCAGCTTGGTTCCCTGCCACATTCCTTAAACGCTTTTAAAAGCATATTGCATAATATTCTCCTTAGCTTCCAATAGTTTATTCGTATTTTATATTCTTGTTTTCTTTTTTTCTTATTTCAAATTGCTCACTTTGTTTTTGTCGCATGTATTATACTATATTATATTTCATTAACTATTTTGTAATTGGATTCATGGATCTGTGAAATAGTGTAAATAAATAAATAAACCTCTTTAATTGCAAACTTTAGTTGCATTCAGTACCCATCTATGCCAGGCCCTTGTTGTGACTAATTTTTTCTAAGTGGCGCTTTTAATTATTTTATACTTATTCATCATATGGAATGCTAGCTTCATAGCATATTTCATTTCACAAGCGATCTTTATCTGTTGTGTAGCAATGTAGGTGGCCCAGCCCAGGCAAAACTTCCTCGCGAATGAATCTCAGCGATTGAATTTTATATGATAGTCACTGCAGTGCATACCATGGCCATGACAAGTATCTTTTAAAAAGCCATGGTTAAGTTAATTAAAATCACTAATTTCCTAATAATGAGCGTAATTCATTCTACTCTACTATCTTTTATGCATTTCGAAGAAGCTTCATTCTTTGCATTTCTTTTAAGCTCCACAAGAATTTCTAAGAAGTTCAATAAAGCTTTAGAAGTTTTTCATGGAGGAAGTATTACCCTCAGTGAATCGTGACAAACTAGAAAAGTGGATTAAAAGTGTAAGGAAAGTGAACAAGGCCATACAAACATTTAACATTCGACAGGCAACTAAATCGATACTAACCAAAGAGCTTCTGACGCAACTTCTACTCTCATTCTAAGAATCCTTGAAACCACTTACGTTCAGTAAATTCAATGGACAGGTCAATATTGGATCAATTGAGACCATCAATCACATCCTTATTGAATAGCACTTTCACATTACCGTCCTACATTTCTCTTCCAAGATTTACAGCATTTATCATTTTCATGCAAGTTAAAATTTCTAAAAATATCAGAGATCTGTGAAATAAACATATTTCACGTGTTCATATCCTCTGAGTGTCTTTTGAATATTCATAATGCCATTCATCTATCCTGTGGAGTTTTATCCATAACTCATCTAAATCCCAGAAATTTATTTTCTCTCCTGAATTTCACGAATATTTCCTGATGCTTTCGCTATGGCCACTCCCTATTTTTGAATATGAATGTGTTTCGATGGGGCTTCTCATATTTCATCACGTAAAGCGATTCACACTTGAACCACTTTGTGCCTGGCGCACGTGACTCCATCAACAAGGACGGGACCCGGTGATAACGCGTGTGACATCCTCAACGAACCGACCATGTCAACGTACCATATGTGCTTAGACGACGGGAAATATGTTATCCTGCCTGAATTAATGGACATAACCCCATCGTAGAGATTGAAACACTCAATTCATTGACGAAGGATACGATTTATAAGCTTTTGAAATAAGCGGTTTTCCTAGATTTTCCCATGAAACGGTGAGAGCGAGTATTGGTTTTTCTTCAATTTATTTACAGACTTGTTACTCAAAGAGCCTTTTGAGATGTGAATGTCATGTATGGAGACCAACATTTTTTAGGGGTGGTTTTTTGATTTGAATTTCACAGTGCAATTTCCCACACAAAAATCCGATTCCATGGACGAGAATTTATGTAACGGTCGTTTAGAAAATCGATGTACGAGTAAGAAAAATAAATTATTTATACCCACGGTAACATCTATTCTTGATTGATAGGTAGCTCTTGACCCATATTTGAAGTATTTTTCTCATCCTTTATAGTGTCTGTCTCTCTATACATTGCTCCCTCTATGCAGCTATTTCCTCCTGAACTCAATTATTTGGATGGGAACATCATTCTGTGAGCAAAGTCAAGTACAACGCTGATTTCACGGAATCGTACCGATGGGGGATAAGTTGATTCAAAAGCAATTAAAATGGCGGTTGAACAGTAATTTAATCAACAAACACTTATTCACTGAAGATATCGTTTAAGGAGTAGAATTTAAGGGTTTTCTGATGATGATTAAATTCTCGTTGAGATAACACTTGAAACGATTAAGATATTTTAAAGTTTAGAAAGGATGCATTAAAAACTTGAGCACAAGAGAAAGTTGATATTGTAATCAGGATATATAAGAAAATTTTAAATTGGACCTTTTTTAAAAGATTTAAATATAAACTTTTAATATTGCTGGTAATATGTATATGATCTATTTAATCCTCGGTGGATTCTAAAAGTACCCGCACGTATTTTACCCTTTTATTCATACTGGCCTAAGCTGAATGCAACCCCTAGCGTTCATGCGAGATTCAGTTCTTCATCGCAGTTTGTTACATATCGAAGCCAAAATGGAGAAATGCCAGGCAATCTACTAAGGCGGGCCGCGGGCGCTACTCGAAAGATGAATACTCATCTAACCCCGCTTCTGTTCGATACTCCGGTCATTCCTAACGTAAATTATGACAAAAACATTCCGATACATTTTAGATAAAGCAGTCCAGCGTTGGCAAACAGTTAAAAGATACTCACGCCTTTATCTGAAATTTTCTTAACAAAAGCACACCTGACATCCAATTTAATCTAAACCTTTGCATAGAAAACATCAGTGACATTCGAAAACATACACATTAAATGATAGTATTTATTGATTAAAATTTAATGTAGAAAACGAAAGATTTTCACCAAACTGTATGAAAATTCCCTGAATTGTGCATTTCAATGATCCAAATGAACATATTGTTACGTGTCCACACAATTCTGTGGACTACTGTCGCAATTGTTGTCGCAACTGTTAATAACATCATGATCAACATTGATTGAAAAGAAGTAACAAATGACGTCACTGCGTGTATTCAGAATTTCTCGAATATCCCTGGTAGTTCTCGTCAGATCATTTGCCAATATACGAGAAATGGATTGAATGACTCGAGACCCTATATAAAGTCGAGCTGAATGAATGGGGCATATAGTAAAACTGCGATAACAGTAGAGCGCGAATTGAAGGCTGTGTTGCTCCGCTATGTTCGTGGTGCACAAGCATGCATGTTGGCTATTGATGCGATATGTTGGCATCAATGTCGTTTGCGTGGTAGGTGGCTGGTCCACCACAGTACTCCCCCTGCAGTGGCGGAGACACGATATGATGAAACTAAGCTGCGAATCGCACTGGCATGTTGTTGGTACATGCGAAGCGGTGGGCTGCTCGTCAGGTGCAAAACATGCGGGTTTCAGCCTTCCGATAGATATGGTAGTTCGGCGTCCACTCACTTCAACGTTAAAGTATTTGTCCTTTCGTGTTAATACTGGGTACGGGCCGTCGTAAAGTGGTGTGAATGGGGCCTTAACCTTATCTTTTTGGACGAAGACGTGCGTGCTGTTTGCCAGGTCCTTGTTCACGAGGATGTCCTTTTTCGCGAAGATGTCCTTGTTCACGAAGATGCCCTTTGTGTTATGGTGCGCCGTATTATTTATTTATTTATTTATTTATTTACTTATTTACTTCATCACTATTTTACAGAACAAATAATCCCAATTATAAAATAGAACTAATAGATTACGTGTTAAGGTTAAAATATAAATATCATGTAAGAATTAATCTAAAGTTAACAGTTAAGTAGTGACTGAAATTAACGACAAAAGAATTTATTGCTCGTAGAGTACTCTCCGCAGCATGTTTTTAAATGATTCAAAAGAGCTAGAAGGAGGACCAAGCTTGAGATTAAGATGGTCTCTTACCATACGAACCATTGGTGAGTGACTGTAAGTTACGGTTTTGGCAAACGGTATAGCATAGTATTGCGACGACCTAGTGCGAGAAGGGGGACGTATGCTAATGGCGTTGTATAATTTTGACGATAACATACCTCTCGATAATTTAAATAAGAAGCATTGATCCAGGAATTGCCTCCTTACCTGCAGTGAAGGTAGACCAAGGAAATTCAGGCGATCGTCATAAGGGCGATACGAGATGTTGTATTTGTAGAAAAGTGTGCGGGAGAACCTACGCTGCACAGATTCAACCGCCACTATGAGATAATTAAGATGTGGGAACCATATCTGGCATGCATATTCAAGAATTGGGCGAGCCAACATGACGAACAACCGAACACAGGTTTGAAAGCTGAAACATCTATGAGAGCAACGTAGGACAAAGCCCGCGATCCGAGAAGCTTTCTTGGTTATTTCCAAAACGTGAACATTGAATTTCAACTGAGAATCAAATGTCACACCTAAATCCTTGAAACTCTCAACCGAAACGAGAACTGAGCTTTCGATAGAGTATGAAAATTGGATGGGGTAAGTTTTATTGGCAAAGGTCATGGAAAGGCACTTAGATATGTTAAGTTGTAGTCGATTTCTATTACACCAAGAGGACAAAAAGTTTAAGTCATCCTGAAGAGCTTGGGAATCCTGAATTGAATTAATGACTCGAAATATCTTCAGGTCATCAGCATATAGAAGGGGGTTGGATGTGAAGATAGCTGGGAGATCATTAATTAAGAGGTTGAAAAGAAGTGGATTTAAAATTGATCCCTGTGGAACACCAGAGGTTGGGACGAAAGAGTGTGACAAAGATCCATTGCAGATAACCGTGCAGGAACGATGAAAAAGAAAGGAGTGAATCCAGGAAAGAAGAGATCCCTGAATGCCGAAACGGCGGAGCTTGTAGATCAGGATGTTGCGATCCACATTATCGAATGCTTTCGCAAAATCAGTGTAGATCACATCAACTTGACCTGCTAAGTCAAGGGTGATTGCAACGGCGTTGATAAATTCCCCTAGGTTGGTTACGGTAGAACGTCCTTTTACAAATCCATGTTGATTTTCGGATAAGTTGGGGTGCAAAACATTATAAAGTTTACAGTGAACAATGCGTTCCAGGATTTTTCCAAAGCACGATAGTAGTGAAATGGGTCTGTAATTAGAGGCCTGGGAGTGGTCACCCGCTTTATAGATGGGGAGGATATTTGCACATTTCCAAACGTCTGGAAAAGTACCCTTTTCGAGACTTGAATTAAAGATATGGGCGGGGGGAATACATAAGGATGAAGAGAGGGATTTGATAAAAATGTTAGGGATCCCATCAGGGCCGACTGCGCTGCTAGAATTCAGGGACTGAATTACCTCAGCGACCTCTAAGGGGTTAGTGTGTAAATCAGCAATTAAGTCTGGAGTGGAGGTCGGGGAGCTATAGACGGCGGAGAAATAGTCAGCAAACATGTCGCATATGGCCTGGTCATTGTAGACTAAGTGGTTCTGGTATGACAATGCATTGATATGCCGACGCGAGTCTTTTAAAGAGTTGACATAAGACCAGAAGGATTTAGGGTCATTAGCAAATGATGCTTCAATTGTTCTCAAATAAGATAACTTTGTGGATTTACACACTTTTTTTGCATTAGTACGTAGGTGGCAAAATTTGGAGAGGTCCAGTTCTGATCTCGTACGTAAGTAGCGTTTCCTGGCTGAGTCCTTCAAGGAGAAAGCAGATTCAACTTCTCTCGTGAACCACAAAGGAAGATTTTTGCATGGTCGTGTGGTCGGTGTATGCGGGGTTAACGAAGCCATCCTCGTGCGGAGATCCGTTAGGAAGTTGGAGTCATTCACGCCAGCCTGCGAGGTGTTAAAAAATTCCCCAGGTAGTCGAAGCGTCGTGCCGTAGACCATATCGGCTGGCGTCGATTCGATGTCCTCCTTCAGTGTCGATCGCAATTCTAGCAGTACAACCGGTAGTGCTTTGGTCCATTGGGGTGAGTCGTGGCAGCTGATCGCAGTTTTGACCGTGCGATGCCACTGTTCCACTATGCCATTGGAAGCCGGGTGGTAGGGCGTCGCCCACAAGTGGTTTTCAAACTGTCGATGCGTGCAGGGGCTCCAAACGGCTGATCCATATGTTGATTAGCGCCGATGCGACTGCTGTGGCCGTGGTTGTCTCAATTGGTATCGCCTCGAGCCAACTGGAGAACCTATCTACGGTGGTGAGGCAGTATCGGAATCCTTCACTTGACAGGAGTGGTTCGATAAGCTCGATGTTGATGTCCTCGAACTTCACATCGGGTAGGCTGTATTTTTGCAATTGTGACCTAGTGTGTCGATTGATTTTGTTGCGCTGGCACGGCAGGCAGGCTCGGACAAACTTGTTGATGTCGGAGTTAATTGAGGGCCAGAAGTGGCGGTCATCTTTCTGGTCGCTGGAGTGCCTGGGTGAGAGAGGCCATGGATATTCTGCATGACTATTGCTTGAAATTGCCGCGGGATAAATGGTCGTATCCTGTCCTGAGTAATGACGCAGTGAAGAGTTAGGGAGGAGTTGGTCAACTGCTGTTGTCTCCATTTGAGCAGCTGATCTTGGCTGCTTAATAGCACTTGAAGCTTGGGATCATCCTACTGAGCTAGGGCGGTAGCGCTAAAGTCAATAGATTTAATAATATTTACCCTTGAGTCAGCGATAGCGTTGTCTCAGCCTGGTATGTGTCGGATGTCCGTGGTGTATTGCAATATGAAATCCAGCTGGCGTTGTTGCCTCGGCGATGCTTTTTCGAAACGCTGCTGAGTCCGAACTGCAAGGGCTTGTGGTCGGTGAAAACGGTGAAAACTCTGCTCTCAACTATGTGTCAGAAGTGTCGAATTGCCTCGTATATGGCTAACAGTTCCCGATCGTACGTGCAGTACTTTCGTTGGGCGTCTGTTAGCTTCCTGGAGAAGAATCCCGGTGGTGTTGTGGTTCCCTCCCTCGTTGTCCAAACCTCGCAGCACCTTGTGCATGAAGCGCTGGAACATCTGACCTGCATTGCACAGCCCGACTGTCATGTACATAAATTCCTACAATCCGAACAGTGTGACGATAGCAGTCTTTGCGATGTCACTGGGTTCCACGGGAATTTGATGATACGCCTTTTGTAAGTCAATCACGGAGAAGACTGACATTCCATGAAGGGCTGCGGTGCAATCCTGGAGGAATCCAATTGGATAGCGGTCTGGGGTTGTGCGGGCATTGATCGCATGGTACGCTCCACATGGTCACCAATATCCGTTTGCCTTTTTCACCATGTGCAAGGGGCTGCTCCATGCGCTTTTTGATGGACGGCAAACTCCATGTTTAGTCAGTTCATCGAATTCGGAGTTTGCGGCGGCCAGCTTGTCGGGCGACAGTCTTCGTGCCTTGGTGTTGACTGGCGGTCCCTTGATGTGGATATGATGCGTGGTCGTACCCCTGGTGTTCGGTTGTTGGTTGCCGTCTGAGAAGTTGCCGTAGTCTAACAGCAGGGACCGGAGCTCATGACTGATATCTCTCGATAGTGAGTCCACTTTGTGCGGCTGTTTTTCTATGGGCGCTATAGTTGTTTTGAGTCGTGCGCGCTCAATGAGTCGTCTCCCTTTCATGTCGATGAGGAGACCGCAGTGTTCGATGAAGTCGGCTCCGACAATTGGAGAACTTACATCGGCCATCGTGAAGGTCCACTTGAACGGCGTCACAAATCCCAAATCCAATTTTACCTCCCGTTTGCCGAATGTTCTAATTTGTGAACCATTGGCAGCTACTAACCTCGAGGCAGTGTCGGGAGAATTGAGATCCTGGATGGTTGGTGGGATACATGAAATGTCTGCGCCAGTGACGATGAGGAAAGCGCTCTTGCTGATGTTCTCACGAATCCTTAATCGTTGGATCGTGCGATGGGAGGCCGCTACGTGTGGACGATCGGTACTTAGTTTTTTGAGTGGGACCAAGGTTGCTGGCAGTTTTTGGCTTCCGGTCCGTAATGCTGATGGTACCAGCAAAGTTGCTCGTTATTCGTTCTGGTGCGGCGCGTTGGTGACTCTTGTTGCTGTTTCGGTTGTGTGCAACGCACGTCGTGTTGTGAGGTTGACCGCTGCCTATTGCACAGTATCGTGAGCGTGTCCTCTATTTTCGTCATCCGGGGGCTGAGGTCTCGGACTTCGGAGGAGAGATTGTTTAGCTCGCTAGGAATTCAAGGCGTCGGTGGAGTGGTGTACCGCAGCTCGTTATCACTCGCAATCGCTGCCACCGACTGCCTGGTGACCTCGTGCACACAATCAGCGATTGTTGCGAGATCCGACAGTAGGGCATCATTGGCCGATAGGATGCTCCTCAGCGTGACATCAAGGTGGTTCAGCCACATTTGTTGCAATAAAGGATCGGATACGTTTCCGTTAGCGAGCGTACGCATATGATTGAGGAGCTGTGACGGGCGTTGGTCTCCCAGCTTGATCTCTGAAAGGAGCATTTGGATACGCTGCTGCGCTGAGTCTGCATAGACAGCTAAAAGAGTGTTTTTCAGTGTACTATATTTGTTTTACGATGGCGGGTTCGTTACGATGTTGCGCACCTGTTGCGTCGCCCTTGTGCCGAGATTCACCACTAACAGGTTGAATTTGGTCGACTCATCGGTGACGCGGCTCGTGGCAAAATTTGCGTCGACCTGTGCAAACCAAAGCTCTATGTCTTCTTGCCACACGTCCTCTGAGTGCAACGCGTGCCATCCCATCCATTTCGTGGGCCTCTTCCTTCGGTGCAGGTTTGGCTGGGACATCGGGTATCGGCGTTGATGATGTGCTGGTGTGGCCATCTTAGACGGGTCGGGTGGTTGGACGTTTGACTACTCAAACGTGGCTGCGCTATAGCTTGTAGGCGAGGGCAATAGAGTTGATGCAGCAAAGCAGTACGAGTATAGTTCGATTTTTGAACTCTGTATCTGCAACTCCGAGTTGACCACTATTGTGTTCGTGACGTCTCCTTTGATGGCCGGTGGTTGCGAGTTGCCCATTCGTGGGTCGTCGGCGGGAACCCTGTTGCTACGTTTAGTGGACCTCAAAGCATGGTTCGTTGGCAGGAACGCCACTATAGGATACGTAGGATGAGTGAACGAGTCAGCTTTATCCTATAAATAAATTTATTTAATAAAGTTTTCAAAACAGTGATAACTGTATCGTCAAGTCGTAACGACGATTCTATGACGAGTGAGAGAGCAAACCAATGCGCCGCTTATATGCATCAGCAGGTGCATTCTTCTTATGGTATCACGTATGTTGCAGAAATCCACGGGTGCATCTTTCATGGACATGCGTTGCTTGTATCTGGATTGCTATTCAAGATTGTATACCCCGTGGTGCACAAGCATGTATGTTGGCTGTGTTGCTCCGCTATGTTCGTGGCGCACAAGCATGTATGCTAGCTGTTGATGCGATCATTGTGCGATATGTCGGCAACAATGTCGTGTGCACGATGGGTGGCTGGTCTGCCACAAACTTATCGGCCGTGAACCGTAACATGCGACAATATTCTATCCACCCATCCTCGAGTACTGTTCGCCAGTTTGGTTGTCTCATTCTATGTGTTTTAACTTCACGCTAGAAGCTGTACAGAAAGGATTCACCCGGATCGTCTTCTTGAAGCATTGGGTTCCCTACATTTATTAAGAATTACGCTTATCCATCCTCGATATTTCTTCGCTGGAAAAGCGTTTACTCTACCTTGATGAATGCTTTCTTTACAGGCTTTGCCGTGGTTTGCTTGGTGTTCACATAGTCAACCAGGTTCCTGTGAGACACATTAGGCGTTCTACAAGATCGTTTAATACCTTTGATGTTCCATACGTACGTAGCTTGGTGCATTTTCACTCACCCATGCTCAGAATACTACGTAACCATTATGACCTTCAGCTTGGGTCTTTCCTCCTCTCATATTTAGTTTATAAAAAAATATGACAACTCTGTTTAATTCTTAGTTTCCTCGTTTTTGCAGTTTTAATTACCTTTGTCATACTGTTTGCATGTTTTTTGTTTTCTTTTTTCTTCTTTTTCCTTACTGTGCTGTTATTTCATTTATTTTGTGATTGGAATTATTCTGTAAAATAGAAATAAATAAATAAATAAATAAGCTAGAGGGTGAAAGCTGTAGAGGCATAGCACTACTTTGCACGGAGTAAAAAATATCTTCAAATATCATAAAAAATAAAATCACATCATACGCAAACAGTTTTATTGGGCCATATCAAGGTGGCTTTAGAAAAGGTTGATTGACGGTAGACCAATTGCTTACAATCAAGTAGGTACTTGAGAAATGCTGGGAGTTCAACATTGACGTCTACCAAATTTTTGTTGACTTTTAACAGGCTTTCAACAATGTTGGTTGCAAGTACTGTACCAAATAATGATGTGTTGTGGTATCCCAGCCAAATTAGTCCATCTGATCAAAATAACAATGACGTAGCCAACCTCCAAAGTTCAAATCAATTGATGTATCCTTGATGCAGACCTGTGGAACGTGTCTTAAGATGGGCTACTGAGACGAGAGATGCCAGATGAGTCGCGCTTGATCGGCTATGTGGATGATGTTGCGGCAGTTCCTGGACGCACCGTTGAACGAGCGTAACTATGGCTAGGTATGCTAATGCGCCGAGTGAGAGACTGGATGACTGCTCGTAGATTCGTTCTAGCACTGGAAAAACCCGAAGTGGTCTTCTTGACAAAAAAGAGAATCCCTAGAGAAATGATGATCAGTATTGGAAACATACTAATCGAATCGCAGCAACATACTAATCGAATCAAGTACCTGGGGCTACTGATCAACTCAAAGACGAGTTTATTTGAGCAAATCAGGTCAATGGCTGAGAAGGCTGCTTCAGTCGTATCGGCTCTGAGTCGATTTATGACCGACTCAGGGGGACCCAACCCATAAAAAGACACCTCTGGATGAGTGCTGTAGGGTCAGTGCTACTGTATGGAGCAGAAATATGGGGCGACGCTCTATGAAAGTAGATATACCGAAAACACTTGGAGCATTGAGAATTGCATCTTCATATCCAACAGTTTCTGATTTAGCTGTGAAAGTTATTGCAGGCGTGATACCTGTTGCCCTCCTTGCTGCGTGAGTTGCACGAAGGGAAGGGGGATGGCGCACCTCATCCCGGATATGAGACCGTGGCTGAATCGAAGGTATGGTGAGACTGACTTTTCTTTGACTTAGCTTATGAGTGGGCATGGGTGTTTTCAGTCTTACCTGCACAAGACTGGTAAGTCACGGCAGGCTCCTCAACAGGGATTCTGCTGAGAGCGTCAAAATTTGTGTTATATTTGCCGGGTTTATATTCTATACTGTAGTCATATTCTGATAGTTTGTAGTGGAACCTGATCAGGCGTGTAGTAGGGCCCTTTACGCTGAAGATTCTCTTCAAAGGTTTGTGGTCAGTCTGTACTGTAAACTTACGGCCTAGCAGGTAACACCGGAGATTTTTGTCTGCCCAGACTATTGCTTGTAGCTCCTTTTCGATTGTGGAGTAATTTTGTTCTGTTTTGTTTAATGTTCAACTAGCATAAGCTATTGGCTTGTGCTTTCTTATTTCTCTTTGGAGAAAACTGCACTCAAAACTTGATTGCTAACATCAGGGTAAGGTTGAAAGGCTTACTAAAATTTGGGTAGCCTAGTAGTGGCGGTTCAACCAAAGCAGTTTTAAGAAGTTGAAATGTTTCTTGGCATTTGTCTGTCCAATTATATTTAACACCCTTCCTGAACAGGTTTGTTAGTGGTTTGGCCACTTTTATTTATTTATTTAGCTAGTTTTGGTGGGGTCCAATTAGGAACAAGCCTGGGAGCAGATATGGCCCAGACAAATTACCTCAGGATGCAGAAATTGGTACTTTTCCGGTGGTAGCTTTAAACTATTCTCCCTTCAAAGTCAAAGTCAAAAGCGCTTTATTCAATACTAATCGTTAGGAATTTTAAAAGAATATAAAGCAAATTTCAAATAATAACAATACAAAAACTTAATGGCTCAAATGGCTTTCTAAATTTATACGTTGTCGGTTTAACACATTATATCAAAAAAACAAACTATAGCAAATTCAAATTAATTAAGATTATTACATATTTTAAACTTTTCTCCCTTAGTCGGTATAATATTCTCCCAAGTTAGTCAATGTGCTCGCTAAGTGTTTCCCATAGACGACTATATCATCTAGATATACAAAACAATCAATACCCTGAAGGTCTGTCTGGATGTAATTCTTTAATCACTTTAATCCAAAAGGCATGCATTTAAACTAATAATGGCCTTAGCTTGTACTAAAAGCTGTCTTAGATCGATCTTGGGATTGAACGAGAACTTGGTGGTAGCCACTGGCTAAGTCCAGCGTGCTAAAATAGCATCACTGTCCCAGTTGATCTAAAATGTCTTCGATGCGAGGCGGGGGGAAAGCGTCTCCAATAGTCTTGTCATTTAGTTTCTTAAAGCAACGACTACACGCCATTTCTTTTTATCGTCGGCCCCTGCTATTTTTGGTACCACCCACAGAGGGAAGTTACAAGGGCTTTTGCTAGGCTGCACGATATCGTTGTCCAGCATTTCTTTCATCTGTTCGTTAATGACTTCTTTTTTTGGTGGAGCTAGCCTGTACGTTTTTTGATTTATGGTGACTTGATCGGCGATCAATGGTATTTCATGCTAGATTGCGTTCGTGTGGGTGAGTTTGTCTCCTGATAAGATGAATAAATCGTTAAATTCTTGGTATAGTTGCATTTTCTTTAGGATTTAGATACTCGTAGAACATTAATTCATTCTCCAGTCTAGCATTTCTTTGTATATTGGTATTTTCTGTTTTATAGACCGGGGGGTTGCTTGAGGCTGCTGTGGTAATTGTGTTCAGTTGGGTTAAAAATGAGCCCTAGTTGTTCCGTTTGAGCCTGTGAATTATTATCGTTTGCTTTAGGGTGGCCTGCTAACATTTTCCTCTTCAGGATAATGGGCATACTAGTAGTAAGTACTCCATTCAACACCCGGGATGGGTTCAGTAGGGAATTAGATATGAAAACTCCGTCACGAATTTCTTGCGAATGACAGATCATTTCCTGCGGCAATTCTAGGGGCACTTCCACTATCTGATGGGTACGGGAACACAAGGTGACAGCCTTTTTCAAAGTAACCGCATACCTCCCACCTTCCTTATCCCTAGTGATCGTGTCTTCTATTGGGCTTCGTCGTCCATGAATGGGTGGCTCGAGCGTCACGCCTGCTTGCCCCTTACCAGGGTCCAGGGTCTGCGGTGTCCAACGCTCCCTTGTATTTCAGTTGTAGATGGTTCCCATTCAAAGGGAGGGATAATGGGATGGAAAATCCTCTGAAGTTGATTTCTGTGCGAGGTTAATCTAAGAGTTTGAGCGGAGCCCTCCACGTTGCAGTTTTTAGGTAGAAAATCGTTGCCTAATCATCTATCATCAGCTATTCCAAGTATTCCATCCATCCCTTCAAAGTTACAGAAAACGGGAGTGGGGAGGCTAAATTTGCCTACTACAACTCCCCTCCGAGGGGATGCTCTAGTGCTACCTTTTGACATGGATCGATTTTGCTTGGTTTAATAGCTAATTTTTCGATCAGACTTACTTCTGCGCCAGTGTCTATTGTCAATGTAGTTGCATGTTGTATTCCTATATCTAGGGCTAGAGTGGCAGAAAACAGTTTAATTCCGCCGAGATAAGTGCCCAATTGAATTCTAATTAGAGTCGAGTCGGGGACCTTTGACTCGAGTTTTTGGCGTTTCCCAAGTTAGTACTTTCTCATTTCTTTTTTTACACTAGTCCCCCAACTGATGGCCTCAGCGACCGCAGAAGTTACAAATTACGTATATCAATACCCTTGGAGACTACCATCTTGTTTCATTGTGACTTGTTGGGCCCTGCAGTCTCTTAAATCATGACCATACTGCTTGCAAGTAGGGCAAAAAGGGGTTTTTTTGCGCTTTAAACACTTGGAATAAGTATGCCCAAGTTTACGATAGAGGTTGCAAGTTATCTTGTGTTACTTTTTGCGTCCTTGCACGTGCGCTGGGATGCTTTCTTCGTTCTCATTCTGAGGCTGGAATGATGGTGTAAGGTGGTTGGGTGAAACTGTGATTTGACTTATTGGGCAGCCGAAACTGAGTTCCTTGGGAGTCCACTGAGCATGGTGAGCCCCTTGCTGTATGTTCTCCATATCTGAAGCCTTAAGCATGAGTTTCTCAAACGTGACCTTCTCCAATGGCAGTAAATACTGGCGCAGGTGAGTGTTCGTGACTCCTCCTTTTAGGGATATCATAGCGAAATCCACCAATTGCTGACTTGAAACCTTTATTGACTCCTGAAAAGTTTCCCGAAGCAGATACAATCGGTTCAGGAGCACTTTAGTAGCATCGAGTGTTGTGGGGCAGTTAGAGGAAATTAACTGGTAGGCTTCACCACACAGCCTAGTAGGGAAGATTTGCATAAACGCTGATTGCTCCAATTTGTTCAAACATTGCCAAACTTATTTGCTGCATCCTCAAAAGGTTTGTAACTCGTAAACTATGGTAGAGCTTTGAGCTCCTGATAACAAAAGGATCAGTTGCCCCATTAGTTTGGCTACTTTTCTGTAGTCTGCCATTTCGCTGGATGTTCCTCTTACTATGGATCCGTTAGTGATGAATGAAGTATCATCTAGTTCAAGGGAGATTTTTCAGTCTTTGGAAGTTATTAACTTGTCAACTGATTACGATGGGCTGTCTGAGCTTGGTGCCTGGCTATACAAGGTCCCACGGAACTGTGTGATTTCTCTCTTAAAAATCTGCTGTGTGCTGTCGGAGTTAAATGATGCGTTCCAGTCGTCGAGTGTGGATTTCCTCTACTGTGTCTGTCAGAGTCTGATATGAAGTCAGTTCTTGGGAATCGTAAACTATGGTAGAGCTTTGAGCTCCTGATAACAAAAGGATCAGTTGCCCCATTAGTTTGGCTACTTTTCTGTAGTCTGCCATTTCGCTGGATGTTCCTCTTAATATGGATCCGTTAGTGATGAATGAAGTATCATCTAGTTCAAGGGAGATTTTTCAGTCTTTGGAAGTTATTAACTTGTCAACTGATTACGATGGGCTGTCTGAGCTTGGTGCCTGGCTATACAAGGTCCCACGGAACTGTGTGATTTCTCTCTTAAAAATCTTCTGTGTCCTGGCGGAGTTAAATGATGGGTTCCAGTCGTCGAGTGTGGATTTCCTCTACTGTGTCTGTCAAAGTCTGATATGAAGTCAGTTCTTGGGAATCGCGCCGAACCTGGGCGATGGCTCCTTGGTTAGTCGCCTCTGATGACTCAGACTTACTTCTTTGTATTTTAGTATTCTTTCACTTCGTAAAGTAGAATGGTGAAAAATATCCTTCGCACCGAAGGGTTTGTCGGTAAGTTGGTTTTGGGGTGTTAACATTTTCTTAGTATTCGTCCGGAGGGTATATATTGCTGTCACTGATTGTTTTTTTTGTCTTTAAAGTGTCTCGAGCTTATATAGATCATTTGTATGTTAAAGCGCCAAAATAGTGAGAGCTGGTAATGATAGTGACGAAATATGCCAAAGAATATAGCTCTTAAATAAAATATTCTATTCAGTTCTGGTGATCTTGAAGACCAGCTGCATACACAGGAAAATAAAGCTTCTAGTATACGAATCTTTGATAAGACCTGTGCTATGCCCTAATCCAAGCATCCACAAACACATGGAACACTTTCGAGAGACAAGTCCTGAGGCGAATAATCGGAGTGATGCTGAGCAGGGACCAATAGCGAACTTGATCATGAGGTTCTTAATGGTTGTGAAAACAATTCCAACAGTACCTCGCAGAATTATTCGTGCATGTAACTCGCCCGAAAATATGTGTCGCCAGTTGTAATCAATTCAAATATGGGAAAAGACGGTCCAGGTGCACGATTTTTATTTTGGCTCTCAGCTTACGGTGTTCCTTTATGCGATATACGATGTCATTGATTCGCTTTGTAACCCAGTATGGTCCCTCCCAATAATGCTGCAACTTTGGAGACCCATCCTTCCGTCGCTGTGGGTTATATAGCCAGACCAAGTCACCTTGCAGGAAACCAGTAGAATTTGCGTTTAGATCATACCTAGTCTTCATGCGGTCAGTAGCCGATTGGAGGAGTTTTCGAACTGTCCGATGTATCTGGTTCAACCGTTGTCTTAGCTCACTTGTGTTCTCCGAGATCGTTTGGGGTTTCTCAGGGGGTGTCCCGAACTTTATATCAGCTGGCAAATGAATAGTCTTTCCAAAAATGACTTTGGCTGGGGCTTGGCCCGTCGATGCATGTTCAACAGCTCTGTACGCCATCAAAAATAGTGGGATATGTCGGTCCCAGTCCCTTTGGTTCTCGTCAACCATTTTTGGCCAGGTGTTTATTGAGCGTGCCGTTGAAACGTTCGACCATTCCATCGGATTGGGGATGCAGCGATGTTGTCCTCGTTTTCCGTATTCCCAGTACTTCCACATTTCGCCAAAAACTAGTGACTCAAAGTTTCGGCCTGATCCGAATGTAGTTAACAAGGTACGCCGCACCTACTGACCCTATTTAACACTAGCTGTTCGGCTACAGTAGTTGCTTCCTGGTTGGGAATGAGGTAGACATCGGGCCACTTGCTGAGATAATCGGCCACATCCAGCGTGCATCAATTTCCCCATTCGGATTCAGGAAAGGGTCCAGCGATGTCAACAGCAATCCTTCCAAACGGTACGCCCAAGTTGTAGGTTTGCATTTGTCCTCTCAGTCGCCGCTTTGGACCTTTGACGGAAGCGCAAATGGTGCATCTACGGCACCAGTCCTCTACGTCTTCTCGAGCGTAGAGCCAGTAAAATCTTTCCCGTAATTTCGCTAAGGTCTTGTTAACACCAAGGTTGGCTCCCGAGGATCCTTCATACATTTCCTTAACCACATCGTGGATTCGGCTTTTGGGAAGTATAGATTGCATCCTATAGGAGCTGCCAACCGCCGTTTCCCATTTCCGCTTGAGTATGCCACCCTCCACCTGAAGGGAGTTCCATTGTGCCCAATAGCTTTTCAGGGTTGCGCCATGCATTGAAACGTCCTTCCACTCAGGTCGCCCAGTCATCTCCTTCCATACGAGCAATGGTCCGATGTCTTTATCGGCTAACTGGGCATTTCGAATCTCCTCTGGTGACCAACCTTCATCGGATTCGGCCGTTATAAATCGCAGATCAACAGGCGGCTCCTTTTCTTCAATCCGTCGGCAATGGTTACAATTAGCTGGACATGGACGACGAGATAGGGCGTCAGCATTTCCATGAACTCCGCCCTGCCAATGAACAATTTTGTAGTCGTATGACTGCAATCTTTCGATCCATCTCGCAACTTGTCCCTCGGGGTTTTTGAAATTAAGTAGCCATCTCAGCGATGCATGGTCCGTTCGAAGAACAAATTTCTGGCCGTATAGGTACTTGTGGAATTGCTTGGTGGCCTCTATTATAGCCAATAGCTCCTTCCTGGTCACGCAGTAGTTCCTCTCACTTTTTGAGAGAACTCGACTGTAATACGAGAGGACTCTTACTTCACCATCGATCTGCTGGGAGAGTACAGCTCCAATACCGCCGTTGTTTGCATCGGTGTCAACTACAAACATTTTTCTGGATTTCGGATATGCCAGCACGGGTGATTCACACAGCTTCTCCTTCAAGGTCTCAAAGGCTACCTGGCATTGTTCATTCCAGACATACGGACGGTTTTTCTCGGTTAGCTGATGGGGACACTTAGCTATTTTTGCTAAGTCTTTGACGAATCGTCGATAGTAGGTTGCCAGACCCAGAAAACTTCGTAGTTGTTGCTTGTTGTTTGGTGTTGGCTAGCTTTTGACGGCTTCAATTTGCTCAGGTCTGTTTTGACTTCTTCTGCTGATACGACGTGTGCAGGTTTTCCAGGTTAGGCCACGTAGAACGTATTCCATTAGGCGGTCGAAAGTGGCTGGAGCATTGCAAAGCCCAAATGGCATCACCACAAATTGCCACAATCCGGTCCCAGCTGAAAATGCGGTTTTCTCTCGGTGCTGCTTGTCAATTTCTATCTGCCAGTAGCCACTCTTGCGATCGAGTGTAGAAAACCGTTTTGCGTCGGCCAAAGTGTCCATAATGTCATCGATGCGTGGGAGCGGGTAACTATCTTTCTTAGTGACGTCATTAAGCTGCCTATAGTCGACACAAAAACGAGTGCTACCATCCTTTTTCTTTACTAGAACTACTGGCGCGGCCCATGGACTGACAGAAGGTTCGATAACGCCTTGTTTTTCCATGTCCGAGATTAGTGCGCTCACTTCTCCTTGTTTGGCTATAGGAAGACGTCTCGGGGTTTGACGAATTGGCTTGGCCCCCTGTGTATCTATGACGTGAGTTACCATACTTGTTCGGCCTTGATCATCCGGGCTTGTTGAGAAGATGTCACTGTACTTGGTGGCCAGATCAAAGGCTCGCTTGAATAGCTGCACTGGCAATTTGGTCTGCTTCAATATTGCAGGCTGCGTCTTGTCTCCTTTTCCAATGATGGTCGTGAGTGGCTTCCAAAGAGGTTGAGTCTGCGATGTTGAGGACTCTAACCGGCACGTATCCGTTCCTTGTAGATCTTACAAGGCTTCGTCCTGCAAACTGTGAAATGCGGACGTTTTCGTTGGCTCTATCAGATAAGATCGCTGGTCTCCAGAATCACCATCAAGCTTGGCCCATACAATGCTTTCAGAAGAATTCGGTACATCAGTGTCGGCACATAGTACTACATTCATCTTGGAAATTTGAACGCTGGGATCCTCCATAAAAACTTCAACATTCTGCCATTTCAAGACCCGTTTCCCCAAATCCATCGTGATTCCATGTGGTCGCAGAAAATCCATTCCGAGAATGCAGTCATCCATAATGTTCGCGACCAGAAAATTATGTCGGAACGTAAGGTTTCCCAACTGTATCTGGAGGTTGACGTCTCCATGGACAGGTTCAGTTTCTCCCGTAGCTATCCGCAGTGAGGAAATCCTGCATTGGTGAAGTAGTTGTTGCCTCACTAGGTCTGGTCGGATAATCAATTGGGTTGCTGTAGTGTTGATTGTTATGGTGCAATATTCTCCATCAACTTGACCCGGAAGGCATAAGTCTGCTTCTCCACGATGTAGTCTTGACACGTCGATGCTGGTGCTGGGGACGTCGATTGTCTTAGCCAACCTCTGCCCCACGAAGTTGGCTCTTACATGTTTCCCGTCCCCTCAGCTTGAAGGGCTTCCATTCTGGACTCCTGACTCGGTCTAGGTTTTCTTCTCTCTTGCAGTCTCTTTGCAGGTGCCCCTTCTCTCCGCAATTCCAGCATCTAGGCGCACCATTTACATGCGGATCTCGCTAAATTTCAACGCGCTCACACCTGCACTCGTCTGTCACTACCTCGCGAACCCGGGCAGTGGTATGGCTCACATTTTTCGCTGCCTCAAAATTCAGACTATAAGCCAATGCGTCCTTAACCGTTTGCTTTTGTGCTAAACGCACGGCTTGCTGCAATTCTTGGTGTTTTAATGCACTGATGAATGCTTCTGTTGCTGCGTAATCTCGATGTTCTGGGTCATAAGCTGGGTAAGCCAAAAGTGCCAGTCGCTCAATGTCTTGGGCTAGTTGCTGTAAGGCTTCGCCAGACTTCTGCATCCGATGCCGTAGCTGTGATCGATAAATCTGCTTCAGATGATCGTCTCCATAACGCATGTTGAGCGCAATCATTATAGCAGCCGGGTTTGAATGCAACTCAACGGGGATAGTCTGCAACAGCTCAGCAGCTGGGCCTCTTAGAGCAAGAATTAATGCAGTTGCTCGTTCCTGCTTCTCCAGTGATTGATCCGAGCGGCTGCTTCAAACTGGGTTTTGTAAATAGCCCAGACCATTTGCCCATCGAATATTGGTGCTTGCACATTTCTGGATGTGCTTTGCGCTGCGGTTATAAGTGAGGCTGGTGAGGTGATGACTATTGCCTTTGCTGCTTCCAATTCCTTTTTCATGTTTCCCATTTCATGGTTGATTCTCTCCTCGACCTGGCTGATATCATGGTTTATTCTCTCCTCGACCTGGCTGATCTCATGGTTAAGTCTCTCCTCGACCTGGTAAACCTATTCTTCGACGCATTTAATTTGTTTGTTCAGGCTACCGAGCTCCGCTTTTATTTCGGTTGACTGTTTTTGAAAATCTGCCTTGATTTCGAACGCTTGTCGATCGAGCTTCGCTGATTGTTCATTTAGCTTCGCTGATTGTTCATCTAGCTTCGCAGTTAGACTGGATGACATCAGCATTAACATTTGCATTAGCGCCTTTTCCGGCTCCTTTGATTTTGGTGTTTCTACTTCTCCACTTTCTGCGCCTTTTTCTGCATCTGAGAGTTCACCCGAATCCAGATTCCCGCCTTCCGACTCGATCGCGTCACAAAAGCGTGAGATCAGTATCGCCTTTGTACCTTGTGTGGCCAGACTTCGCTGTTCCAACTTCTCCTTGAGCTCCGATATGGTCAATTGATCAATTTTTAGATGTAAGTTCCCTGGCATTCTTATTGTTTCGGCTATTTTTCCACCAGTTTCCACGTTAATTTTCACTGTTGTGCACTTTAAAAATGGTTAAATGTTTTCACTTCCAAAATTTTCTATCCCACTTCTGACACCACTGTCGTCTGTCATGGTTCGCGGCCAATAATTTTAATGTTCCGGGAAAGTCAAAAAGCAATGTCTTTTAAATTTCTCACTTTAACTGTCTTATCTTTCACGAAAATCACTTTACTATTACTCGATCAATATCGCTTTCCGATTCGCACTCCACACAATCGCAGTTTTTACTATCGCGGTTCTAATGAATGATCCCCCCATTCATTCAGCTCGCCTTTATGTAGGGTCTCTAGCCATTCAACCCATTTCTCGTACATCGGCGAATGTTCTGCCGAGAGGTACCTAGTATATTCGAGCAGCTTAATGAATGGAGTGACGTCACTTTCAGATGTTGATCATGCTTGGTGGGTTCTCGTGGTTTCGAGTAAATTCACTTTGTTGATCATGAAGTTCTTAATGGTTGTGAAAACAATTGCAACAGTAGCTCGCAGAATTATTTGTGCATGTAACAGTATGTATGAACAACGAATTCTCAAAAAGGTATCTTTAAGTAGAAGGGAAGGGCGGAGACCAGTGGGGAGACCAAACAATTGCTGGTGTGTCTTGGTTGACGAAGACAGCTCATTGCTGCTCGTATTTCGAAATTTGTGGACGCGGTCGACGAACCGAGGATCCGAGAGGGGTTGTAGTGCTGTAGTGCTACGAAGAAGAAAGAAGAAATATTCTATACCATCTTAGAATGTGTTCGTAAAGTCTAGTCTCATTGACTTCTATCATGTAAGAGAGATGATTAAAGATTTGTGTGTTTTGGTGGAAATAAGCGGTAACAAGTTCCGTGCGAGGGAGGAAAGTATTTTCATGGTAAAGTGATATCTGATACGAGTTGGAGGGAAGTGAAGTGAAATATTATGTTGTGCAGTAAGGGAACAAAGAGTGAAGTGTTAAGGAAGACACAATAAACGAGTATGCCAATTAATATATCAGTTTTATACTTTCATGGAAATCAATGTTATACTATATAAGTTGTAAGAAGAAGAAGAAATGGTTGCATTTTAAAATGACCAAATTGTAACAAAGAAGTTTTGCCTTGGAGGGGGTGTTATTGAATTTTCAAAGACGTATTTTTGCGTTACCTTGTCCTTAAAAATTTGCCTCACATTTCACTGTCTGATTGACGAATCGCTGCGTCTATAACGAAACTTATTTTCAACGACAGACCAGCAAACAAATAACACCCTAATTCTAAAAGTTCTTCAAAGATTCTTCGGATAAACCTTAAAAGTTGCAAATTAATTAAAAACTGAGCACAATGTCTAAATCAGAATAACAACCTCTGGCATTATTCATTGCCTTATAATTTCCATTCTTTCTCCAAATTATCAGGCAAATAACACCATGAAATAACAAAAAGATGTCCGCGTTTTTTGAAAGAAGGACAAGCAATTTTAAACGTTTTTGTCACAAACAAGGTTATTTGTGGGCAGTTTTGAACAGTGATTAAAAAATAGCAACGAGCTTAAAATTGATTGCTCACAAACAAGGAGAAATCCTTGAATGGAATGGAACAGAAAGCTTTTTGCTATTTCTGGTAAATATTAAAAAGTTCTCGCATGAAACAGAAATAGCGTAATATACGAGTATGGTAGCATGAAAATTAAACCTAAACATCGCCACTCAAGGCCATAAATTTGCATCAAAGAACATGCTTTAACTTTGAGAAATACAATTTCCAATTTCATTCCAATATTCCAAAAGCAAAAACATTCTCGTCCTGTTCCAATTTCCTGATGATATCTACAAACTTCGTACCATGGCCAATATAAGATGAAAGCAATGAAAATTTGGTTGGAATACGATTGTGCATACCATCAAATTCGAAATTCGAATAAACAAAAGCTTCCAAACAGAAACCATCAAAAGAGTAATAACAATCTAGATTATTTCCCTTTTTCGGTTGCAGAAATAACAAACGATCATATAGTAGAATGTCCAGTAATTTCTCATGATATAAATCCGTTATTTTGTTAGTTCATAAAGATCGCGCTAACGTAATCGTAAATTTATTGGAAATATGAATGAACATATTGTACATTCCACGAATGCTCAAACTATTCGCGAATCATAAATAGCAGAAATTCACATTTACGTTAAAGATTTGTATGTCTACTTGAACATACAAATAAACATTCTGAAGTAATGACTTTTCGCGGATTACTCTTGAATCGAGAAAATTTTTCTCATTAGCAATATTGGCAAGATGGCGTGAAAATTTCAAGGTGAATCGATTGTTGATTTGATATTTTATTTTTGTGTTTTATTTGTACCGCCTACAATGTACATATGTGAAGGAATTTTCAATGTTTAAACAAGCGTGGATAATCCTTAATGATTTAGTAGTCCATTATTTTGATTTACCGCTACATTGGTAAGTCATTAAACTCCACATGCCATTTATTGGTTATTTGTGAAGTGAAAATCTATTGGGGATTTCAACGAATGTAATATTTGATTTTCAAAGGATTTGCGTGGGTGATTCGTGTTTTGGAAATAATTGCATTTGGGGAAATTAAATTCAAGGAATACGTTAAAATGTCTGCTCAATTTAAATCATTGGCTGGATCAATCTGAGCAACCTTGAGGTTTCTAATTAAAAGTCGTTAAGTGATAAAGGACAATAAACGTGATTTATAAGCCGGCTCCATTACCCGTAATTCGTTTTGAAAAGATACTTTCGCGGAATTGTATCATCACCTGAAATATTTATGCGAGTTCTGAATAAGTGATTTAGTTCCTTGATGCAACGTTCTTTTGATCTCTTGGGACTGCCCAAATATAATGTGCCCCATGTTTCCATTTGTCAACCGATCCAAGTATCACTACGACTATACTATCCGGGATAAGCTCTCCAGTATTCCTGTATAAGCCCCGACCCAGCCTGTTCCATTTTTCGAACACAAAAAATATGCGGCGGGTATCATCTTCCTTTCCTGGGCAGAACCAGCAGACGGGCGACCGTAAATTACCAATCTCGTGCAGGTAAGACTGAAACACCCATGTCCACTCAAAAGCAGGGTCAGGTGGAAGTCAGTCTCACCATTCCTTCGATTTAGCTACGGTCTCAGATCCGAAATGAGCTACTCAGTCCACCTCCATTTTGTGCAATTCATCCAAGACTGCCAATCATCGAATGAGTGCAGTGTCTCCTCGCAGACAATCATCTCCTTCGCGTCCTCGTTCCAACGCAAGTAAATAGTGTGGCAATCTCTAGCAAGGAGGGCAAAAGGTATCACGCCTGCAATAAGTCTCACCGCCGAATCAGAGACTGTCGGATATGAAGATGCAATCCTCAGTGCTCCTCTTCTCCGTACCTGTGCCAAGCGTTTTCGATTCACGGCGTTACTGAGAGCATCACCCCATATTTCTGCTCCAAACAGTGGCACTGACCCTACATCAAGAGACGTCTTCTCGATGGGTTGTGTCCCATATGTTGCCTATAGGTCAACTCTGAACTGCTACATTCGAAACAGCCTTCTCAGCCGTGGTCTTGATTTGTTCAGAGGAACTTATCTTTGAGTCGATCAGTAAGCCCATAGGATGAGTATGTTTCCAATACTAATCATCCTTACTCTAGGGAGTCTGCTATTTGTCAAGATGGCCACTTCAGTTTTCTCCAGCGCTAGACTGAATCCACGAGCAGTCATCCAGTCTCTTACTGGGCGAATTAGCATACGTAAGTTCAGTGGTGCGTCCAATGAGCAGAGCTGCAACATCATATGAATAGCCGATCAAACGCGACTCACCCGTCATCTGATGTCTCAGTAGCCCGTCGCGAGAAACGTCCCACACACCTGAAACAAGGATAAATCTTTGGGGAATCCCTGGTGTAACTTTCATTCTTGGTTACCCCAGTGTCGTGTTATAAAGCAGGTGTTGGTCCTTCAGGTAGTCCCTCAGAAGTCACATCAGATATTCTGGAACTTGAAAAGGAGTTTTCAACGTATCCACTACATCCACCCATCAAGTGGATTTGAAGGCGTTCCTGATGTCGAGTGTCACCACCAGAACGATCCGTCGCTTGGTGCGGCTATATGCCTCTGCCCTATGAACCGCGCTCACCACCTCTGTAATCGAATCAATGGAGCAGCGTCCTACTCTGAGGCCATACTGCTGAGAAGATAGGCCAACAGCAGCACAATTTGTGTCAGTGAGTCCTCCCTTGATGAGTTTCTATACATCTTTCCCAGTTGTGTCTAGTGAGCATAACAGACGGTATGTAGATGACGATCTGGGGTTTCCCTTCCCTTTGCTGATCAGCCAGAGTCTCGCCACCTTTTGTCGTACCAGAGATACTCCATCCTGAAGGCAAGCGTGGATTGTGCTGAGTAGCAATTCAGGACAATGGCGACAGGCAAGTTGCAACACATCGGCTTGAACACCATCTGGGCCTGGAGCCTTCCTCGCTTTCAATAAAAGGACTGCCTCTTGTAGTCCCAGCTGTGTGATAAGTGGGCAATCGATTGCTGTTTCACCATAAACAGCGTCAACACGGACGGAATGGGCAGGGAACAGTGCTCGTACTATCTCGTCCATCTTTTCCGTTTCATATATGCAAGGTGTCCGTAGGGCACCAAGCTTCCACACATCTAGCTTGTAGCCAAGGCCTCGTGGATCCTTCTTCAGATTATCTATTCGACCATGCCAGCAGTGAGCTTTTCTGTTACTAATCAGATTACAAAGGCATTTCCTGGCCTGTCTACAGTATATGCTGCTAACCGGTTGCCTACCTCATCATTGTTCCGTATCCACTGAGCCTCACGCCGAAGCTTGAGGCACTTTGATCACTTTCCAATGATTTTAGTCGAACACCAGTACATTAGAGGCTTGCCGTTCCGAGGTTATCGATGGAGCATAGAAGCGTTGTAAGCAGTCGTGATGATGCTCATAGTTAAGTTCACCACGTCTTGAGCTGCGAATCATCCTACAGCAGTCTACTATGTGGACTTCAGGATGGTTCGTTGTTATTTTGGAGTTCATGGCCTCTGCTTTGGTCGCTTCTATAGCGATCGTAGCTAACCATCGAATTTTCAATGTTTTTTATATTTTCTCCCACCGTTCGAACATCTGGCATGTTCTGGAGAGTTTCCTGCTGTTCTTTTTTTTGGAGGTTCTAGCGTTCGAATCATTTTTTTGCTGTGCCCGAGTGCCGCAGGAATCTGAGTCTGTACAAGACTATCTGTTAAACTCCTTTTTTGTTCGTTTTCGCTGTCATTGCATTCATCGTCGTTATGGTAACCATTAGAACCGCTCCTGATGTGCTGCAAACGTGGTGGCTGCAGCAGCCGGTTGCGCCGTCATTGTTGTCATTTTTGCCTTCTGTTTTTTGTTTTAAGGGTTTTGTAAAATAATTTTAAAAACCCTACTAAAATCGCGTCCTGTTTGTCCGTCTGTCTGTCCGTCCGTCCGTCCATCCGTGTGTCATAGCAGTTTTTCTCAGAAACTACTTAAGCTAGAAACATCAAATTTTGTATGTAGGTGTAAAGTGGTGCTCTCTTCAAAGTTCAACTACAAAAAAATGTATAAGGTATTTAAGGGGGGTCTCCCCATATAGGGGAGTGACCCCCCGAAAAAAAAAATTTCATTGATGGTATGGGTATCAAATGAAAGGTCTTGATGAGAACTTTTCAAAACAGGTCTTAGTTTGGCAAAATTGCTTCGAGGGGTGCACAGGGAGGGGAAATACACGAAAAATTTGTGTCCCCCCCTCGCGATTGGACACCTGTAATCCGAAAAATCTGAAAAAATCAGAAATGTAGGCCTTGATGAGTACAACAACAACAAATACGTGAGAAGTCGCAATTCACTCAACTTTGTTAGTAATAGTATAATTTATCGATTTTATGCGGTTTGAATTTTCCTGTATTACTATGGAACAATATGCGCTGCATTTATTACTATGGCAACATATGGCTATGGAACAACATGCGCTTTTTACCGACTCAGACACTACAGTCTTGCTAGGATTTGCATGAAAATTTCAGGAATGATAGGTATCATGTAGATCTTTGAGAATCGGTTCAGCTAGTGGTATCAGTAATCGTAAAACAAAATAGTGGCTGTTTTAAATGCGAAGATTGTATAACTTTGAGTTATTTTTTCCCAACTTCAACGTTTAAGGTGCATGCTTTGAACACTTGATTTAATTTAATGAATGACTGAACTCAACTTTGTTAATAATAGTATGATCTTCGTATTTCATATTTTCTCCAACAAAATCGTCTTTGACATGTATCTTGATTTGATTCGATCTGGTGACTGCATTTTGTAAATTGATTACAAAACCCTTCTGACATGAGCGTAGGTCTGTTTACCCAACTTGTTTTTAAGGTTTTACGTTGCTCCAGTTTGATTGGGTCCCCCCCGCTCGTCTGTGTAGTCGCCTTTTTGGTCCGATGGTCATCTTTGCAAAACAAAAAGGCGATGTGAGGGTCGGCACAAGCCCTTATGGTGATAATTCCTTAGAGCCAGACCAGCACTAATCGGGAGACCATCTTAACCGAACATACGCCACCAACCCAATGGTGCGTACTTCAAACGTACTCCGAGGCCTGCCAAGGATTCACTGGGACGGAGGCGGTATTATCGTAGAATTGGAGCCGTTCACGCACGAGTGTCACCTCGACGCTACCGTGTAAAGGTCCAAACAACTAGGTCTAAACCATCATATCCGCCAGCCCAGAGCATCAATTCCAGGGGTGTCACACTCGATATTTTGAAGATTTCCTTCTTGGCCAATCCTGAATCGTAATTTCGGCTAGCGTTCAATCAATCAGCACCTACAATTTTCTCAGCTTCTTGACATGGTTTTTTCTGTTTTGGATGAATTTCCTCTCCCAGGTATCTTCTTTTGCTAAGTTTTCTGGATGTTTTTGTCTGCATTTCCGCTTGATATGCAACTTTTAGGGTTTCCATTTCTGTTTGTAATTGTTGGACACTTATATTTTTCGAAGTGATTTCTTTCTTTAGCCTATCGTTTTTTTGCTTCAGAATTTTGCTTAGTTTCTCTTCTACAATGATTTTTATTTTTGGGCTCCCCTGAATTTCGTATACTTTTGTGAAGTATCGCATCCACATTTTTTATCGCATTAAAAGCCTTTTGCTTCATGTATTGGATGGTCGAAGCCATCCCGCACCTCCATCTTGAATTTTTAGCAAACCAGTTTTTCTTATTTTTTGTAGGATAGAAATCCAATAATTGTGATACTGTAATCAGAAATACTATATAACAGATCACAAATAAACTTTTTCAATAAAATAATGAATCTCCGAACGCCGCTTAAATAATATTAATAATCGAAGCGAATCAAACATATATCTGAACGGACATTTGTAGAATCTGACATTTGCAGAATGTTTCTGCACAGAAAAGATTAGATTGGCCATACACAGTACATATGCCCAAGACCCAGTTGCAGCGGACTAAGCTGATACCAGAGGCCCAAAATAGAGGTTCTTATTTCCGGTACTTACAGAACTTAAATTCCTGATTCATTGTGTTGTTAAATTTTTTAATAAAAATTATGGAGCAGTTTCTGTGAGGCGCCCGGCAATCCTCTTCAAAAACTACCGCTGGTGACCAGCTCGGATGCTTGCAATCTGGATGTTGTCTGGTTACGTATATAAGCTCACTATTTGCGTGCCAGCTATTAGCCTTTGTCTGCATTGAGGGCCAGAAGACTCCGTATATTCCTCTGCTAGAAAATACTCAAAGAATTGCTTTCAAACCAAAAACAATGCAGTTACTTATCTGGTGTCAATACCTGTCATTTGAAGAGCTTACGCGCGAAGAACATGAATTCCAAAAAACAACGATCTGTAATGAATCTGGCTCGCTTATCCGAGATTTCACGAAGGAATCCTAAACCGACCTCTCACCGGTTAAAAACGTGACGTCTCGGTAGGTGCGAACGGACGCTACAGGTCAAGCAGTCCGGGCACCCTTAGTCCACTCCGGAGGTGGCTGCTTGCAAGTATCTAGTTCAGAGAGGAATTTCGGGCGCAGGTCTTAGGCAAGTAGACTAAATCAGGATACGAATTCTCAGCCACCGAGTCAAATACCCGTTTAAAACTCGTTCCAAAAATTTTGTCGTTACTGTAAATTTCCCTTCGCGAGGCTTTGCATTATTCTTCTTATGCCTCATAACAATCGTTGTAACATAATAGTGTGAAGGTTGTTAGTAGATTTTTTTAAATTACCATGGTGTTTCACGTATTCCATGGATTTATCTAAAGCTTAAAGCATCATCTTTTCTCAAAACACATACTTAGCATTCCAAAATGTAGGGTTTTGCATTAGGGACATAAAAATTTCGTATCTTTATATGAACGCACTCTTGAACTTTTTAATGAGCCGTGAATGTCAAAACGGTTGTTAAAGTCAATATTTTCATCGTGGTGAATTTTACGTACCAGCAAACTTTTGAAATGATTAAAAATTACTGTTAATTACTATTATGGATAAATCATCATCTGCGATGATGCTCGTTTCTGGCTCAATGGCTTTGTTAATAAGCAATATATGGGTTATTGGTCAGCAACAAACCCACATGTGCTTCTTGAGACACCGTTGCATCTGAAAAAAATTACTGTTTGGGGCGGTTTTCATGGTGGAGGTATGATTTGGCCGTATTTTTTTCGTGGATAGAAATAACCGTCATGTTTCCGTCAATCGAGCGAGCTATTGTGTAGTGTTGGAAGATTATTTGTGGCCAAAATTTGATGAACTTGACATCTGCGATATATGGTTTCACAGCACGCCTCACAATCGATTTATTGAAATTCATTTATTTATTGTTATATCCATAATGAAAAACTCTATAGTTAGCACATCAATATGTAATGAGTTATTACGACGATTTTTGATAAATGAATATTTATTACTGGTTATCCTCTGGCAACCTAAAGAGACTCTGGTTGGGGACTTCGGACCCAGAAGTTCGTCCTCGGACTCGTAGTAAAAGACTGAATTTTTTTTTATTTCTCGTTCTCGTACACATCTTTGCTTGCGTTGCGTTTTGGCTATCTGATACCAAGACTGCATGGTAGTCAAGGTGGATATGCATTTTGCTGATATCGTGACATTGTTTTGTTGATTTACTAGCATGTAAGTAAAAATATGTACATAAAGAATTAGATGGGAAATGAATAAGTTAGTCTTCTAAACTCATTCGTCGCTGCTCTTATTAATCAAGGGTGGACCAACCAAAACGCACGATATTAATTGTAAATAAACCAAAAGTTTTCAGAGAATTATGTTAACATTTTTTGTTAGAAAAGAAGGATATATGACAAATATGTGTGAAACAAAATGTTGCCCAAATGCTCGCCACGGCTACGGTGGCATACTTCTATCCGATAGTTTATATTTTCAATGACTCTGAGACATCATTGAGGTTCAGTGTCGTTAATGTGCTGAATTATCTTATACTTCAGCTCTTGAATTGTTCTTGGCTTATTAACGTACACTTTTTCTTTTAAATATCCCCAGAGAAAGAAATCCAACGGTATCAAATCACATGATCGTGGCGGCTAATTAACATCGCCACAACGTGAGATAACACGGCCATTGGGTTTCTCGCACAAAAGAGCCATTGTTTCGTTGGCTGTGTGGCAAGTGGCACCATCCTGTTGGAACCACATATCGTCCAGGTCCATAACCTCAATTTCTGGCCACAAGAAGTCCGTTATCATCTCAGAATAGTGAGCACCATTCACGGTAACTGCTTGGCCGTCATCATTTTCGAAGAAGTACGGCCCAATAACGCCGCTAGCTCATAAACCAAACCAAACAGTCACTCTTTGTGGCTTTTTAACAACTGCTCGTGGGTTCTCATTTGCCCAGATGCGGGAATTTTACTTGTTAACGAATTCACTGAGGTGAAAGTGTGCCTCGTCGCTGAAGATGATTTTCTTTGTAAAGTCACCATTCCCTTCTGTCTAATCAACCATTTGACGTATTGTCGATGCTTGAAATGGTCAGTAAACTTCAGCTCTTGAGTCAATTGAACCTTTTAAGCGTGTAAATTCAAATCTTTATTCGAAGTTCGTATCAGTGATGTTCGTAAGATCTTCAATTGTTGGGCACAATGACGAGTCGAGGTTGACGGCTCTTCTGCCACACTATCGCGAACAACAGCAATTTCTTCCGCAGAACAAACTGGGCGAGCATGCACAGGTGATTTCACATTTCCTAAAGACCTGGTTTGCTGAAATTCGCGCATAATTCTCCCGATCGTGGACACATTTGGTTGATTATGCTGACCAAAAAAACACGTAGTGCATGAAATACATTTTGATTTAAATGCCCATTTTAGTAAAAGGCTTCAACAACCTTAACGGACTGCCCAATTGTGTACCTCTCTATGGTTGAATTTGTCAAACACTGAAACAAAGAAATGTCAAGTTAAGTTGGGCGAAAACTTGACGTTAAGCTGTGGCTCACAATTAACATCGTGCATTATGGTTGGACCAACCTTTAAAAGCGGAGCTCTACGAAGTGGTCATGGAAACAAGTGCCGTCGATAATCAAACAATATAAACGCTCTAAGATAATATCGCGGTAACAAGTGCCGTAGATATCAATTAATTTTAGCTTTTATAACAAATTAAGGATAACGTGGTTACAAGCGCCGTAGTTGTCTACGATTATTTAATTCACCGCAATATCTCGGTTCAAGTGCTGGAGGTAATGGAAGAGCATTATAAAAGGCTGACTCGTTCTGTCAAAAGAGCCAGACCGTAAACAGATGGCTTTACTGCACTCCGCGCCTACTGGAAAGAGTTGAATGGTAATCTGTTCCTCTCCATTTTATCAACCACTTTGTATTTGACATGGCGGGGTAAATAAAACAAAAAAAAATAATGGCAGTATGGGCTATCATGTTAAGTACCAAGTTATACATCCACATTAGTCCTGAAACCTCAATAATTCATTAGTAATCTATGATGAGCTAGCTTATTTGCTTAAATCTTCCTCCTCATCCCTTTACTTCGTATCTACAGCTATCAATTTGGAAATCTACCAACATCATCCTCATACTTAAGCGTAGCAACTCTTCGTTAACATTTCCTACTGCAAAAAAGCTCCTTACGGGATTAGAAACCCACAACCATTTTCATAAGTCTCACTATAACTAACTAGTAGACTTCTGGGCTTTATGACCTATCGCAACTGTATCTTAATTACATTAATTTCCCCTATCCACTTCTCCCTCTAGGCAAATATCTTCCTATGCTCACGGAAATGAACTCGTTTCTTTTTAGCCTCATCCCGAGTAAACAGACATAAAACCTGTTGAAGCCAAGTTCCAGCAAGTATCGCTACCAATATCTCTCTCCCACGTATTTTCTGCTCAAATATGCGTAATAATTCATTTTCAGCGTGACCATCGAAGTCGAGAACCAAGTAGAGTGGAAAAATCGGGACACATCTCAAAAAAAGGAAATACCCATCGACCTGCGGAGAAGAAGCAAACAATGCATGTTGCATAACGATTCCTTGAAAGTTATTACTGATCCACGCCCTAACAATAACCCAAGAGGTAAAAAATTAAATTCCATTCTTCGTATAATATGCTGTCTACCGCCCACTTCTAATACTCACCACGCACCTCACTTCACATACGTTTTAAGATCTTTCACGTGCCGCTCATGTTCAGCAACTTAAAAAGAGAAGAGGACTCAGGTTTTTCTATTTTAAAAGGGTCTTGGTACTCCGGAGCCAAAGTTCCGTCGCCAAATCAGGTCTTTTGGGTGGAAAGGAAGAACTCTGTTCAGCATATTATATTGCTGTGAGCTCCTTTACTCCACTTCCTGCAAATGTTCTACTACTTTCTTCCTCACCTTACTGAGCTGTTTGGCCCTCTCCACTGGATCCAGTGGTGTATTTTTATTTGTTGGTCGTTTCAGCTCCTTCCGCGTCACCACCATCTCTCGCCCAAAGTTAAGAAAATAAGGGGTACTCCCCATTGCTTCATGAGTGTAGGTCCGTAACGCGCACCCAATTTATGGAAGATGTAACATATATCCCATTTCATATATTGTAATTGTCTTCCATATAGGCCCTCAGCATTCTTTTTATGTTTTGGTTCATCCTCTCAGTCAGATGAGCCTGTGGGTGGTAAAATGGCAAAACTTGGAGACTACCTCATGTTAGAGCCGTTGAATTTTTGAATTGAATCGTAAAATTAAGTAAAATAAAAGTGAATTAGATTATTATACAAATTTTATGACAATTTTTTTTTTGTTTTGTTTTTTCTTTCTGTGGTTTCATTGCAAATGATTTAGCACGTCTCCTACGTTCGAGATTTCTCAAGGGAAATCTAAACTGATCTCTCATCGGTTCTAAACGTGAAGTCTCGGAATGTAACAACGGACTGTACCCATAAGGTCAACAAGTCCGGGCACTCTTAGTGTATTCCAAGGTGGCTGCTGGCTAGCTAGCTAGTTCGGAGAGGAGTTTTGGTCGCAGGTCTTACGCGGGCAAATTAAGTCCAACTAACAGCACTCAGCCACCGGTTAAAATGCCTTATTTAAAATGCGTCGAACAACTTACAACGAATCGATTTTAAGTTACGCAACTTCTTTCGCGGAAAGGGAAACCAGACAACCGCTGAGAAAAATGCGTGCTCCCAAATATTACCGACGCAGTGCCCGAAATACACTACTCGAATGCAAAACCGAAAAAAATCTACTCTAAACGCGCAAATACAAGCTATGGCACCCCTCCTTGCGAACGATTTTGCTGTCATTCTCGTTCAATTGAGTCGTCATCAAGAAATCTATTGCACAGCAATAAGATGGCGGCGCTAGACTTATCGTCACGAAATCACAGATGCGAGTCGTTAAATGTTTGACGTCAAATTTTCCGAATTTTTCGTGTCGTCCGATTTGATTACGTTCCGATTTCTTTCCATCATGAATGTCAAATTGTTGCATGCACACGCTATATATGCACCCAAGCGGACGTCAAATTTCCGCACGAATTTCACTGTTCTGTTTAGCAAGGCTTAATGCGCTTTAGATCTGCCTAAAAACAAGCTTACAGCTATAGCTCCGGCTGGACTGCAATCAAAACTGCTTTTTGCTGAATAAACGCGGTCACGAGCCAAATGGAATTTTGTGTGGACGCGATCGACCACTGCCAAAATTCTCAGCTTTTCGACTTCTTGCGTTGCACGCGTTACTAATGCCAAGCGTTTGGCCACTTTGCCTGCTTGACTTTTGCCCGAACGAACAAAGAAACTAAACAATTGCAAAATGAAGAGAAAACTGAACACGTGACCGATTTTTATCGAACTTACTTGTACGCTTCCTGCTTTGGGAAAACACGTCAAAAACTTCGCCCTCCAAAACTTTCCTCTGCTCCTTTTTTCTACGTACGCAAAGCTGGCGTAGCGTATCTCCAGGTGGCTATTTCACTCACTCTAAAGCCTTTTCGCGTTAGTTCAAAATTATACAAAAACAAAAACTTCCGCCACTTAATTCAACTTTTTCGCCTTCTTCAAATCTTCTCTTCACTTTCTTTTACCCAAGTTTTTCCGACAAACGTCAAGTCGCAGTTCAGTGGCAGCGATGTGGCGGAGGGTATAGGGATCGGCTGGTCGCGTCAGTGGCATAGGGCGCCAAGAGCGACGTTATCACAAACAGTGGTAGTTCTTCAAATTATTTTTTCAGATAAGTGGCTACAAGCACTCAAACTGCTCCCAGGTAGCCGGTAGAGGCAGTTGCTGGGAGGATTTTCGGATCTACTTTGTGTTTTTTTAGATGACAGCTATGCAACTGGGCAAAAAACTATGTTGTTCTCGCGCTTAGGATACTGGTACTCATCTGAAAGGATATTTATGTAGATATACTTATTGCGCTGACTGATGTGAGGATGAAGTGAACGCTTCTTTGCTTGTCTATAAACTCTTAATCAAATCAATCTTTTTTGTTAATAGACTATCAAAAGATATTCGTCGGTAGAAAATAAGCTTGATGTCTCCTAATAATTTGAAAAAAAATGTTTCCACGTATGTGTGTATAGATAAATAGTTCTTAAATTATAATATCCATGTGAAGCAATGGGGTTAGGGCACACTTCGCTTGTGCAGCAGGTTCCAAGTCAAGCCTTGGTGGCGGCATTGAATTTTGAGCTTCTGATGCTGCTGTCGGACTATCAGCCCACCCAGCTATGGGTACTAATTGAAAAATTTAATGATAATCACATTGTTTGGCGTGATATTGACCATATCACCTCGAATTCCGTTAAGGTCAGGTCATGAGATGCCCTAACAATAAATCTCAACGTCAAGGTTTGGATTTTGTAGTGAAATTGAGTTGACAAAATGTCCGTGAAGGACAGCAGCGATGGTCTGCTGAGGACGCGTGAATGCGCTGGCAGGCTAGCATTGCGGTGCCGTAGCGCGGGTTCCTTTCCCCAGCCCAAGGTCCTTTTACAAAAGAAATTTCAAATCAACGAATTTCGGTAATACGTTTTTATTATAAAGGTAAAAAACGATTTCAATATAAATTTCGGATTCAGTCTTTCCATTTCACTTTTTCCCTCCCGAGGCAAGGACACCAATGGTGAGCTCATCCTCCGCGTTACAGGCTCTACTTTCTTGCGGCACCATAAATATCAGTGCTCTTTCATACGCTAGCTTTAACAAGATAGTTTGTCAGCCCAGGGTTGATTCTTACCCGCAAGCAGCGCGTGTCTTATCATGAATAGTCATGGACTAGCTAAGCAGCTAATCACGTGAAATCAAAGACCATATAATGGAAGATACTAAGGCACCGCTTGGTTTGGTGTGCAGATCAGAGTCCGCCGCAAAAAGAATGTTGAGCAACAACTTCCGAATACACATAGGACCTCTAATATAATTTGGCCTAGCTGGTCATACAATGTGGTAAACTAACAATGTATAAATCAAAAGCAGGTACAAACGGTATTGATGTCCAAGGACAACACACGCCCGGAAGTTGTTAAGTTGCTGGGGCACTATTTGGGCAATATCCCATAGTAGTTACCTACCCGTCAAAAATCTGGACACTAGAGACTATGGACTGTCTCATGCTCAAGACTGATGATACAGCCAGGCTTTTCGGGCCCCACGTTGGGCGTTATGTTGTAGTGAATAAATGGTTACATAAACTGTCTGTGAAGGACTGCAGCGGTGGTCTGCTGCCTCGGAGAGAGGACGGTGGGATTTGCCCAGATTGGCTTTGTCTGAGGACGCGTGAATGCGATGTCAGGCTGGCATTATGGTGTCGTGAGGCGGGTTCTTTTCCCTAGCACAAAGACCCACTACAAAAGAAATTTCGCATCCACGAATTTTGAGGTTCAAAACGTATCGACCAGAGTCGAGCCTAAGGTAACGTTCTAAGGGTTGAAAATTGCATACTCAGAGAACAAACCGGGCCGAGAGAAAACAGATGTATTTGAGTGAACTTCGTCTTTACTAACGATACTTATGGCCCGTCAAATAAGATTGGGGCATCCAGCAGGTAGATTCATTTTTAAGTTTTTTTTGCTTATTTTTTTATCGAGAGAAAATAAAAAACATTAATTCTGCCATCATTTAATACTATTTCTTTTTATTTACTGTAAAGCATCTGCTTCAAGTACAACCCGGGAATCCATTTCACGAAAAAATTTACCAATTGACCTTCCACAAAAAACTCTTCGTTGGAAACACAAGTCATATACGACCAGGTCGATCGAAGATTGAAATTTCGATCACACGCAAACCATTAAATGTAGGATCTATTATTTGCAGCCCTTCTGGATTATAAATACGCCCATTTTGGGATGCAATAAATTTAGATATCTTTCGGAGAGTCTTTACGTAATGAGTTTTAGTGCACATATAAACTAAATAAGTTGTTAGACAAGCCAAACATTCTTCGCAGTGTGCTGCTAGATCCTTTCTCTGCTTCAGCAAAATAATTATTAAGTGTCGATATTGTTGATTCGAAGACATGCCTTTCAATATGACCATCAAGTTCACTTGGAAGCCTTGTATGAAATTTGACGGATGTTCCTTCACTGTAATCCCGTAGAACGAACACTTTAGAGCAATTCGACTGCAGAGCACTACTTCCAGGAGCGTTGTTTTGTGACATTTTCCCACGTGACACCGAATATTGCTAGTGAAATCGAACAAATGGAAACTGACATTTCCCTTTGATAACAGTTGTCAAGTCTGTTGATTTTATTGTCAATAACGACTTGCCGTGCGAAATCGCCCATGTTCGGTCAATCCATTAGATTTTTTTATTTATTTATTTATATTGCCATTAACAGAGTTACCTCTAATACAAATGGTGAAGTATAAACTAAGAAACACACAAAATTAACAAATTAGTAAACTAATAAGTTTTTGTTTAAAAAAATAAAGAGTACGAGGAAAAGCACCAATTTGTAGACGATCATGATTGCGAGGTAGCCTTAGCAGTGGAGAATGGAGGTACGGGTTAATCCGAGCATAAGGTAGAAGAAAGATACTAGCATTTCTACCCGAGCGCAGATTTAGCCTATAATAAATGTATCCGTAAGGCGGTTACATATTTTAAAGAGAAGACATTCATCAAGTATCAATCTGCGAATTTCAACAGAAGGAATCTGAAGGAAGGACAGGTGATTTTCGTAGGTCGCATAAGGGATTTTGAATTTGAAAAATAGAAAACGGGTGAACTTCCTCTGGACAGATTAAAGGAGAACAATCAGATAATCATTGTGAGGTGACCAAATTTGAGAACAGTATTCAAGAAGAGAACGTACGATACAGATAAATAGTTTGATAGCAGACTTAGGGTTAGAAAAAATAGAAGTATGCCTAAGAACAAAACCCGAAACACGGGAAGCTCTAGTGACTAAGTTTATAATGTGAAGGCTAAATTTGAGCTTTGGGTCGAAGATAACCCCTAAGTCTTTCACCTGATCCACTACTGTTAGAGGAGTTTGATTTAGTAAATAGGAATGGGATATTGATGAACTTTTCAACGAAAACGACATTTTGTGGCATTTTGGTACATTTAAATTCAAAAGGTTAGCCTGACACTAAGAAGACACAGATAACAGATCATTTTGGAGAATATGACAGTCAGCAGGCGAGAAATAAGAGACAGGAAGAGTTAAACACTGATGGGAGATCATTGATAAACATGGCGAAAAGGAACGGACTTAACATGGAACCTTGTGGAACTCCAGAGCAGGGATGAAATGACTTAGAAACCGAGTCATCAAATGACAGCTTGACATGTTCTAGAAGCTAGGAATGAAGTTAACCATGACAAAACGGAGCCACTCACACCATAATGCTGCAATTTGCAAATAAGAATGTCATGGTTGACAGTGTCAAATGCCTTAGAGAAATCAGTGTAGATAGTATCCACTTGAAGACTGTCATTTAAGGCTACCGCCACAGTGTCAGTAAGTTGCAAGAGATTGGTTATGGTAGAACGATTTGGCACAAAACCATGCTGCTCAGGAGCTATTTGGGAACAAAGAGAAGAATAGAGCTCTAGGTGGACAATTCGTTCCAAAATTTTAGAAAAGGATGTAAGTTTTGAGATAGGGTGGTAATTCTCCACCATGGTCGGGTCACCACTTTTGTGTATTGGAGTAACATTAGCAATCTTCCAGCAATCTGACATGTGACCTGTTGTCAAACTTAGATAGAAAAACAATGAAAGTGGAAAGCTAATGGTAGATGCTAATGCTTTAATAAAGAAATTAGGAATGCCATCCGCCCCAGGTCCAACGTTAGGATCAATAGAGTTAAAAATAAGTTCAACTTGAAGAGGATTCGTGACTATCGAGGTGATAATAGGCGAAGGCAATACGGAAAAAGAGGAAGGTATAGAATGTCTTGTTATATGGAGAAAATGTAGAGGAGAAAAAGGTGGAGAATAAGTCAGAAATATCAGAAGGGGAAGAAGCAGTCTTGCTTTTCCACTGAAAAAAATTTAAAAATGCACTTGAAGATCTTTGAGCTTTAACAAAAGACCAAAAGGGCTTAGTTTTTTTGGAATGAAGAGACTTTTCGATATTGTCATAATATGCTCTTTTGGCTCTCAGAACCTCCATATTGGCAATTGACCGATACCTAACAAACTCTTGACGATAATCAATTGTTCCATGAGATTTCCACAATTTATGAGCTTTATCCTTATTTTTAATGGCTTCCTTAACATGCCTCGTAAGCCAGGGAGGATTAGCGCCTGCTGAGGAGGCATAAAGTGGGAGTGAAGTTATGGATACTAATAAATAGAAAGGAATAGCATTTTGATATTGCTTTTTCACAATCCAAGTCAGCAAAGAAACTTTGCCAGTCAATGGTAGAAATATGCGTGGAAATTGAATGGAAATCGGATTTGTAAAAATTGAACCTAGGCCGCGTACGAGTTTTGCATCGTGCTAGATATTTCAAAGAAAGGACCATAGAGAGGGGAGGGTGAAATGAGTCAGTGTCTACATACGGAACCGCCGACCGAGATACAGAAAGATGATGATCAGCAACGTTGGAAAGCACTACACCTAGCAGTTTGAGAGAGGGAGCAGTGATTTAAAAAAGAAGAAAAAACGATGGATCGATTATTCGTAGAAGACGGTGTTCAAACAATCAACCTTTGTCATCAAATATTGTTTCTTACATTAAAATCATTCCGATGATATTCAATTCCTATGTCTGCAATTGTTCCTGCACGCGCTATCGTAAATTCATTTTTTACCTATCTCATAGAATAACTCTAAATGTAATTGGAACATTGATTTCCTGTTTTTGCATATTTTCTTTACACGCGCAAATCAATTACCGAAATTCGCGGATCATTTTTGCTGACCACATAGCGCGTGCAGTAAAAGTTCATAAGAAATATATGACAAATAATTTGCTTTGTAAAGCAAAAATATTGTACTTAAAGATCATGAAAATTGTCATTTAATTATTATTAAAGTTGTTATCAGAAGAAGCAGTTCTTCTTATTAGAAAGGTAACATTTTTTGGTGACCCCAGACTAAACTTTTGATCATTTAGATATGGAGATGCTGCTGTTGGACCAATCATCTGCTGGAAAAATTCTTGAACGGATGCTGGTGAATTTCTACAAGGATTCGAAATCAAGGAAGACTGTGCGATACTTCGAGAATCGAATCAACAAATTAAACACGGAGTGGGAGAAATTCGTCAAGCGAGATGCAGAATTGCAAAGTTTTCGTTCAAGGCAAGCAGATCATCAATATTTTGAGGAAGATTTCTTTGCCCAAGTCCGAGACGTGTATGAGGAACTCAAAGGTGAGCTGGAGGATGGTCTTGAGGAAGCAAAGGTAGTCAACAGTTCCGCTGTTGGCCATGATTCAACCACATCTTCGCCCCCCGGAGGAGATTCACAAGAGGTCCGTAAAAGGCTAATCATTCAGGAGTCTTTAATATCATCACTGGAAAGGGTGATGGCTACTGTCTCAAAGGATTTGAAGGATCTTCCTGCCCGCTCTCACGAATTCTACCAACAGCACCTCTCGAGTATGCGTGGTTATTGGACATCAATAGCAAGCAATCATCACGCATTGGTTGCTGAAAACACACACTATGACGCCTCGCGGTTCAGCACGCTGGAAGACAACTACAATGCAACGGTTGTTAAGCTTATGGAGTTGGACATGCAGAACATACAGCCATCAGGTACGGAGGCAAGGCAAGGGTCAGCAGCAATAAGGTTGCCCAAGGTTGTTATACCAACTTTCGATGGCGATTATATCAAGTGGCCTTCGTTTGCAGAGCTCTTCACACAACTAGTGGACAGTCAAAATCTTCCAAGTGTGCAGAAAATGTTCTATTTGAAGGCCAACCTTGATGGCGAAGCTGGTAGATTGATCCAACATCTTCAACCTTCCGAGCAAAATTATGCCACAGCATGGCAAATTCTTAGGGCACGCTATGACAATCAACGGATGATAGTAACTGCGTTTCTCAACAGCATGTTAAATGTTCCTGTGGCTGCTCGAGACTCTGGTGCCTCTCTCAAACGACTTCATGACACAGTGAATGAGACACTGCTGGGTATCAGGAATCTTGGAATTGATACAAGCAGTTGGGATCCATTAATTGTCCACATGTGTCTTCAGAAGGTGGACAAAGAAACCCATCGGCTATTCGAGCAGTCACTTTCCGATCCTCGGAAAGTTCAACCACTTTCTACGTTACTGGCTTTCATCGAATCAAGATTCCAGATGTTGGAGGGTCTAGGGGATTCTGCGATGAAACCTAAAGGTGACAAAAGGCCCGCCGCTCTTTTAACCGCAAAGGAGAAACAACTGTGTCAACTCTGCAAAAAGGAATGCAAGAATCTACGGCAATGCCAGAAATTTTTGCAAATGACCATAAAAGACAGGTTCAGCACGGTCAAACGACTACAGTGTTGCATCAACTGTCTTCAGAAAGGGCATATACGTAAGGATTGTAGCTCTGGGTCATGTATGAAATGTAACAAGCGACATCATACATTGATTCACTTTGAAACTGAGCCAGTGACACCTACCATAGCAAACGAAATCAGCATGAGTCATTCAGCCTCAAGCCAACAAAAAGTGCAACACTATGTATTCCTTGGCACTGCATCCATTAAAATCAAGGATAAGTACGGGCAATTCGTTATTTGCAGAGCAATTCTGGACTCAGGATCGCAGCTGAATTTTATCTCTGAGCGCCTTTTTAGACAATTTGGATTTCGACGAGTTGATAATCCTATTGATGTCTGTGGAATAGGAAGTTCAAAACTGCACAGTAAAGGGAGAATGAGTCTTACTATCCAATCCCAAGTCAGCGACTTCTCTACTGCACTTGAATTTATAATATTGCCAGAAATAACTTCATACCAACCGGACCAGATTTGCAGTACGAATTCATGGCCCATCCCAGCAAACATACATCTAGCCGATCCCGACTTTAATACTTCCAAAAGGATTGACATTTTAATAGGTGCCGAGATTTACGCCGACTTGATGTCTTCAGAGAAGATAAAACTTTCCGCTGATCTCCCTACGCTACAGAATTCCGTTCTCGGTTGGATCGTTTTAGGAAAATTGAAAACAACACAGCTCCCACTCTCAACTGTTTGCAATATTGCCTCCAGTTCCATCGAAGAACAATTGAAACGCTTTTGGGAGTTGGAAGAAGTCGAAACCAAAACCTCGGCCATGTCAGACGCAGAGAGGAAATGTGAAGAGCACTTTCTGAAGACTATTCAAAAAGTCTCAGAGGGAAAATTTGAAGTCAAACTTCCATTTTCTGACTCACCTGATTCTCTTGGGGAATCGAAACAAGTCGCAATAAGACGATTGTTAAGCCAAGAGCGCCGTTTGGAACGTCATCCCGAGCTTAAGCGTCAATATCAAGACTTCATGGACGAGTTGATTGCACTAAAGCACATGGAACAAATTGATCCAGCCAGGATTCCAAAGGTACATTACTTTCTGCCCCACCATTGTGTGCTGAAACCTACTAGCACAACGACAAAGTTACGTGTCGTTTTCGACGGCTCGTGTAAAACGTCAAGCAATGTATCCCTTAACAATTTGCTTCTTGTGGGACCAGTGGTTCAAGATGAATTATTTGAAATACTCATTCGATTCAGGATTCACCGATATGTTTTTTCGGCAGACATAGAAAAAATGTATCGGCAAATTTTAGTCGCTGATGAAGACAGAAACTTCCAGTTGGTATTATGGAGAGATATTCCCACCGAAGCAATCAAATATTACAGATTACGAACAGTAACCTACGGTACCGCTTGTGCACCGTATTTAGCTACCAAAACGCTACAGTATTTGGCTGAAACAAAGCAGAGAGATTATCCACTGGGAGCTAGTGTTGCTTTAAAGGATATCTACGTTGATGACATTTTATCTGGATCTAACAATTTAAAGGAAGCCGTGCGCATTCAATCCGAGCTGAGGACCATGCTTCTCGAAGGAGGATTTTCGTTGCGCAAATGGTGTGCTAACCATCCTAAACTACTTCAGCATATCCCAAAAGCAGATTTGGAAACTATGACCACGTCAAATACAAAAGATGACCACTACACTAGATCACTTGGTATAATTTGGCATCCCCATACCGACACTTATGGCATCCAGGTAGATCTCCCAGCAGTGGATAAAGTCACAAAACGTAGCGTCCTTAGTGATCTTATGCGCATCTATGACCCTTTAGGTCTCGTCAACCCTATCGTGTCAAAGGGAAAAATCTTCATCCAAGAGTTGTGGCAGCTCAAACTTGATTGGGATAATCCCATTCCGGAGTCGTTATCAACAAGGTGGTGTAATTTCCGTGTAGAGCTGCAAGTATTAAATTCACTCATTATTCCACGACGTGCAATGTCAGGCGATACCTCCAATATCGAACTACATGCGTTTTCAGATGCAAGTGAAAGTGCATTTGGAACAGCAGTTTATATACGCTCAACTAACTCAAATGGAGAGTATGTAACGAATCTTCTGTGTGCTCGGTCAAGAGTAGCTCCACTGAAACAAACAACAATTCCTAGATTAGAACTTTGTGCTGCTCATCTGATGGTAAAACTTGTGGTCAAAGTGCAGAAGGCTTTGTGTGCACCAGTCAAAAACGTTTTTTATTGGACCGACTCAACCATAGTGCTGTCATGGATAAGAGGATCGTCATCAATGTTAAAACGGTTCGTGGCTAATTGAGTGGCATTCATCCAGGAAAATACCAAACTAAGTCAATGGAGGCACGTTCCGACGAAGGAAAACCCTGCAGACATTCTCTCTAGAGGTGCCACCCCCGGTGATTTTGTCAACTGTAGCATTTGGTTTAGAGGACCAACATTTTTGGAGCTCCCAAACAACGAATGGCCAAAGCCCCTAGTCAAATACTTGGAAACAGACGAAGAACGGAAACCCATGGCTTTGATTTCAGTACAACCACATTCACCAATTATAAGCGGCATCAACCATCGAAACTCATTCAGATTTCTTCAGCCTACAGCTGCCTACATTCATCGCTTCAAGCACAATCTGAAATCAAAAGATGACACCTTAATTGGACCACTAACTCCCGCGGAGCTTCACAACGCTTTACACTATATTGTCTATGAAATCCAACATATCGCCTTTATGGATGAAATAAAACATTTGGCAAAACATCCGATGTTGCCAACCGGACATTCTCTCAGTTCGCTCAAGCCTTTTGTGGACAGCAAAGGATTACTTCGAGTAGGAGGACGAATCGAGCTATCTGACTCAATATATGAAGCAAAACATCAACTCTTACTGCCACATTCAAACGAGATTGTGCATCTATTGATTCAACATGTTCATGAAAGGAATCTTTATGCCGGTCCTCAAGCGCTGCTTCGAATACTTCGGCAAGAATTTTGGCCATTACGTGGAAGAACTTTGGCACAAAAGATTGTTCATAAATGTTTGCGGTGTTGCAGAGCCAGGCCAAGATTGTACTCCCAAATTATGGGGAACCTCCCACGAGAAAGAGTTCAAGCAACTCGTCCATTTTCCAACGTCGGTGTTGATTTCTGTGGCCCAATTCAAATTCACTACTGTATTAGAGGAAAAAGGCCCACAAAGGCATACATTGCCGTTTTTATTTGTTTCTGTACAAAAGCTGTTCATCTGGAACTTGTGTCGGATCTCACAAAGGACGCATTTATTGGTGCTCTAAAACGATTCCTTGCTCGGAGAGGCCGTCCGACGAAGATATATTGTGACAATGCCACAAACTTTGTAGGAGCCAAAAACGAACTTGGGGAGGTACAAGAATTATTTCTAAATAAACAAAATCAAAATGAGCTTCAACAGTACTGCTCAGAAGAACGAATAGAATGGCTTTTCATCTCTCCCAGATCACCTCATTTCGGAGGACTCTGGGAAGCCGCAGTAAAATCTGCAAAGTACCATATCAAAAGAGTGATTGCTGGAGCTTCACTTACATATGAAGAACTTCACACAGTAATAACAGAGATCGAAGCGGTTCTGAATTCTAGGCCACTTACTCCTCTCTCTAATAATCCAAACGATCTGCAAGCGCTAACACCGGGTCATTTTTTGATTGGGGAACCACTCAACGCATTGCCAATCCCAAGCTCTTCAGAAACCAACATCAAGCTACTACAAAGATGGAAGCTAGTCCAAGCCTGCCAATCGGAATTTTGGAAACGTTGGTCTAAAGAATACCTACAAGAGTTACAGACCAGAAGCAAGTGGAAGACGTCGACAACGAAAATTTCTTTGGGGACATTAGTCCTCTTAAAAGAAGACAACGTACCCCCTCTCAAATGGGCCATTGGCAGGATCATCAAACTTTATGAAGGATCAGATGGACTTACTAGAGTAGTTGATGTCAAAACCAGAAGAGGAGTACTCAAAAGAGCAGTTCATAACTTATGTCCTTTGCCAGTTGACACAACTGAAGAAGACCTGACGAAAAAATTCCCTGAAGGCTCAATTGAAAATAGGATCGACTACACAGTCACAATACCATCAGATTTGAAGGAGGACGTTGGGAAGCCACAAAGGGATTTGGTCATAAATCCCCCTGAAGGCTCAAATGAAGACAGGCTCGATTGTACATCAAAAGAGTTATCAGATTTGAAGGATTCAAGCACATCAAATGTGACCAATAATCATTTAAAATCGTCTGAAATCTCATTAACTGTTACTGCTAGCCAGAACGATGGACGTACGTCGCTGGTAAAATTCACTAAAACGGTCAAAAAACGAAGCAAACATCGAATTCTCCCCATAAATTCTAACTGGTTGACAAGCCCAGCCCTTCATTTTCGCTGCAGTGACCTGAAGAAGTTCCACGAGAGTCAAGACTCCCAACCGTCTCAAAATACCACAGTACAAACGAAGCACGTTCAATCCAAAAGAACACGATCACCACCAACAATACGAACGCCAAAGATCGCGAAACTCGCCTTAGTGCTAGTAATATTATGCGTACCAAGCATCAAAACAACAACTCAGCCAATCAACGAGACTATCGTGATCAGACCATTTACCAAGGAGGCGCCGGTCTATTTTGAGGATATCGGTAAGGTCTCAATGGTAACGGACACTTGGAACATCATAGCATATTACAATATGACCGAATATTGGAAGGATATGCAAAACCTGCGAAACAACCACAAACGCCTGAAGGAACTCTGCGAGCAGACTGAAACCGACAACCAAGGACGATGTAAGCTCCTCTTAGCACAATTTCAATCCCAGCTAAGCACCATACAGGCAAATAATAACTTGCTGCTTGAGAGAAGCTCTGAAATCCGGAAGAAGCGATCGCCTTTTGATTTTATTGGAACCATGAGTAACAAGTTATTCGGAATATTGGACCAGGGCTACGCAGAAGAAATGGCAACAACTATTGACAAAATTAATTTAAATGAGAACCACATTATAGAGCTGATTAAAAATCAAACATCCGTCGTAGATTCCACCCTAAATCTCCTAGACCAAGACAGAACCTTTATAAAAGAACAGACAAAATCCATCGAAACTTATCTAGAACACTTCCGCTTAAATATTAATAAAACCAGCCATATTCTGGAGAACCAAGGTCTCATACAAGCTTTCAACACGTTATCCATCCACTTCACTCTGCTGCTTATGGCATATCAACGCATCCAAACAGCATTAATTGGTATCACTATAGATAGTCACAATGGAAAAATGAACCCTCTCATCCTGCGGCCAGACCAGCTACAAAACGAACTAAGATTCATCCGAGAAAATATACCAGCCTCCTTAATCGTACCGAATCAATCTGGGTATATTTCACTGCTAAAACTATACTCAATTATGACTGTTCAGTCAATAATCACGAAGGATAAGGCCATCTTCAAAATAAACATACCCTTGCTAAACGTAGAGGTGTTCCAGCTATTCAAAGTTATTCCTATTACTTTTAAACTAAGGGAACAGTTTGCTTGCATTGTTACGAATACTACATTTTTAGCTGTGTCACTACACAAGGATCAATACAGCGTCATGTCCGAAGCCGAAATTAGTTCATGCCTATTAACAAGTGAAGATAAATACCTGTGCAATAAAAAACATCAAATATTCAACCGAGATACTGGGCCAGCTCAATGCGAACTTAAATTATTAAACCAAGTGCATACACTACCCCAAGTTTGCAAACTCAAGATCATTCCCAACTCCTCAAATATGTGGATTCAACTTCACAACAAGAATACATGGATCTACAATCTGCAAGAAGAAACGTCTATAAACATAGTTTGTGGTGACAACAGTTATCAAACTATTCTAACTGGATCTGGTTCTCTGATGTTTAAGGCCAACTGCAACATAAGACAAGCCTCGTTGACGATCATGGCCCACCATCAATTTACTAATCGGATCGACCTTTCTTACCTACCATCAGTTGCCTTAAACTCCACCATCATTTTGGAGCACTTAGAACCTCAAGAAAACTTCCACAGTATGAAGATAGCAAACAATTCGGATGACATTGTTCAGCTTAAAACCACTCTCCTGCAAATCAAACAACAAAGCTCTCTTCCTCATCACGTTGACTCCACAATCTACCATGTCTCAGCAGGATATTTGGCATTGGTCATCATCTTCGGCTTGACAGTCATTTACTTCACCACAAGATGCTACAAAACACGAACATCACCAGGACCAGAAGCATCACTAAGGAAACCACAACCCTTCCCAAGGACCATCGACTTTCGACCTCAAACACGCCGGAATACACTGTCTTGAAACCTCAGCGCTTTCAACGGCCGGGAGTATGTTCAAACAATCAACCTTTGTCATCAAATATTGTTTCTTACATTAAAATCATTCCGATGATATTCAATTCCTATGTCTGCAATTGTTCCTGCACGCGCTATCGTAAATTCATTTTTTACCTATCTCATAGAATAACTCTAAATGTAATTGGAACATTGATTTCCTGTTTTTGCATATTTTCTTTACACGCGCAAATCAATTACCGAAATTCGCGGATCATTTTTGCTGACCACATAGCGCGTGCAGTAAAAGTTCATAAGAAATATATGACAAATAATTTGCTTTGTAAAGCAAAAATATTGTACTTAAAGATCATGAAAATTGTCATTTAATTATTATTAAAGTTGTTATCAGAAGAAGCAGTTCTTCTTATTAGAAAGGTAGCAGACGGAACTGTTGCAGGAAAAGATGACCAAGAAACCGAGGGCGAGTTGAAATCTCCACAAATTAATAAAGGGGAGTCTGGGAAGAAGGAGTCAATGTAAGATGAAAGCTCATCAAAGAACGTTTCATATGTAGGAATTGGAGAGTTACAAGGAACGTAAGTAGAGGCAACAAGAAGAAACTTATTGTGCGAGGTTTGGACTTTTACAAGAATACATTCTATAGGAGAAGATGGAAAGAAATTCGAACAGGCTGAAGCTGACAAAGTCTTCTTAGTAGCTATCAGGACACCCCCATCATCCATTTTAGATGAAGCTGTGATGTCTCGATCCCGTCTAAAGATATTGTGTTCTGTCGAAAGTTCATTATTAAGGATACTTCCATTCAACCACGTCTCTGTAACACAGATGATATCATCCGACGCGGTAAAGCAAGACGTATTAAAAATATTTAATTTGGTCCTTAGTCCCCTAACATTTTGATAATAAATTTTAATGTTATTAAAGCTATTATGTACTATTTTCTTGCATGAACCGAAGGATTGCGAAAAAAAATTGTTTTTTTAACAGGTACGAATGGTTTCACTTGTGTACCAGGAAGCCAGAACTCGGGACGGCATACAGAATCACTGCTTGGTAGGGCTGTTAGTTTAAAGGAGGATACTACTCGATCCAGCAGATTTTCCTTTGTAATCTTAGTACAGCTTATGATTCCATTTAGATTTCCAAATTTCGCTTTAATAAAGGTGAGAATGTCGTCTACCGAAGTTTCATATGCTAGTCTCGAGATCTTTTGGCGCAACAAAAATTATAAATAAACAGTTCAATAAAAAGTTCACTTGATCATTAAAGTTCACTTGATCATTAAAGTTCACTTGATCACTAACAAATCAACAATCAATACTATTCAATCCAAATATCAATTTCACTTTCATTGATCACTAAAGTTTACTTGTTCACTAACAAAATTATAAAAGTTGATCAATACTATTCAACCCAAATATCAAAATCACTTACAACTTCAACACAAAGGAGAAAAAAAATAAAATAAGAATAATGATGATATTAAGTAGCCAATCCGCACGCAGTAAATAATGATCGCACAGAAAAGCACAACGGCTAAAATATCACACAAAAGAGAAAATCTTCGACGCAAAAGGTCAAGGAAAAACGTGAGAAATCGCAGAGCACTCTAGCGAACGACAAAGTTGAACGGTGCCACGTAGGTTTTCTTGTCACACGGAAAACAGAGACAAGTCATGAAAATCGGTTCAAATTTCCACTTCTTTCCAAAGTAAATACGTATTTCTCGCAATTTTTCATTTGTTTTATTCGGAATACAGTAGAACGTTCTTCACTTTGTACCCGCGAACAATCAAATTTTTCTTCCTTGTTTTCATTGAGATTCATCAAGTTTTCACTCTTATCTCAATCAATATCACACCGAATCAAGCCTTTTGTTTAGCCTTCAATCTAAAGTTCCATCTGGGAATCGATCACAAAGCACAATTCTCTCATTATTCTCCCAACACTACACTTTATATCGATCAACCTGAATGTTCGGTGATACATTTAAAAGTTTTATTTTTCGACTCAAAGAAACTATTCCTGGATATCCTTTCGATTTAATCGAACCACGATACACATCCTCGATGTGAGTGAAAACGTATCACGGCTAGCTAAATCAAGAACTCTTCTCGCGCAAAGAAATTTTCGTGACACGCGTACCTACGCCGTCAAGAACTCGACAACCCAGCCGTCCGATCTTTCCAACGAGCTCCCGGTGGCGATCAAAAGCAGACTCCCCGTTTTGTTCTCAGTCCTCAACTTGCGGTAGATGTCACACCGGCTGTTCACGAGCAACCGTTCATCGGGTTGCATAGATTGCCTTCGGCAATGCAATACGTGAATGTGCTGTGGGAAAAGGTGTTGCCATGTCCGAATTTTATTTGCAGATATGAATTATTAAAGTAATATAAGATAATAATGGAGAAACATTTAAATAATAATAAAAGATACGAAAAAAATAATATAAAATTTATATTTATAATAAAACATTTTTTTTCAATTTACGAAAAATATAAAATTGAATAATTAATTTTTTTAAATCTGCAATTAAAATTTGGATCGGTGTTATGCCGGTTTTCGAGCAGTTTGCTGAGGTGACTGCTCGATTACTACAATTTGGACTGTTGTGCGATGGATTATCATTATTATTAAATTAAAAATTCGTATTTTGATCTTTATACTAACTAAGACTATGTGTCCTTTATTTATTGATATCATAATTTCATTGTTTAATTTGGCAACAGACTTTCTTCGTCGCTTTCTTCGAAGGCTGTAAATATAGTAAAAAAAAGCACAGAGAATATTATTTCATGTTTAGAAAATAACGTTTTTCCACAATTTTAACCAGAAATCCACTTATTAATCATCTTAATTTCTTTTTGTTTTTCAGGAAATTTATCTCTTAGCTACACTTGGTAAGTGGATTTAATTAGCAAGAAAAATTTTTATGTTTACTAATGTTTCACCTAAGTTTATCACGTATACTTCCTCTAATTTGATTTCCATATAGAAAATTTGACATAAAGGATAAGCTGTAAACATTTTTATTGACTTAATCAAGTGACGGATGTCCTCATTACCATTTCGTCCTTTAATTTAGAGTATGTGAAATATCACATCATATGTATACATAATTACCTTATCATAAACCAAATATTGCTACCATATTATCATACCTTATCAAAGATGCCTCCCACGTAGGAATATTTAGTCATGTTTGCGAAACTTTTATGTTATTGTTTATTATCCTAATTAGATTCGCGGAAACGCGTTCCTAAAAACGTGATGCATGAGTGAGAGCATCAAAATATGACATATATAGGGATATGATTGAATAAGCCCTGGTTTATTTAATTTCCGTCATTTCATTAACATTTCATTGACATAATTTTGGTAAGATCCTGATTGACATGTTGAAAATCGCTATTGTGTTTATAAATTAATATAAATGCGTTTAAAACCATTTCTTGTTAACCTGTAATTACTTTCTTTGTTATCTAAACGCATTCAAATCGTGTATTGTCATTAATATCTGTATTTCACTAAGCAAAATGTCTAACCAACTGTTGAATCTATGTCAATTTCAATAATTATCATCTTAGACATACTGAGTATAAAGGAACACTTTGCAAGCACATATGGTTTCCCAATACTATTTATGCCTAGAATAAGTTCTCTTGAAGGGATGACCGTTTGCATGCACGCAATATATGAAGGCATAATTTGATAGCTGTGAAAGTTCCCACGTTTTCTTATGTAAATAGGATATACAATATATTAGATTAAAGCTACTCAGAAAAAGGAGTAAGCATCTTATTACCATCTTGCATGTTGTTAATATCCTCAACTAATATACGTATAATCACTCCTAATATGTAGGTATTCGCACCGACCCATCGGACTATCATGTGAATAAGTTTAGTGTCTACCTTGAAGAGCTCTCCTGCAGGTAAAGTACGTCAAACATTGATGTTTATCGATCCAAACGTATGTAAAAATAATATATTAAGATCGGATAATTTGCTAAACATTTCTGGGGAAAAAATGATGAGGAATTTGTATGAAGGACTAGAAAAATAATATTTACATAATAAAGTTTGCGAGGCAAATTAAATTTATTTTGAAAGCTTCCAAAAACGAGTATTTATGTAACATATTTAAATAATCAAGTTAGTTTCGTCTAACTCGTGGATTTTGCAATTTATATTGCTTTCGCGTGGCTCTAAGGCAATCTAATTGTAAGACAATTTTCGAAAATTGCTTTGACATTGATAAAATATATGTGCTCATATGTATATCTAAAGGGTTTTCCAATAAGAGGTGTTATTTTGAATAGCCCGCCATTTCGGTAGATGTCACTTTTGAAGCTGACATTTGACAAGTGGAAACTACGCCATTAATAAAATGGGAACGATACACGCTTCAATGACGCATTGAAATAATTAAAATTCACTGCAAAAATGGTGAAAATTTGGTGGAAACGGTTCGTAAAACTCGAAGATTTTTGGGTCGTCGTGAAGCATCTTGTCCGACCGCAATACAGAAATTCGCAGTAGGTAAAATGCTATGGGAACGGAAACCCAGACAGAAAACTAAATCATGCAGGTCCACAAGGGGAACCAAATTACGGTGCACGGGGTCGGATCCCCAGTACCGGCGGCAGAGGGTAGTGAGCGAGCAGGCTCCCGGCCGTCGTCATCCAGCGACTGCAATGTTATAGAAGTGGTGAACTTGGCTTCTGTAACAGATATAACTACAAGCAAACAGGACGCTAGCACGGAGAACCCTTTCAGGCAAAAACCGCTGTTAGCAAGAACACCGATAAAACAAGTCACCGATTGCGGGGGGAGGCAGCAAACCCCAGAAACACTGTCAAAGTCAACATCACAGGTTAAATCATCGGAGACAGACCACAGACGGACTAACAAACAAAAGAAGGCAGAGTGCGTTGTGCAACCTGGCATCATTGCGACCCAAGCGATAGAAGCAAAAGGGCTAGGAAACGGGGGCCTCTCCCAAGAGGTGGCGCCAAATAACACAATCGCCCTTGACCGCGCCGAAGAGGAGCGGCTTACTCGGAAAGCGGGGAATATCGTCAAACAACTGAGGGCTGCCTGCGAAGTGCAGAAAAACATAGGCAAGAGTGTCAAGAATGGTATTCTTGAACTGGAGGAGCTTTTTGGCCGCATGACGCACTACAGGCGGAGGTGGCTTGCAACCGAAAAGCACCGAAAAGACACGCTCTTCCTCGAGGCATCAGTGGGGCCTAGCAGCAGCAAAAGAATGGCCGGTAGCCCAATTGAAGGCGACCGTGAGAAAAGGAGGAAGGACGAGACCATAAACGAAGTTGACACTCCAGGCGAGGAGTTTCATGTGGTGCGAAACAAGGCAGCGAAGAAAGCGGCCAAAAAGCTACTCCTAGAAAAAAACAGACAAAGAGCTCAACCACGAAAAGAGCAAAGAACCCCCCGATATACCTCAGAAAACAAAAAGCAAACCGTGGCGCAAACCCTTGCGAGAGGCACTGCTTATTAAACCCACTAAGGGCCGAACCTACGCAGATGTCCTCCGTGAAATTAAAGGAGCGGTCAAGCCAGACGACACCAAAACTGCCATCAAAGCAGTTCGACCAACCCGGACCGGTGGCCTGCTGGTGGAATTCGGGCCAGAGGTCACAAACAAAGATGCATTCCGTGACGCGGTTCAAAAGGTTCTTGGAGATGCGGCAACGGTTGCCTCGCTCGAACCAACGGCCACCCTGGAAATCAGGGACCTCGACTGCATCACGGACAAAGCTGATGTAGAGTATGCCATTAGGAGGGAGTTCCCCAGCTTAAGTGTAGTCAAGGCAAGATTGACACGTGAAAACACAAGGGGGCAACGCATGGCTTTTGTCGAACTAGCTGATAAAGACGCCCAGCAAATCCTGGCAAAGGGCAAAATTAAGATAGGTTGGGTGATCTGCAGGATACGGAGAAGAGCGATCCCTATCCGCTGCTTCAGATGCTTCGAATACGGACACACCGCGTATGGCTGTAGGAGACCTGACAGGAGATCTCTGTGCTACAAATGTGGTGAAACGGGGCACAAAAGGAAGGAGAGCACGAACGAGGCAAAATGCATTCTTTGCAAGGATGCTAAGCTAGCACCCGGCGACCTCAAACATGAGCCGGGGACAGGGAGATGCTGGGTTTTCAAGGAGGTCCTAACTAAAGCCAAATCGATACTCAAATGATCCGTATCCTGCAGGTGAATTTGCACCTAAGCACAAACGCCCAGGACCTACTTGAGCAGTTTGCGAGGGGTAAGAAAGCTGACCTCCTGTTGCTGAGCGAGCAACATCATAACAAGGACTCGCAAGCGTGGTACCCTGACAAATCTAGTACCTCGGCCATCTGGGTTCGAGACAGCGCCCGCCTTCAGGTGCAGGGCCATGGACGCGGGGATGGTTTTGTGTGGGTGCAGTGTTCAGGGATAACATATTTCAGTGTTTATCTGACGCCTAACGAGGCAATGCGATCTTTTCGAACCAAACTCGATGCCCTGGAGGACGCTGTCTCGAACACAGAGGGCCACATGCTGGTCGGGGGAGACTTCAACGCTAGAGCCATTGAATGGGGTATGCCACAATCCGACCCAAGGGGAAAGCAAATATTGGACATGGCGGCCAGAACAGCGCTTTTTGTCCTAAATACTGGTAACACCCCTACTTTCTGCCACTGGGCTTGCGTAGGAACCATACCCGATGTGACACTCGCTTCGGAGTCCCTGGTACCTAGAGTACACAACTGGCGAGTACTAGAGGACTACTCGGCTAGTGATCACCAGTATATAGCGGTTGAGATTCACGACAGTGCCACTCTGCGTGCATATGCCCAAACTTCAATCCTCGGATGGAGGACTGGGAGGATGGACGTTGAGAGGTACGCTGACGCGCTTACGGTAGGCACACCGTTGCTGGGAGCTCCGCCAGGGAGTGGAGGGCCTACAGCCAAGGACTTGGTGAACTCAACTATGAGTACCATCATAACTGCTTGCGAGTCTTCCATGACCCGTCGGAGACCCCGACACGGTAAGCCTCCAGTATACTGGTGGTCAAACGAGATCGCCGAACAAAGAAGCGAGTGTCACAAACTTCGGCAAGAGGCCCAGCGGGCGCGAACACGAGAGGAGGCAGACACTAGGCTAGCAGCATACAGGTCCGGCAGGAAATATCTTCGCAGGCTTATTAACAAGAGCAAGGCCCGATCCTGGCAAGACCTCGTGGACGATGTAAATAGGGATCCGTGGGGCCTTGGCTACAAGCTGGTCATGGGGAAACTTGGTGCCCTACGGAAGCCTTGTATACATGACGCGGAAAAGATGGACGCGATAGTGCGGGGACTCTTCCCCGCCCATCCCGTCCGTGTTGACGCTGTCCATGGTGAAACAGCAGTCGAGTGCCCACTCTTCACACAGCTGGAACTGGAGGAGGCAGTCCTCTCCCTGAAAGTGAGGAAGGCTCCAGGTCCAGATGGCGTTCCTGCTGAGGTTTTGCAGCTCGTCTATCACCATTGTCCTGACTTGCTGCTCAGCACATTCAACGCTTGCCTACGGGACGGGGTTTTCCCGGTACGATGGAAGGTGGCGAGGCTCGTGCTGGTCAGCAAGGGGAAGGGAAATCCCGACTCGCCATCTGCATACCGCCCGTTATGCATGCTAGACACAGCTGGGAAAGTGCTAGAGAAACTCATCAAGGGAAGACTCACTGACGCGATTCGTGCTGCTGGTGACCTATCTCCTCGGCAGTACGGCTTTAGAGCAGGACGTTCTACCATTGATGCGATTGCAGAGGTGGTGAACGCGGTCCAAAAGGCAGAGGCATATAGTTGCACCAAGCGACGGATCGTCCTGTTGGTGACACTCGACGTCAGGAATGCCTTCAACTCCGCTAGATGGGTGGATATTCTGGACACGCTGGAAAACTCTTTTCAAGTTCCAGAATTACCTAAAGGACCGAAGCCTGCTCTACGACACGACACAGGGCCAACGAAGGATGGAAATTACATCGGGTGTTGCCCAGGGATCTATCCTTGGTCCGGACCTGTGGAACGTGTCTTACGACGGGCTACTGAGACTTGAGATGCCAGATGAGTCGCGCTTGGTCGGCTATGCGGATGATGTTGCGGCTCTGGTCGCCGGATGCACCGTTGAACAAGCGCAACTTAGGCTAGGTATGCTAATGCGCCGAGTGAGGGACTGGATGACTGCTCGCGGGCTCAGTTTAGCACTGGAGAAAACCGAAGTGGTCATCTTGACAAAAAAGAGAATGCGTAGAGTAAGGATGATCAGTATTGGAGATATACAAATCGAATCGAAGCCAGCGGTAAAGTACCTGGGGCTACTGATCGACTCGAAGATGAGTTTCTCTGAGCAAATCAGGGCAACGGCTGAGAAGGCTGCTTTGGGAATATCGGCCCTGAGTCGACTGATGGCCAACTTAGGGGGACCCAGCCCATCAAGAAGACGCCTCTTGATGAGTGCTGTAGGGTCAGTGTTACTGTACGGAGCAGAGGTATGGGGCGACGCTCTCAGCAAGGAGGTATACCGAAAACGATTGGCACAGGTACAGAGAAGAGGAGCACTGAGAATTGCATCTTCGTATCCAACAGTCTCCGACTCGGCGGTGAGAGTGACTGCAGGCGTGATACCTGTCGCCCTCCTTACTAGAGAGCGCTGGGCTATTTACCTGCGCCGAAACGAGGATGCGAGGGAGATGGTTGTCCGCGAGGAGAGACAACGCACGCTCAACGATTGGCAGCAGTCTTGGAGGAATTGCACGAAGGGAAGGTGGACTGCGTGCCTCATCTCGGATGTGAGATCGTGGCTAAATCGAAGGCATGGTGAGACTGACTTCTATCTGACCCAGCTTTTGAGCTGGCACGGGTGTTTTCAGTCTTACCTGCACAAGATCGGTAAGTCACGGTCTCGCGATTGTCGGTATTGCCCAGGAGAGGAGGACAATGCCTGTCACACATTTTTTGCGTGTACCAAATGGGCCAGGCTGCGACGGGAACTCTACAGGGAGACGGGAGAGCTCACCCCGGATAATATAGTTGCGGTGATGCTCGAATCGGTTGACAAATGGAACCAGGTGGCACATTATGCTCGGGCAGTCCTAAAATATAAAAGGGACTCGCAGCAGCCGGGGGGTGCTGGGGCTGGGGGATCGCTCTTCTGGCATTTCCTCTTCCCCTCTCCCCTCCCGCTAGGAAAGGGACTCCCCAGCTTGAAGGCGCCCCACGGCGTAACAAAACGAGACCTGGCCCGAAGTAATGTGTCAAACGGTTCCAGGCTGGGTTCTCAAGTTGACAGGGGAGGTGTTTAGTGGGTAGTCCAAAGGTATCCTACATGGGAGTCCCACACTGCCAGACTCGGCGGGCGTAAATGCCTTCACCTCCCTACCACAAAAAAAATACAGATATTCGAGGAAATATTCTAGCTGTTGGGACAATTTAGTGATGTGAAGAATAAAACTCGTGCACGTCGCTCAAGAACAGCTGAGAATATTGCTGCTGTAGCCGAAAGTGTCGAAAAAAACCCAGGTTTGTCCATTCCTCGTCGTTCTTTGAAATTAGGCATTCTACAAACGTCATTACACCGTATTTTGCATAAAGATGTGGGTCTGAAGGCTTATAAAGTTCAATAAGCACAAGAATTTAAGCCGGTCGGTCATCAACAACGTCGTGTCTTTGCTGATTGGGTTCTTGAAATGCATGAAAATGATCCGGAATTCCATCGAAAAATCATCTTCAGTGATGAGGCCCATTTCCACCTCGGTGGCTTCGTCAACAAGCAGAATTGTCGCAAATGGGACTCGGGAAACCCAAGAGTTATTATAAGAAAGCCTCTCTATCCTCAACGTGTGACTGTTTGGTGCGGTTTATGGTCCGGCGGAGTCATTGGACCTTACTTTTTTGAAAATTAGGCTGGAGCAACAGTTACGGTGAATGGATTGCGCTATCGAGAGATGATTAATGGTTTTATATAGCTGGAATTGGATGGTATTGATCTGAGCGACGTTCACTTTTAACAAGACGGCGCTACGCGCCACACAAGCAACAAAACCATTGATATTTTACGGGAAGAGCTCACAATTGGCCGCTGAGATCTTGTGATATAACACCTTGCGACTTCTTCCTTTGAGGCCACGTGAAAGAAAAGGTCTACGCCAACAGTCCAGCGTCGATTCAAGAACTCAAAGATGGAATTCGTGAGGATATCGAGGAGATAGGGCAGCCACTTTGCGATTTTGTTATGGAAAATTTCATGAAAAGGATATGGCCCTGTAAGCATGAGCGTGGTGATCATTTACCTGATGTTATTTTTCACTATTAACAGCATACCTTTTTCTTTATAATGAAATAAGCATCAGATCATTTGTACTAAAAAATGGTATTTTTCTTTTAATATCAAAATAACACCTCTTATTGGAAAGCCCTGTACTTACAATAGATATGGGCGGCAGCATGTGGGGCATCCCACATGATTTTGTTTTAAATTTAAAAAAATGAAAAAAGACCGATTTCAAATTGTCAGATTAATCGAATATTACCAAATAAAAGAATTGAATTATTTGAATGAATATAATTGATTCGGTGTCTTCCTCGTTACACATTGGTCACTCGACTGCCAGTGACTATCCACTGTTTCCTATTTTACTCGCTGGCAGTGCTTGGTAAGACCGTACGGACTTGATAGCTCGGCCTCTCCTGACATGGAATCGTCCTGATTTCCTCATCCTCTCCATCTTTGTCATCTTCATCGTGGACATCTATATTCGGGCTTAAATGACATCACCCCCGCAGGGAGAACGCCGGTCGATAGGAATACTCTTGAAAGTTAGCATTCTTTAGTGAGTGCTGCCCCCACGAGCCCGAGGATGTGGAGGTCGCCGTGAGATTCCCCCTAGGATGACTGGTAACAACCCCGACTGAATCTGGACTACGTTTTGGACAATGAACTGGAATTGATAGTGTGGGCTGTCCGACATGATAGTTTGGACTTAGTTGATTTGCACGGTAGTGCCAAGGTGACACTCGTTTTTGAGCATACCGTCTTAGTCCCTTTAAAACCTTGGCAGGCCTCGGGGTACGTTTGAAATTCTCAGCATTGGGTTGGCGGTGTAGGTTCGGTTGAGTCTGACTCCCGTTTAGTGCTGGTCTGATTCTCAGTACTTGTCCCCATAAGGGCTTGCGCCAACGCTCGTATGGCCACCCTGCTCTGCAAATATAACCATGGGACCAATAAGGCGACTACACACACACGAACAGAGATAGCGGCTCCGAGGAGACACCCATTGAAACTGGAGCGATTTCAACTTAAAGTTCTGAAAATACGATGGATAAAAAGACTAAAATAAATAAATAAAAATATCAACAACTACGACGAAACCAACAGTTGAAGCCACGAAGTCAACAGCACATTGAGAACGGTATCAACGACGACGAATACAATGACAGTAAAGACGGACAAAAGCAGAGATTGACGGACAGCTTTGTCAAAACCGAGATTCCTGCGACGTTTGGGCGCAGCAAAAAAAAAAATGATGCGAATGCCAGAGCATTCTAGAAAAGAAGAGTGGGAAATTGCGCAGGACACGCCAGATATCCGCGGGTTATAGAAAAATATAAAGAACATCAATAATTTGCTGGTTACTGCTTTGACCAATACCAAGGCAAAGGTATTAAATGCCGAAATAATGACGAACCATCTTGAAGTCCACAAAGTGATCACGTCAGAAAAAGAAAAGAGTGACAATTTCATCACCGCCATCCAAAATATGGCTGAAATACTGTACTTGGCCAAGAAAGGAGGTCGCAAAGTATAATTGCCGTCCTGCCACATCAAAAAGAAAGGCTAATCTGAAAAACGGGAGACGTTCTGGAAAGAATTAAATCAGCATGCGACTCACCCAAAATCAGCAAAGATGTCAGAAATAGGCTCCTTAAACTAGAGGAGCTCCTAGACTGCATAGGGTATTACCAGAGAAGTGGGTTAAAAGCCGAAGAGAACCACAAGATCAAATACGAGCAGAAGGCTTAAGGAGCCCTGAGAGTTGGGCCTAAAGGGCACGCGCAGATAGCTCCACCATCAAACATCAATAAAAGAATGGCGTTTAGCGCAATCGAAGGGAATCGTTATATAAGGAGGAAAGAAGAGGCACTTCATGGGCGTCAAATGTTAGATCAGGGGGCTTAGGCATTGTTGACAAAAAGAGGCAAGAAAGCCGCCAAGATGCTCCTTCAAAAAGCATGGACACCTAGGAAGAAAAAAGATATGATGCAAGACAGGAGAGAAAAAACCACGACGAAGACCCCGGAAGCAGGCACTGCTCGGATAACCTGAAGATGGTTAATCCTACGCAGAAATCTTGTGGGATATCAGAAAAAATGTAAGTCGCGAAAAAAACGAAATATTGCTATAAAAGCAGTACGACTAACCTGGTTGGGCCAGATACTGGCTAAATTTGGAGCAGAAGCCGGCAACAAAAACGCATCCTGTGACGCACTAAAGAAAGACCTGGACCTGCGAGAACTGAAGGGTGGAGACCACTGGGGAAACCAAGGAAACTGTAGTAATCAAGCAGTCGTCTAGGCAAACTGCTCGAAGGACCTTTGAAGAGAAAACATCATTTGTATGAAAATAAAAACGCAATAACTGCGTAACGATTTGATGCGCAACTTATTGATATTGTTATTTTCTAGCCCACACTAAACCCCACTGCTACCATCCTCAGGGAAAAATTACTCTAAAGACACAAATGAGAAACTAAATAAAATCACAAGAAAAGTTGCTAATCGCAACCTCCTTTGCGACGCAATCGCTAGTTTACCTCGACAAGAAAAAACCTCCGTTGCTGGCATGCAAGAGGCTTGTCGAGAAGCGAAAAGATTCTTCGAAGCGGGACTCACTTTGAAAACGTCGAGCAGCACGGGCTTGTTGGCGGTCGACGAACGCAAAACGTTAGGTGACTGCGGAAGGTGTGCAAGGAATGAAGAGGGGACAATACCACGAAACGACGTACACGGAAAGCCAAATTCATTTGACCATCGTAATTTGAATTGTATTTCACCTTTTTGTGTGCTCGAAGTTACGTTCAAACGACGAGAGTTATTGCACTGGACGTGTGTCGTAGTCCCGTGCAAATCTTATAAGTGCGAAAAAGACCTCACACTTGGCGACAGTAAATGCGTGTTTGTACTCTTGCGCCAACCAACTTAGTTAATCACTTGGTGCGGTCTGCACGGTTTCAACTTTGAACCATAACTTGAATTAAAGTTTCCGTGGATCGATTTGCGCTATTTATCCATTCGAGAATAAAAGTAAATATTTAATCGACCTAAATATTCGTGGTGAATTTACGAAGGAAGGAAAATTTGCTCGGTATGTTTTCGGAGGGTCGAGCTGGGAACTCTGAATGCGCCGCTTGGCAAGTGCAATTTTTGACTAAATGAAACAAATGATTCTGCGTCATTTCTTCGTGGAGCTAACACTTGGAGAAGAAAAAAGTGCCGTACTGTGGAATACCAGTATATTAAGGTTTAGTGGCTTAAAATATATTTCGGAGATAATAAGAGCAAAAACGAGTTCAAGTGAAAGTATGAAAGAAAAGAAAATTGCACTTAAAGAATATACCGTAGCGGAATAAAATGAATATCTACTGGTTCGACGAAAAGAAAGGTATTTAAATTTTGTGCTGTGTCAAAGCAAATCAACCAATATTAGTGTTTCCAGGAAAACTCCATGTTTTTTCTTCTGTAGGTGACAAATGAATTGTTTCAAGTGGAAGCGATTGGTCCATTCCTGAGTGAGATAAAATTGTCTTCCTGTACAGCTCTTACAAAATCAATGCTCACTGTTCCATTTCACCGCGATAGCATCCTTGTACAGTCTGTAAGCGATGCATCTGCCCTCAACAGCAAACTAATTGATTGGTTGCTAAAAGGTGCAGACCAGTTGAAGTGAAGTACGAAATTGAAAACTCATCAGCAGGATTTAGTAAACAGCACAATTTTTTATGCGCTAGACAATAATTTCATGGAAAATATTTCTTTCAAGCGTCGCAAACGTTTAAAGTGAAATTACGTACTAGTTCAGGATTTCTCTCAATTTCGAGCATTTTTAATTCGCACAATTTTGCGAAAGATTGCAACAAATCCAGCTGGATGTCACACTCTTATATAGGGGCCTCAAGAATACATAGTAAAGACGAGATCCTCTTGAGTCTCACTCATTTTTGCCAAGCCCAGTCAGTCGTTTGCTTTGGCGAAACACATCCTTCCAGTAGGTTACTTCGGCCTCGACGCCTGTTGATCTGAATACCACGAGCTTGTAATTCGTGAATGCGAAATTTTTTGTAGTGGGCCCTTGTGCTAGAAAAAAGAACCTGCCCCACGACACCGCAACGCTAGCCTGCCAGCGCATTCTTGCATCCTGAGACAAGGCCAATTTCGCCGAGCATCAACATCCTCGCTTCGCAAGGCAGCAGACCATCGCTGAAGTCCTTTACGAACATCTAATATCCATTCGAGTCACTACAAAACGCTGTATTTACTCGCTCAACGAAGACAGATCATCACTGCTTGGGTTTTGAAATTGGAGGACGGAGTTAATGGACCGAGACATATGAAGGCACTAGTCGTAGAAAGTGGAGGCCTGAGAGGAGCTGTCGTGCTATAAAGAAAAAGGAGGAGTTCCTTGTGCAAGAAATGTGGTGAAATGGGACAGAATAGAAAAAGGTGTACAAAGGGGGCACACTGTATCCTTTCTTAGGATGCTACGGCAAGACTGACACTTGGGCACGTTGGACGGTATGCCGTTAATAGTGAAAAATAACATCAGGCAAATGACCACTGTTCAATCACCAAAGTAAAACTCTCAGGATTAAACTTTCAATAACTACCAAACTTGAAACGAACGTCTTGAATAATGGATAAACAACAAGTGATTTTATTGATCATTAATGTGAATTTATATACAATGAAATTATGCTTACATCTAATAATTTGTCATTCATAGTTCATTGCATGAAATAAGCAAAATTCAGGCAATGACCTATGAATGTTTCATTTGTGCTGATCATATGTGCATGCATATGCAAATAGAAAAAGTGCGTACATCAAATTTATGCAATTGCGTTCAATGCACTGTATAGATCATTGCATGCAGTGATGGGATATGCAGGCAATGACCCATGACAGTGAATGAAAAGTAATTTGCGCGCATATGCATTAATTAAGAAATTCAATTTTGGGTTCATATGTATTTGGATATGCATGTGCGCGCAAATATGCAAGGCGTTAATGAGCTGGATATGCATGCACATATTCCCGGGGCATGAAATGACAAGTTTCAATATGATTGTCTTCTTTGAGGCCGCAATCGAAATTCGCTTTGTGTTGCATCGGGGGATCCTGCCTTGTTGTGACTGCAATGACGTTGGTAACAGAAAATGAATCCCAAAATGAGGAGGATGTTGATAAATGTAACGCCGGCAGTGTTGGCAACCACGTGATACGGTTTTGGCAACTGTAAATATTGTTGAGATACAAGGAGTTGTAAGTCATTTTTAAATTTCTTAATATCGTCAGTGTGGTTAAGTGTGAGTATGCGGTGAAGTTCAGGTCGGGTGTGTTGGTGCATATTGTCCGTAATGTCAGTGATATTTATAGTTACTGGAAGATCGTAGCCGCTTTTTATTATGCTTTGGTAATGGTGATGAGCAGTTATTGTGTAAGGTCCATCCTTTGATGAACAATCCTTAAAGAAATGTAGAAGCCCCAATTTGAACAATTTGATTTGTTTTATTTGATTTCCGCAGACGACCGTTGTTGGTGTTTCATTGCTGTGGAAATATATCCAGGAGTTAAGGTTGTATAGTTGGATCCATCTTTCGGCGGCGGGAACTGTTTCTATTTTACAGGTGTTTGGAAATTGTACTGGCTGGTCTACAACTGGAGTTCACATTGTGTGGGGCCGGCGTTCCTTGTAAAAAAGGCATGATTTCGATTGCAAATACGATTCCCATCAGGATCGACAAGACAGCGATCGAGCTCGTCCTTTGACAGTTGGTAGTAGTAATCCCTGTGAAGTGTTAGAGCCAAAAAGTTGGAGTTGGTTTGTATTTGGACGTATCTTGCGTGTAGTTCGAAAGTTAAAGGAATAATTTTAAATAGCTGGTAGATTTCATTTTTTACCAATGGTACGGTTATTTTAAAGATGGTTTTGTTTCTCGAAATCCTCGCCTCGATACTCATAAGCATGTAGAGCTGGGTTAGTAGCTTATCCATAGAGTGGCCGGGAATGGTTAAAGTTGCCGGTATGTGCTCCCTAGTTATTCGAATTTCGTTGGATAACTGGTCTGGAGAAAGAATTGAAGGGCTAACCTTTCCGTTCCGGCTGTCGGTCACAATGTTGAAAAGTAATGATTGCGTGTGTTCATAAGCTTCCATTATGGTTGCAAGATGTATCGCTAGAGTGTTGAACGTGGATAGGATTTGTTGCTCGTCCAGTACCTTATTTGTAGAATTAATCGTTTCCACGAAATTTTCAAAGTAGTTGTTGACTGTTCGCAGTTGTTTGTTAAAAAAGTCTCTGTCGCGTGTAATTACATTCATAGTCGAGTCAATTAAAGAAGTCTGATTCTTAATGAGACTGAGTAAATGGTTGTCGTCAGTAGATATTCTGTCGATTGTTGATGACATCTCATCTGCATATTGCTGATCCAACAGGCCAAATAATTTGTTGCTGATTGTGCCAACGAAGTCAAATGGGGATCGTCTATGCCGGTTGATGCTGGTGTCCTTGTTAAGTAATAAATCATTCTTTATTTGAAGCTTGTCTACTCTTACTTGAAACTGGATTGCGAGTAGTGAGCACTGTCTATTATGTCCAAGGCTATCGCATATTTCTCTTATTCTTTTTATTTGAGACTGAATATTTTGCAGCTCAATCCAGTAGTTCTGCATGTTATAATACACGATGATGTTCCAGTGGTCAGTAACCATAGAAATCTGGGAGATTTCTTCGAAGTAAGCGATTGTTCCGGATTTGAAAGGTGTTAACTTAATGTTGTCTTCTTCAGCGTATCCTTGCGTGATAGGTGCTCCTTTGATGGATGGAACCAAGAATACAAGTAGTACTAGTGCGATGCGCGACAGTGATGATGAACTTATTTTTGCTCGTTTTGGATTGGGTAGGCGCTCTGCTGGTGCTTGATGATTCTCGGATGGGCGATGAGATTGGAGAGGCAATCTGCAGGTGCTTGATGGTTCGGAGATGCGATCCTTTTCACGGTGGTATAGTGTATCGTTGAAAAGCCAATTAGGGTTGATTGGTTGTAAGGTTGATGTTGAGATTTGAGCTAGGAGAGTGGTTTTAGATTTCCGGAACTCACAATCATCGTATGCCTGTTTGGTTGGCATTTTGGGCCAGTTACAACATGGACCCTTGAGAAATTCTGGTCCATTGAACCACATCGTTGACGACAATAGTTCGCTTGGTGTTGTGCCCCTCGATAGCATGTCTGCTGGGTTAACATCTGTGGGAACGTAATTCCATTGTGTCTTATGAGAGTGTTCTTGAATGTATGCTATTCTATTTGCTACGAAAGTTTTAAAGTTAGAGGAAGAGGCATTAATTCTTGCTAAAGTTATGGTTGAATCTGTCCAGTAATGCGTTTGCTCTGATTTTTGGACTTTCTCCATTAGTGTAACCAAAAGTTGAGCTGCACATAATTCAAGTCGAGGAGTGCTCAGCTTTTTTAGTGGGCCAACTCGTGATTTGGCGCACAAAAGACGACAACAGTAGGAGCCTTCATAAAAAGACTGTATGTAAACAACGGCTCCATAGGCTTTATCGCTCGCATCGGAAAATCCGTGTAAATGTACCTTTGAATTGATGCCACTTGATAAAACGAATCGAGGAATTGTGAAAGAGCTTGATTGTTGGAGTTGTTGCCTAAACTTAATCCATTTTGATCCGAATTCTGGAGTCAGTCTTGTGTCCCAGTCTATTTTCATCTGCCATAGCTCTTGTAAAAAAATCTTGCCTAATACAACAATCGGGTTAATTAGTCCTAATGGGTCATATATAAGGGCTACATCTTTAAGGACGGAACGTTTGGTTATTTCTCTTTGTGGTGACAATTCCACTCGAACTGAATAGACATCTGTCTCCGGGTACCAGATAAGTCCCAGTGACTTATTGTGCAGCTCGTCTTCTGCGTCAAAAGATGCCATAGTTTCTCGTTGCTCCTTGGGAATTGATTGGAGCAATGCTGGATGGTTTGCGCACTATTTACGCAATTGAAATTCCCCTCTGACGAGCATATTTCTGAGTTGAGTTTGTATTTGTATGGCTTCTTCTAAGTTGTTAGAACCTGTGATAATGTCATCCACATAGAAGTCACGGAGTGCCGTTTTAGAGCCCAATGGATAGTTCTCTTTTTGCTCAAATGCTAAGTGCTGTAATGCTTTTGTTGCAAGATATGGAGCACAAGAAGTACCGTACGTTACTGTACGTTATCGGTAAATTTTTAATTCTTTAGAAGGATCATCTCTCCAAACGATAAGTTGGAAGTTACGATCTTCTGGGGGACTAGTATTTGACGGTACATTTTCATTATATCTGCAGTAAACACAAATTTATGCAGCCGAAATTGTAACAGTATAGAAAATAATTCATCCTGAATGGTAGGGCCGACCATGAGAATGTCGTTCAGAGCCTTATTATTCGATGATCTACAGGACCCATCAAACACTACTCTCAATTTTGTCGTAGTGCTATCTGGTTTGAATATACAGTGGTGTGGAAGGTAATAGTGATCTTTTGGAATGGTTTTTGGTTCAACAGGTTCCATATGCCGAAGCTGTAGCAGCTCGTCCATAAATGCTGTGTATTGAAGTCTTAGGTCAGGATTTTTTTGCAACCGTCTTTCTTGATTGAAGAAACGACAAACTGCAATTTTTTTTGATTCACCCAATTCGATTGATGCGTCTTTAAAGGGAAGTCTTACTATGAATCGACCTTCATGGTTCTTTTTAAGAGTCTTGTAGAAGAAATCTTCACATTCTTTCTCTTCACTGGTAAGTGGATTAGCTCTATATTGAATGTTTTCGAGTTCCCAAAACTTCTCCAGGTGAGAGTCTAGGCTATTGGTAGAAATACCGCAAATAAAGGTTGAAGGTGGGTGATCACATTTGGCCTTTCCAAGAATGATCCATCCCAGAACTGAATTTTGAAGCGTCGGCAGATTTGGTGAGAATTTGATCTGACCAGCAGCCATTATATTGGCGTAGATGTCTGCTCCTAATAAAATGTCAACTCGACGAGGGATATTAAACTCAGGATCCGCGAGATCAATGGTGCTTGGGATGGGCCAAGACGTTGTATCCAAACTTCGACTTGGCTGATGTGAGGTTATCTCAGGGATAATGATCGCTTCAATTATTGTTTTGAAATCGCTTACCCTGGACTGAATTGTCAACATAACTCTCCATTGTGTATTTAATTTTGAGCCCCCAATGCCGCTTATTTTAATAGATTGTGTGAGGCCTTTAAAACCAAGTTTATGAAGCAACTTCTCTGTAATAAAGTTGAGTTGTGAGCCAGAATCTAAGATCGCTCTACTTGTTTTAAAGTTCCCATCCTTGCTTTTGACTTTGACCATAGCGGTGCCGAGGAACACATAGCTTGTTGCTTTAACACAACTTAAAGCTGAGTGGTTCAATTCACTTGCGGGTTTTGTTGTGAATTGTGCGTCAGAATCGGAAAATAGTGCTTCTGATTGTGCTATATTCTCTTCAAAATCAAAGTGCAGTAATGTGTGGTGTTTTTTGTTACACTTGTAGCAATTTCTAGAAGAGCAGTCTTTGATTGTGTGACCAGCTTGAAGAGAATTTAGGCACCTTTGTAGCTTCTTAATAGTCGCTAATCTATCTTTTACCGAGAGTTGGAGGAATCTTGAGCACTGACGTAAATTATTGCATTGTTTTTTGCAAAACGTACATGAGTTTTTTTCTTTTGTGCTCAAAAATGCGGATTGTCGTTTCTCATTTTTTTTTTATGTACTGTCAACAATATTGTCTAAAAGCTGGAACCTGGTTTCAATGAAATTGAGAAAGTTGTTTAGTTTTGGAAATTGGCGTGGGTTATCAAGAGATTGCTCAAAGAGACGGTGAGTTTCTTTATCTACTTTCTGAAGTAGTACCACGACCCCGCTTACAGGACCATAGCCTTTTAATGAAATTTTTCTTAACCAAATCGCAAAGTGGCTGCCCTATGTCCTCGATAGCCTCATGAATTCCATCTTTGAGGTCTTGAATCGATGCTGGACTGTTGGCGTAGACCTTCTCTTTCACGTGGCTCCAAAGGAAAGAGTCGCAAGGTGTTAAATCACAAGATTTATTCAAAATAACACCTTTTATTGGAAAACCCTATATTTCATCCTAATTCCTACTCTTTCCAATCCTTTTTTCTAACGTTAAAGTAATAAAAATGTGATATTATGATACATGTAAGAATTATAAATTATGAATGAAGTTAAAAAAAGAACAATAAATTCTTAAGACATATGTTATATTTTATTTACAAGGATATGCATCTGTATTTTTTGGTCACACCTTATTTGGTTAATAAATAAATATTTGTAATTGCTAGTGCTCTTGTTGGTTTAGTGAATAAATTAATCAATAAATGAACATGATGTTCTACAGTTTAGTGATAACTGAAATATACATTTTCATGTTCATCTTTAAAGCTATGCTCAGTTAAAGAAGGAAAAGTAGGGTCTTTTTACATCGGGGCTTTCGTCGGTCTTTAGTATGAAAGTTACTAATTTTAGGTTTGCAGGCATATAATAGATAATAGTACCTAGAAAATAAAGAATCAATTTTTAAATGGCGTTTAACTTTATGATTTGGAGTCATTCAATCCTTATTATTTCTTGGGAGAGTTTTGTAAATGCTACGCATAACATCTCATATAAAGATGTAAAAAGGATCTTTTAATAAACTCATGCCCAGCCAAAAACTGAATGATACTGCTCTAAATTATCTACAATTGTTGCATTATTTAATTTACTGGTTATTTCTGATAGAAATATTTGACTGCAGTGTACCGTTCATTGAGAAAATTAAGAATGCTGATCGCTGTTATTATCTATTATCAAACGATTCTGTGTCCTGCATCGAACCCTTGAAAAGTTGCAAAATAATTAGTACATCTTGTACAAAAGTGTATCGAAATTCAACTTCTCGACGTCAATGTACTATTTTCAACTGTTTATATCTACAAAGGCCTTGAAAATATTACAATTCTGCGCCGAAACATTTTATTTCTTTATGTTGTCCTTTGTTTGAAATCTCTAAAATCAAAATCCTTGTTTGCAAAAATATTGGAGTGAAAATCAGAAATTTTTTAGTTTTAATGGTAAAGGTGTCTTACCGTTATTTGGCTTTCATATCCTTTAAATGGGACCAACTATTTGCGTAAAAATGACTCTTCTATTTATCCTCGTACAAAATTTATGCATGAACAAACATAAAACACAAGAACAAAGAAATATATATACGGGTCAAACTGATAACCTTCGCTCCTTCAGAAGTCGGCTAAAACCCTACCTTAGAATATACCAACTCTAAACTTAGCGCTTTATTTGAAAACTACTTTCTTAACAATGTAGTTTAGTTGAACGTTAATTGACAAAACTTAGCAAGGAAATTCTAGTGAAAAGCGTAATTAAAGAAAAACTTTTAAAAACTGGTCTACAATTATCAGAACGATTTCCTTGTACATGAATCAGACTTCACTGATAGTGACATAAAAATAAAATAGAGAAACTCGACCTTACATGTCTGCTTCAAGGCCAATGGCGCGATTGCACTGGCACAAATAAAAACGTTTCATGTAAATATTTGATCTGTTTTCAATCATTAATCGCTTCAAACTCTTTTAGAAAATCTGAGTTAGCTCATTCAAGAATAGCACTTAATCAATAAATTGTTGAAATTTTCTCAGCTTCCATTGCAATTGGTCAGGTGTGAACGTTTTATTTATAAACTTATCGATTTTATTCGATTTTTTTTACTTTAAGATAGCAGTCCCACACAAATTGGAATATTCGGAAGAGAAAAATTTAAATTCCATACAAAAAAGTGTTATCAGACTAGTATATTTCAAAAATTATTTATAATAAATGACGTAACTTAAGTGATCAATTTCATTTTTAAAGCTCTCGGACAAGAATAATTGATGCGCAGAAATTTATTTATTATGAGTGAAATCGGACAATAATTAAACGATCAAATAAGACACTAACCATTTCATATAAGTGCCGTTTATATAAAATTAATCTACAATACTATACATCAAGAATTGATCACCAGTATAAATTACTAACCATTTCACTTTCTAATGTATCTGTATGATCGAATATTACTTATTAATACACGAAACTCTACGAAGTTATTATCTGATTTGCATTTAATAATGTATCTCTGACAATGGTACTCGAGAAGGTGGCATTATCCACAGTCACATTCGAACATGGTTCGAGTCCATACTCAAAACCTATTCAAAGATTTCTACGTTCAATCAGAGCAAATATGGCACCACTATCCAGAAATTAGCAGTATTTACTTAAAATCAAAGAATTCACCTGATAAACTTCGCAGTGAATCATTAGAAATTATAAATAGAAAGAATGAGATAAAATTAGCAATATCTAAGATTTATAGAAGCTGAAGCCGTTCGGATGGTAAAACTCAAAGAAAACATAAGTTAACTCTTTCGGAAAAATGCGGACATTTACATAAATTCCATGTTTAACGAAAAGACTTCACTGATAGTGACATAAAAATAAAATAGAGAAACTTAGAAACAACACTAAAAATTTATGATTGCCACACGCGGGTTCTAATGAGCAATTCAATTGATATACCAATTGATTTATACGGGCCATATGTGTTTCGTTAATTTACGCGTTATCAACTGAATACTTACATTGTCGTGAATTTCATAATGAAAAGAAAACAAGAACATGAAAAATTTGTTTATGTGTTTTCATTATCCGGAGGAACAGTTTTATTTATTCATGATAATTTTTATAGTGTGTAGGTTACAGTAAAAGTTACCCTTATTTTATTTCTTTATGAGCGTGAATAATTTGAATGGGGTTCCAAGAAAAAAGTTTCATTTGCTAGGAAAGCATTTAATTATTTGCCTTCCAATTACATTATAAAATAATGTTTTAATTAGTTGCTGTTACAACCGCCTACTGACGCAAAAGTTTATTAATCAATTTTGGTTTAAAGAATAAATTATCACTGAAAGGTTAAAGTAGATTCTACGAGTATGGCTTTAATCGTGGTTTAATGTCGGTAGGCATAAAGCATAAACATTTAACGTGGAAATGTTTTTTTTAAAGAGCATTGCAGGGTTTTACTGGTGAGAGTGGAATTTGCGGAATGAGTGTAAATATATTTGTTGGTTTAAATTAACCTCATATTAATTCCAATGAACAACCTTTTTAATTTATAGTTTTCAAGCCAAGTGCTAATGTGGTGTGCATATTTTGTATAGGGCTCTTATTATGGACATAACAATAAATAACTGAATTTCAATAAATCAATTCTGAGGCGGGTTGTTTGGCTACTGGCACCGTCTGGTTGAAACCACACATCGTTGACGTCAAGTTTATCCGGTTCTGGCCACAAATAATCTTCCAACATAACACGATAGCGTTCTCCATTGACGGTAACATGACAACCGTTTTCATCCATGAAAAATACGGCCCAATCACACCTCCGGCATGAAAACCACACCAAACAGTAATTGTCAGTGTCTCGTATGGGTTTGAAAAGAATAGTCGACTTATTGCCTACAAATGACACAAAAAGATCCTGGGCGATTTCAACGCTAAGGTTCGTAGTGAGCTATCTAATCGGGGAACGACTGGAGGATATAACCTTCGCGATGAAACAAATGACAACGGCCGGCGCCTGATAGACTTTGCATGTAGCAGAAATCTATTCATATTGTTACATGTACAAATACTTCTGCGAGCTACTGTCGCAATTGTTTTCACAACCATTAAGAACATCAACAAAATGAATTTACTCGAAACCACGAGAACCCGCCAAGCATGATCAACATTTGAAAGTGAGTCACTGCTCCATTCATTAAGTTGCTCGAATATACCAGATACCTCTCGGCAGAACGTTCGCCAATGTAAGAGAAATGCAATGAATGGCTGGAGACCCTATATAAAGGTGAGCTGAATGAATGGGGGGATCACTCATTGCAACCGCGATAATTAAAAACTGCGATAGAGTGGCGCGAGGTAAAGGCGATATTGATTGAGTGATTGTGAAGTGATTTTAGAAGACAATTGCGATAGAAATTTATGGACAATTTAATTAAAAAGACATTGCGTTTCCACTTTCCCGGAACAATTATTGGCCGCGAACCATAACACGCGACATTGGTGTCAAGAAGTGAGAAAAAAAGTGAAAATTTGAACATTTTTAAAGTGCACAATAGTAATATTTAAAGAAACATCAAAAATGCCATGAAGCCTGAACCTAAAAATGCATGAATTGACCATGTCGGAGCTTAAGGAAGAGTTGGAACAGCGAAACCTGGCTACGCAAGGTACAAAGGCCACACTGATTGCACGCTTGCGGGACGCAATTGAATCGGAAGGTGCGTATCTGGATTTGGGTGAGCCCTCAGATGCAGAAAAAGGCGCAGAAGGTGGTGAAGCAGAAACACCAAAACCAAAGGAACCAGAAAATGCGTTGATGCAAATGTTAATGCTGATGCAGCGAGAGCAGCAGCAACACTCATCCAATTTAACTGCGAAGCTAAGTGAACAGTCATCCAGTTTTATCGCGAAGGTAAATGAACAATCAGCGAAGCTAAATGAACAATCGGCGAAGCTAAACCAACAAGCGTTCGAAATCAAGGCAGACATCGCACAGAAGCTGGAGAAACAGTCAACTGGTTTGAAGGCAGATTTGGAAAAACAGTCTACCGAAATAAAAGCGGAGCTCAGTAGTCTCAACAACCAAATTAAATGCGTCGAGGAAAAGGTATACCATGTCGAGGAGAGAATCAACCATGAGATCAGCCAGGTCGAGGAGAGAATCAGCCATGAGATGGAAAACATGAAAAAAGAATTGGAAGCAGCGAAGGCAGTAGTAACCACCTCACCAGCCCCACTTGTAACCGCAGCACATAGCATATCCAGAAATGCGAAAGCACCAATATTCGACGGGCAAACGGTCTGGAGTGTTAACAAAACAACGTTTGAAGCCACCGCTAGGACAAACCACTGGAATGAGCAGGAACGAGTAACAGCATTAATTCTTGCTTTAAGAGGTCCAGCTGCCGAGCTTTTACAGACTATCTCCGTTGAGTTGCACTCAAACTCGGTTGCCATAATAAATGCGCTTGACATGCGTTATAGAGACGATCATCTGAAGCAGATTTATCGGTCACAACTACGGCATGGGATGCAGAAGTCTGGTGAAACCCTACAGCAGCTAGCACAAGACATTGAGCGACTGGCATTTTTGGCTTACCCAGCGTACGACCCAGAACATCGAGATGACGCAGCGACAGAAGCATTCATCAGTGCATTAAAAGACCAAAAATTGCAACAAGCGGTGCGTTTAGCTCAAAAGCAAACAGTTAAGCATTGGCTTATAGTCTGAAGTTCGAGGCAGTGAAAAATGTCAGCCGTACCACTACTCGGGTTCACGAGGTAGTGACAGACGAGTGCAGGTGTGAGCGCGTTGAAATTGAGCGAGATTCGCATGTAAATGGTGCGCCTAGATGCTGAAATTGCGGAGAGAAGGAGCACTTGCAAAGAGACTGCAAGAAGCAAAGAAAACCGAGCTATTGTCCAGGCTGTGCAGCTAGGAAGAGATCCAGACCGAGTCAGGAGCCCAGAATGGAAGCCCTTTAAACAGAGGGGTCGGGAAACATGTAAGAGCCAACTTCGTGGGGCAGAAGTTGGCTAGGAGGATGGACGTCCCCAGCATCACCATCACCGTGTCAAGACTACATCGTGGAGAAGCGTACTTATGCCTTCCGGGTCAAGTTGGTGGAGAACATTGCACCATAACAATCGACACTGGTGAAACCCGATCGATTATCCGACCAGACCATGTGAGGCAACAACTACTTCAAAAGGGCAGAATTTTCTCACCATGGACAGCAACGGGAGATACAGTTGGGAGACCTTGTGTTCCGACATAATTTTCTGGTCGCGAACATTATGAATGACTGCATTCTCGGAATGGATTTTCTGCAACCACATGGAATCACGTTGGATTTGGGTAAACGGGTATTGAAATGGCAGAATGTCGAAGTATTGATGGAGGATCCGCGCGTCCAAATTCCCAAGATGAATGTAGTGGTATGTACCGACACTGATATACCGAGTTCTGCCGAAAGCATTGTATGGGCCAAGCTTGATGGTGATTCTGGAGACCACCGATCTTATCTGATAGAGCCAACGAAGACGTCCGCATTGCGCAGTTTAGTGTAGGACAATGCCTTGTAAGGTCTATAAGGAGCGGGTATGTGCCAGTTAGAGTCCGTAACACCGCAGACTCAACCACAAGCATCAAAGCGGGAGAAGTCATTGGCAGCTGCCAGCCTGTTTCCACCATCACCTCCTTGGAAGCTTCTCACGACCACCATTTGAAAAAGAGGCAAGACACAGGGCCAACGAAGGATGGAAATTACATCGGGTGTCGCCCAGGGATCTATCCTTGGTCCGGACCTGTGGAACGTGTCTTACGACGGGCTACTGAGACTTGAGATGCCAGATGAGTCGCGCTTGGTCGGCTATGCGGATGATATTAGGCTAGGTATGCTAGTGCGCCGAGTGAGGGACTGGATGACTGCTCGTGGGCTCAGTTTAGCACTGGAGAAAACCGAAGTGGTCATCTTGACAAAAAAGAGAATCCCTAGAGTAAGGATGATCAGTATTGGAGATATACAGATCGAATCGAAGCCAGCGGTGAAGTACCTGGGGCTACTGATCGACTCGAAGATGAGTTTCTCTGAGCAAATCAGGGCAACGGCTGAGAAGGCTGCTTCGGGAATATGGGCCCTGAGTCGACTTATGGCCAACGTAGGGGGACCCAGCCCATCAAGAAGATGCCTCTTGATGAGTGCTGTAGGGTCAGTGCTACTGTACGGGGCAGAGGTATGGGGCGACGCTCTCAGTAAGGAGGTATACCGAAAACGATTGGCACAGGTACAGAGAAGAGGAGCACTGAGAATTGCATCTTCATATCCAACAGTCTCCAACTCGGCGGTGAGAGTGATTGCAGGCGTGATACCTGTCGCCCTCCTTGCTAGAGAGCGCCGCGCTATTTACCTGCGCCGAAACGAGGATGCGAGGGAGATGGTTGTCCGCGAGGAGAGACAACGCTCGCTCAACGATTGGCAGCAGTCTTGGAGGATTTGCACGAAGGGAAGGTGGACTGCGCGCCTCATCCCGGATGTGAGACGGTGGCTAAATCGAAGGCATGGTGAGACTGACTTCTATCTGACCCAGCTCTTGAGCGGGCACGGGTGTTTTCAGTCTTACTTGCACAAGATCGGCAAGTCACGGTCTCCCGATTGTCGGTTTTGCCCAGGAGAGGAGGATAATGCCTGTCACACATTTTTTGCGTGTACCAAATGGGCCAGGCTGCGAAGGGAACTCTACAGGGAGACGGGAGAGCTCACCCCGGATAATATAGTTGCGGTGATGCTCGAATCGGTTGACAAATGGAACCAGGTGGCACATTATGCTCGGGCAGTCCTAAAATATAAAAGGGACTCACAGCAGCTGGAGGCGCTGGGGCTGGGGGATCGCTCTTCTGGCAATTCCTCTTCCCCCCTCCCCTCCCGCTAGGAAAGGGACTCCCCAGCTTGAAGGCACCCACGGCGTAACAAAACGAGACCTGGCCCGAAGTAATGTGGCAAACGGTTCCAGGCTAGGTTCTCAGATTGACAGGGGAGGTGTTTAGTGGGTAGTCCAAAGGTATCCTCCATGGGAGTCCCACACTGCCAGACTCGGCGGGCATAAATGCCTTCACCTCCCTACCACAAAAAAAAAAAAAAAAGACAGGCAAAACCGGGAATCCACGTCTGCAATATTGAAGCAGGTCAAATTGCCAGTGCAGCTATTCAAGCAAGCCTCTGATCAGGTCACCAAGTACAGTGACATCTTCTCAACAAGCCCGGATGATCAAGGCCGAACGATTATGGTAACTCACGTCATAGATACCCAGAGAGCCAAGCCGATTCGACAAGCACAAAGACGTCTTCCTATAGCCAAACAAGGAGAAGTGAGTGCATTGATCTCGGTAATGGAAAAACAAGGCGTTATCGAACCTTCTGTCAGTCCATGGGCCGCACCAGTAATTCAAGAAAAGAAAAAAGGTGGTAGCACTCGTTTTTGTGTCGACTATAGGCAGCTTAACGACGTCACTAAGAAAGATAGTTACCCGCTCCCACGCATCGATGACATCATGGACACTTTATCCGATGCAAAATGGTTTTCTACACTTGATCTCAAGAGTGGCTCCTGGCAGGTAGAAATCGATAAGAAGGACAGAGAGAAGACAGCGTTTACAGTTGGGACTGGATTGTGGCAATTTGTGGTGATGCCATTTGAGCTTTGCAATGCTCCAGCCACTTTCGAAAGCCTGATGGAATACGTGCTAAGAGGCTTTACCTGGAAGACCTGCTTGGTGTACCTAGATGACATCATTGTTATCGGGAGAACGTCCGAAGAGCATGTGCGGAACTAAGAAGAGGTTTTCTCCCGATTGCGACTGTCAAATTTGAAACTTATTCCCGACAAGTGTACCCTTTTTGCAGCTGAAGTAAAATACCTGGGACACGTCGTATCAACAGAAGGGGTCAAAACAGACCCTGAAAAAATTGAAGCCGTGAAAAGCTGGCGAACACCAAACAACAAGCGCCAGCTACGAAGTTTTCTAGGCCTGACGACCTACTATCAAAGATTCGTCAAAGACTTTGCCAAAAAAGCTAAGTGTCTCCATCAGCTAACCGAGAAAAATCGTCCGTATGTCTGGAATGAACAATGCCAGACAACTTTTAAGACCCTGAAGGAGAAGCTGTGTGAATCACCTGTGCTGGCATATCCGAAACCCGATGCAAGCAACGGCGATATTGGAGCTGTACTCTCCCAGCAGATCGATGGCGAAGAAAGAGTCCTCTCGTATTACAGTCGAGTTCTCTCAAAAACGGAGAGGAACTACTGCGTGACCAGGAAGGAGCTATTGGCTATAATAGAGACCACCAAGCAGTTCCACAAGTACCTATACAGCCAGAAATTTGTTCTTCGAACGGACTATGCATCGCTGAGATGGCTGCTTAACTTCAAAAACCCCGAGAGACAAGTTGCGAGATGGATCGAAAGATTGCAGTCATACGACTACGAAATTGTTCATCAGAAGGGCGGAGTTCATGGAAATGCTGACGCCCTATCTCGTCGTCCATGTCCAGCTAATTGTAAGCATTGCCGACGGATTGAGGAAAAGGAACCGACCGTTGATCTGCGATTGATAACGGCCGAATCGGATGAAGGTTGGTCACCGGAGGAGATTCGAAGTGCCCAGTTAACCGATGAAGACATCGGACCATTGCTCGCATGGAAGGAGACGACTGGGCGACCTGAGTGCAAGGACGTTTCAATGCATGGCGCAACCCTGAAAAGCTATTGGGCACAATGGAACTCCCTTCAGGTGGAGGGTGGCGTACTCAAGCGGGAATGGGAAACGACGGATGGCAGCTCCTATAGGATGCAAACTATACTTCCCAAAAGCCGAACCCACGATGTGGTTAAGGAGATGCACGAAGGATCCTCGGGAGGCCACCTTGGTGTTAACAAGACCTTAGCGAAATTGCGGGAAAGGTTCTACTGGCTCCACGCTAGAGAAGACGTAGAGGACTGGTGCCGTAGATGCACGATTTGCGCTTCCGTCAAAGGTCCAAAGCGACGACTGAGAGGACAAATGCAAATCTATAACGTAGGCGTGCCATTCGAAAGGATTGCTGTTGACATCGCCGGACCCTTTCCTGAATCCGAGGGGGGAAATCGATACACGCTGGTTGTGGCCAATTATTTCAGCAAGTGGCCCGAGGTCTACCCCATTCCCAACCAGGAAGCAACTACTGTAGCCGAACAGCTAGTGTTAAATTGGGTCAGTAGGTACGGCGTTCCTTGTAAACTACATTCGGATCAAGGCCGAAACTTTGAGTCACTAGTTTTTAGCGAAATGTGCGAGCAGCTGGGAATACGGAAAACGAGGACAACACTGCTGCATCCCTAATCCGATGGAATGGTCGAGCGTTTCAACGGCACGCTCAATAAACACCTGGCCAAGATGGTTGACGAGAACCAAAGGGACTGGAACCGACATATCCCACTATTTTTGATGGCGTACAGAGCTGCCGAATATGCATCGACGGGTCAAGCCCCAGCCAAAGTCATACCAGCTGATATAAAGTTCGGAACACCCACTGAGAAACCCCAAACGATCTCGGAGTACGAAAGTGAGCTAAGGCAAGGATTGCACCAGACGCATCGGACAGTGCAAAAACACCTCGAATCGGCTACTATCCGCATGAAGACCAGGTATGGCCTAAAGGCAAATTCTACTGGCTTCCAGCAAGATGACTTGGTGTGGGTATATAACCCGCAACGGTGAAAGGGTAGGTCTCCAAAGTATCAACATGACTGGGAGGGACCATACCGAGTTACAAAGCGAATCAACGACGTCGTACACCGCATACAGGAACACCGTAAGCCAAGAGCCAAAATGAAAATCGTGCACCTGGACCGTCTTGCACCATATTTCATCCAGGGAGAATTGACTACAACTGCTGACACATCTTTTCTGGGCGAAAAGAATTGAGGTGGGGGCAGTGTTACATGTACGAATACTTTTGCGAGCTACTGTCGCAATTGCTTTCACAACCATTAAGAACATCAACAAAACAAATTTACTCGAAACCACGAGAACCCACCAAGCATGATCAACATTTGAAAGTGAGTCACTGCTCCATTCATGAAGCTTCTCGAATATACCAGATACCTCTCGGCAGAACGTTCGCCAATTAACGAGAAATGCATTGAACGGCTGGAGACCCTATATAAAGGCGAGCTGAATGAATGGGGGGATCACTCATTACAACTGCGATAGTAAAAACTGCGATAGAGGGGCGCGAGGTAAAGGCGATATTGATTGAGTGATTGTGAAGTGATTTTAGAAGACAATTGCGATAGAAATTTATGGGCAAGTGGAAGCTAGACTTTTAATACTGAAATTAATAACCGTGCATTCTTTTGAATAAACTCTTTTTAATTTAATTTAAAAGACATTGTGTTTTCACTTTCCCGGAACATTAAAATTATTGGCCGCGAACCATAACACGCGACAATATGTTCGACTTACTTCCCATACTGATGCATTCATTAAAATACCCGGGTATCAGCGAGTGGCATCACACAAAACTAGATGGATCATGTTCTAATCCACCAGCTTTTGGCCTCGGGCATATTTGACGTCCGTACATACCGAGGAGCCAATTGTAACTCGGGTCGATAGTTGATCAAATTAACCTATCAATGTCGTATGTCAAACGCGTATTCATCAAAGACAAGCCCTCTACAAAAATTTGACATCGAAAGGCTCCAAACGGCGTCTGTGGCCAAAAGTTTCATGGAGGCCCTCGATAAACAGCTGGCTCCATCTTATCACGCATCGCTGAAAACAAGCGACGAGCCCTGGATGGAAGTGAAAGCGGCTGTTGAGACCTTGGCAGAGCACACAACCAAATAAGAAGCCGGCGCAAGAGAAATTATTGGTTTGATGATGAGACAAAAAGAATCAGGCATGCAAGGAATACGTGATAGGAAAACCAGGACGAAGAGAGAACATTATGAAAATCGTAGAAGAGTAGCGAATACGATAATTAGAATTATGAAAAGAAAATACTGTGACGATCAATTGATAAGTATCGATGTCAGTCTAGCGAGCAACAAGACAAGTATACAAAGTAGTGGAACGCCTGAAACGTGGCTACCAGCCAAAATCCACGCTCTGTTCTAATGATATCGAGAATAACATCACTGATGAAACCAAGATTAAGGAAAGATGGGCATCATATTTCTTGGACCCTTAATCATCTACACAGCTCCAGAACATCAGAGGCTATAGTTGTCTGCGGAGGGCTTCAATTTGCGCCATCAACTCTGGATGAAGTTTGTTCCACCATCAATGCCCAAAAGAATAATAAAGCCCCGTGTATCGATGAGATTGCAGTGGAGCTCATCAAATATGGTGGCAGCAGTGTTCATAAAGCTCTCACAAAGTTATTCAGCACATTTGGCAGCAAAAACATATGCCAAAGGAATGGAGCCAATCAATCATATTCCCTACCTACCAAATTATGACAAGATCTTTGTAACTTGACTGGGAATCCTAACATGGGAAGAATCAGATCCGTCCATCGAAGCAAAATCAAGGGAGGGCACGATTCTCTTGGCCTTTTTGATGATTTAGGATTCGTTGTGCCACTCGGGCTAGCAAAGAGTTCATTTTGGTGCTTTTCGTGACTTGTTTAGCGTAGCATCTCTGTAGTTGACGTTGTTGAGATGGCTGAGGGCTGCTCGTCTCTTGGCTCTACAATAGCTTCTACCACTGGTAAGGGTGCCAGTTTATCCACACTTCTTCTCAGGACTCCGAACACAACGAATGATTTGACTCAGAGGCCATCTTAAAACTGGTATGTTCTCTTCCATGATGACCACCAACATCCCTGGTTTGGCTTCTGTGCATACATGCTTTCATTTATGTCGCTATTGTAGTTCCGATAAATATTCGGATGTTCATCGCTTCCAGAACTTGTTTTTGATGTCATTAGTTTCTTTCCATCGTTTCAGTAGGCTCATGGAACTTGGTTGTGCATCTGAGTCCACAACAGAAAGTGTCCCGGTGCTAATGCCGTCAGATCGTTTGCATCCGATGACATTGTGGTGAGCGGTCTTGAATTCAATATGGCCTCTATCTGCTTAGTTACGGTTTGCAGCTCATCATATGTTAGGGACGCTGGAACTACGTTTCTAAGTAGGAAACCCTTAGCCAACTTTACCGCAGCCTCAAAAAGGCCACCAAAGTGGGGAGATCTTGGTGGAATGAATTTGAACTCAATGCTCTTCTAGATACAAAATCCAATTACCTTTTGTTGGGTAGCCTTAATAATATGTTTTCTTTCAGTTCAGATAGCTGGTTCCTGGTACCAACGAAATTAGGGGCATCTACAGAGTCCCCTCTGGCCAACGAATCTTTTAAGGGTATTTATAAATACTTCTATAGTTAAATCGGGTACGAGTTCCAAGTGCGTTGCCTTTGTAGCAAAGCAACAAAATATGCCTTTTGAGGACGCTTTTGCCGAGGTGCAACCACAACGGTCCCGCAAAAACAACGCCTGACTTTAGAAAGGTTCTGGCTGGTTGCACTCTATCGGTTCGTAAGTTAATCATAAGCTGCGACTTTAACTTTGGTTTCGCACGGCTACATCTGACACACTTCTAGATGACAGACCTAGCAACTGTTTTTCCTTTTACCGACCAAAACCGTTGACTAGCTGCAGCCAACAATGTCTGTGAACCGGCATGCAGATGGCAAATATGCAAGTCCACCAATATCAGCCTGGTGATGTAATCCGCATACGGAAGGATCGCGGAGTATCTAGCACCATAGGATAGATTCAAAGCCTCTGGTCTGTCACCAACTCAAAAGGACCCATGTTCATTCAAAAATGGGTAGATGTCCCTTGGGCCAACTTTTCCGGTAGTCTGCAATTGTTGGGTAGATTTGCGGTACGCATCTGATTGAGCCTCATGTAGCATTAATCAAAGTGCGTTTTCCAATTCGTCAACCGTTAACATCGAGGTTTTTTCTCGTGTTGCTGGCTTGCAAAGGTTGTTTACAAACCATAGACGTATGTTATTATTCGTTGAAATCGTTGAAATGAGTTACGATGATCTATTTGGTGTACGAAACTTGCCGAAGTTTTTGTAACATTAAGGATCACGTTTACGTGTTTCCTTTCTAACTCAAGACCAACAGTGCGATGCCCCATTGGCCAGGCCGTTTCCGAACCATGAAGGAACGTGGGTCCATAAAACCATAAGTTGCAATCCTTCAACTTTTTGGGAGCTACGCCTCTTGATGCAAGATCAGCTGGATTTTATTTAGAGTCCACGTGCCCTCATTGATCAGGGTTTTGTAATTTGCTGTCTGGCTGCCACACGATTTGCAACAAACAAATTTCCTGTGACACCCTAGATTTGACCTTCCTACTGAGATATTGGCTTCCTGGTTGCACCGTCTTTATTGTAGCCGAGCCGGGGATTTTTGACTCAACTGTGTCTCGTTTCCCTGCTGCTTAACTTCTCATTTTTTCTTTTGGAAACACGTACCCACGCCATGACCCCTTCGGCCACAGAAATCACATTTTACTTGGACACTAAAAACCCTTGGACCCTCGTTAACAACTGGCGTTGCCGTAGCTGGCCTCGCCTTATAATCCCTCTGATTGTGACCATACTCCTTATATGCTGGACAATAAGAAGTATTTTTGCGACTATAGCAGTCTGCATAAGTGTGGCCTCGCTTATGACAAAAGTTACACTGATTTTTGGACTCTTTGCAATTTTAGATTACTTCGAGCCCGAGCTTGGATCTAGCACCATTGCTACCTGTAGCTGGTAAGAAATGGCACGCGGATTAGGTATGTAACTAGTTTGTTGAGACGTAAATGCATATTGACAAGGTAACCAAGTACCGAAAGTGGGTTGTGCCTGTGATATTTGTGGAGGCGGAAAGCCTATTGCTGCAATTTTTTCATATTTAAACCTTTAGTAACCAGATCCTTGAAGGTAGACGTTTCCTGCATCAACAAAAACTGACAAAGATGGGGATTGCTAGCCCTCCCCTTAAGGCATTCTTAGCGAAATCCTCCAGCTATGCGTTTGCGATCTTACTTACCTCTGAGTCATATTTAACAACAGCAGCCTCCTGGCACCACTTAAGCGAACCCGTTGCTTTCCTCTGGAGTTGTCTGGTGAATTCCTCCTATTGCCTGATTCCTATGGTGCGATTTACCAATCAATAATGACCGTGTCTTCGGGTTAACGTACAAGTCGCTAACAACACAACTTCTTCTGTGGTTGGTAAGGACTACAGTTCCTATAGCACTAACTGGATGGTTCTTGCTACAATTCCAAGTATATGAGGCCCAAGCAATCAGGGTGCGTGGATGAGTGCGCTTATACTGAGAGTGTAAGTGTAAGATTCTAGTTTCGAACTTTCCACAAATTTAGCCTGTACCAAATTGACCACTCTACCGCGAGTCACTGTACTACAGCTGTTCGGTAACTAAAACTGGCTGCGTCAATGTTATAGGTTCCCTACCTGGGGTCCTGCCGGCCAATCCCGGGGAGACTACCTTCAGCTGCACTCACCTACGCACCTGTAAGTTGTCCAAGCAGACCTCCTTGAAATTATAGCGAAACACACAGTTAAATTTTATTTAATTAATTTTTTATTATGATGGTTCTGGTTTACAAAGTTTTGATTGGTTACTGCAGTATTGTTGATTGTTAGTGGCGATGAAGCGCACATGGGACGACATGCTTCAATAGCAATGGGCGTGTGTGCTTGTTTGACTAATATCATTGGCGAAGTGCGAGTGCATAGGTAGTGTTTGCTCGCCCGCAACTATTTCAGTGATGAAGCGTATGTATACACGAGTATGTTGTATGTGTTTATTCGCAACAATAGGATGATGCGTCTACATTTATCCAGTTCACAACTATTTCGGAATACATTCAGAAGAAACATTTAAGCCTTGTTCCACCCAAAACACGATGAAGTCGATCAGCCAATTCTGCTGCTAGCCTTGCCGCGCAAAGTTCCAGTCTCGGAAGGGTGATCTTCTTCAAAGGAGCCACTCTTGATTTTGCTAACAATAGTTTTACCGTACATACAACATCTATATTAGTTATACGAATAGGCTTGCTCTGACGCATCAGCAAATATGTGAAGCTGCATTGTTTTCGGCAACCTATCACCAAAAATGTGGCGAAAAATTTTCACGCTGCCAAGCTCATCTAACCTTTCATCATATCTTTTCCACTCTTAAGTCGATTCCACTGGTACCGCAGCGTCCCAATCAATCTTGAGCTTTCATCATTTTTTCAAAAAGATCTTTTGCTGTCACTGTCAGTGGAGCTACCAACCTTTTTGTATATTTTGTTGTCATTTTATTGCGTTCGACCATAAATATAACTTCCTTGGGTGCCCATATCAACCCCAACGTCTTAATGTAGCCATCCCGTTCAGCTATAGTGCACAATCCTCTGGTGTAACTCCTTTAAACAATTGGGGGTGATTTGCACACCACTTCCTAAGTTCAAATCCAGCCGGGTCTAGTATGATATGGATAAAAATTGTGATTGTTTTTCCTATGCTTCTGATAGACAATCAACGCCTGTCATCAGGTCAACCATATAAAAATCTTCGTTTAACGATTGAGCCTCATTTGGGTACTCTTTGACAGTCTGAACTCTTAGTTGTTGAAGGCATTTTGTTGCCAAATATGGTGCTGATGACGTTCCATAGGTAACTGTGTTCAATTGGCAACATCTTATATTTTCACTGGGTTTATATCTCCACACAATTAGTTGATAATTACTATCTGGTTCAGCTACAAGCACCTGGTGATACATTCCCTCGAAGGGAAATGGAATCTTAGTAAGATGGTTAAAAGTTCCAGCTGATTGGTAGGCCCAACATGCACTAGTTCATTCAAACTCACCCCTGAAGTGGTGTTAGCCGGCGCACTAAAGACCACCCTTAATTTGGTTGAGGTGCTATCTGGCTTGAAAACCCAATGGTTTGGGAGGAAGTAATGCGGTGATAGGATATAGTTAAAGTTGACTTCACGCATGCGCTCCAGGTCTTCGTACTTCCGCATAAAGGCGTGATATTGATAAGGCAGTGATTTATTTTTCGATAGCTTCTGTTTGACTTAGACCAGACGTGCAACAGCTCTGTCATACGAGCCCCCCAATTTTTCGATATTGTCACGGAATGTAAGTCTTACCTCAAAACGCCCGTCAGCACTTCGTTTTAGGCCATTCGCAAATCGTTTTCACACTTTATTTTTTGTGATGTCATGAAGGGTACTTTTGCATCGATTTCTTTCAATTTCCGAAACCGGTTCATTATTTCGCTTAGTTCACCCTCTTTGGCGTTAAAATGCCACACAGAGGAATCGATTGGTTTGGGACGACCCATCTGAAAATGATGTTTTATAAGTGTGGCAGATTGGGTGCCGATTTGATCTGTCCATCAGTGAGGGTTTCATAAAAGACATCTGAGCCCAGTAGCAGGTCAACTCGGCCTGGTTTATGAGTCACGGCATCTGCTAAGTCCATATTCCTTGGTGTGGCCCAGAAGTTTGTGTGTAGTTCCAAACAGGTTGGCGTGATTTTATTTGCTTCAAGACAATCGCGTTGAACTTACATTGTAATGGCGTTACCCCGGACTGCAGTATGAGCCTTGCCATGAGTTCTGCTTGTTGTGACACACCACCAAGGCTTTTCATAGACATATTGTGCTCACCACCTTGCAACCTAAGTTTCTTGATCGCATCGCTTGTTATTATGCTGATCTGTGAACCGCTGTCAAGTATAGCTCAAAGCCTCCTTAATTGTCCATACTGATCAATTATCTGGACTATTGCCGTACCGAGCATCACGAATAAATCATTATGTGAAGCTGTTTCCGTGGACAAGGTAATGGGTGCTGGAATCTTGTCAGCCTTAATCACTTGGTTGGATGAATCTTTGCTGACCACTGAGTGACTCGTAGTGGGATTTGCTGCCACTTTACCCTCTGAATGTACAGGGTTTTCCAATAAAAGGTGGTATTTTAATATTAAAAGAAAAATGCCATTTTTTAATATAAATGATCGGATGTTTATTTCATTATAAAGAAGAAGGTATGCCGTTAATTGTGAAAAATAACATCAGGTAAACAACTATCACAACCACGCTTACAGGACTATATTCTTTTCATGAAATTTTCACTAACCAAATCGTAAAGTGGCTGCCCTATGTCCTCGATAGCTTCACGAATTCCATCTTTGAGGTCTTGAATTGACGCTGGCTGTTGGCGTAGACCTTCTTTTTCACATGGCTCCAAAGGAAGAAGTCGCAATGTTAAATCATAAGATCTCGGTGATAATACGGTTCGGAAAATTTTCCCGTAAAAGATCAACGGTTTCGTCACTTGTGTGGCACGTAGCACCGTCTTGTTGAAAGTAAGCGTTGTCTAGATCAATACCATCCAATTGCGGCCATAAAAATTAATTAATCATCTCTCGATAGCGCAATCCATTCACCGTAACTGTTGCTCCAGCCTCATTTTCGAAAAAGTAAGGTCCATTGACTCTGCCGGACCATAAACCGCACCAAACAGTCACACGTTGAGGATAGAGAGGCTTTTCAACAATAATTCTTGGGTTTTCCGAGTCCCATATGCGACAATTCTGCTTGTTGACGAAGCCACCGAGGTGGAAATGGGTCTCATCGCTGAAGATGGTTTTTCAATGGAATTCCGGATCATTTTCATGCATTTCAAGGGCCCCATCAGCAAAGACACGACGTTGTTGATGATCGACCGGCTTGAATTCTTGTGTTAATTGAACTTTATAAGCCTTAAGACCCAAATATTTATGCAAAATACGGTGTAATGACGTTTGTGGAATGCCTAATTCCAAAGAACGACGAGGAATGGGCAAACCTGGGTTTTCTTCAACACTTTCGACTACAGCAGTAATATTCTCGGCTGTTCTTCAGTGACGTGCACGTGTTTTATTCTTCACATCACTCAGTTGTCCCGACAGCTAGAATTTTTCCATCAATTTCTGTATTGCGGTCCGAAAAGGTGCTTCACGACGACCCAAAAATGTTCGAATTTTACGAACCCTCTCTGCCAGATTTTCACCATTTTTGTCGTGAATTTTAATAACTTCAATGCGTCATTGAAGTGTGTATCGTTCCATTTTCATCAATGGCGTAGTTTTTACTTGTCATATATCAAAAAAGTCGAAAGTGACATCTACCGAAATAGCGGGCTATTCAAAATAACACCTCTTATTGGAAGACCCTTTATACACACTTGCGCCCATATATTTTATTATTGTCAAAGCCATTGGCGGAAATTGTCTTAGAATTACTCGTAGGTTGCATTAGAGCCACGCAAAAGTAATATAAATTACAAAATCCTCGAGTTAGATGAAACTAACTTAATTATTTAAATGTGTTAAATAAATACTCGTTTTTGGAAGCTTTCAAAATAAATTTGATTTGCCTCGCAATCTTTATTATGTAAATAATAATAATTCAGCCATTTAGCGCCCTTCTCTCAAACAAATAAAGTAGAGTTTAAGATGCCTGACCTTCTCAGTGTTAGCTTGGTAAGATAGCCTTCCAAAGGCTTTACAGGCCTAAATTTGGTGATTTCCATTTCAGTTACTGCACTTCACCATGGATTCACTTTTCGAAATGAGAGCCCACGTTCAATGAAAAGCTGGTTTCGTTATTCTAGACAGCTTTTCAGCACTCATTGCTTTCAAGGCCTGGAATCGGCGCTCAAGGACGCTGTGGCTCACGAAGAACCTTCAACGATTGCTCGTATAAAATATTTGTAATCTTGTTCAATTTCTTCACCAATATTTATAGCAGGGTTAAGTTCCAATTTTCTATGTCGATTCCATAGTTCTCCAAGCTTAACAGGCACTCCCTTGTAACGTCCTGGAGTCTTTACAGGGTGCTCGCTGATTCGGTTGTTACAGGTGCAGGCGACATTAATATGTCTAATAGTACAGACACTATTAGCCTCTTGTTGCTGTAGTGACCTTTCAAAATTTCCCACACAGTTTCGTAGGTATCGTCCCCGATGGGCAAGTGACGCAGTAGTCGTTCCGGCTTACCCTTGAAACTATCTTTGAGATACCACTTTTTTTGCCCAGCTCCAAGGTTCTGTGAGTATATGCTCTGACGAAAACCAAAAATGGGAATCTTCATACCCGGCAACTTGACAGCAGACGTTTTGACGGATTCGCGACAATCTTTTCCTGACAAGCACCCAAAAACACTAAAGCATCCTGCACACGGTTCTCCACAGCATAATACCTCTCAGTGCAGCCGGATCACTCGAACTTTGCCAGATTTCTTGATGAAGTCTTCGCGTTTCTTACCAGTACTTGAAAATTAGAGTGGTTTTCATCGAGTAGAAATCCTTTGGTTGATCTTCTTCAATTGCGTCGATACTTTTTATGACATGTTCTATCGCACGCATGGTTGAGCCTTGTTACCGGATTAAACCTACAGTCTTGGCCTCAGCTTCACTGTGAGAATCTTCCAATTTCGTGATACGTGGCTCAGTTCCACTGCTGTATCGTCTCGTAGCTACAGCCAGTGCTTCTTCAAGACACCTTTGTACATCTTCCAGGAACTTTCCATATTCTTGCTGTACTCCCGCAAAATATTCACTTCTAAAATAGAGATGATTCGGCCAATGCTCAGCTGATTCACAAATCTCAACGTCTGCTTTCTTGACGGACTTCTGGAATTCCTCTAATTTGTTTTTTTCACGAGATCAAGTACTCAATAGTTTTTCGTGCAGGAGAATCCTTCTTGTGATTGGCGAAAGAGCGCTGTAACTCCTGACCTGTAACCTCTTGCTGTTTCGTTAGCTTGTTCAAGTTGTCACAAATTGCTGCCATCGTGCAGCCGGAATCAAATAGCGCTCACGGATTTAAAACTTCACAGGATAGATTGCAAGGATGTTGATTTTTAAATAGCCGCAGCCATTGAACACGTCGGGGTCACCAGAATGTTTATATAGCGAATAGCCAAATGCTTCAGCTGTTCACGAATCGACCGAGTACAAACCCGATCTGTTAATTTTGATACTTCAGTGCAATACTAGTGTATCTTTTGAGTTTAATTCGATGCACCAAGATGCTTAAGAACACTGTGTAAATCACTTTAATCTTTTCCTTAACAACAAACACTGTGTAATTCGCTTTAATCACAAATTGTTCGGTAGAAACCGACCAATATAAAGTTCTGCTAGTTGAGACTTGGTGCTTCACTAATTCTCCATTCTTGAAAATGCTCGACGATGTTAATTCAAAGGCGGACTATTCGGCAGTGAGTATTTAAAATATATTTCTCGTGACAAATGCATAAAATTGCATACTCTACTAAAGCTAAAAGTACATATGAAAAATGCTGACCCGCAAGAACAATCCTATTTCTCCAACGAGTCTACATATCGAATAAGAAATCGAGTGGAAGTATTTTATTACACGAGTGAACAATGGATTTTGAGTTACATTCGAATGTTAATTTTGCTGGCACAATGTCTATGAAATTTAATTGTAACAAAGTATTATGACGTATTTAAAGTCAGGGTCAGGCAAAAGTATCGATTATGAGAGTAAAAATTTGATCAGTTTTAATTGAAAATTATATTTTTAAAAGCTTCAGAGGAAGTGAAGAATACATTTGAGACACAGTATACTGAATGATATTTGTTAGACTGCAACAAAACGCTTAAATTAGATTAGAAAATAACAAACAAATCATAAAAGTATTTTTGGAGTTTTCACCTGCATTAGCTGCGTAAATTAATGTTTGCATTTGATAAACTAAGTATAAAGTCCTTCTGAGAAAACCGTACTCCTGTCTACTCAACTGGTTTCTATTTTATCCTGTTATTATCCAATCACCATGAATTTCTGATACTCCAATTATTCAAACATACGACATGCATGTGTTCTGTTCAATAAACTGAACACAAAAATTACAACCCTACAGTAGTCACTAAGCTACCAATAACTGTAATCTTTATCAAAACAATTAGCCACACGAATATAGTATAATTATCTACGAGTAATAGGGAACTACCCGAAATCGTCGTAATAAAACCATGCACGTAATTCGCATGCATTTCACCCCAAAATCCAAATTAACCTAATGTTTCCCCAAATCTTATTAATTCTCAGGCCACATCTATCAGCATTAAATATTCATAACCGTGCAAATTTTCACACTCCATATTTTTGCGATTGGACATAGGATGATATACTCACGCGCCAACACAGTTCTAATCATAATATTAAAAGCTTTATCCAAATGACCACAAAATTGTAGTCAGGATATATTTTAATAGGTCGTTATTAACTATAACTAGAAAACAAAACCATAAAATTCAGATACCAATAGATTCATTCGGTCCTGCCCAAGTATCATCTACCTGTTCTTGCGAATTTACTCTGTCCCTCCCCTGTGACGAGCCTAGGGCAATCGTCCGAAAATGATGTTATTACAAGCAATACAGACAAATTTAAGGACTATGAAAATTATACTGAAATATACATATAAGATCAACATGATTGGCAAACCTGCTCGCCCGACCTTAGCCCCTGTACACTTAATTAAGTCGAAAGGAAGCAAGGAGTGTTCTGGCTGTTAAATGGAAGCAAGTGTCAATAAGGAGCATTAAATAAAATCTAATGTGATTAGCTATAGGATTTAGGATTTTATAGATAGACATAAAAAGTGTAGTTAAATGGTCGTTGGGTAATTTGTTATTGTGTCCTTAGTGTTTTAGTAGAAGAGAAGTGTTGGTTCGGGATAAATGTCGATTAAAGCTTATCCTGGTTGTACAGGATATCAGATTCTTGAGTAAGGCAGGAAAATAATTTATGGTTGCTGGAGAGTTCTTGTCAATGGAGACACTTAAGTGATGACTTTAGGAAGCAGAAATGAGTCTTGCATATTCCAGTCTGAAAAAGGATTTCACAGAGAAGGAGAGTTATCAGGCATATTGGAGAATTCATGTAAGTTAAACAGTTTCTTTAGAAGACGATTGCATCATCAGGGTTCAGATGATTGATGTTTGTTGACACTAAACATACAAAATATAGGGTTTTATAAAAAAATCATGGTGAAAAAAAAGTTTCATGTTTTTTTCAAACTTTGGCAGGGTTGAACTCATCGTTATACGCAACGGACGCGCTGTCCCCAAAATAAATCAACTAAAGTTTATATGATTGTTAATGTTATTTCTGGTAAGTAATGAAAATATGTTGTTTATAATATGTAGTAATCGAGCAGTCCGCCTAGGCAAACTGCTTGCGGAACATTCACGAGAAGGACAGTAGCAGATATATAGTATTCGCAATGGTTAAATAGACCCCTTCACTTTTACACCTCATACTACCCGGTTTTTAATATCGAGCGCTACGAGAATCCCGAGTCGATCACAAAAATCAAACACAAAAAAAAAACATGCAGCGGATACTAAAGAAAAAGCTCATCGACACAAACAGAAGACGGCTAGACGGGGGAGGCTGAACAAGTAAAACAGGTTTTGAATCTACCCACGAAAATTTCAATTCCACGAAAATCAAAGGACAAACTTGACCATCCTAATCAAACCTTACTACAACATCATCTTCAATCCTCGCCACATTCACAATCATCCCAATGTTCAACGCAGAGCGGGTCGAAAATTGGTTCATCGTCATCAACGACGACTACATTATTATCTGCCTTATCATCACCGTCATCTTCTATATATTAACAACATCTTCACTAACGCCAACAACTATCACTGCCACAGAAAAAAAAACAGCAAATGCTGCAAGAACATCAACAAATCTTTAACCAGCATGAATGGACAATTTAACGTATAACAGGGAAAAACGAAATAACATGCAATAAGGATACAGCTGCTGCTTTAGCGGCAGCAGTAGCCGTGGAATTGAATGAACGTACTGAGTCCCGGACAACTTTAACAAATATTCAAATGGTTGTGGGAAACGCGCTCCCTTCAATTTGAAAATACGTCGGACTGTATGGGACATTGTATTCAAGATGCAACCGGACACGTGTAAAGCTCATATGCAAATAAAACAGATGATGTGGAATCCAACTGTATGTGGAGCAACTATGTAAGGCTGTTGGGATGTGGAAATAACAACGCCAACAGTTAATGGACAAACTTGTTTAATTAACACATAAATACAATATCGTATAATTTCGAATTTATGATGAGCGCGTCTGAGTTTCGTTGTCGACGGCTTGGCGGCTTGTCACAGACAGAGATCGAGAATGACAAGATGCATAAGGTGTCTTCTAAGCGACGGTGGCGCCAGTAGTAACTCGGTGGTGAACTCCGGAGGTCGCTACAATACTCCCTCCTGAATGGGGCTGTCGTCGGGAAACTGTTGATGACGTTCAACCATTATTTATGATTGGTTGGCGTTTCGATGAATGCGGCAAATAAGTTTTTCGTATATGCGATGGACGTGGATTGATCGGTGTATTAATTGGGCTCGATGCTGCTTGTCGTTGTACATTTGATGACGATGCTAGAGACGTTTGAGGCGTTGGTACTCGTTCTAATGGCTGTGACCAGGAAACTGATTTCTTTGTCTTATTATGTTCTGGACTTAATTTGTTCGAAACATTCGGCTGACTGGTAGGCGCGGGTAATGTCGGTTGTGAAACTGGTATTGTCGTCGATCGTGAACTTAATGATGTCGATGTTACTGGGTTCTCTGTGTCAGTCGTGAGATATGCTGGTTTCAGTCTCTCAATGGAAATATTGACTTTCCTACCATTTAGGTCTATTGAATGAACGGATGCTGATAGTCGTTCGATGATTCGATGCGGTCCTGTGTATGGTTGTGTTAGTGATTTCTTTACAGAATCTACCCTAACAAACACATGAGAGCAGGAGTGAAGGTCTTTATGTATAAATGTGGTCCTGTTTGTGCGATGCTCTATAGGCCTTGGTCGTAGCTCCTTCATATGTTGTCGGATTTTTCTAACGAATATGTGCGGCTCACATTTTTCAGTGTTGAAATCGGCAAACCACTCTCCTGGTAATCGTAGGGTCATACCGTAGACCAATTCGGCTGAGGAAGAATTGAGGTCTTCCTTAAAACTGTTGCGTAATCCTATTAAGGCGGTGGGAAGGACGTCGGTCCACTGAGGATTGTCTTCGTGGTACATAATTGCTGCCTTTAGTGAGCGGTGCCACCGTTCGATTGTACCGTTTGATGCTGGATGGTACGGAGTAGTGCGAGTTCGCTGGCACCCAAGTAGTTTTCCAAGAGCGTTGAATAAAGATGATTCGAATTGCGCTCCTTGGTCAGTGGTAATTACCAGAGGTGTTCCGTAGCGTGAGATCCAATTTGAATAAAATGTGTTTGCGATCGTCTCAGCTGTTTGGTCCGAGATGGGTATCGCTTCAGGCCAGCGCGAGAAGCAATCCAACATGGTCAAACAGTATCTGTAACCTTTTGACAGCGCTAAAGGTCCTACGATGTCTAGGTGGACATGTTTGAAGCGTTCGTCCGGTACCCTGAATGGTTGAAGTTCGTTTTTCACGTGTCTACCGACTTTTGACCGTTGGCAATTAATGCAGGTGCGTGACCATTATCGTATGTCTCGGTTCATGTTGGGCCAAATTAGTTTCCTTTTAATAGCTTTGAGAGTTGCTCGGCTGCTGGAGTGGGCACAGCGATGATAAGTGTCGAAGATCGTCTTCCTCAATGGTTCAGGAATGAATGGTCTGGCTACTTTCGTAGAAGTGTCGCAGTATATCGAATGGTTGTCCAGTAATACTGGAACTAATTGCAATGATGTCTGGTTTGGTGAAATCCATTGTCGTAGCTCGCTATCTTTAGCTTGCTCTTCCGCTAAGAGTCTTATGTCAATCCTTGATGGCATCGAGATCGCCTCCAATCTAGATAGAGCGTCTGCCACTATATTAGCTTCGCCAGTGATATGCTCAATTCTGGTTGTGAATTGTGAGATGAATGATAACTGTCTGCTTTGTGTCGGTGACGCTTTGTCAGTTCTCTGATGAAAGGCATAAACTAATGGTTTATGATCGGTTTTCACCACAAAATCCGAACCTTCAAGGATGTGTCGGAAGTGTCAAATACTGGCGTAGACAGCTAACAGTTCCCGGTCGTATGTGCTGTATCGTTTTTCTGCGTTTGAAAGTTTTCGCTGAAAATATACTATGGGTACCCAGTTGTCACCGTGTTTTTGTTCCAGCACTGCACCGACTGCTACGCTGGATGCGTCTGTTAACAGTGTTATGGGTGCGTTTGTTCGAATGTGAACGAGCAATGTTGCGCTCGCAATAGAATCCCTGCATTTGTTAAATGCTTCGTCGGCTTCTTTTGACCAGTTAATGTCTTTGGTTTTTACGTTTGTTAGTAAGTCGTTTAACGGCGCTTGTAAGTCCGCTGCTTTTGGGATAAAACGACGGTAATGGTTTAGCGTTCCCAAAAATCTTCGTAGCTCTTTCACGGTGTCGGGTCGTCTATAGTTTTTAATGGCTTCCACCCGTGAAACCGGTGGCGTTATTCTGAATTGATTTATGCTGTAACCCAGATACTCTATTTCGCTGGTTCCAAATACGCATTTGGCCACGTTGACCACCACACCGAATTTGTCGAGACGCTCAAATAATAATCGGAGATGCTGTAAATGTTGCGCCTTATTTTCCGACGCCACCAAAATGTCGTCAATATAGCAAGTGCAACAGTCTAGTCCTCGGAGTACCTCGTTCATAAACCTTTGAAAGAATTGGGCAGCGTTTCGTAATCCGAATGTCATTACTGTGAATTCAAATAACCCGAAAGGCGTAATCACCGCCGTTTTTGGGATGTCTTGTTCAGCTACCCGGATTTGGTGATACGCTGTTAACAGGTCGATTTTCGAAAAGATTTTTTTTCCTTCCAATCCGGTGGTAATATCTTGTATGTGGGGCATCGGATAGCGGTCGGGCTTCGTAATTGCATTCAATCGTCTGTAATCTCCGCATGGTCTCCATGAACCATCTTGTTTCGGAACGAGGTGCAAGAGACTTGCCCAAGAACTTTTTGAAGGGCGACAGAACCCTTTTTCCATCATAAATGCAAATTCTGTTTTCGCGATAGCTAATTTTTCTGGCGTGAGGCGTCGAGGTTTTTCCGCTACAGGCGGGCCAGTCGTTTCGATGTAGTGGCGAACTGCGTTTTTTATAGCTGTTTGCTGCACTGGATTGAGAATGTTAGGGAATTCTTTTAATAGACTCTCATAACACGATGTGTTTGCAATTAATGCGATTCCCGAGTACTTATATTCACTGATAGTTCCTTTCGACGTTCTTTCAGTCTCGGGGTCTCGTAAACAGCGGTTTTTAATATCCACCAATAATGCGTGGTGTCTCAAAAAATCAGCACCAATGATCAGTCGTGTGCTATCAGCAATCCAAAACTTCCAGGTAAACGCTCGTCGCAGGTTCAGGTTTAATGTCAGCGTTTTAAGGCCATATGTATTGATGGTCGTTCCATTCGCGGCGTAAAGCTTGAATGGCGTCGGTTTGCACTTGTGTTGGTTGTTTTGTCGAGGGACAACAGAGACATCTGCGCCTGTGTCGATGAGGAAATTTAATCCCGTGGCATTGTCGAAAACGTGTAGTCGGCTTAGTGGTGCGCTTCTACTGTCAACCGCCGTATTTGTCTGTAGCGCACTCAGTTTTTTGCTTGTCGATCTGCGTGCCAAGTGCATAGGTCGCGGCATCGTCGCGCCTTTTCGCCGTAGGTGTTGTGGTAATAACACCAAGACGGATTCTCCTTTTTCTAAGAAGGGGAACGGGTTCGGAATGGTGCAGAGTTTCGAGTCTGCGATCGACTTCGTTGAATTTTTTTCAACGATTTTCTTATAAAAGCTAGCTCCTTTCCAACGCCAATTTGCGTGGATGGCAAAGAAACGGCTGCGATGTTTCGTGGCTCGTGCATCATTAGAACTTTGTCTGCCATTTCGGAAAGTTTGGTCAGGTCAGACGTTTCAGTTATGCTCACAATCTGTTGCACATTTACGGGAAGTCGTTGGAGCCACATTGTTTTCAGAAAACTGTCTGGAATTCGGTCGGCTGCCCTGATGCGCATCACCCGAAGGAGTTGGGATGGCGTCCGGTCACCCAGTTTGAGGCCAGCCAGTAGTTCCCTATTTTGCGCCTCTTCGGACATTGCGAACGTGCTAAGTATTCTTAGTTTAAACGTTTCGTATTTGTTTTCCTCCGGGGGTTTCTCAACAATGTCGGCGACTTGCTCTAAAATCTCCGAATCCAGCTCTTCTATGACTTTGTTGAATTTCTGGTCGTCCTTCGTAATGCGGTGATTACGAAATTGGGCCTCGAGTCTGGCAAACCAGACCGCTGGTCGATTCCTCCAAAAAACGGGAATTTTAAAAGATAAAACGGAACTTACTTGCGCGTGCGTGCTATCGACGGCGTCGGCAAAGTTTTCTTCTTCCGCCATTTTCCAAGCGTTGATTTTGTTTCTGCGTAATTAACCTGCTGCTTGCTTGTCCGTTTGATTTAGGGGTCACCAGTTGTTGGGATGTGGAAATAACAACGCCAACAGTTAATGGACAAACTTGTTTAATTAACACATAAATACAATATCGTATACTTTCGAATTTATGATGAGCGCGTCTGAGTATCGTTGTCAATGGCTTGGCGGCTTGTCACAGACAGAGATCGAGAATGACAAGATGCATAAGGTGTCTCCTAAGCGACGTTGGCGCCAGTAGTAACTCGGTGGTGAACTCCGGAGGTCGCTACAAGGCCTCGGAAAAATCTCGGGCCCTTCCCACATTTACAACGATTAATAAAGCATGTACGTGAAGTGAATTCATTGGGCAAGGTCAGATGCTTCAGTATGTTGCCGGCTTCAAACAGGTAAATCCAGTTTGTTTAGATGAGATGGCACGATGTCGTGAGGAAGAAAACAAGGCACATGAGTCCTGGAAATTTTGTAGCAACCTGGCCGCACGCACCGCAACTATTGCATACCTATCTGTTGCGCCTGAGAAAATTTCCTAAGTCTGAACAAAATTATTCATCTATCAATAGCTCAAGGGAAAAGATCTCGTATGAGAGATTGGAAATGCTTTCTTGGTTTCAGAATGAAAATGGTCAGGACGCACATCTTATGTATGTTACTTGTGTTCACTTTTCGACGGCTAACAATGAAATGGACGCAGTGATATACATTCATTGAAAAAATATGTATCATATACAAAGTGAGCATGGGTACAATGTTGGACCATGTAGACTTTAGACAGAGTTCAGGTAGCCTGAATGTTGAAATCGGTCGCAATCCTGTTTACGACTATGTCTGACCAAGCAAATTGAAAGGTGGAAAGAGTATGACACTGGATAAAATAAAAAATCTCATCTCCACCTTCTACAACTCCTGTGGCTGGTTCTTCTTTGACCGCTCCCACATCAGCGTCTGCACCGCAGCAGCAACCATCTCCACAACTGGTAGCACCAGCATAGCAACTAGTTATTGAAGCACTGATTCCGCCTCGGTCATAACCAGTTCTTCATTCGGAAGCTTATATAAACTGCGACTATATCGAGGGCTTGCAAAAAATACATCATACTCATATTACATATCACCGTATGTAAAGACATTTCATTAAGACATCGTCGCAGCAATTGCCACTTGCTTTCCACAGTAATTTAGTATTTTTCTGTTTTTATCGAAGCATCGATAAGTTATTATGGTTAACCATAAATGCAGACCAAGCTCTGTTTCAGTCGCTGGTCACCAGGAACCATCATACTGAATGAAAGCATCATCCCTTGCAATGCTCCTTTCCGCGTTTACAACCATTTTTTCCGGAATTATCTTCGTATTTCTGCAGCATTAACCCTCTTTACACTATTTCAATCTGTGGTGACTTTAACATGCCTTGCCTAAGTTGGGACACAAGCTCTCACACCGGGACACAAGCTCTCACACCCTCTCATCCTTCATCGATCTCTCTATCCTGTTTTCTTCTTTTTTTTCGCTTTCCCGAACGCAAACAATCAACTTCTCGATTTCATTCATACTACCAATTCAGCCTCTGTCTCCTCGATCTTCAAATCCCCCTTTTGAATATGTAAAACCTGATCCCCACCATCCTCCGCTTGAGGTTCGTTTATCTTTTCACGCACCACAGTCCAAACGCACTACTTTTTCCCCAAGATTTAATTTCCGCAAAGCCAACTATGCAGCCATTCAGCTTGAGCTGGATAATATTGACTGAAATTCAATGCTACAGAAGTTCGATGTCAATTCAGCGCTATCAACTTTCTATGAGAATCTCAGTAGCATAATTCGAAATCATGAACCCATCTGCCGTTCCCCTCAGAAAAAAAAACCCCAGCTGGTTTCCCCCTTAAGTCCCAGAAGCTCTTTATTTAAAGGACCAGGCGCGCAAAAAATTTCATTATTCTAACTCTGACACTGAACTCGCCAACTACCGACTGCTTCGTAGAGAAGCCAAAAAGCGGTTCAGATCGAAACATCACTGCAATCTAATTGTCCTAAGCCCTTTGGGACATACATACGTTCCCTGAAAACAACATCCCATACCCTAATATCTTCTCATGGCGTAACTGCCAAGCTTCTGATGGGCAAGCTATCTGTAACCTTTTTGCTCAATTTTTTTCCTCCATATTTAAGAGTTCAAACGCTACTTGATACTCATCGTGTCTTTCTCCTTCCCCTGTTGTGTATTTTATCGTGACCTCTCCATCGGAAATTGAAAATGTACTGCTCACTTTTGACATTAATGGTGGTCCGGGTCCTGATGGAATACCAAATCTGTTCTTAAAGTCATTATCCGTACCCCACTATTAATTATTTTCAATATTAGCTGTTCTTCCTCCTGCTTTTTCGACGTCTGGAAAGCATGCTAACATCTTTCCGATCCATAAGTCCGGAGATCGTAGTGAAATCTCGAGCTACCGTCTTATTTTGGCAAGCTCCTTGAGCGAATTGTGCATAGCAGAATGTATGGTGCCATCGGTATTCTGTTTGCAAATGAATAACATGGCTTCATTAAAGGTGATTCGACAATAACTTATTTGTTAGAACTTACGAATACCATCTCGCTTGCTTTGACAAGAGCCAACAATTTGATGTCATATACATCGATTTTGCTAAAGCCTTTGACAGGGTTGATCATGGCCTTGAAGTTAACAACCTCCGATTGTTCCGCGTTTCCGACTCAATCCAACAACGAACGCTCATCGAATGTAGTGGGTAGGTACGTTATTGTTTCTACTTACCAATAAATTAACAGTATTTTTTCTTAAATTTTTTTTTTGATTTTGAAAATTATTATTATCATAAAAATGTTGTTAGCTTTTTTAACATTACACTTTATTTTGTTTAAAAATTTTTCCCTCAAAAAATATTGGGCAAAGGCCGTCCGTTCCGAAAGGATTTTTAAGAGCCACTTTGTAATTAATTTTTGTGGTTGATTGGCAGAGCCACTCTTTGGTAATTTTTTCATGAAGTAAGATATAATAATATTGATTGAATAGCTAAATCTTTTCTATTTAGAACCCTGACCAGGTATGGGACCCACCAGTTGGCTGGCCCCTTTGCTCATGGGCTATTCATTGCGTGAGCTCTCCCCCTTTTTCAGTTGTTACAGATGCTCTCGCAGGGCCGTGTGTGGGCCGTGATTGTCCTCAGCAATGGTGAAATTGCATTACGTATTGCGCGCTGCTAACCGTTTTTCTTTGCTATCCCTTTCGGTAGGTTGCCTCGGGCATTGGCACCTTATCACTAGCCAATTGGTTTTGCATTTTGATTCCAGTCACCTAATAATCCCTAAGTGCAAAAAAATATTTTGTAGTGGGCTCTTGTGCGAACCTACCCCACGACACCACAAAGCTAGCGCACTTATGCGTCCCCAGACAATGCCATTTCTGGCGTTGCACTAATTTCGCCCGTTGAGGCGGTAGAACACCGCTGTAATCCTTAAGGACTATAATCACTACAAGTATATTTATAATTTATAAAATTTTTCTAATACTGGAGTATGAACATATCAGATTCAAGATTCATAATCTTTACTCTATATTTGTTTCCTTTTTTTCAGTATTTATAATTCATACATAACTTAGCCTAGCAGTATTCATACGGATTGTACTTTAAGGCTTTTCCCGGAGTTCCATAATTCTTTTTCGAAAACTGCACTTGAAAATTTTGACACTCACAACATTCTCAAACATTAATGGAGGGTCAGTTTGAAATTGGTCTGATTCAGCTTCATCTGTCACTGCAAAGGCAATTCGTCTTCTCATGAAACTGCCTTTAATTTTCACAATATTAGTTGGAATGCCAAAATTCATCATTTGGTAGAGAAGCCCATTGATTCATACAGAGTCAAAGGCTTTCTTCTCCACATCAATCAGGCAAGCTTCAACTTGTTGTGTCAACTTTTCATTGTAATGGCTTGAAGTGAACGTTTCTGAAGCCAAATTGTCTTTCCGCACAATTCTTATCCCGCCCGCCCCGAATTTTGTATGATGCCTTCAAGTATTGCCTTTTCAAGCAGGTGAACTTGGCTTCTATAACATCTCAGGCCAGATGGTGAAAATCCATGCTGGTATAGACCCTTGTTGGTGCAAATACCGTAAAAAAAACCAACCAAACATGGGAAAAGCTAGCAAACTTGAAAGATTTTGCTACAGTAAACGTTTTCAATGAAAACGGAGGCTCCGATAGGGTAACCATCAACCCTGACGTCATCATTAGCGACAACAACATTGGGTAAAAAATCAGGGACAAGATAGAGAGCAACGGACAGCCTTGTCCAACCAGATATTTCTGGCGCACTTGGGTGCAGCTTCAGAACGATGCAAACATCAGAGCGTCCTGGAAAAGATGAGCAAGGAGCTCCACAAAACGCGCCAGATGTTGGTGCAGTAGAAGAAAATATAGTGAGCAACTTTAATTCGTCAATTACTGCTGCGACCACTAGTGCTGCCATCAAAACATGGATCTTAAGTGCCGAAATAATAACGGACCATTCTAACGTCCACGGGGATCATGGCAGAAAAAGAGAGGAGTGACCAGACGAACGAAGCACCATTGTGTGATTTTATCGCCACCATCGAAAATGTGGCTGAGGTACAGCACTAGAAATTGGAAGTCCATAACCTTTCCTCAGAAAGAAGGTTGCAATTTGTGATTCCCAACCAGTGACATCAAGAAAAAAGGCTAGGCCGAAAAGTGAGAGATGTTCAAAAAAGAATAAAATCAATATGCGACTTTGTAGTAATTTTCCGGATGTTAATATGTGACCGTCCAGGACTGGAACGGTGTTCCGCGACCTCAGCGAGCAAAAGATCAGTGCTCCATTGGATAAGCCTTGCCTGGGGACGCGTGAGTGCACTGACAAGCTAGTACTGCGGTGTCGTGGGGTGGGCTCTTTTCCCACAGTGCAAATGCCCCCTACAATCCACAGGGGGGAATGCTGATCGACAGGAATACTCTTGGAGGCTACCATTCTTTGGGGAGTTCCACCCCCACGTACCCGAGTAAATTCTCACAGGGGGAATGCCGGTCGACAGGAGTACTTGTTGAGGCTAGCATTCTTCGGGGAGCGCAACCCCATGGTCCAGAGTGTATGGAGGGCACCCTGAAGTTCCCTCCTGGGACGACAGGTAACGACCCAGACAGAATCTGGACTACGCTTTAGACAACGAACTGGAATTGATGCTTTGGGCTGGTGGGTAAGACGGTTTGGAAATAGTTGCTTTGCACAGTAGTGCCGAGGTGATACTCGTGCGCGAATGGCTACAATTCAATCATCATACCGTCTCCATCCCGGTAAAACCTTCGCAGGCCTCGGAGTATATTTGGAATTCACATCATTGGGTTGGTGGTGTACGTTCGGTTGAGACGGACTCCCGATTAGCGCTGGTCTGGCTCTGCGGACTTGTCCTCATAAAGGCTTGTGCCAACCCTCGCATGGCCTCCTGCTCTGCAAAGGTATGCATGGGACCATATAGGCAACTACGATAAATAGAGAAAGTGGCTCCGGAGGGGACCAAACACTCTAAAAAAAGTTTAAAAAGACCCAAAAAAAGAAAGCAAAAGTTATAACGATGGCGACGGAACCAGCAGCTGCAGTCATGATGTTAACAGTACATCGGGAGTAAAAAAATGATGCAAACGCCAGAGGAAAGAAGAAAAGCGGGAAACTCTGCAGGATGCACCAGATGTTCGAGCGATGGAGGAAAATATAAAAAACACCGAGTTTCGATAGTCACTGCTGTGATCGCTACCTAATCACAAAATAATAACGAACCACTCTGAAGTCCACAAAGAGATTATGGCAACGGAAGATTGGAGTGATCAAACAAATAAACCACCGTTATGTGCTTTCATCGCTACCGCCGAAAATGTAGTAGAAGTGCTGTACTCGGTAACAGAGGCCGATTATCTCTCCCAAGGAAGGTGGTCGCAAAGTACAATTGCCACCCAGCAACATGAGGAAGGGAGCTAATCCAACAAATGGGAGATGTTCTTAAAAGAATATAATCTGCATGTGACTCGCCAAAAATCACCAAAGCAGTAAAGATTGAACTCCTAGAACTAGAGGAGCTCCTAGATCGCATAGGGCATTATCGAAGGAGCTGGCTAAAGGCCGAAGGTGACCAGTAGGCTGAAGAAGAGCGGAAGGTTAAAGAAGTGCTGAGGGCTAAGTCTAAAGGGCATGCGCAGATAGCTCCATCATCAAACATCAATAAGAGAATGGCGTCTAGCCCAATCGAAGGAGATCGACATTAAGTACAAACGGAAGCGGCACTTGATGGGCGAGTAACGCCAAATCAGGGGTTCCAGATACTGCTGACAAAAGGAGCGAAGAAAGCCAAAAAGATAGTCTTTCAAAAACTGCCAGAAAATAAAATTCGAACAATTTCTGAAAAAGGGCAAAGTAAGAATAGGGTGGGTTGTCTCCAGGATGCAGCGAAGGGCAGCGCCTCTTCAATGTTTCAAATGCCTTGGCTATGGTCACACCGCACGAGTATGCAAAGGACCCGATAGGAGTTCCCTATGTTATAAATGTGGTGAAATGGGACATAAAAGGAAAGAGTGTATGAAGGAGGCACACTGTATTGGGCGCGTCTTGGGATCAGGTAAATGTCGGGTTTCCCAGGAAGCCCTACTCAAGGCAAAATAAGAACTTCGATGACCCGCATCCTGCAGCGAAGCCTACACCGCAGTTCAACGACCCGAAACCAGCTCGAGCAGCTTATGAGGGACATGAAAGCTGACTTCTTGTTGTTGAGTGAGCAACATCATGATAAAGGCTCGTTATCATGATGTCCTGAGGAAACTGATACTGCCGCTGTCTGGGTTCAGAATAGCGATTTCCAGGCGGAGAGCTGTGGATGGGGGGATGGTTTCGTGTGGGTTCGGTGCTCAAGGACCACCTTCTTTGGTGTGTATCTAACGCTGAACGAATCGATATCATCTTTCCAAGCTAAGCTGAATGCTTTGGAGAGCGCTGTCTCGATCGCAGACTACAACGTGCTCGTTGGAGAAGCTGCAATGCTAAAGCAATTGAATGGGCCATGTCTCAAACAGATCCGCGGGGAAAACGAATCCTTAAAAATGGCGGTCAACACGGCACTCTTCGTACTAAATACCAGAAGTACGCCGACTTTCCACCGTATTGACTGTGAAGGAACTATACCTGATGTGACATTCGCCTCGGAGTCCTTAGTACGGAGGGTACACAATTGGAGAGTATTAGAGGAGTATTCAGCCAGTGATCATCAGTGCATTCTGCTTGAGATCAGTGATGTTGTCTCCCGACGTCCATGCTCTCGGCTTCCGACATTTGGGTGGAACATCGGAAGGATGGAGATTGGGAAGATGCGATGAGATTCGCAGGGGACGGAAGAACTGGCAGCTCAAGACGTGGTGAAATCAACTATGAGCTTTATCACGACTGCATGCGATGCTTCTATGCCCCGCCAAAAACCCCGGCATGGCAAGCCCCCAGTGTACTGGTGGTAGACTGAAATCACTGAAAAGTGAAGGGAGCGTCACAAGCTTCAGCATGAGGCTCAACAGGTACGAAACCGTGACGAGCATTGCAACCAGGTAGCAGCATATCATTTGGCCAGGAAATGTATTTGCGAATTGATTAACAGCACCAAGGTTCGTTACTGCCAAAAGCTAGTGGACAATGTGAATAAGGATCCGTTGGGCCTTGACTACAAGCTGATTATGCGGAAGCATGATGCGAAAAAGATGGACGAGATATTGTGGACACTTTTTCCCGCCCATCCCATCCATGTTTACGCTGTCCATGTTGAAAGAGCAGCCGAGTGTCCACTCTTCACACAGCCAAAACTAGAAGTGGCAGTTCTTACACTTAAAGCGAGGAAGGCTCCAGATCCAGATGGTGTCCCAGCTGAGGTGTTGCCATTTGCCTATCACCATTGTCCTGACTTGCTGCTCAGCAAATTCAACGCTTGCCTACGAGACGGGGTTTTCCCGGTGCGGTGGAAGGTGGCCAGACTAGTGCTGATCAGCAAGGGGAAGGGAAATCTCGGGTCGCCGTCTGCATACCGCCCGTTATGCATGCTAGATACTGCTCATCAAGGGAAGACTCACTGACGCGACTCGTGCAGCTGGCGACCTATCTCTTCTGTAGTATGGCTTTTAAGCAGGACGTTCCACCATTGATGCGATTGCAGAGGTGATGAGTAGGGTCGGAAAGCCAGAGACATATAGCCGCACTAAGCGACAGAGCACACTCGACGTTAGGAATGCCTGCAACTGCGCTAGATGGGTGTATATTCTGGATACGCTGGAAACCCCTATTCAAGTACCAGAATATCTAATGCGGCTTTTGAGGGACTACCTGAAGGACCGAAGCCTGCTTTAAGACACGACACAGAGTCAACGAAGGATAAAAGTTACATCGGGTATTGCTCAAGTATCTATCCTTGGTCTTGACCTGTGAAACGTATCTTACGATAGGTTGCTGAGACCGGAGATGCCAGATGAGTCGCGCTTGATTGGCTGTGCGGATGATGTTGTGGCTCTAGTCGCGAATTCAGTTTAGCCCTGCAGAAAACCGAAAACGTCATATAAAAAAAGAGAATCCGTAATGCAAGGATGATCAGTATTGGAGACATACTAATCGGACCGAAGCCAGCGATGAAGTACCTGGGGCTGCTGATCGACTTGAAGATGAATTTCTCTGAGCAAACCAGGGCAAAGGCTGAGAAGGCTGTTTGAGGAGTATCGACTTTGAGTCGGCTTTTGGCTTGAAAGCGCCTCAAGGCATAACGTAAGGAGACCTGGCCCGAAGTAATATGTCAAATGGTTTCAAGCTGGGTTCTCGGGTTGAAAGGGGAGGTGTTTAGTGGATAGTACAGTAGCTTGCAGACATGGGAGGCCCAAACTCTGTGCGTAAATGGCTTTCACATCGCAATCACAAAAAAATATTCCCTCACCGGATACCCATGTTGAACAAAGATCCCCACAAAAGCAAAAATATACCCTCCTAGCATGGAACTTATTTTATCTGCTTCAATACATTTCAGACTTATAAGGCAGAGCATTTGAACTTTCAAGTGATCCATAGTAACTCCAAGAGTTCCCTCTGGATCATCGCGTCTCATGGTTTTGCATTTCCCCAAATGCAACTATTAATTTTCATGATTTTCCGGGAAAAATTTTTTGGTAGTTTCTTCAAAAGGCTTCTCCCGTCCTTTGTGTGCTTGTGATTTGTTTATGTAAGTAGCTCGGCAAGGACAGAGCCGCCTTCCGAGCAAACTCCGTTGATTCAGCGCTAGCAAACCTAAGCGTTTTTGAGGGCGTGGGCAGTGTCGTTTGGAGGGATATTCTACGCGTTCAAATTACACACGCAAGGAAGAGAGAGGATGAGTCGAGCTGAGGACATTCTGCGAGTTAAAATGTCTTTGATTTCGAAGATTACTATGACTATACAGAACAATGGGCCAAGATCTGAGTGCTTAAGAGTGGATTGACAATATCAACTTGACCGATTATACAGCGACAAAAATAGCAGCAACAACAACAAACTTTCACATTCCCTAGGATGATGCATGCATTAATTTACTGCTTACCTTCTTATGGCTATGACAGCTTTCATGTTGTTTAAAGATCGTTAAGCCGCAAACATTAAAAACCAGAAGCATATAAATTAAGAACATAAAACGTATCAAAGTCCCTGCGTATTGAATTTCTGGAATAAGATTTAAAAAATTCTTAAAACTTATTCTTATCTTAATAAGGCTTCAGGGTCAAATACCGCTCTGTTGATTTTTAATACCTTATAAGTATGTCTCATATACATCAAAACGCAATAAGTTTCAAAATATAATCCCATATTTGAAACCTCATTTAATAGGAGCATCGGCCAAGCCAGCTTCTTTCATCGAATATTCAGCGGGCAACTGGAGTATGAGAGAAGTCTCTAAGGACTTTGTATCTAAAATCCGACCTTCAACATCTACTCTGAAACACTGTTTCATTTCCTATACTTATTCATCCATTTTTGGCTGTTGAACTCTCGAGTCCTCGTACAGTTCCATCATTCCTACTAGCTTCAGAAGATGTTTGAGCTGTCAAGGATTTTATTTACGAACGTCTCTATCTCAAATGTCCTCCCGTCGTAATTTCTCCAGAGATTCAAGTTTCCTTAAAGAAAAACATTCAATCGTCAATGTGCATTAGAAGAGTGGGAAATTAATGGATATTTCAATTTCTGGGATTTTACGAGTAAATAGCACAACACGCAATCCAAGAATATCCTGAAATTAGGAAGAACAATTGAAGAATGCGGGCTGGGTCATCTTGAGATAAATTTAGCCATCGATTTTAGATTCCATGAGTCTAAGAGGTAACGCTGGTGGAATCATTTAATTCATAATGAGATTAGAAGGCAATTACTATGAACTTGAAATCTTAGAAAGTTTGATAATAAACCATAGCCAATACTACGCAATTGATGGTAATAAATAAGGCCAAATATGCCACGTAGTATCTAAGGATAATGGACTTGGAAAATATGTTTGGGTTCTTGTACCCTTGTTAAATGATATTAAATTTTGTGTGCCTTCAACAGCATCTGATGAATGTATAATCACTTTAAGGGCAATTATGCTGTTGACACTTGGTTAATTATTCGTCTCATTCACTTGGATCCCAAGTCCTTATCAATTTTATTATTTATGAGCATGCAAACGTTTTAAGGACACTGTTCAATTATTCACTAGCATGGTTGAAACATTTACTTGAATATTTTTTCATTGTTTAGGATGATAAGGAAATTATTATTTAATTATCCTGTTCGTGAATGGAAAACATGCGAAATACATGATGGAATGATTGACGCTTAGCTAGACTGACTACCTTATCTTCGCCATTGCGTTTCATGATAAAAACTTGACCCAAATGTGGTTATCACGAAATGAACACCAATTGTTTGCTTCTCTGCCTTTTTCAATAAGTGTCCTAATTTCCCTCGCAGAACCTTGTAAATTGGATGGATGTTGGCAAGCGATTCTAAACTAAATATTTACCTTCAATGAAGTGGGTCATTAATCATTTCTTTGATGAACTGCCAAATTTACGATACGAAAAAAGCTTTCCTGTCCTATAAATCGAAACTTGTCACTCTTTCTTTTCTCTCCTTATTTCAGAAAATTTCATGATAAAAGCAATTCCCAACATCATTGAAATAACATCCCTTATTGCAGACACCCAAGAAATTGAACATACTCGTATCTTATTCTTGTGGATACTGTTTCAGGAAAGAAAAAATAACTAGATACAGAGTACTAGTATGTAAATCTGTCGCTTGTTCCGAAATGTATCTTCGTTCGTTTTTGCTACTGATAAGAATTCCGAATTGTGCTGACAAGAAATCAGATTGATATGTAATCGTTAGATACTTGTACATATGGTTTCTACCTTGCGTGGGTGTTTTCAAGTTTCCGTGTTCAAAAACATACAGGAACTATTTGGTATGCAAATTGAAAATGGTAAATCTCTTAATATTATTTATTTAAAGATTATATTAAATAGATTATTTAATGTTCTACTGGTTAAACTATTAGCTAGTCCCATAAGCACGACTAAGAAAAATGCAGAAAAAAAATTGAAAATCGATTGTGTTACACTCCAGGTTCGACAAAGCCGTAATATCTCCTGTTCTGATCCAAACGGTTGCCTAGATGGTGATCACGTTTGACAATGCGGATTTTCAAATTTCGTCGACTTAAAGTATGCCTGGCGATATACTGGTAGAATTTGGAGTAGCGGCCAATGATAACGATGCAGTTAAGAAGGCTCTCAGCGAAAGAGCAACTGTAACCTCGCCCGAGCCGATGGTAACGATCGCAATCGGGGACATTGACTTTATCATACACTGCACGAGATAGAGGAGGCCCACAAAAGTGAACTTCCTAGCTTAAGCAGGATTAAAGCAAGACTGATACCAGAAAGCAACAGAGGACAACGTATGGCCATCATCGACTTGGATAAAAAGGACGCCGAACAACTTCTGAGTACCGAAAAAGTATGAATAGGGTGGGTTAACTGCAAGGATAGCTCCACCGGAGACAGCACGAAGCCACTCGTCCGCACGACTGGACTACATACTAAACACCTCCCGCCTCCCTGTAGAGGTCCCATTGCAGACTGCCCCATTTTTGGTACGCAAAAAATGTGTGGCAGGCATTGTCTTCCTCTCCTGGGCAAAACCGACAATCGGGGGACCAAGACTTACCAACCTTGTGCATGTAAGACTGAAAACATCCATGCCCGCTAAGAAGCTGGGTCAGTCAATCTCACCATGCCTTCGATTTAGCCACGGTCTCACATCCGGGATGAGGCGCGCAGTCCACCTTCCCTTCGTGCAATTGACCCAAGACTGCTGCCAATCGTTGAGCGAGCGCTGTCTCTCCTCGCGGACAACCATCTCCCTCGCATCTCTAGCAAGGAGGGCAACAAGAATCACGCCTGCAATAAACCTCACCGCCGAGTCACAGACTGTTGAATGCGAAAATGCGATTCTCAGTGCTCTTCTTCTCTGTACCTCTGCCAAACGTTTTCGGTATACCTCCTTGCTGAGAGCGTCGCCCCATACCTCTGCTCCGTGCAGTAGCACTGACCCTGCAGCACTCATCAAGAGGCGTCTTCTTGATGGGCTGGGTCCCCCTACGTTGGCCATAAGTCGACTCAGAGCCGATATTCCCGAAGAAGCCTTCTCAGCCGTTGCCCTGATTTGCTCAGAGAAACTCATCCTCGAGTCGATCAGTAACTCCACGTACTTCACCACTGGCTTCGATTCGATTCGTAAGTCACCAATACTGATCATCCTTACTCCAGGGATTCTCTTTTTTGTCAAGATGACCACTTCGGTTTTCTCCAGTGCTAAACTGAGCCCGCGAGCAGTCATCCAGTCCCTCACTCGGCGCATTAGCATATCTAGCCTAAGTTGCGCCTATTCAACGGTGCGTCCAGTGACCAGAGCCACAACATCATCCGCATGGCCGACCAAACGCGACTCATCTGTCATCTCAAGTCTCAGTAGCCCGTCGTAAGACACGTTCCACAGATCCGGACCAAGGATAGATCCCTGGACAACACCCGATGTAATTTCCATCCTTCGTTGGCCCTGTGTCGTGTCGTAGAGCAGGCTGCGGTCCTTTAGGTAGTTCGTCAAAAGCCGCATTAGATATTCTGGAACTTGAAAAGAGTTTTCCAGTGTGTCCAGAATACCCACCTATCTAGCGGAGTTGAAGGCATTCCTGACGTCGAGTGTCAACAACAGGACGATCCGTCGCTTGGTGCGACTATATGCCTCTGCTCTTTGGACCGCGTTCACCACCCATGCAATCGCATCAATGGTAGAACGTCCTGCTCTAAAGCCGTACTGCCGAGGAGATCGGTTCCCAGCAGCACGAATCGCGTCAGTGAGTCTTCCCTTGATGAGTTTCTCTAGCACTTTCCTAGCCGTGTCTAGCATGCATAACGAGCGGTATGCAGATGGCGATTCGGGATTCCCCTTCCCCTTGCTGATCAGCAGGAGCCTCGCCACCTTCCATCGTACCGGGAAAACTCCGTCCCGTAGGCAAGCGTTGAATGTGCTGAGCAGCAAGTCAGGACAATGATGATAGACGAGCCACAACACCTCAGCCGGAACACCATGTGGACCTGGAGCCTTTCTCGCTTTCGATGAGAGGACTGCCCCCCCCAGTTCCAGCTGGGTGAAGATTGGGCACTCGACTGCTGTTTTACCATGGACAGCGTCAACACGGACGGGATGGGCGGGGAAGATTTCCCGCACTATCACGTCCATTTTTCCGCGTCATGTATCCAAAGCTTCCGTAGGGCACCAAGTTTCCCCATGACCAGCTTGTAGCCAAGGCCCCACGGATCCTTGTTCACATTGTCCACTAGATCTTGCCGCGAGCCTTTCTACTGTTGATCAGTTTGCGAAGGCATTTTCTAGCCGACTTATATGCTGCCACCCAGTTGCATGCCTCGTCACCGTTCCGCGGCCGTTGAGCCTCACGTCGAAGCTTGTGACACTCCCTTCGCTTTTCAGCGATTTCAGTTGACCGCCAGTACACTGGGGGCTTGCCGTGCCGGGTTCTTCGACAGGGCATAGAAGCGCCGCAAGCAGTCGTAATGATGCTCATAGTAGAGTTCACCACGTCTTGAGCTGCCAGCTCTTCCGTCCCCTCCAAAGCTCCCTGCAGCGGCTCACCTGCTGTGAGCACCTTGACGAACCTCTCGACGTCCATCCTTCCGATGTTCCATCCAGTTGTAGAAAGCCGAGAGCACGGACTTCGGGAGACAGCATCACTTATCTCAAGCAGAATGCACTGATGATCACTGGCTGAGTAGTCCTCTAATACTTTCCGGTTGTGTATCCTCCTTACTAAGGACTCCGAGGCGAATGTCACGTCCGGTATGGTTCCCTCACAGCCAATACGGCGGGAAGTCGGCGTATTTTCGGAGTTTAGTATGACGAGGGCCGTCCTGGCCGCCATTTCCAGGATTCGTTTTCCCCGCGGATCCGTCTGAGGCATGCCCCATTCGATTGCTTTAGCGTTGAAGTCGCCCCCAACGAGGACTTTGCCCTATGCGTTCGAGACAGTGCCTTCCAAAGCATTAAGCTTGGCTTGGAAAGATGATATCGATTCGTTAGGCGTTAGGTTCGCACTAAAGACACACGAAACAATCCCCCCATCCACAACTCTCCGCTTGGAAGTCATTGTTCCGAACCAAGATGGCGGCAGTACCAGTTTCATCAGAATACCATAATGCAGGACTTTTATTACGGTGTTGCTCACTCAGCAGCAAGAAGTCGGCTTTCATGTCCCTCGCAAACTGCTCAAGTAGATTTTGGGCGGTTGATCTGCGGTGTAGGTTTAGCTGCAGGATGCGGGTCATTGGAGTTCTGATTTTGCTTTGGCTAGGGCTTCCTGGAACGACCGGCATTTTGCTGATCCCAAGACGTGTCCAAAATCAGGTTTTGGATCAGCATCCTTGCAAAGAATACAGTGTGCCTCTTTCGTACACTCTTTTCTGTTATGTTCCATTTCACCGCATTTCTAAGATAGGGAACTCCTATCGGGTTCTTTGCATACTTGTGTTGTGTGACCATAACCAAGGTATTTGAAACATAGAAGAGGCGTTGCTCTTCACCGTATCCTACAGACTACCCACCCTTTTTGTACTTTGCCCTTGTTCAGGAATTGTTCGGCGTCCTTTTCGGTCAAGTCAACTATGGCCATGCGTTGTCCCCTGTTGTTTTCTGGTGTCAGTCTCGCTTTGATTCTTCCCACGCTAAGGAACTCCCTTTTGATGGCCTCTTCTACCTCGGCCAGATCTGTCACGCAGTCAATGTCTCGTATTTCGATCGTTGCCATCGGCTCGTGCGCCTTTAGAGCCCGATTGGAGCCGCTAAACGAGGTTACGGCTCCCCGGAGAGCAAAAAATAGTATCCTACCTACCTCAGATCCTCTTCTATCAAATCGTAGTCCCCTGCAATGCCTGAATAAAACGTTGGAACAGCTAGGACGATACTTTAAGCGCAATCGGACCATGCCGGGCGCTTGGCAATCCTGCGGCTTCAAAACGACGCCAGTAAATTCCCTTCTTGGGGAAAAAGGATATCTTCCCGCTCACGAGCAGAAAGTTCACAATTCGAGTAGCTAAATCAGAAATGAAAACAGTAAAAGAAACAACAGAAAAAAATTCACTTGAGTTAATCTTTAACTTTAAACTTTAAAATTTCACAAAAAAATATACAATAGAACATTGAGAAAAAAATCTTCACTGTTTGTTTCATTTCCAAATCTCCACTGCCAATTTCATTGATTTATTTTCTAAATCTCCACTGCCAATTTCTTCCGGCAGATTCCTGTCTTGACTCGCACTCTTCACTAGATGATTTTTTCTGCTAGAAAGAAGAACGGGATATCCTTCCGCCCCCCTTTTATTGGATTCTCGGCCAACAGGTCATTCGGGGAGGTCGAGGACCTTAAAAATCCCACTGCATGTGGTCGGCTAGGTAGTTTTCCATCACGAAAATCGGTACTTTTGGGTGTTTATGGAATCTCACTCCTACTAAATGAATTTGGAGAAATGTCAGTAAGACAATTTACTGACAGTTCGGGTTTGTTGCTGTTGTCGCTGAAGAACAACATTAGCGGCGGCATTCAACATGTGCTGTTGATTTTGATTTGCTGAACGGGCTAGCGGTGGAGGATGTTGCGATTGAGCGCAATTGTTTATTGTTGGAATTTGCATCTCTCGTGGGTTGTAATTAGTGTATTGCTGACGCGCCGTCATTAAACTTTGCAAGGTTTGTATGTTTTGAAAGTTTACATTGTTATAAGTTCTTTGCAATCGTTTCACCAGCTCTCATGGCTCCTGGTGCATATGCTAGAGACCAAGCCTGAACAGCTGCTGGTGTTAGAGAGCTCTTAGGAAAAGCCATGGAAGTGGCAGCTGCTGCCTGATGCATTCTTTGGACATTATTTTGAGTTTGCATCCCCGCCCGATAAGTATTCTTTCTGATTTGTTGCTGTTGTTGCTGTTGCTGGCCTCCTTTTGGTACAGTATTCAAAATTTTCGGAGTCACCGGTGGCGCTGTTGGTTGTCTCGTCCAATGAACCGAATTATTGATATTCTTCGACGTTATCAGCAGGTTTGACTCAACTACCTAGCTGGGCTAATAGTCCTGAATTTTCGTTCCGGTGGGAAAGTAACTTTTGATATCATTCAAACTAATCACAGCTATAGATTCACTGGAGAACAATTCATTACGAATGCCTTAAACCTCGCAGCGAAATTTCAGGTGGGCTAGATCCCATCCTGACAACAGTTACGCCTTTTGCCTCAGGTTTTCAGTCTCACCCTCAAAGTAGAAGAGCGGCACAACTTGCGCGTTCCCTCGTACCGTATATGGTACGACCGACTCCTTGTTTATCCTTATGATTCTACATTTGTCCGAGGGGCTTTTACTGCCTGTTACCAGCTCTCTGTATCATATATTCAGGACATTTTTGGTGTACGTTACTTTACGCTTTCTTCTCGTGGGGCTTGCGTTTATTCGTGGCTGATTACGTAAAGTCGTACCAAGATCCCTTCGTGTTCGACGCGAAATTGACCTACATGGCGTTACCCCGTAACAGAACTGTACCTCTCCAATACTTTAAGTGCCTTAAATGAAAGAGAGACCCTATAGAAGCTCCCTATACTGCAGATATGGCGATATGGGGTATAAAAGAAAAAATGTTCGAGGGAAGCACACTGCACTCTTTGCAAGAATGCTTACCTAATACCGGGTTTCAAGTACATCTTAGGAGCGGGAAAGTATAGGGTTTTACCTAGTTGACTAGCCGCCTAGTCAAGGTAAAAGCAGAACCTCGATGACCGATATCCTACAGGGAATCTTACACTGCTGTACAACTGAACCTGCTTCAGCATGTAATAATCGCCGATCCCACTGATCGATACATCGCAGAGATCTTTCATCCCTGTACAAATTTCCCAACCAGCTGATAAAGTTGGATGACAGCTCTCTGCGAACAAACCGGGACTTGACGTCAGCAAGGAGTGGATATCAGCTGGCTGATAGAACATGTGTTCGGGTGCGAGTTGTTCTAGAACCTTAGAAGTCCAATTTGGATTTACGTTTAAAGTCTATTCTGTGCAAAGGTTGGTGCGAGGCTGCTATTGCTATTTGTAATTTTTGTTCATTTGTTATGATTCCATCAGTTGTTCGAGCAAAATAGTTAAATTTTCCCATAACGCGCTGATTGTGATTATTTGCAATGTTTACCAATCCCCAGATACAAGGAATTTGTGTTTTCCTATGCAAAATATACCGATTGGCCACCGCTTTGAGTGACTGGGTGTCATGAAAGTTCTTTCCTTGGCGAGGAAAGCGGTGATCACTGCAACTTACGTGAGGGATTTCGTCTTAACAGCGTTGCTTATAGTTTGCGTTTGGTTGTGAGGATTCGCAAAACATTATGAATTCATAAGCGGTGATAAAATTTCGAGTGCCTTGGTTACTGAAACAACGAGTTTTGCAGCTACTTCTTTCGCCAAAGCCTAAATCACAGCTTAACAACCTCCGTACTTTCAAAGAAGCATTAGTCAGACGACCGAGAGGACCCGAATTTTACGCATTTATAGCTTGTGCAATAGTTTGTCATTGTAGACGTCCCGCAAGTCCTTTAGATATTAATATGGATGTTCAAAATCATATCAATGAGTGACTACGTCACACGTATAATCAACTCATCAGAAAAGTAACCACAGATGAATATGAAAAATCTAATCGCGATTTCTGGATACAATTACGGTCTTGAACAACATTTCGGAAACATTTAAGCTAGCTCTCTGGAAATTGGAATTTATAATAAATATTTCTTCTTCTTCTTCTTCGTAGCACTACAGCCCCTCTCGGGCCTTCGCTTCCTGCAAATAGTGCCTCAAACTGTCTCGGTCCATTGACCACGTCCTCCAATTTTGAAATCCGAACAGCGGTGAACTGTCTTCATCGACCGAGTCAGACCAGCGTTTCCTCGGTTTCCCCATTGGCTTCCAGCCTTCAGTTCTCCCAGGTTAGGGACCATGTTTATTTCATATTGATATATTGAAATTGCAAACATAGAAAAAGCTGAATACATTTTCATATTTGACTCTAAGCTATTCCTGGGAAGCCTGGTGTTCCAAAATAAAGTGTTAATACATTCCACGTCATTCTTTTAAATTTATTGGCGTTGCCTCATTTGTATTAAGTAATCAAACTACGGGAAATGAGTACGAATGAATTTACTAAATTCTAATTCAACCGGTGATGAAAAGTAGTTCGGCATAATGTTTTTGTTTCGAACGCGTTGCATTTATTATAGTTTTTTTTTTGGTTGGAAGTTGTATGTCATTTACGAGTATACACAGAGTCTGGGACTCCTATTCTCGCAAGTGACTTGACTACCCTGTAAACACCTCCCCTGTCAACCCGAGAACCCAGTCTGAACCCGTTGGATACATTACTTCGGGCCAGGTCTCGTTATGTTACGCCGAGAGGCGCCTTCAAGCTGGGATTCCCTATTTTGGTGGGAGGGGAGAGGGAAAGAAGAATTGCCAGATGAGCGATCCCCCAACCACAATGTCCCCGGCAACTGTGAGCCACTTTTATCTTTGAGAACTGCCCAAACATAATGTGCTACATGGTTACATCTTTTAACCGATTCGAGCATCGATGTGACTACACTATCCAAGGTGAGCTCTCCCGCCTCCCTGTAGAGGTCCCGTTGCAGTCTGCCCCATTTTAGGTACGCAAAAAATGTGTGGCAGGCATTGTCTTTCTATCCTGGGCAAAACCGATAATCGGGGGACCAAGACTTACCAACCTTGTGTAGGTAAGTTTGAAAACACCCATGCCCACTCAAAAGCTTGATCAGACAGAAGTCAGTCTTACCATGCCTTCGATTCAGCCACGGTTTCACATCCGGGGTAAGGCGTGCAGTCCACCTTCCCTGCATGCAATTTACCCAAGACTGCTGCCAATCATCGGGTGAGCACTGTCTCTCTTCCGGTAAATAGCGTGGCAATCTCTAGCAAGGAGGGCAACAAGTATCACGTCTGCAATAACTCTTACCGCTGAATTAGAGACTGTTGGATGTGAAGATGCAATCCTCAATGCTTCTCTTCTCTGTACCTGTGCTAAGCATTATTGGTATACCTCCTTACTGAGAGTGTCGCCCCATATTTCTGCTCCGTACAGTAGCACTGAGCCTATAGCACTCATCAAGAGGCGTCTTCTTGACGGGCTGGGTCCCCCTACGCTGGCCATAAGTCGACTCAAAGCCGATACTTCTGAAGCAGCTTTATCAGCCGTTGCCCTGATTTGCTCAGAGAAAGTCATCTTTGTGTCGATCAGTAGCCCCACGTACTTTGCCGCTGACTTCGATTTGATAAGTATGTCTCCAATACTCTTGGGATTCTTCTTTTTCTCAAGATGACCGCTTGGGCTTTCTCTCAGTCGGTGCATTGGCAGACCTTACCTCGGTGGTGCTTGTTTAACGGTGCTTCCAGCTACCAGAGCCGCAACATCATCCACATAGCCGATCAAGCACGACTCATCTGACATCTCGAGTCTCAGTAGCCCGTCTTAAGGCATATTCCACAGGTCTGGACCAAGGATGGATCCCTGGAAAACACCCGATGTAATGTCTGTCCTGTGTTGGGTCGTCTCATAAAGCAGGTTTTGAGCCTTCAGGCAGTCCCTCAGAAGCCGTATAAGATATTCTAGAACTTGAATAGAGGGCTTCCAACGTATCCAGAATATCCACCCGTCTAGCGGAGTTGAAGGCTTTGCTGACGTCAAGTATCACGCTGAAGCTTGTGACACTCCCTTCGTTTTTCAGCGATTTGAATCAAACACCAGTACACTGCGGGCTTACCTTGCTGAGGGTTTTAACGGGGCGTAGACGCATTGCAAGCAATCCTAATAATGCCCATAGTTAAATTTGCCACGTCCTGTGCTACAATTTCTTCCGTCCCTTTCTAATTTCCTTGCAGTGGAGCACCTGCGGCGAGCACTTCGACGAACAGCTCAACGTGCATCCTTCCGATGTTCCACCCAATTGTTGAAAGTCGAGAGCGCTTGTGTCAGGAGAAGACATCACTAATCTCAAGTAGAATGCACTGATGAGCAATGGTTGAGTAGTCCTATTATACTTTCAAATTGTATATCCGCCGTTCTAAGGATTCTGAAGTGAATGTAATGTCCGGTACGGTCTCTTTGCAGCCAATACAGCGGAAAGTCAGCATATTTCCGGAATTTAGTGTGACGAGCACTATCCTGACCATCATTCCTAGTATTCGTTGTACCATGGATCGATTTGAGGCAAGCTCCGTTCGATTGCTATAGCGTTGAAGTCCCCCTTAACGAGCATTTTGCCGTGTGCGTTCGAAACTGCTCTCTCCAAATCATTAAGCTTGGCTTGAAAAGATGATATGGATTCGTTTGGTGTCAAGTATACACTAAAAAAGGTGGCCCCTGAGCACCGAGCCCAAACGAAACCAACCCCCGGGAAATCACTGATGCAAACACAGATGGTACCAGTTTCATCAGGATACCATGATGCAGAACTTTTTTCGTGGTGTTGCTCTTTCAGTGGCAAAAAGTTGGCATTTATGTCCCTCGCAAACTGCTCAGGCAGGTTTTGAGCGGTTGAATCGAGATATAAGTTAAGCTGCAGGATGCGGGTCATTAAAGTTCTAATTTTGCCTTGGCTAGTACTTCCTGGAAAGTCCGACATTTCTCTGATCCCGACGTGTGCCCAAGATCCGGTCTTCAATCAGCATCTTTGCAAGGAATACAGTGTGCCTCCCGTACACTCTTTTCTTTCATTTCCCAATTCACCACAATTGCGAAATAGGGATCTCCAATTGGGTCCTTTGCATGCTTGTGCGGTGTGAGCATGTCCAAGTCACTTGAAACATTGAGTAGGTGCTGCTCTTTACCGTATCTTGCATACAACGCACCCTATTCTTACTTTGCCCTTATTCAGAAACTATTCGGCGTCCTTTTCGATCAAGTCAATGATGGCGATGCGTTATCACCTATGGTTTACTGGTGTCAGCCTCGCGTGGATCCTGCTCACACTAGGGAACTCCCTTTTGATGGCCTCTTCTATCTCAGCCTGGTCCGCCTCTTATTTATGTCGTTGTCATCGTTTCAAGCGAGGCTACAGTTGCGTTTTTGCTGAGGCGTTTCTTTACTGCGCTGCAGAATACTTCTTTATTGACGGTCTCTGCTCCTTATCCGACCAGTATGTGGCCCGACCGCGTTGGTTGTACTGCTTTAATGGCAGTTTTGGGGTCTTTGGGCCTTACATTTCCTCTAATACCCCGCAGCAATTTTGCGTAGGATCGACCATCTTAGAGTTTAACGAGCCCTGCCTGCTGCCGGGGATGGTGGCTTCTTTCGCTCTTGTTTCGCATCAGGTCTTTCTTCCTGTTGGGTGTTGGTGCGCATTTTATTTTCTGGCTCATTTTGAAGGAGTTTTTTTGCAAATTTCTGCACCTCTGTTATCAGCACTGTCTGGAACCCCTGATCCAGCATTCCACGCGTATCAAGTGCCTATTCCTTCCTTCTTTTATCCCGATCTCCTTCGATTGGGCTAGACGACATTCTTTTATTGATGTTTGATGGTGGAGAATGTTGATGTCGTTATTCAAAATGATCGTGAGGTGAACAAAGAAAACATGGGGAAGCTTTTTAAGCACATAATTAGAAATTCCACTAAGCCCTGCTGATTTTTCGGAATCTTGCTTCAGTGCCAACAAAGTAAGTCTCTCAGGACTAACAAACAGACCATAACCAACAGGTGCATCAGAAGGATCCGAGATCATTCGCTTTTGAGATATAATCACTAGATGAATACGTTCGTACTCCCAGTTGACCATATTTAAATTACGGTGGTAGATCCTTGTGAGTACCTTTCTAAACCAACTACGTCTACGATGAAACTCCAAGATGTCTTCCGTCAAGGTCAGCACTAACCGCTGCCCAAGCGGTTCGCTTTTAAGAAATGAAAAGTTGAGAATCTGCAACCTCAAGTTTCACACTCTTTTTCACTCTTAAGGTCAGCTCAACCAAAAAATGATCAGACTCGTCGTCAAGAACTCCACACTCAAAATTCCTCCAACTGGGGGAGAGATTTAGCAGACTGGCTGACAGGATGAAGAAATCAGTAATGGAAGAGCTTCGGCGGACGGTAGGCTCTTTCGAGGCAATCAATATGAGATCAATATTTGATTGAACCCAGTTAGAAATAGATAGAAATCTATTTTTGCACAGAGTAAGCACTGTTTCCAAGTCATGAATGAGCTCCCCAACCGGATATTCATGCCGGACATAGATTCTTACAAACGAAAAGCTGCATCCTCCCAGCATGGAGCTTAATATACCTGCTTCAATACATTTAAGATTTGTAAGGCTGTACCTTTGAACTTTCAGGTGATCTTTGAGAGCCATAGCAGCTCCAAGAAAATATAATTACGCCTGATGATTTAGTATTTTCCCAGGTCCCAGGTTGTTTCCGATATAAATAAGAAGTCTGGTCTATGGGCGTTCAAGTATTCTTGAATGGAAACCCTTTTATAGCTTGGAGCTAGTGAACATATGTTGAGGATGGAGAGACAAATGGAGCCTATCACGACAACATACTTTGAAGGGAAATTCTAAATACGCTACTTTTTACTCGCTAAGATTAGTGAGTTTTTTTTGTAGTGGGGGATGAATGAGTCCACTTTTCGAATGAGTGTGAACAAACTATACCCGCAAAATTGTTGGCAGTCAACAGGCAGTAGACACCTTTGAAGTAGGCTCTTGAATTGGAGACCCTATTGGCCTCTTTCTCCCTTCCTTTTCTAACCTAACAAAAGCCTCCTCATCACCACCATACCATTCCCATATTGCTGGAATCTTCCGGAAAATGAGTTGCGTCTTGCCACTACCAAGCAAGTCCAAAATAAAATCTTCTTTGATATCCCACCGAACTTCTTTTCTTCTTGTCTTTTGGTTTTCCGCGGGAAGCTTGATGAAGCTTCCCATATTTATGATTCCAAGACACAATTTGGAATAATGTCGCGGGAATGTAAAAGGAACTACGGCTCTTATTATCTAGTGACTAAAAAACCAAAATGCAAATAATTGTATTGAAAAGAATAACAATTAACAAATTTAAAAATAATAATTTTTTTTTTCAAATATCCCGCTTTGAAATTAATGCCAGGAGTGCCCACTCCTGGCACTCCCCACGCATTATTAAATAAAGGGTTTTCCAATAAGAGGTGTTATTTTGAATAGCCCGCTATTTTGGTAGATGTCACTTTCGAAGCGGTCATTTTTTGAAATTTGACATTAATAAAAATGGAACGATACACGCTTCAACAATGCATAAAAATTACTAAAATTCACTATAAAATTGATAAAAATTTGGCAGAGACGGTTCGTAAAACTCGAACATTTTTGGGTCGTCGTGAAGCCCCTTGTCAGACCGCAATAAAGAAATTGTTGAAAAAATTCGAGCTGTTAGGACAACTTAGTGATGTGAAGAATAAAACCCGTGCACGTCACTCAAGAACAGCCGAGAGTAATGCTGCTGTAGCCGAAAGTAATGAAGACATCTCAGGTTTCTCCATTCCTTGTCGTTTTTCGGAATTAGGCATTCCACAAACGTCATTACACCGTATTTTGCATAAAGATTTGGGCCTCAAGGCTTATAAAGTTCAGTTAACACAAGAACTCAAGCCGGTCGATCATCAACAACGTCGTGTCTTTGCTGATTGGGTCCTTGAAATGCATCAAAATGATCCGGAATTCCATCGAAAAATCATGTTGAGTGATGAGGCCCATTTCTACCTCGATGGCTTCGTCAACAAGCAAAATTGTGGCATCTGGGGCTCGGGAAACCCAAGAGTTATTGTTGAAAAGCCTCTCTATCCTCAACGTGTGACTGATTGGTACGGTTTATGGTCCGGCGGAGTCATTGGACCTTATTTTTTCGAAAATGAGGCTGGAGCAACAGTTACGGTGAATGAATTGCGCTAGAGAGGAATATTTTATTATTTTTTATGGCCGAAATTGGATGGTATTGACCTGGACAACGTTTACTTTCAACAAGACGGCGCTACGTGCCACACAAGCAACGAAACCATTGATCTTTTACGGAAAAAGTTTCCGGACCGCATTACCTCTCGAAGAGGTGATCATAATTGGCCACCGAGATCTTGTGATTTAACACCTTGCGACTTCTTCCTTTGGTGCCACGTGAAAGAAAAGGTTTACGTCAACAGCCCAGCGTCGATTCAAGACCTCAAAGATAGAATTCGTGAGGCTATCGAGGACATAGGACAGCCAATTTGCGATTTGGCTATAGAAAATTTCATGAAAAAGATATGGTCCTGTAAGCGTGGTCGTGGTGGTCATTTGCCTGATGTTATTTTCCACTATTAACGGCATACCTTCTTCTTTATAAGGAAATAAACATCCGATTCATTTATATTGAAAAATGGTATTTTTTTAAATATCAAAATAACACCTCTTATTGGAAAAACCCGTACTTAGTTTGCATCAACAAATTTCACAAAATTCGTCTTATTTACATCTGAATTATTGGTACCACCATTCTTAAGCCTTTCATAAGTCAAACAAAGCAAGCTATCCTCGACTGAAGCAGATCGTGAAATTCACTATCATAAATAAACAATAAAAGCTATTAAGCACAAACAAAAAATGAGAATTCCATTAATTTTCATTTACCTCAATTATAATTTACATTCAAAGTTTTCAGGCAAAGGGAGGCTTGAATAAATGACCAAGAAAATCCACTCCAGATATTCCTTTGTTTTCGTTTTTGATTTATCTTTACACGGAAACACAATGAAATGAAAAACAAGTTTAAAATTAAGATGAAAAGTTCAAAGAAAAGCTAGACAGACATCATTTTACCTGAAATCGACAAACGGGCAAACAATAACTTAATCTTTTTCGGGGCAATGGATCAAGTGAAAAATATTCTCTCAAACTCTCTCTTCCGTTCTCTCTTTGACGAGGAACTTGAGGACAACAATTTAACGAAAGCAAAAAGGTGTAAGCTTTCAAAGTTGATTATTGGTATTTTCCACCAACTTGCTTTGTTTGATATTTTTGTTTTATGGATTTTAGGCTTAGAGTGATTTTAATGGAAATTTTAGAGATTTATCAGGATCTTTTATTTCGAGTTTTACTTTGAAAGCTGATTTACTGAATTATGTTAGAGGGAGTGTTTAGTGCGTCAGGATATCAACAATTGTGTGGGATCACAACAGATTGTGAGTGAAAATGAACGTAATTTGGTATTATAATTTTATGTCAAGGCTGATTTTTTACCTTAACAATTGAAATCTGTTGTAAAATTTAAAGGAAAAGTAATTGCAAATTTTCCATTAAAAATTAATCAAATGAATATTTTGGTATTTTTTATTCAAAGTGAATCACTCATTTAAGCAGGTAAAATTCCCCTAGCAAATTGTTCTTGGAACCAGAAAATTTCACTGGAAAACGAATCCTACACTGAACAGGAGTTGCATTATGAAATCCTTCAACTTATGTGATATATACATGTTCTCCTAGTAATTCAAGTTAAAATCGTTTTTGTTGGAAAATTTTTCCCTGGATGGCCAATGAAAAGTTTCCAATTTGAAAATTGGATGACATACTCGTACTTATCCTGCGTTTCACATTTCCTGAAACTATTATTAAAACTGCTAATTTATTGCTGCATGTAGTGTGATCGGAATACTTCATGCTTTTGATATGAATAGAGTGAGCGTTCTTATTCGATAATGAGCAAAACATTAATAATTGCGATTTCATACATGTGAGGGCTTATAGATTATGCTTTGAATTTTATGAAGGTAGTATATACCTTATATGTCTAACATTCTCAACCCTAAAATATACGTTCCAATTTTTATGAAAACATTGAATGGAATTCGTTTGAATAAGACCAAAGTAAAAGTTTAAAAGTAATCGATTAACGAATAAAAAGTGATCAAATAATTTGGCTATTTTCCCAAGTTTCATTAAAATCGGAGTTGGACAGAACAAAACATTCGATTTTTATTGAATTCAAATCTTCGGGTTTTTCATTTATCTGGTTTTCATCATTTTTTCCACGATGAATGAACTTGCTCTAATAACGTTTTTCAAGTTCTTCAAAATCTGTTGTCGAGGACTATAAAAATCGGAAAAAATTACATATTTGAAACCTACATTAAACTGATCACAGATATAGGGTTTATATGAACGCACCCTTAAAGTTTTTAAATAAATTGTTAATGTCAAAACGCTGATTAAAGTCAACACTTTTATTATGATAAAGTTCCTGAACGAACAGTATTCGGCAGTTACTAAAAATAGCTACCGAAATTCGCAGTCGGCGGTCGCAACATTGGAAGCGCTTACTCAAATTTTCGGCCGTAATAATCGTCCCGTCCGACAGGCTGTACGTGCTACAGTGGATAAGTTTGAGTGTAAATTTTCACAATTGGGCGATCCGGCACCAAACAGACGTTGTACTGCTCGAAGCGAAGAAAGTATCGCAGCCGTTAGCGCATCGATTCGAAATGAGCCTAATCAGTCGATTCCATGTCGTTTTCAAGAATGGGGCATCGCTCAAATGACACTGTGGTATATTTTGCGAAAAGGTCTTGGCCTATATGGTTACAAGATCAAATTGATTCAAGAATTAATTAACGCTGAAACTTGCTCTGGCAAAGTTTGAAGAAAATGAAGAATTTCATCGAAAAATCATCTTCAGCGATGAAGCTCATTGCTGGCTCAATGGCTTTGCTAATAAGCAAAATATGCGTTATTGGTCAATAACAAACTCACTTCTTGAGATACCGCTTCTTGAGACACCGTTGTATTCCCAGAAAATTACTGTTTGGTGCAGTTTTTATGCTGGAGGTGTGATTGTCCCGTATTTTTCGTCGATAAAAACGACCGTCATGTTATCGTCGATGGAGAGCGATATCGTACTATGTTGGAAGATTATTTGTGGCCAGAATTGGATGAACTTGACATCAACGATATGTGGTTTCAACAAGACGATGCCACTAGCCACACAGTACACTTCACAATCGATTTGTTGAAAGGGAAATTTGGCGAACGTGTTATCTCGAGAAATAGCCCAGTAAAATGGCCGCCTCATTCATGCGATCGAATGCCATTGGATTTCTTTTAATGGCGCTATATTAAGTCAACGGTCTTTGCCAACAAACCGGCAACTTAAGACGAACTCGAAGATAACATCGAAAGTGAAATTACCAACGTTCCGGTCGAAATGTGTGCCAGAATGGTGGAAAATTGGGTCTAAAGAATCGACCGCTTTAAACGGGCTCGAAGTGGTCATGTGATCGAAATCGAATTTCATACATAAAAAATAATACTCGAACTTGCACTACACCCACAATAAATTTGAATTCAATATCTCAAACATTTCTGTGAATTATTAATAGATAAAATTGTTATGTCCTTGATGGAAACCCCTTTATAATTAAATCATCAGATCTTAGCAATATCCACCTTAATATCGTTTCAAACAACATTATGACTTTTAGAGGCCTTTGAAGTTTTATATTTGGACTAGCCGCTTTTTTGCTTGAGTTGCTAGTGCGATTAAGTACTTTTCTCCTATATGTATCGTTGCTGTGGGTATCGTTGTACCCAACTGGCCTATGGCAAATAATCAACTAGTTTTACCAGTGCTGTGTTACAAAGTAATTGATCTCAGCGTAGGGTACTTGAGTCTTTGCCGGTCATTAGTTGATCTCTGGGAGATCAGAGTACTGTTAGGGTGTTCATCTATCCTGTCGAAGAGTTTAAGTGCACGGTCGAGTATGTATTTATATCAATTGTGTCTAGTTTTAGGTCTTTGTGAATGTCAATGTTCCTAATGTACAAGGGGATTCTGAAGATTCTCCCAAGGGCATGTTTTGCAGGGTTTGAAGTGCTTTTTTGTTAGATTTTGAGGTCTGACAGAAGGCTTTACAGCCGTAAAAAAAAAGGATCTTATAATTTGCCTATAGGTGAGTTTGTTTTTAACGTTCAGTTTTCCTGATTTACGAGGAGGATATGATACCTAAAGAATGTTGTCTCCTATCGCGTATCTGATCAGTCCATGTAATTCTATTGTCAAATTTTAGTTCAAGGTATATTACGTCACTGTTCTGTTCCATGGTATTGAGTTTGAGTTGATTTGTAGTTCAGGTGGTTGATCCGTCAAAAAACCCTATTGAAAATCAAACCTCATAATGAATCACCCTGTATATACTCGTATATATATATATATATATATATATATATATATATATATATATATATATATATATATATATATATATATATTGTCGCGTGTTATGGTTCGCGGCCAATAATTTTAATGTTCCGAGAAAGTGGAAACGCACTGTCTTTTAAATTAAGTTAAAAGAGTTTATTTACTAGGAATGCACAATAATCGATTTCACTATTTAACGAATTATTGAAATGTTGTTCACTTGTCTATAAATTTAATTTTTAACTGTCTATAACTGCCATAAAATCACTTCACAATCAATTAATATTGCCTTTAATTCGCGCTCCACACTTATCGCAGTTTTACTATCGTGGTTTTTACTATTTCCCTCAATCATTCAGCTCGGCTTTATAATGGGTCTCTAGTCATTCAATCCATTTCTCGTACATTGGCGAATGTTTTGACAAGGTCGACCTGGAATATTCAAGCAATTCTGAATGGCCACAGTGACGTCACTTTCAGATATTGATCATGCTTGGTGGGTTTTTGTACTTTCGAGTACATTCGTTTATTGATCATGATATTCTTAATAGTTGCGAAAACAATGGTGACAGTAGCTCGCAGAACTATTTGAAAATGTAAGAATACAATATATATGTATATGTATATATATATATATATATATATATATATATATATATATATATATATATATATATATATATATATATTCTTGTATTGAAAAAGGCTTCTCTTTTGTGGTGAGCTGTTGATGTCGGTTGAAATAGTTGCACATGCTCACGAAATTTCTTGATAAAATAGGTGCGATTGACTGGCATGTCCTCGTTTTTAAAAAAATCGCCCAGATCAAGTAGCTATTTACCGTAACGTAGTTCGGCGGATGAAGCTCCTAAGTCCTCCTTGAGTGATGTTTGCAATCCCAGTAGAACTCTTCTGGCATTTCCTCTTCCCCTCTCCCCTCCCGCTAGGAAAGGGACTCCCCAGCTTGAAGGCGCCCCACGGCGTAACAAAACGAGACCTGGCCCGAAGTAATGTGTCAAACGGTTCCAGGCTAGGTTCTCAGATTGACAGGGGAGGTGTTTAGTGGGTAGTCCAAGGGTATCCTCCATGGGAGTCCCACACTGCCAGACTCGGCGGGCGTAAATGCCTTCACCTCCCTACCACAAAAAAATCCCAGTAGAACAGTTGGAAGTAGTCCTATCCAGGATGTTGGTTGACTGCACATAAGAGCTGTTTTGAAGGTTCGGTTCCATGGCTGAATAGCACTATTGAACGTAGGATGATAGGGTGCTGTTCGAATTCGTTTCGTTCCAGTCAAATTGGTAAGAGCTCGAAAAAGTGTGCCCTCAAATTGAGCGCCTTGGTCAGTTGCCAACGTTTTGGGAGGTCTAAAACGCACAACCCAGGTGTTTTAAAGAAGCATCGGCCACTGTGTCCACAGTCATGTGTTGCATAGGGACTGCTTCTTGCTACCGCAAAAATCTGTCTACCATGGTAAGACAGTATTGATACGCGCTCGCCAATGGCAGAATGATAATGTTGATGTTGACATGATCTAATCTTACGTTTGGTATATTTATTGAGAAAGGCTGGTTCCTATTGTGTCGTTGGGCTTTCTTTCGTTGACAGGAAATGTAGTTGCGGGTCCATCGTATTGTGTCCTTTCGAATGCTAGGCCATACGTATTTTTTTCGCAGCTATATGTGCGTGGCGGTTATCGTAATGTGCGTGGCGGTTGCCGTAAGAATTGTGGTGGTCTCCTTAGTGCCCGTTTTTGTAATGTTGGTGGCGAGTGCCGTTGCGTAATTTTTCCCGGGCTGGAGCAGGTGGAATTGCTATCTAAGAATCTTCTGTTTTTTAAATTGTCCGTAGTGCGCTAAGAAGTCAGCCCCGATAATCAGCATTTGTGGCTGTTGAAGTTGAGCGAAGCAGTTAGGAAGAATCAAGATGGACGATCCGGAGTCGATTAGGAAGTTTAAGTGTGACTGTTGATTGACTATGTGTAGTCGAAATTCGGGAATTGTGTCTATGTTGTCTCCCACTCTGGTGATGGAAGGCAACTGTCTCAGTTTTCCTGATTCTGAATCGCTTGGAACGAGCAAGGCTCCGAGTACCATTTGGCGATTACCGTTTAATTTTGTATGATAATTGCAAGTCTTGTTATTAGTTGGATTGCGGTAGCCTTTTGCACTGCCTGCCGAGCCATGCGAAACAGTGGGGTTGAAATTGGTTATTAATTTTGTCATCTGAGTGACAACGTCATTGAGCTGATGCTCGATTTTGTCAATCCGTTTGCTTAGTTCCGAAGTATCAGACACCCATGCCTACGATGCAACAAGTGCCCATGCCTACGGTAGAGTACCTCTGCAGCTAATACGTAAGCCGGAACAGTGTTTTTCACTATGTGGTCTGCTTTTCTGCCAGTTTTTAAAGTTCGAAATCCTCGCAAACAGCCAGAACGCACCTGATGCTCACTGGTAGACCTTCTACCCACAATGTTTTGCATCTCTATAAGTAGTTGTGATGGTTGTTTTACGTTGAGGTCTGCTCCTGTGAGCAACAGATTTAGCTGTCGCACTTTAGGTTCTCAGAATCTGATAACAAGATGCCGTTTGAGCGAACCGTATTTATTCGTGACTGGTAACAAACGGATAATATCAGATACTTGCTACAAGATATCGATGTCCAGAGCAGCGATGATCGTGTAATAACGAGCGTTTTTAGACGTTATTTTATTGATGAAAAATTGCGCCTCCGCTTGCACAAACCAAAGCGTCGGGTCGCTTCGCCAAAATGGTGGCAATTTTACGTCTTTGACAGAAGCAACTTCCGCAGACGCTGGAAAGTTTGTTGCTGTATCAACTAGTGGTGACAATTCGGTCGAAGAAATCACGTCCTTACTCGGTTCGTATGGCGTGTCGAGCCACATGTTGTTGTTGTACCTTGTTGGCGGCGGTGTATGTTGCACGGACATGCAATGTGTCAAACCCTCAGTCGACATTGTAATTTTGGCAAAAAGTTTATTATCGTGAAAATTTCACGCTGCACTAGGATGGTGTTGTTCTTAAAAAGTGAAAATTTGAGGACCACCGAAAACAATATAAAGAGTGTCTTCGTAAAACACGTGACGATTGAGGATATCTTTGGGTGCTCCCCTAGCCGGTGCTCACGTCGATGATAGGATCACCAGTTATGGCTGTCTGTATATCCCGTGGACCAAAATGAATAAAACGTAATGTTAAGATTCACTTAATATGACAACAGAAACAATTTATTGCGAAATTAAATATACTATAATATTAAACAAAGAAACTATAACTTGTTAATTCTTGTTCGAGTCGCGATCAAACAAAGAGAAGAAAAGCAGCTAATTGTCAGTTCGCTCATAGCCAGATGATAGGTTGCCAGATGTGGGTCGTTGGATTTCCTCGAGACAATGTCAATGCCACTCAGTGGGGAAAATGGTGTTCATGATCGCCACAGTAAGATTCACTATTGTGTAGCACATTCTTGTAGAGTGCTACCACCAAAATTCGAGCCGAGCCGGACTGGTAGTTTTGTTTTGATCGCGAGTGGATTAGGGTATGTCCACGAATTTTAGAAAAATAGAGAAAGAGCAATATCAGCCGGTGATTCGATTCTTGTTTTTGGAAGGGAAATCGTGCAGCAAAATCTTAGAGCCCTTGAATGCTGTGTATGGTGACTCTGTTTCTGCGATGGTAACCGTAATAAAAAGAATTTAACGAGTTTCAACGTGGTAGCACGGTGGTTTTTGATGAGCCACGCCCAGGTGCCCCAAAAATTGCTACCACATGTTGCATATTCGGCAAATTTTGGCGAAATATGGAACAAAAGCTCGTTTTGTGACCATATATAAACAGTTTCAGTAGTGCTGAAGAGCAGTGTGTATTTCAGTCCAGTAGGGAGCGTGCTGCTACCCAATTAGTATCTACAACGTTGAAGTATTTGCGATTTCAGATGGAGGTATTGCATAGTGCCCAACAAGATGGTAAGGGTTGAGGTGTTGGCTTGCGCCGCGATACTCAATCGGTCTTTTGGCGTTCCACGCCGTGTTGCCACCCCTAACCATTAACACGTTAAGTTGATTCACTCTACAGGCTGACGCTCACCTGTGAAGTGCGACATGTTTAAGTAAAAGTGAAAAGCGCTTCACACAATACTAATAGTTGGAGGTTCTCAATAATTAAATACGTGAAATGTAATTAATCTAGTCGCTTGTAATATAAATGTGTAAAAAAATGAACAATAAAATTAAAGTAATTCCTTAAAAGTTTACGCTCGTCCTTGTTGATTTAGTTTAGATGGATAGAGTTGCAGGTAAGTGTCGTACAGGGAGATTTTTCCCGGGGAACCTTTATGATGTATATAGGATACACATCAAATGAGCTCCCAGTTCATGCCAGTTTACATGTAGGATCGGCGCCTGGTAACACTCCACCGCAAATGTTACCAAGCCCAACACATGCACCAATTCAGCTTGTTCCCTGCACTGAACTGTACCCATTACAATCATTCTGCCGGTTGGCTCTCTTTGTTCAGTTTTGGGCGACGAGCTTTTTTTTTTCTTTTTCTAAACGTGGACGTGGACGAAGGTGAAATATCACAGCTGAAAAGAAGTCAGAGGTTCAGTAGTAAATATCACAGAAAGTATTATTAAAATCTTGTCTTTTCTCTTCACATTCCTCCTAATAAAACTAAAAGACCACACCAGGGGGCTTAACCGGGATGTGAAGGATGTGAAGCAAGGATTCAAGTTGTATTCCTGTAAATTTGCAAAAGCAAAAATGTGAAGAGGGGAAATAAAACTAAAACTGAAAAAATGTTTAAATGAAAGTGAAAAAGAAAACGTGACAGAAAAATTGAAAAATCTTATATTCTCATGAATGGTATAACAGAGTAATGAAGTTTAATTGCTAAAAGTGAAAACGTTATATTGTTAAAAGTGACAAATTCATTAGTATCATTGCATTATATCGTTAGAAAACTTGAATCTTTTTTCTTTTCCTTTCTCATTGGTATTACGGTATCGGAATTTGGAATCCCGTTGTATGCGCGCGTGTAAGAAATGATTCATTCGCAGAAATTTAGAAATTGCGATTAGAATTACAGTGACTTACGAAATTATTCAACAAAAGAAATTGAAAATTTGTGAAAGAATTACAGTAACGTATAAAATTTTCCCCGATTGAATTTTTTTTTAAATATTTTAATAAGAAAATTTCAAAAACAAAAAAAAAGAAGAGAACAAACGCAAATTATTCACGATGGGTGGACGAAGAAGAAGAAGTAATAGACAAAACAGCAACATCGCGATTGATTTCGAATCTGAGACACGTGTTAATTCGTCGCGAATTCCGGATTTTGAGATGAACGGGTATTCTATTAAATTCAATTTTTCGGACATTGAGACTATTCTACGAAAATTTTCCGGAGATAATACTATGAGTCTACGAAATTGGATCGCCGAATTTGAACAATCCGCCGATACTTTTCATTTAAATGATTTGCAAAAGTTTATGTTTTGCAAGCGTTTGCTTTGTGGTGCAGCTAAAATGTTTATAGATTGTGAGGCTAAATCGATGAATTATTATGATTTGAAAAACACACTATACCGCGAGTTTTTGCCTAAATTAAGTAGCGCAGACGTCCACCAGCAATTAAAAGAAAGGAAAAAGAGGAGCAATGAAACGGTGCGCGAATATCTATATGCCATGATCGACATCGCATCGCAGGCAGACGTGTATGAACTTTCCGTAATAACTTACGTTGTCGACGGTATTAAAGACTATTCGAATAATAAAGTAATTCTATATGGCGTGAAAACGGTCGGCGAGCTTAAAGAAAAGTTATATTTTTACGAAAAAATGAAAAACGAACAAAATAGACAAACGGGCGGAAAGAACGATGGAGTAGATCGAGTGAGAAATTTACAGAAGAATGAAAAATAGAACTGCAGATCGAGGAGATATTGTTTCAATTGTGGATCAATGGAACATGAGTTGAGTTTCTGTCCCCAAAAGGAAAAAGGACCGAAGTGTTTCAGATGCAATAAGTTTGGCCATAAGAGTATTAATTGTCCCGGTGAAGGCACGACGAATGTAAGTACAGGTTCGCACATTATAGTAAAAAGTGGTATGTACGTTAGAACGAAAATTGACAGTTTCCCAATTGATGCTCTAGTCAACACTGGAAGCGATATCTGCGTCCTAAAAGAATGCCATTTACAATCAATTAGGCCAAAATATTTCTCCAGAACGTCACAACTGAGAGTAGCAGGGCTCGGGGCAAGTGTCACAACAAAAGGATCTTTTCCAGCTAGGATACAAATCAATGAACATATTTTTCAAAATACGAGATTTATATTGTTAATAACAACCACATGAAACCAGATCTTATTTTAAGCATGAATGTACTGCAATTAGCAGTAGTGCAGATAGAAAACGGCGAGGTAAACATCAGCAAGAAGAAAAACACGATTAGAGAGGGCAATACAGAAAAAGAAGATGAGATGGCGAAAGCATGTTTCTTAGCCGAAATCGATGTTACAGCTGAGCTCTCCGACAATCTCCCCGACTTAGCACACCTAGAAAATAATGTTCAAGAAGAAGTACTTACGTTGATACGGAATTACAAGTCTGAAACTCCTGTTGAATCACCGATCCAGATGAAAATAGTCCCGATGGATGAAGGTCCAGAATACCAGTCGCCTAGAAGATTTCCCCCTCGCGAGCAGAAAATAATAGCAGAGCAGGTTCAAAAGTGGATTAGGAATGGTATAGTCCAGGAGAGCGCGTCTGATTATGGTAGCCCGGTTGTATTGGTGAGAAAAAAAGACTTTTCATATAGACTTTGTATCGATTTCAGAGCAGTCAACAGGTAGATACATAAAGATAGATACCCCTTACCAGTGATAGAAGACCAGATCGGCTGTTTACAAGGAGCTTGTTGGTTCACGACTCTAGATTTAGAAAACGGGTTCTTCCACGTTGGTATTGAAGAAAGCAGCTGAAAGTACACCTCTTACGTTACCCGACAAGGGCAGTTCGAGTTTCTGCGCATGCCATTTGGTCTATGCAACTCCCCAAGCGTATTCCAGAAGTTCATCAACTATATTTTAAAAGATCTCATCAGCCAAGGAGTAGTGATAGTTTACATCGACGATATAGTTATATCAGCATCGTCAGTCGAAAAAGGCGTGGCAAGGCTGAAGAGGGTATTAGAAGTTACTGCTAAAAATGGGTTGTGCATAAAATGGAAAAAGGACCAGATCTTAAGAGAAGAAATCGAGTATCTCGGATACGTAATTAATCGAGGAACATTGAAACCATTACCATCTAAGGCTGAAGCTGGCATGAATTTTCCCCAGCCAGCTACTGCAAAGCAAGTCCAATGTTTTCTTGGCCTATTTTCGCAAATTTATACAAAACTATTCACTGATTGCTAAGCCGTTAAGCGATTTGTAGAAAAAAGACGCTAAATTCAAATTCGATACTGATCAAATAAATTCTTTCAATAGGTTGAAGCAAGCTCTTACCACGGAACCAACGTTAAAGATTTTCAAGTACGGTGCTTATACAGAACTCCATACAGATGCCTGCAAATACGGCTAGGGCGCAATACTTCTACAACAAGGAGACGAACACAACTCACTTCATCCGGTGTACTACTTCAGTAAGAAGACTTCCAAAGCTGAGCAACAGTACAGTAGTTATGAGCTCGAGGTACTCGCAATCGTGGAGGCAGTGAAGAAGTTTCGCGTATACCTATTCGGTCAACATTTTAAGCTAGTCACTGATTGCAAAGCTTTCGAAATGACTTTGAAAAAACGCGATTTGGTCACTAGGGTAGCACGCTGGGCCTTACTTCTAGAAGATTATGACTACGAAGTGGAGCACCGTTCTGGGTCGAAGATGTCGCACGTAGGCGCCCTCAGCAGGAATGCAATTGTACTCTGTGTAGCAGCAGAAAATGACTTCCTCAATAAAATCAAAGAATCACAGAGGAAAGATGAAAGGTTGAACGCGATTATAGAGCTGTTGAAGCAGGGACCATATAACGATTACGTTATACATCACGGTATTTTATGTAGAAATACTGAAAATAAATTGCTTTATGTTGTGCCAGAAAAAATGAAGAGTTCCATCATCCGAAACGTGCATGAACAGGGTCGTTTCCATCACAAGAAGATGTCAGCGATCATTCAGAAGGAGTTTTATATCACAGGTTTGAAACGCAGAATTGATGCGTGCATAGCTAATTGCGTGAGATGTATCCTGTCGGAGAGAAAAACGGGTAAGCCAGAAGCTTTACTGAACCCAATCCCAAAAGGTGATCGACCTCTGGAAACTTTACATTTCGATCACCTTGGTCCACTTACGATGATGAAAAATGGCTACCGTCATATCTTGCCTATAATAGATGCTTTTACCAAGTTCTGTTCGCTCTTTCTCACCATAACATTGGGAGTAGAAGAAATAATCCAAAAGTACGAAATAGTAGCTGAAACATTTGGATATCCGTCACGAATCATTACAGATAGAGGAGGGGCCTTCCAATCCAACACTTTTCGTGAGTATTGTTGTAACCATGATATTAAACTCTGCTTCATTACAGTTGGTTTACCAAGAGGGAACGGCCAAGTAGAGAGGTTGCACTCAACAGTGATAGCCGCGCTCACTAAACTTTCGCTGGAAGATGCAGAGAAATGGTACCTACACGTAAAAACACTGCAGAGAATTCTCAATAGTACGTTCCAACGAGCGATACAAATATCTCCGTATGAGCTCCTAACAAGAACTGCGATGAAAGGTATAAAGGACGTTCAACTTATGCGGATAATTGAGCAAGAATACGCAAAAAGCTACTGTGAAGAACGTGAACACTTACGAGAAAAGGCCAAGCAAGATATAACAAGGATTCAGGAGGAGAACCGACAACAATTCGACAAACCACGCAGAAGAGCTTTACAATATAAGGTGGATGACGTAGTGGCAATTGAAAGCACGCAGTTCCAAAATTTCTGGGACCTTACAGAATCCTACAAACGAAAGGGTTCGATCGATACGTTGTTGAGAAAATTGGTAACGGTGACGGCCCTAAAACTACAACAACAGGCGCAGACAAAATGAAGTATTGGTGCGAAGAAGACGACGAGTTTATCGAGAATAACAGTGAAGATGAAGGTAACCTCACAGCAGGAGATAACGACAGAGACGAAGAGCAAAAGGAGGATGAAGTAAGCGAAGAATAGGACCATTCTTCAGGGACTGAAGAACAGTCAGGAATGGCCGAGATGTAGGATCGTGCCTGGTAACACTCCACCGCAAATGTCACCAAGCCCAACACATGCACCGATTCAGCTTGTTCCCTGCACTGAACTGTACCCATTACAATCATTCTGCCGGTTGGCTCTCTTTGTTCAGTTTTGGGCGACAAGCCTTTTTTTCTTTTTCTGAACGTGGACGTGGACGAAGGTAAAATATCACAGCTGAAAAGAAGTCAGAGGTTTAGTAGTAAATATCACAGAAAGTATTATTAAAATATCATCGAAGAAAGTGTCTCATTAAAATATAATTACAAGTGTTATTTGAATCTTGTCTTTTCCTACATTCCTCCTAACAAAACTTAAAGACCACATACATAGGGTATACTGGTTATGTAGCAGGTCATATCCTGCATGAAATTTTTGGCACGAGAAAGCTGTTGGCGCGGTGGGTGCCGCGTTTGCTCACGCCGGACAGCAAACGCAGCCATGGGACAACTTCAAAGCAGCGTTTAACGCTGCTTAAGCGCAACCGTCGACGAAACGTGGCTCCACTGGTATACTTGTATACCAGATACCAAGCAGCAGCCGAAACGGTGAACTTCACCCGGCGAACATGCTCCGAAGAAGGCGAAGACTGTCCTATCGGCCGGGAAGGTGATGGCTACTATTTTCTGGGATTCACATGGTGTGATCTGCATCATCGACTATCTGTAGAACTATGTCAAATTATTGGGCCAATTCGATGCCGAATTGCAGAAAAAAGGTCCAGTTTGGCGAAGAAAATAGGGTTTCTACCATGACAACGCACCAGCTCACACCGTCGCCACGGCCAAATTAGTCAAATTTGGCTCCGAACCGCTACTCCATCCATCGTATTCTCCAGATTTGGCCCCGTGCGACTTCTTTTTGTTTCCGAACTTGAAAAAGTCACTCGCCGGGCAAAAATTTGAGTCGAATGAGGAGGTCATCGCCGCCACGGAGGCTCAGTTTGCAGCTCGAGAAAACATATTTCTCAGACGGGTTCAACAAGTTGGAGCGTTGCTGGGTCAAGTGTATCGAGCGTATAGGAGATTATGCTGAGAAATAAATTGCCACTTTTCCAAAATTTTCGTTTGCCTTTTGTAGGCTAAGTACTTATCGGACCGCCCTCGTATAAGATATACTCGTATTGTAACTTTAGAGAAATATAGTGGGCGTATTTACTTACGGCTATCGAGAGACTAACTACAGCTACGCCTGAATCCTAGAGTGTGCGGATACGCCTGAATCGTAGTGTGTTGTAGGTGTCATAAAACTGCTGGTCAAAACTTTTGCGTCTGTATGTATCATTGTACGAGTACTACTAACAATTTTTAATACGCACGAGGAAGAATATTGCATGGAAGATACAATAGAAAACTATAATTTTAGTTTGAAAGCTTTTCAAGAAGTATTTTTCTTTCTGAGTTTGAAAGTTGTTTCCAGCATTAATGAGTACTATTATTTGCACACAATTTTTATCCGTCTCTTATACGAGTAGAAGGAATTTCAAACGTGCTTTCTTAACACTCTGCTGCACTGCTGCTTATTGCAAACTTTCTTAAAATTTAACGAGGAATAATTTTCCTCATCTTGCATTCAAACGATAAAATTTTTTCAGGTTTAATTATTCATAGACAATTTAGAGGGTACTTTATATTGTAGTTCTCTCCACATTATGAGAAGCTTTGACTCCTTTTTGAATTTATAAATTTTCAATACATATTTTAAGCAAAATTTCCAAAAAAATTCTAACTAATCTCTTTGAGAAATCAACACATAACACATTTTCACCCCCAATTAGCTAAAAAGTAATTATATCACAACATCCCCCCGTTGAACCTGTCCTGTAAAAAATTTCTCTTTATTCCGGTGGGTAGCGATAACTTCGTCGATTACGTAAACAACAAAATATCCGATCCGATAAAAATTAATTGAGAAACTTTTCCGAGTTGCCAAGGTGTTTGTTTGTCTTTTGAAAAGTCCGCAAAACATTCTCCAGGTAATCAAATCACAAACAAATTCAAGTCTCCTCAGACATCCGAAGGAGCCAATTTAGGATGTCCTTCAATCTGAAAAAATTTGCTTGCGCGTGGATTCCTTGTTTTTCGATGTTTAGCACTTTTGACAACTTCTTGCAGGATTTCTTATGATATGTAAATTATCAGTGTCCTCGTTTTTTGTATGTACTGATATGCATACATGTGTAATTTATGCATGAATTTTGATAATATTAAATGAAATGTTTAGCCAAAGTTGAAGGATACCGACTCATAGATCATCTTTTCTCTGCTTTGAATATTACAGACTTTCAAGGAAACGATGCATTGGAGAAGACTGTCGAGTGCACAAGTGAGTTGAACAGGAAACCCTCAAACTGTGACTGATAGATTGAATTGAGAGCATTCAGGACGTCATTCGTTGCCACCCTATCTGATTTACGGATCATCGGACGTGCTGGAGAACAGGGCGACACTAGGGAGTATTCGTTGTCCATATAAATGAAGCACATACCACGATGTCCTTATTGAACGGAAGCTTTTATGTCTTGCTATTCGGGAGTGCATGTAAGTACATTGACAAACTTGTTCGTTATTTTGTTCTTGTGGTAGGTAACATTAAAATTATATCCGACACTATGCACGTAGTCAAGTTTATTGTCCTTAGTCCATCATAGCGTACTTAGTAAATTAAATATTTCTGAGTCTCTGAGCAATGTATTTAAGGATATCAAATTCAATGTCAACACTTTCATATAAACTTAGAGAAAACAAAAAAAAACCAGCGTGAACTTTTCGAGACTATCAAAACTTTGATAATTTCCATCTGATACTTGCCTAATCAAATATCCTTTCTTCGGAAGAAGATGAAGAAGCTTTTCCTAACACTTGTCGCAAGAAAGATTTTTCTAGTCACGAACTTAGCGGATTACTCCCACTCCACTGTCTTGCATTGATGTAAAAAGAGTTGAAATGTTGGCATCGTGGATAAATAATGGGTTCGCTACGTGGGTTCCTTATTTATGATTAGGTCTGTCAAACGGTGGGTTTTTAGTATTAAGCTGGGGGTTTTTTTTCTTTTCGTTTCGTCGTGACCTTTTAATGCCGAAGTTTAAATTGGTTCGGACTGACGCCAAAGTTAAATACTGCATTTAATAAGACTTGCATAATAGGATCTCGAAAGGGTCTTCAAAAGTTTTGCTTTATATTCCTTTTACATAGCGAATAGAAGTTCAACTAAAGCTCACGCTTTTATTATATAAGTAAATTTCACTTCAAATTGATTATATAAATGGTTTAGGTGCTACAAAATTATCCATAATCTCATTTACCTTTATAAATATGCAAATGGTTGTTAATATAATTAAACATAATTTGCAAGTTGATTAACATTAAATAACACATTTTAAGCGCAGTCAACTTTGCCAGGCTATAATGAACTGCAGAAGTTTTTACATATAACATTATTGATACTATTCTGCAAATTGTTCTCACTTCATTCAGGCGAATATGAGCAAGATGCAACTTTGAAGGCCATTGACTAAAATTCATCCAAAATAAAAATCAGATCGAAATTAGTTGTCACTGTTTAGATATTTGTAACTTTCTGTTATATATTTCTTTTGATCAAAATATTCAAATTTCTGTAACATCTGTAGTATAAGAAGATAGAAAAACGTCCGTAAAGGACTGCAGCGGTAGTCTGCTGCCTCGGCGGAAGAGGGTGGTAGTACCCGCCGAGATTGGCCTTGTTTGAGGACGCGGAAATGCGCTGGCAGGCTAGCAGTGCGGTGTCGTAGGGCGGGTTCTTTTCCCCAGCACAAGGACCCACCACAAACAAAATTTCGCATTCACGAATTGTAAAGCGTCGAATGCCGATTGACTGGTGTCGAGGCTGAGGTAACCTACTAAGGGTTGAAATTCTTGCTGAAAGAACCTTGTAAATCCATTAGGATGTAGTTCATCAGTCTCTGAATGCCGATTGACTGGTGTCGAGGCCGAGGTAACCTACTAAGTGTTAAAATTGCTTGCTGAATGAACCTTGTAAATCCATTAGGATGTAGTTCATCAGTCTCTGAAATGGGGCGGGTGCTCCCTTCAAACCAAAAGGCATCCGCTTGAACTCATAGTGTCCATTGTTTGTGCTGAATGCTGTTTTTTGTCGGTCCTTTGGTTCGACCAGAACTGGATAATAACCACTAGCTAAATCCAGTGTCTTAAAATACCTTGAGTGACCAGGCTGGTCAAGTACATCTTATATGCGAGGTAATGGGAAAGCGTCACCTATTGTTTTTTTTCGTTCAGTTTCCTGAAATTAACAACTACTCGCCACTTCTTTACTCCATCAGCTCCTGCCTTCTTGAGTACGACCAAGTGGGGGGAGTCCCAGGGGCTCTTATTTGGTTGGACGATATCACTTTCCAACATTACCTTCAGTTGTTCATTGATTATGTCCTTCTGTGGCTGACTCAATCGGTACATTTTTTGGTTTATCCGGGCCTGGTCAGTCAATAACGGGATTTCATGGGTGATGGCTTTCGTACAACTCAGCTTGTCTTCAGGAAGGAAAAAAATATCGTTGAAGTCCTGGCACAACTGAGTGATGGCGTTTTTTTCCCCAGGAATACTATTTTTGAATATTGTGAGCTCCTGCTTCAACAATGCATTGCGCATCACATTTCCCGGCGAGTCAGAGTATGAGAACTTAGAAGCTTCTCTCTTCAAGTGATTGTTTGATGGACCTGCTATTGTCCCCGATGCTACATAGCCTACATATTTAACTATAGAGTCTAAACTGGATTAAGGCTGATGTTCTACCCCGTGCAAAACTTCTAACCGACTAACAGAGTATCTATTCAACTTCTCTAGCTTCAAATTAAGTTGGTTTAGTGTGAATGGAGTCTCACCTGAATTCAGTATACCCACCACTAGCCTCATTGGGTCGAGAAGAGCGTTTGCCAGGAATATGCCATTAGTTAATGAATCTGCTGTATACATCATCTCCTGACCCAGCTCAATAGGACCTACTACTACGTTTTGTTTTCGTGGAGGTAATGTAGCAGCTTCTTTAAAAACGACCTCATATGTTCCATCAGTGGCTTTTGTAACCCTTGAATCCTCCTTGGCAGGATTATGAGTCACCACATGATTCTGATTTGCTTAAAACGTCCCGTTCTGTGTCGCTCCAAACGACAACGCGTCGTCGTTATCAGACACCTTAGCCAAAACCTGTACGTGATGTGAACCTTCCGCCTATACTTGGCTCTAAATAGGGACCGAAAAATCATTACTATTTACTTCCGTGCGAAAAAACGTGAGTGATTTAGTTGGACCTTCGACCTTACAGTTCCTTAAGAGGAAGTCGTTTCCCAAAAGACCATCATTAAATAGTCCCTGAATATTCTCGACCACTTGTTTTTGTTGTTGTAGGGAGGTGAATGCTATTTATGCACAGAGTGTGGCACTCTCATGCGCGACTGGACTACCCATTAAACACCTCCCCTGTCAACCTGAGAACCCAGCCTGGAACCGTTTGACACATTACTTCAGGCCAGGTCTCGTTTTGTTACGCCGTGGAGCGCCTTCAAGCTGGGGAGTCCCTTTCCTAGCGGGAGGGGAGAGGGGAAGAGGAAATGCCAAAAGAGCGATCCCCCAGCCCCAGCGCCTCCGACTGCTGCGAGTCCCTTTTATATTTTATGACTGCCCGAGCATAATGTGCCACCTGGTTCCATTTGTCAACCGATTCGAGCATCACCGCAACTATATTATCCGGGGTGAGCTCTCCCGTCTCCCTGTAGAGTTCCCTTCGCAGCCTGACCCATTTTGTACATGCGAAAAATGTGTGACAGGGATTGTCCTCCTCTCCTGGGCAAAACCGACAATTGGGAGACCGTGACTTACCGATCTTGTGCAGGTAAGACTGAAAACATCCGTGCCCGCTCAAAAGCTGGGTCAGAAAGAAGTCAGTCTCACCATGCCTTCGATTTAGCCACGGTCTCACATCCGGGACGAGGCGCGCAGTCCACCTTCCCTTCGTGCAATCCCCCAAGACTGCTGCCAATCGTTGAGCGAGCGTTGTCTCTCCTCGCGGACAACTATCTCCCTCGCATCCTCGTTTCGGCGCTGGTAAATAGCGCGGCGCTCTCTTGCAATGAAGGCAACCGGTATCACGCCTGCAATAAATCTCACCGCCCAGTCGGAGACTCTTGGATACGAAGATGCAATTCTCAGTGCTCCTCTTCTCTGTACCTGTGCCAATCGTTTTCGGTATACCTCCTTGCTGAGAGCGTCGCCCCATACCTCTGCTCCGTACAGTAGCACTGACCCTACAGCACTCATCAAGAGGCGTCTTCTTGATGGGCTGGGTCCCCCTACGTTGGCCATCAGTCGACTCAGAGCCGATATTCCCGAAGCAGCCTTCTCAGCCGTTGCCCTGATTTGCTCATCTTCGAGTCGATCAGTAGCCCCAGGTACTTCACCGATGGCTTCGATTCAATTTGTATATCTCCAAGACTGATCATCCTTACTCTAGGGATTCTCTTTTTGTCAAGATGACCACTTCGGTTTTCTCCAGTGCTAAACTGAGCCCACGAGTAGTCATCCAGTCCGTCACTCGGCGCATTAGCATATCTAGCCTAAGTTGCGCTTGTTCAACGGTGCGTCCAGTGACCAGAGCCGCAACATCATCCGCATAGCCGACCAAGCGCGACTCATCTGGCATCTCAAGTCTTAGTAGCCCGTCGTAAGACACGCTCCACAGGTCCGGACCAAGGATAGATCCCTGGGCAACACCCGATGTAATTTCCATCCTTCGTTGGCCCTGTGTCGTGTCGTAGAGCAGGCTTCGGTCCTTAAGGTAGTTCCTCAAAAGCCGCATTAGATATTCTGGAACTTGAAAAGAGTTTTCCAGCGTGTCCAAAATATCCACCCATCTAGCGGAGTTGAAGGCATTCCTGACGTCGAGTGTCACCGACAGGACGATCCGTCGCTTGGTGCGACTATATGCCTCTGCCTTTTGGACCGCGTTCACCACCTCTGCAATCGCATCAATGGTAGAACGTCCTGCTCTAAAGCCGTACTGCCGAGGAGATAGGTCCCCAGCAGCCCTTGATGAGTTTCTCTAGCACTCTCCCAGCCGTGTCTAGCATGCATAACGGGCAGTATGCAGATGGCGATTCGGGATTCCCCTTCCCCTTGCTGATCAGCACGAGCCTCGCCATCTTCCATCGTCCCGGGAAAACCCCGTCCCGTAGGCAAGCGTTGAATGTGCTGAGCAGCAAGTCAGGACAATGATGATAGACGAGCCGCAAAACCTCAGCTGGAACACCATCTGGACCTGGAGCCTTCCTCGCTTTCAATGAGAGGACTGCCTCCTCCAGTTCCAGCTGTGTGAAGAGTGGGCACTCGACTGCTGTATCACCATGGACAGCGTCAACACGGACGGGATGGGCGGGGAAGAGTCCCCGCACCATCGCGTCCATCTTTTCCGCGTCATGTATACAAGGCTTCCGTAGGGCACCAAGTTTCCCCGTGACCAGCTTGTAGCCAAGGTCGCACGGATCTTTGTTCACATTGTCCACTAGGTCTTGTCAGCAGTGAGCCTTGCTACTGTTGATCAGTTTGCGAAGGCATTTCCTGGCCGACTTATATGCTGCGAGCTGTTTGCATGCCTCGTCACGGTTCCGCGCCCGTTGAGCCTCACGCCGAAGCTTGTGACACTCCCTCCGCTTTTCAGCGATTTCAGTAGGCCACCAGTACACTGGGGGCTGACTGTACCGGGGTCTTTGACGGGGCATAGAAGCGCAGCAAGCAGTCGTAATGATGCTCATAGTAGAGTTCACCACGTCTTGAGCTGCCAGTTATTCCGTCCCCTCCGAAGCTCCCGGCAGCGGCTCACATGCTTTGAGAACCTCTCGACGTCCATTCTTCCGATGTTCCATCCAGTTGTAGAAGGCCGACAGCATGGACGTCGGGAGATAGCATCACTTATCTCAAGCAGAATGCACTGGTGATCACTGGCTGAGTAGTCCTCTAATACTTTCCAGTTGTTATCCTCCGTACTAAGGACTCCGAGGCGAATGTCACGTCCGGTATGGTTCCCTCACAGCCAATACGGCGGAAAGTCGGCGTATTTCCGGAGCTTAGTACGACGAGGGCCGTCCTGGCCGCCATTTCCAGGATTCGTTTTCCCCGCGGATCCGTCTGAGGCATGCCCCATTCGATTGCTTTAGCATTGAAGTCGCCCCCAACGAGCACTTTACCCTCTGCGTTCGAGACAGCGCCCTCCAGAGCATTAAGCTTGGCTTGGAAAGATGATATCGACTCGTTAGGCGTTAGGTACACACCAAAGAAGGTGATCCCTGAGCACCGAACCCACACGAAACTATCCCCCCATCCACAACTCTCCGCTTGAAAGTCACTGTTCCGAACCCAGATGGCGGCAGTACCAGTTTCATCAGAGTACCATAATGCAGGACTTTTATTATGGTGTTGCTCACTCAGCAGCAAGAAGTTGGCTTTCATGTCCCTCGCAAACTGCTCAAGCAGATTTTGGGTGGTTGAGCTGCGGTGTAGGTTTAGCTGCAGGATGCGGGTCATTGAAGCTCTGATTTCGCCTTGGCTAGGGCTTCCTGGAACACGCGGCATTTTCCTGATCCCAAGACGTGTCCAAAATCAGGTTTTGGATCAGCATCCTTGCAAAGAACACAGTGTGCCTCCTTCGTATACTTTTTTCTTTTATGTCCCATTACACCGCATTTGTAACATAGGGAACTCCTATCGGGTCCTTTGCATACTTGTATGGTGTGACCATAACCAAGGCATTTGAAACATTGAAGAGGCGTTGCTCTTTGCCGTATCCTACAGACAACTCACCCTATTCGAACTTTGCCCTTGTTCAGGAATTGTTCTGCGCTCTTTTCGGTCAAGTCAACTATGGGCATGCGTTCTCCCCTGTTGTTTTCTGGAGTCAGTCTCGCTTTGATCCTTCCCACGCTATGGAATTCCCTTTTGATGGCCTCCCCTACCTCGGCCAGATCCGTCACGCAGTCTATGTCTCGTATTTCGATCATTGCCATCGGCTCGAGCGGGGCTATTGTTGCGCTTTTGCCGAGGACTTTCTTTACTGCGTCACAGAATGCATCTTTATTGCCGGCCTCTGCTCCGAATTCGACCAGTATGTGGCCCGACCGCGTTGGTCGTACTACTTTAATGGTAGTATTGGTGTCTTCGGGCCTTACGTTTCCCCTGATGTCCCGCAGTACTTTCACGTAGGATCGGCCATCTTGGGGCTTTACAAGCAGTGCCTGCTGCCGGGGTTGTAATTGGGCGTCCGTACGAACTTTACTTTCTGGCTTTTTTTTGAAGGAGTTTCTTTGCGGCTTTCTTCGCTCCTTTTGTAAGCACTGTCTGGAACCCCGGATCAAGTGCTCCACGCCCTTCAAGTGCCTCTTTCTTCCTTCTTTTATCCCGATCTCCTTCGATTGGGCTAGACGCCATTCTTTTATTGACGTTTAATGGTGGAGCTATCTGCATATCGCCTTTATATTTCGCCCCAAGCGCCTCTTCAGCCTTCTCTTTGTCTTCGGCCCTTAACCAGCTTCTCCGATAGTGCCCTATGCAATCTAGGAGCTCCTCTAGTTCAAAGAGCCCTTCCTTTGCTGCTTTGCTGATTTTTGGGGAGTCGCATGCAGCTTGTATTCTTTTCAGAACATCTCTCGCTTTTCGGAGTAGTCTTTCTTCTTCATATCGCTGGGCCGCAATTGTACCTTGCAACCATCCTTAGGAAAGGTTATCGCGTTCCGTTTCTGAGTGCAGTACTTCCGCCACATTTTCAACTTTGGCGGTGCATTCACGCGGTGTCCTGTCACTCTTTGCTTTTAGTGCCGTAATCTCCTCGTTGGCTTCTGGATTTTTCGTTGCAATGTCAGGATTTGCAGTGACAATCGAATTTCCGGTGCTCTTTATGTTATTTCCCACCACTCGAACACCTGAAGTGTCCTGCAGAGTTTCCCGTTTCTCCTTAATAGGACGCTCGGGCGTTCGCATCATTTTTTTACTGCACCCGAACGCCGCAGGAATCTCAGTCTGTATTCTACGTTTTTCGTCCGTCTTCACTGTCGTTGTGTAAGTCTTCGTTTTTGTCGTTGTTAGTACCGCTCGCGATTTACTGTTGACATCGTGGCTGCAACCGCTGGTTGCGTTGTCGTTATTATTCTTCGTTTCTTTTTCTGGGTATTTGTGGTATTTTGATTTTGTTTGCTCCAATTTTGTTGGGTCCCCCCTTGGAGCCGCTATCTCCGATCGTGTGTGTAGTCGCCTCTTTAGTCCCATCGTTATCTTTGCAAAGCAGGGAGGCCATGCGAGGGTTGGCACAAGCCCTTATGGGGACAAGTGCTCAGAGCCAGACCAGCGCTAATTGGGAGTCCATCTCAACCGAACCTACACCACCAACCCAATGGTACGAACTTCGAACGTACTCCGAGGCCTGCCAAGGCTTTGCCGGGACGGAGACGGTATGATAGTTGAATTGGAGTCGTTCACACACGAGTTTCACCTCGGCGCTACTGTGCAAAGCAACTAGGTCCAAACCATCACATCCGCCAGCCCAAAGCGTCATTTCCAGTTCGTTGTCCAAAGCGTAGTCCAGATCCAATCAGAGTCGTTACCTGTCATCCCAGGAGGGAACCTCACGGCGCCCCCCATATCCTCGGGTCCGTGGGGGCGGCGCTCCCCAAAGAATGCTAGCCTCCAAGAGTGCTCTTGTTGACCGGCATTTTCCCTGCGGAAATTCCTCGGGTACGTGGGGGCGGAGCTCCCAAAAGAATGCTAGCCTCCAAGAGTGGTCTTGTCGACCGGCATTCCCCCTGCGGATATTCTCGACCACTTGGAAAGTACATGGAAGCCTAGTAGGGAGTTCGAAATTGCCTTCTGTTATACCAAGGGTTTCACCTTTCCCAAACGGGCTTTGCAAAGTGAGCTTACGCTGAACATTTATTGGGCACGTATCTTCTGTAAATGTTGTCTTCTCTTGTATTCCTATATCTAAAAGCAGTACAGCTGTACCAGACTAGTACCGCGATATGTGTTTCCTTTGTTTTTTTGATTGTCCATGCACTCGTCCGTGACCCTTGTTTCCATCTTCGTTTCCGATGGTTGATTATTTGACTGTTTAATTAAAGTCGAGCAGGAGATTTCCGACTCAACTGCCCCTCGTTTCCCTGGGGCTTGAAATCCCACCGTTTCTTTTGGAAACAAGCTTCCAAATCATGTCTTCTGCGACCACAAAAATCACACTTCACCAAGACACTGTATACTCTTGTGTTCTCCCTACTGGCCGGGTGACTAGTGGCGGATTTTACCTGACAATCCTTTTGATCGTCACCATGTTTCTTATACAAAAGGGAGTATTCTTTCGAGAATAACAGTCGGAGTATGTGTGGCCCCGTTTATGACAAAAATTACAAGTTATTCTCGGTCCTTTGATGAATTTTGATGATTTCGATTGAGGGTCCTTCTTTGGTGCTACCACTTCTTGTGGTACAACCTGTCACTGAAAAGGTATCGCATAGGGATTAGGCAAGTACATTGTCTGCTGAGGAGCCATCACGTGGTGGTTCATCGTCCAATTATTGAGTAGGGGTTGAACTGGCATCATTTGTGGAATTGTTTGTGATGCACTGTTCTGCAAAAAGGAAACTCCCTTTTGAAGTTTTTCCATGTTCAGCTCCTTAGTTACTAGCTCCTCAAAGGTGCATTTCTCTAACATCATAAGGTACTGGCAAAGCTGGGGATTAACTACTCCACTTCTAAAAGTATTCATCGCAAAGTTCTCTAATTGTGCATTCGCAGTCTTACTCGCTTCTGATCCATATTTATGTTAACTGTTGCTGCTTCCTGGCAAAGTTTAAGAATTTGCCTAAGATGAAATGTGTAGGCTAGAATGGACTCCCAAAGACTTTGCTTTGCTGTTCTTAGACTATTTACCAGCTCCTGATAAGTTTCTCTTGGTAAGTATACCCGGTTCAGTAATTCCTCCGCCACGGGAAGTTAGAGGATATCGACTGTTAAGCTTCACCTCGCAGACGGGTAGGGAAAATCTGCATAAACGCAGCGCGCTCCTGATTGCTAAGGCATTTCCAGTCCTTAGTACGAAGGATACACAACTGGAAAGTATTAGAGGACTACTCAGCCAGTGATCATCAGTGCATTTTGCTTGAGATAAGTGATGCTGTCTCCCGAGTCCGTGCTCACGGCCTTCTACAACTGGATGGAACATCGGAAGGATGGATGTCGATTGGTTCTTCAAGGCTCTCACAACAGGTGAGCCGCTGCAGGGAGCTTCGGAGGGGACGGAAGAACTGGCAGCTGAAGACGTGGTGAACTCTACTATGAGCATCATTACGACTGCTTGCTGCGCTTCTATGCCCCGTCGAAAACACCAGCACGGCAAGCCCCCAGTGTACTGGTGGTCAACTGAAATCGCTGAAAAGCGAAGGGAGTGTCACAAGCTTTGACGTGAGGCTCAACGGGCGCGGAACCGTGACGAGGCATGCAAGCAGGTAGGAGCATATAAGTCGGCAAGGAAATGCCTTCGCATATTGATCAATAATAGCAAGACTCGCTGCTGGCAAGACCTAGAGGACAATGTGAACAAGGATCCGTGGGGCCTTGGCTACAAGCTGGTCATGGGGAAACTTGGTGCCCTACGGAAGCCTTGTGTACATGACGCGGAAAAGATGGACGCGATAGTGCGGGGACTCTTCCCCGCCCATCACGTTCGTGTTGACGCTGTCCATGGTGAAACAGCAGTCGAGTGCCCACTCTTCACACAGCTGGAACTGGAGGAAGCAGCCCTCTCATTGAAAGCGAGGAAGGCTCCAGGTCCAGATGGTGTTCCAGCTGAGGTGTTGTGGCTCGTCTATCAGCATTGTCCTGACTTGCTCCTCAGCACATTCAACGCTTGCCTACGGTACGGGGTTTTCCCGGTACTATGGAAGGTGGCGAGGCTCGTGCTGATCAGCAAGGGGAAGGGAAACCCTGAATCGCCGTCTGCATACCGCCCGTTATGCATGCTAGACACGGCTGGGAAAGTGCTAGAGAAACTCATCAAGGGAAGACTTACTGATGCGATTTGTGCTGCTGGGGACCTATCTCCTCGGCAGTACGGCTTTAGAGCAGGACGTTCTACCATTGATGCGATTGCAGAGGTGGTGAACGCGGTCCAAAAGGCAGAGGCATATAGTCGCACCAAGCGACGGATCGTCCTGTTGGTGACACTCGACGCCAGGAATGCCTTCAACTCCGCTAGATGGGTGGATTTTCTGGATACGCTGGAAAACTCTTTTCAAGTTCCAGAATATCTAATGCGGCTTTTGAGGAACTACCTTAAGGACCGAAGCCTGCTCTACGACACGACACAGGGCCAACGAAGGATGGAAGTTACATCAGGTATTGCCCAGGGATCTATCCTTGGTCCGGACCTGTCGAACGTGTATTACGACGGGCTACTAAGACTTGAGATGCCAGATGAGTCACGTTTAGTCGGCTATGCGGATGATGTTGCGGCTCTGGTCGCTGGACGCACCGTTGAACAAGCGCAGCTTAGGCTAGGTATGCTAATGCGCTGAGTGAGGGACTGGATGGCTGCTCGCGGGCTGAGTTTAGCACTGGAGAAAACCGAAGTGGTCATCTTGACAAAAAAGAGAATCCCTAGAGTAAGGATGATCAGTATTGGAGACATACAAATCGAATGAAGTACCTGGGGCTACTGATCGACTCGAAGATGAGTTTCTCTGAGCAAATCAGGGCAACGGCTGAGAAAGCTGCTTCGGGAATATTGGCTCTGAGTCGACTTATGGCCAACGTAGGGGGGCCCAGCCCACCAAGAAGACACCTCTTGATGAGTGCTGTAGGGTCAGTGCTACTGTACGGAGCAGGGGTGTGGGCCGACGCTCTCAGCAAGGAGGTATACCGGAAACGTTTGGCACGGGTACAGAGAAGAGGAACACTGAGAATTGCATCTTTGTACCCAACAGTCTCCGACTCGGCCGTGAGAGTGATTGCAGGCGTGATACCTATCGCCCTCCTTGCTAGGGAGCGCCGTAACGAGGATGCGAGGGAGATAGTTGTCTGCGAAGAGAGACAGGGCTCGCTCAACGATTGGCAGCATTCTTGGGTGAATTGCACGAAGGGAAGATGGACTGCGCGCCTCATCCCGGATGTGAGACCGTGGCTCAATCGATGGCATGGTGAGACTGACTTCTATCTGACCCAGCTTTTGAGCGAGCACGGGTGTTTTCAGTCTTACCTGCACAAGATCGGTAAGTCACGGTCTCCTGATTGTCGGTTTTGCCCAGGAGAGGAGGACAATGCCTGTCACACATTTTTTGCGGGTACAAAATGGGTCAGGCTGCGAAGGGAACTCCACAGGGAGACGGGAGAGCTCACCCCGGATAATATAGTTGCGGTGATGCTCGAATCGGTTGACAAATGGAACCAGGTGGCACATTATGCTCGGGTAGTCCTTAAATGTAAAAGGGACTCACAGCAGCCATGGGCGCTGGGGCTGGGGGATCGCTTTACTGGCAATTCCTCTTCCCCTCTCCCCTCCCGCTAGGAAAGGGACGCCCCAGCTCGAAGGCGCTCCACGGCGTAACAAAACGAGACCTGGCTCGAAGTAATGTGTCAAACGGTTCCTGGCTGGGTTCTCAGGTTGACAGGGGAGGTGTTTAGTGGGTAGTCCAGTCGCATATGGGAGTCCCACACTCTGTGCATAAATAGCATTCACCTCCCTACCACAAAAACAAAAAAAATAAATGGCATTTCCATACCTGCTTACTGCAACCGATGAATGTTTGGAGAGCAAGCACCAAGGTTGGACTGGGTGCCCCAGAAAACAAGGGAATCATCTGTCCCATTAACTTTGCAACCTTCCCGTAATCTGCCATAGTGTTCGTAAAATCCTTAACTTCGGCTTGCTTATCCGTCATACGAGGGTCATTCAACATGTACTTAGCCTCACCGCCCGATGGCGCTGCTATTACAAAAGAGTGTTACCACCGTGCAGTACATTCTTTTAGTAGTCTACTGTCAATATTTCAGTCAATTCCCTACAATAGTTTTGTTTCGATAGCCTTTGGAAGCGAGCGTGTCGGTCGGTTGTACAAAAATGGAAAAAGAACAATACCGTTCAGTGATTAGATTCTTGTTTTTGGAAGGGAAAACGCGCAGCGAAATCAAAGATCGCTTCGATGCTGTGTACGATGACTTTTCTTCTTTGATGGCGACCGTCAAGAATTGGTTCAATGAGTTTGTTCGTTGCCGCACGTCAGTTTTTGATGAGCCATGCCCAGGTGCCCCGAACACGGTAGCTACGGAGGAAAACGTTAAAAAAGTCCACGATCTTATGTTGGCAGACCGTCAATTGAAGATTCGCGAGATAATTGAGACTGTGGGCATCGCAGAAGGAACGGTGCACCATATTCTACACGAAGAACTGGGCATGAAAAAGCTGTCGGCGCGATGGGTACCGCGTTTGCTCACACCGGCAAACAAGCGTAACCGTGAGACCACATCGGCGACGTGTTTAGCGCTGTTTCAGTGCAATCTGGTGGAATTCTTGCGTCGTTTCGTGACCGTCGACGAAACATAGATTCACTGGTACACAACAGAGACCAAGGAACAGTCGAAACAGTGGACTTCACCCGGCGAACGTGCTCCGAAGAAGGCGAAACTCGTTCGATCGGCCATAAAGGTGGTGGCCACCGTTTTCTGGGATTTACAAGGTGTGATCCACATCGATTACCTCGAGCAGGGTAAACCAATCACGGGGCACTACCATGCAGACTTATTGGGCCGATTTGACGTCAAATTGAAGAAAAAGCGGCCCCGCTTAGCGAAGAAAAAAGCGCTGTTCCACCACGACAACGCGCCGGCTCACACCTCCGCCGTCGCCATGGCCAAATTGGTCGAATCGCGCTACGAATTGCTGCCCCATCCATACTCTCCAGATTTGGCCCCCTGTGACTACATTTTGTTTCCAAACCTGGAAAAATCACTCGCCGGGAATAGATTTGGGTCGAATGAGGAGGTCATCGCCGCCACGGAGGCCTATTTTGCAGCCCTCGAGAAAATGTATTTTTTGGACAGGTTAAAAAAGTTAGAGCATCGCTGGGCCAAGTTTATCGAGCTTGAAGGAGATTATGTGGAAAAATAAATTGCCACCATTCCAAAATTTTCGTTTTTCTTCTCTAGGCTAAGTACTTGTTGAATGACCCTCGTAGGAGGAGATTTCTGGTCAACAGTCAAATCCACGGACACACTTGAGGACGAGCTCGCTCCCAATGTCAGTTTCCAGTCAAGTGACGTAATTAAAGTAAAAAAACCAATAAACTGGTATGGCTAAACGAACTCCCACTAAAATGTTTGATCTCTTCCCTGAACTGCGTTGTCTGTTCACAGAATTCATTGTTCTGCTCCGAACGGCTAAAATATAACTGATCAATAGTGTCAGTGAATACAAGATCTGACTCTATACTTGTAGTTGCAGATTCTCGCTTAACCTATGAGTCTAAACCAGGAGAAGGAGTTTCCGACTTATTTTTAGGGGTAAAAAGAGTTTTTCCATTTCGGAGCACGAGCCCGCTGTTTTTTTCCGGAGTTGATCGATGTACCTCCTTAGTTGCCTGATGTTCGTCGTTCATTTGTTCAAGTAACGAACGAATTCCTTTTTTCTTATTTTTTTTACGGTACCTACATCTTTCTTCAAGACTTGGATATTTCAAGGATTACCTCCCAGGTACAATCTTAACTTAAAGGGTGACCTTTCAGGTATCAAATCGTGTGAATGAGTGTTAACCTCAGGAGTGGTAACGAAAGGTTCTTATTCCGTCTGAAACACCAATTATTCTATTTAATAATTGGTTGCTCCACAACACGTTCGTTGTACTGGAGCTGTTTGGAATCAAAAACTGGCTGCGCCAATTGTTACATTTACGCAACCACCCTGCCTGTGCTGGCGTGATGATCGCACCTCATCATACACTACCACAATCCTTGATACCTAGAGAGGAAAGGGGCTGTCCCTTAGAAATAAAGACAACATTTTTTCTTTCATTTAAATACAAAAGATTTTTATTTTCGTTTGACAATTCGTTATTTGCGCACACAAATGCTTTGGTTATTGTTGCATCTCACTTTCTTTGTCACAAAGGTGTCATTTACGGAACTCCTAATTTCCATTATTAATACAAATACATTCTGAAGAAATTAATTCAAAACAATCTCCACTTGAAAACTACTGATGTTGAAGTACTATTGATGGCAACCCTCGTACCATAGTTTATTTCTACAGTGTACGTGGATGAAGGCTAAGAACTAGAGTTTCTCCGGCTTGGGCCTAAAGTAACTCATTCAACTCCTGTGGATGTCTACTTCAACTCCCGTGGATGCCTTCACTAGGAAACTTGTGTTGAACTATACATAAAAAAAGAATTGGTGAATAAATTAAACTCACTTTAGCGCAATCGTGAAAATTGACGAGAAGATTATTGCGATAAAGTTTATTTAAACCAGTGATCAAAATAAATCACAAATTAAATGGCTAAAACTAGAGTTTCACGGGTTTAGGCCTAAAGACACTCTATTTTAACTCCTTATACTCACATATTGTTCATGGCGAAAATATCTCCTCTTGGCAGCGAACTTGTATGCAAATGTCGACCGCAATCGTCACCGACAGTATCTCCTCGAGGCTTGTGTTTATGCTGGCTCCCTTGTCCAATTCGCCAGTAGCTTAAATACAAACAAATTGCTTGCATTGCTAGTGGGAGTCGTAGACCTTCGCTCCAGTTAACTGCAAAACGCTGAGCTTGTTATTGTGCTAGTTCCCCTTAATTCGCTTTACTAATTCATTCCTCTCTCGTTCCTCGGAATTTGCCGGGGAGCCTATTTAGTGGCTTGACCAATGAAACGTAAGATATAAGGTTCTTAAATACAATAAATTGCGATTATGTATTCTGTGTAGGGTGTCGCCGTTCCCTAAATATAGGCGGTGAAGCATAAATTGCTTGCTACATTGCTGCATGCGAGGAGCGAGGCATGGGGAGCGTGATCAACTGTTATTCGATTCCGAGCAATTAGTATTTACATATGTTAATGATTTTGTCGTAACGTGTAGTAAGCGAGGCGTGGGGGCATGATCAACTGTTATAGAATTTCGAGCAATTAGTCCTCACATAAGTTAATGATTGGTAGTCTGTGTGGCCTAGTGGTTAGAGCATGAACGCATAAGCCGAAGGTCCAAGGTTCAAATCTCGTTGGGAGTAACGTGATTTAGTTCAAGGGATTTTTCGGACAGACTATGCGTGTTCACTCAGTGGTGATATGTACTGATTTAATCAGGTCATATCATAGCTGAGCAGGCACACGGGAGCATGGAACTGACCAAAACTAACTTCCGAAGAAATCAATACGGTCATGAAAATGAGATACTCTATCTCTAAGCGAAGGCCCGAGAGGGGCTGTTGTGCTACAAAGAAGAAGAAGAATTTAATGATTGTTGCCGTAACGTGTCGTAAGCGAGGCATGGAAGCATGGTCAACTGTTATAGAATTCCAAGCAATTAGTATTCACATATGTTAATGATTGTTATCGTAACAGGACCACCCTAGTAAGCCGGAGTTCTGCGGAGTATGCTGGCTTGAAGCCGAATCACTCTTCCGAAATTATTTCTTTTTCATTAACAACCTCAGTTAGTCGGTTTAGCAGCACTTGCTCTACTATTTTCGACAGAGAGGATAATAGGCTAAAAGGTTGCCAGTTTTGTGAAAACATGAGGTTTTTACCACGTTTTGGAAGAACAATAACATGTTTTGGAGTATGTATTTTTGCAAGCGAAAAATCGTGTTTATAGTGGCTGTTATTGCTTCGAGAATGTTATCCGGGAGTCATTTCACCATGGTATTTGACATTAAATCAAATTCCGGTGCTTTCTGCCTGTTCAGTGCTCGTATGATGTCTTTTACCTCTTTAAGTCAGGTGCTGTGTATTTGGTCGGAGTCTGCAATGTCTGACCTCATGAGCCTTTTGGTCAACCGATTGACATGATCTTCATGTTCGTCAAGGTCCTCCCCATTGGATAAATTTTCTCATAAGTAGTGCTCTAGAGTAAATGCAAAGGCCTCCGCGCTACCAGACCCGTCGAATTTGATACCGTAAGGGCCGTGAATTGGTGATATTTTAAGTTTCTTTTTTATACGAAGATATTTAAAAATCCTCCAGAAACCGTCGCAGCCAGGCTCCAGGCTTTGCAAATAGCTCTTCTATTGTTCACATAATTTGATTCGCTTCCAGCAGTAATCTAGAATCACCTGTATTCCGAGCTCATATTTGAACTCGATTCCTCCTCCTCCTGATATCGTTAGAGAGTTCATAGGGGTTTGATACCCTTGTCAGAGCTGTGACTGTATTGTTCTCTTATGCCTGTACTATTTTATCTATGATTTCTTCTATCAATTTTTCAGTGTTGCTGGCTATTTCAGGTGTTTAAATAATGCAATGGCAACGGCTGAGAACGCTGCTTCAGGAGTATTGGCTCTGAGTCGACTTATGGCCAACGTAGGGGGACGCAGCCCATCAAAAAGACGCCTCTTGATATGTGACGTAGAGCCAGTGCTACTGTGTGGCACAGAAATATAGGGCGATGTTATCAGTAAGGGGTATACCGAAAACGCTTGGTACAGGTACAGAGAAGACCAGCACTTAGGAAAGCATCTTCATATCCGATACCCCTCCTTACAAGAGAGTTCTGCGCTATTTACTTGCGTCAAAACGAATATGCAAGGGAGACGATTGCTCGCGAGAAGAGACAGCGCTCACTCAATGATTGGTAGCAGTATTGGGTGAGTTACATGGAGGGAAGGTGGACTGCGTGCCTTATCCTGGATCTGAGACCAGAGACCATGGTGAGACTGACTTCTAATTGACCCAGTTTTTGAGTGGGCATGGGTGTTTTCAGTATTACCTGCTCAAGATTGGTAAGTCATGGTCCGCCGACTGTAGACTTTGCATAGAAGATGGAAAATGATGCCTGCCATGCGTTTCTTGTGTGCAAAAATGGGACAGGCTGCGTCAGGATCTCTACAGGGAGCTGTGAGAGCTTACCCTAGATAAAATAGTCGTGGTGATGCATGAATCGGTTGGCAAATGGAACCAAATGGCACATTATGTTTGGGTAGTCCTAAAAAATAAAAGGGACTCACAGCAGTCGAGGGCGTTGGGGCTGGGTAATCACTTGTCTGGCAATTCCTCTTCCCTACTCTCCTCCTGCCAGGGGAGCAATCCCCCAGCTTAAAGGTGCCTCACGTAACAAAAGGCGACATGCCCCAAAATATTGTCTTAGACGGCTTAAGGCTGGGTTCTCAGTTGACAGAGAAGGTGTTTAGTGGGTAGTTCAGTCGCTTGCTTGCATAGAAGTCCCACACTCAGTGCGTAAATGGCATTCAAATTCCAACCACAAAAAAAGTGATTCACAAACTTGTGTGATGTCCACTGAAAGCCTGACTCGATTTCCTTTTGCAGCAGATTCCTTTTTAATGTTAAAAATCGGTAAGGAGAGATAGAAACTGGAAGATGGTCTCCCATTTTTATTTGGTGAACCACCACCTTTGTTGGGTAACCTCTTATCCAAAAAACTGATTCGAAGCTACTGATGAGAGTATTCAATATTGTACGCTCTGATTTGTTAAATCTTGTCCTTCATCTCCATGCAAGTTTGACTCATAATCAATCAGAGCAATTGAAACGCCTTTACCAAAGAGTTCTCTAGGCGTGTGTTTTTAATTCTCTTTTGTTGTCTCCAAACTACGTGATGCTATGGATGAGGTAGTTATAGACAGTACACTTGGTTCATATTTCGTTACCTTATTTTATTTAGATAGTTTTTTATCAGAGCGAAATGCAAAAATGATGGCTCCGTGTACTAGGAGAATAAATATAATTTTCATATGTGAAGTCGAAGAAAATATTTGAACATTTCCCAAAACTCCATGTGTTCTGGGGTAGGTTCAAAGAATTGTAGCATGTTCTATGAAATCACAGCCAAGAAGAACAATTTTATCCATATAGTTTGCTAGGACAATAAACTCTGTGGAGACTGTCTGGTTTTGTATTTCCACTTCAGTTCTAGTGGATAGAATTTCTTGCAGTCTTGGTATTCCATCTGCCATTATAATTCGGACAAAGGTTTTTTTTTCATTCTACTTCTTTTGCCACTAAGTGGTTGTATAATGAAGATAAAGCTTCTCTGTTTTTTGTACCAGTATCTATATATACTTTGCCTAAGTAGTTTCCTATTTTTATGGTGACCATCGGATATAATTGTGTTGAGATTGTTTGCACGTAACCAATTTGTGGGCTACAAAAGTCTAAAGTATCTACTCAAGTGCTAGGTTTTGGACTGTAGGTTTGGCATTTGCTTCGCATAATATTTGATGTTCCACAACTGCAGCATAAAATTTGTGGCTTGGAGTTCTGTTGATTTTGTGCCGGCTTTGAAATAAAATCTATCGAATGTGTTTGTCGCAGTCGTCTCTGACATTTAACAAAATTGTGGTCATATTTTCAACAAAATTTTTTTTCGTCTTTCTTTGGAGGTATCTCTTATTTAGTCCTTCCGGGAGTCTTCTATCAGCCTTGTTTTGTTGATGATATCATCAAAAGTTTCAATGCTGCCACGTGAAATTCCACCTCGTATAAAAATGTTTAGAAGACCAAAAATTAAGTCAATTTGAGTGCTTTCACAGTGCGCGGCAATTTTGGAATTAATACTCTTTTTTGTGAACGAAGATTTCAGTTGGTGTAAATGGCTCTTGAATTTCAGTAGAAAGTGCTTTGTAAACTTTGTTAGCTTGTTTACATAGCGCAAACGTTTTTCGGAGATCTAAATTGCTTGTACTCATGTTGTAATTGTAGGTCTTACGCTTTCCCACCAAGCTGATACCTCGTCTTGAAGCAAAAGAGTCAAACCTCGGGGAGTACTGTGGTTTGGAGGTATATGCCGCTTACGCACTGAGTGTGGGGCTTCCATGATCATCGCGACTGGACTACCTAGTAAACACCTCTCCTGTCTACCTGAGAACCTAGCCTAGAACTGTTTGACACATTGCTTTGGGCCAGATCTCGTTTTGTTACACCATGCCACCTTCAAGCTGGGCGATCCTTCCTCTAGGGGAATTGCCAGATTCCGCTTTATCTGTGAGGAATGCCTGAACATAATGTGCCACCTGGTTTCATTTGTCAACCGATGCAAGCATCATCGTGACTATACTATCCACAGTCAGCTCTCCTGTCTGCCTGTAGAGGTCCCGTCATAGTCTGTCACATTTTTGCATGTAAAAAATGTATGGCAGTCATCGTCTTCCCCTCCTGGGTAAAACCGACAATCGGTGGACTTACCAATCTTGTGCAGGTAAGACTGAAAACACCCATACCCGCTCAAAAATTGGGTCAGGTGGAAGTCAGTCTTATCATGCCTTCAATTTGGCTCTTGCTATTGACTGTAGTCCGCTTTTATAGTTGAAGAAGATGGGACCGAAGTTCGTCGCGTATGACATCCAATGTTGTCGTAGTAACAGCATTTGTTCCCGTGACGGTGTTACAGTAGGTATTTATTGCCTTTATTCTCATAAAGATCAACATCAATGATTTTTGCAAACTTTTTCCGCCTAAGGCTGCTCACTCGCGAGGAAGGGACACAATTTTCCACATATTCCACTCCCTTTAAAATCATTACCTCTCTTTCGATTTTCGATCCTTAAAAGTTTTCGTCAAGACCTTTTGTTGGATATTCACGGTTAAAAACCTTATAAATGGAGAGATTCCCTCTTTTGATCTACGTGCAATTGTTTCTCAAGTGTATCTATTATAGGTTCAGCGAAAAATCGCTGTAATTCACGGACAGGTAGGTCGCAAAATGAATATAGTTTTGTAAAGAAATTTTTAAAAATCTCTAAAAAGAGCTTACACAAAAGCAAACAAATTCTGCTCCCTCCCATCACAGATGATATTAAACCCATCAAAGATAACTTAAAGAATTCTTTAAACTCTCCACACAAATCATTTGGAAATAGTTTCGGACTTATGAATCGTTCTACCCTAGTTCAACAAACTGCTTCATTGACCTTTTTTAACTTCCTGTAATCCCATGGACTTACTACTCATATCCTTAAGATACGACAATATTTGTCGACAGTTCATAAAACTTTCCACCAAACACAAACTTCCTCACCTACACAATGTACACCAAATCATACATCCCTTTCAGAATAACAATATTGACCCAAAAAGTTTTTTATTTGATGCTGATCCTGGAGGAGCCCTTCACTTGAAATTCTCTGGATGGTGATATATTGTCACAAGTTACTACAAACAAACAAAACCATATGAAGAAAGTTACTATGTATCCTAGCTTAGGCTCTATGGTGATTAATTTGTAATTATACTGTGAAGGATACCACTCAAGAATTTTGAGATGATGTAGTAACAATATTTCCACTTATGATAGGCTTTCAATGGTCAGTCTCAGCAAAACGATGGATGAAGAAAGTTTCCCTATTCAACTAGGGAAAGATTAATTGAGTGTCTGTCCACTTTAGTATCTTGACTCTTCCCTTTTCATTTACAAGTTGATATTGTGCGCAAATTAAGGACACGAGTAGTGAAAGTGAGAAATGATGAGGGGAAGAATTTGAAGAAGTTTGTTTTACAACTTAATGTTATGAGGCATCCTACACTTAAAAAAGCTTTAGTGTGTCTGTTGGATGATTTTATGATAAATAACCATATTAAAAAATTACTTCACTTTTATGTCCCTGACAATAATAATCTAGAATCCTTTGAAATTCATCCTAGAATGGAATCTTGGCTAATTATGCTTTTTGCATACCTGTTTGCAGATGATGTCCATTCCTTGGAGTCAGCACTTTAACATATCAAAGAGAGAGAAAGAGAGAGCAATCAGAGTGCCACAAAGTCATCCGCAATTCTAATCCCCAAGGCAAATCCTCGTGCTGGACATTTGATTGCATCGTTCTTATTCAAGGATTCATTTCCATGATGATTTCGGTTGGATTTAATGCACTAACCTAATTACTTTTTGACTATAGATCGAGTTTGCGATGAGTTCGTGCAGCTTTAGGATACGGTTTTGGTACCCTCTTAAGGACATATTTCAGAATGCGAAAAACTAACTAGAATATGTTGTGAAAATAAAAAGACCGTGAAGTTATTTTGAAAGATTGGAAATGAAAAATTGATTGGCCTTAAATAGATTCAAAATTGTTCAATCTATGTTACCTTCTAAAGAAATTCCACTGATAAGTCCCCTGATTAAGTTAGATATTGAATCTGGTTTAAATTGAAAGTTTTCTTATGACATGGTAACATAAAATCCAAAGCTTGTTGTACGACGAATTAAAAAAGAATTTATTGAAAAGGGATAAATATACTGCGTCCTAAGTATACTGCATATGATATTTAACCATGTGTTGGTTTGTTTATTTGTTTGCATTATGTTGGGGCAAGTTGGCTATATTAGCCACATTTGAGCGCGCAGACTTTGTTCAATTGAACATGAGAGCCCCACCTTTTAGACCTGAATAACTAGTCAAATAGAAAAGTAGGGACGTTACGTACTAATTAACGTAACCTAATAGCTAGCACAACCAACAAAACAACAGTATTTACACATCTAAGAAACCTACAAACAAGTAGCGCAACTAATAAGTAATTGATGCAACATAATAATTAGCACCTATCTAAGAAACCTAAAAATAAATAGCGTAACCATCATAACAATCAGCATCAGAGATGACACAACCAGCAGCTTAATAATTAGGACATAAAAGAACTAAAGTGCATTCACTTAAGTTAAAACTATAACTAAAACAACTACAACGATAAGTAAACATTATCTCCAACCAAACGAAATCGTGACTACATCAGGAAATTCCCATCGATGGAAGTCAATTGATACTTTAAAAAACATAAACATTCACTTTCCTCGCAACCGCCAACAAGGCCAAGGCGACTATTCAAAATGTGTGGATAGCATTTTTCCACCTTCGATGAAAACGAGCAATGAATAGCGTTTTTTTTTTTCTTTTGCTTGGACAATTACCTGGACGAGTATAGTCCAACCATGTATGTTGACTATTTGTTGAATGCTAATTAGGATTAAAATGCCAATGGATCAAAATACTCTGATACTTCGATCTGACAATAGCGCTTTTTGGTAATTTCCTGGACGATGAAATAGGCGTGAATACACGGAAATTGGTCCGTCAGCATTTGGTACCACTCACCGTACCAGGCAATGAATATAGCAAAAGATGCTTAATTGGCAATTATCGCCTATAAAAATAAATGAAAAGCTTAAACAGACACACTACACTGGACGCATATAAGGTGGAACTTAGGCTGTAACAGGCCTTTCAGGATCGTCTACGGCGCGATTTACGTGGAACTTATTTTGGTACGTAGGTCTAGAAAGGCCCTCCCCAAGTGGAATTAAGTCTGTCCCAGCCCTCCAAGAAGACCTCAACGACACTCAAAAAAGCGGAACTACAGCTTTTAACACGCACGCCGATGGAAAGAAGTCTTGAGGCTAGGTTCTGCTCTAGGTTCTAGAACTCTAATCTCTTCCAATCCTATATTGGATGATCAGTTTTGGAGACATACAAATCGGATCGAAGCCAGCGGTGAAGTACCTGGGGCTACTGATCGACTCGAAGATGAGTTTCTCTGAGCAAATCAGGGCAACGGCTGAGAAGGCTGCTTCGGGAATATCGGCCCTGAGTCGACTTATGGCCAACGTAGGGGGACCCAGCCCATCAAGAAGACGCCTCTTGATGAGTGCTGTAGGGTCAGTGCTACTGTACGGAGCAGAGGTATGGGGCGACGCTCTCAGCAAGGGGGTATACCGAAAACGTTTGGCACAGGTACAGAGAAGGGGAGCACTGAGAATTGCATCTTCGTATCCAACAGTCTCCGATTGGGCGGTGAGAGTGATTGCAGGCGTGATACCTGTCGCCCTCCTTGCTAGAGAGCGCCGCGCTATTCACCTGCGCCGAAACGAGGATGCGAGGGAGATGGTTGTCCGCGAGGAGGGACAGCGCTCGCTCAACGATTGGCAGCAGTCTTGGAGGAATTGCACGAAGGGAAGGTGGACTGCACGCCTCATCCCGGATGTGAGACCGTGGCTAAATCGAAGGCATGGTGAGACTGACTTCTATCTGCCCCAGCTTTTGAGCGGGCACGGGTGTTTTCAGTCTTACCTGCACAAGATCGGTAAGTCACAGTCTCCCGATTGTCGGTTTTGCCCAGGAGAGGAGGACAATGCCTGTCACACATTTGTTGCGTGTACAAAATGGGTCAGGCTGCAAAGGGAACTCTACAGGGAGACGGAAGAGCTCACCCCGGATAATATAGTTGCGGTGATGCTCGAATCGGTTGACAAATGGAGCCATGTGGCACATTATGCTCGGGCAGTCCTAAAATATAAAAGGGACTCACAGCAGCTGGGGGCGCTGGGGCTGGAGGATCGCTCTTCTGGCATTTCCTCTTCCCCTCTCCCCTCCCGCTAGGAAAAGGACTCCCCAGCTTGAAGGCACCCCACGGCGTAGCAAAACGAGACCTGGCCCGAAGTAATGTGTCAAACGGTTCCAGGCTGGGTTCTCAGGTTGACAGAGCAGGTGTTTAGTGGGTGGTCCAGTCGCGCATGGGAGTCCCACACTCTGTGCATAAATAGCATTTATCTCCCTACCACAAAAAAAAATCCTATTTTGGAAGGCTTCTACGACCAGTAGCACCCCCGGGAGTGCTCGAAGGCACCGTATGCGATCCACTCCAACACAGGTCCTGGTAAATGCGTAGAGGTGAAGACAATACCCCCCCCCCCCCCCTCAGGCCTATGCTGGAAGAAGCGCTCCATAAAAACTCACGTTTAGCACCTTGGCCCCTGACTCTGGCAGAATACCGGACACGCCACCAAGTATAAACCAGCTTGAACACGTCATCAGTTCCTCTTCTCGCGGCACCTTGCAAACGCCACAAGAGTGGCCTTTGAACCAAGCTTGACCAACGAGTAGCGGAGTTTCTCCGGTTGGCCCTGATCGCAGTCACTCCCGAAGAGCGGGCTCTCTTCGAGGACCAGACCACCGCTCTTCAGCATAAATACCGCCAGACTCAGCGAATGAAGCGTGCAAAACATCGCCGGTAACGCCACGCACCCCAGTCGCAAGTACCGGTCACAAACCCAGACAAAGGTAGCCCAGTCTAGCAGCTGATCCCGGCACCCACCCACCTACATTGGAGCGACCTGTTAGCATTAGCTGAATAATTGTCGCAATATTTATAGATTTAGTTGTAATACCCTATGTTTTAATAATTAAAACGTTTTCAAAAGAAAATCTTGCATCAAATGTTTCCTTTCTATGGACTCAAGGTTACAGGTGTTTCGTAGGTAAGGAGCGATTTCCGGTAATAGTGGCGAAAACAGATTTATAACAGGGCAAATTATAATCCATAAACATATTCTACCATGTAGTAATTGGGTAGTCCACCTAGGCGAAGTGCTCAAGGAACCTTCACGAAAAGAATCCAGCAAGAAGTTCTAACGGTAACGGGCTGTATGGTAAAGTTTAAAGGAGTGAGACTACACAACCAAAGCTTTCGCACATGTGATATTTAAAATACTATGAATTTCGAGCTCCATAAATCAAATCAACTTTCTAAATACATATTAATAATATTTAATTTGAATTCATGCATATCTACCAAATTGATCTGCAAAAATCAGTAGAACTACTTAAATCTAAAATTAGTTCTAGCGGAAAGGATGAAATATGTGCTTAAAAATTAAATATTCAATCATCATTTCAAAATTCTGTTCAGCTGTTAAATGATAACAATTACTAAAACCCCAACTAAAATAATAAACAATGAATTTGTTCCAAAAGTAAATTTAAGAAAAATCATCGCAAAACCAGATTTGATTTGGCAACCTCAATGATCAGTGCAAGAAAAGCAAACAAGCAACCACATCATTTGATAAAAAATTACAAAGCAATCTATGTGTAATTAGCATCGAAACTTTTGCAAATATTTTCAAAAGATTGCATTTTTGTTGTAATATTTGTTTACATGCATGAGCGAGAAAGAAGGATCAAACAATTCAAAGCACATTTATGTCCATACTGTATCGCAAAATTCTGTAGTAATCAAGCAGCCTTCATGAAAAGAACATCTTCGCTCACTTAGGCAGCAATACATCGCTGCAGTCCTTAACGGACAGATAATATCCTTCAAAACACTACAAATAGTGCCCACCGTGGGGTCCGGAAAGCCCGGCTTTATCAACAGTCAAGCCTGAGACCGACCATTGTCTCTAGGTTACCCTACTAAGTGTCCAAATTTTTGGCGGGTAGGTAACTACTGAATGATATTGCACTAAACGCGCCCCAGCATCTTTAACAACTTTCGGACATTCTGTTGTCTTCGGACATCAATATCGTTTGGACTTGGTTTTGATTTACACATCGGTGATTTACCACCACTGTATGATTAGCAAGGCCAAATGATATTAGAGTCCCTTTATGTAGTCGGAAGCTGTTACTTAACATCATTTTGCAGCGGATTCTGATCTGCACCTCAAATCAAGCGGTGCCTTAGTGTGTTTCAGTATATGGATCCTGATTTTATGTGATTGGCTGTTCAGCTAGTCCGTGTCTATCCATGATAAGGCACGCGCTGCTTGTGGATAGGAACCAACCCTTGGCCGACAAACTGTCCTCGGTTAACGCGAATAAACAAGAGACCATCTCCGAACTATGATATTTACGGTGCCTCAAGAGAGTAGTAACTGTAACTTGTAGAAAGAGCTCACCATTGGTGTCCCTGCCTGCGAGCGGAGAAAGAAAAAATGGAAAGGCCGAATTTAATACTGAAAATCGCTTGTATACTTAACATTATATTTTTGTTTTTTTGTGAGAGTTTTTTTTATGGTTCACCACTGACGACCACCATAGTAATTCAACACTATTTTACGTTCGATATATTATAACATTTTAAGGGAGAAAGATTCCTATCAAAAGAACCCCAGAGAGGAAAAACTTCGGTCGGATGACGGACCCACACTTCTGTGTTCTATATGTCATGAGGACATGGACAAATTGTCTAGCCAGATGCTGCGTTTTGATCATCGTCTCCATCAAATATGTATAGACCAGTTACATCAGACATCATCAACATGCCCTATACGCCAACAGCAACTAGAACCAACACCCGCCAAGTCAGTTTAGTCACCGCTTGTGAAGTAGTGCCTAAAAGCGGGCTCAACTAATTGAATCCACTGGTTATGCTCAGTGATACAGATGGAGCAGGAGCATTACGACCAGTTGGACCTACGATTCAATCCTCATCATCAACATTTGAAATGGCTCAGCTGCTGGTCGTCATGCAGACGATGGCTGCCACTATTGAGCAAATGAGGAAACAATTGGAAAAGCTATCTGTCCTCCAACCACAGGTACAGCCTTCCATCCTACTGTCAAGGGTAGGTAATGCGGAGACAGCAGAGCTGCCTCTAACACTAGCTAGTGACCAAGCATCTTCAAGGCTTAGTGGAGTGATGAACCCAATGGCCCCAGAATTTAGGCCTAGAATAAGTGTTTCAACTTCACACCCACACCACCGGAATAACACGCATGCCTGGAGCCCTGATCAACAAATGTTTGAACAGACAGATTGTAATCATGGCTCAATGCCTTGATACACCCAGGGTCTCCCACTATCTCCCACTAGTCGTCGAATGGGAAGGTCCACGTACCAAAATGAGACAGTGCCAAGAGTACCCAGCTGCAAACGTAACTGTTCCCCGTGCAATGTTCCAGCATCTAAAGTGGCACACATCATAGTTGGTATTTTTGGGCCAGGATGACCCTGCGACCATAGGTGCCTTCTTACAAAGGGTAGAAAACATGATATCGTTAAACCTGGGAGGAAGCATGCGACTAATTGCCAGATGCGTCCAAATGCTGTTCACAAGAAGAGCTCTCCGATGGTTCTGGCGTTTCGTTGATACATTTCCAGCATACGATTGGAAAACTTTGAGGCATGCCGCAATGCAGGAATTTACACCAGTAGGGACTGATGACTAATGAAATAAAAGCTACGAGGTAGATATCTACTGGCTCAAGAGACAGTAGACGGCTACTATGAAGCTCTATGTTGCCTATTGGAACGATAAATTGTGGTAAGCTAGATACATATGTGCCGAATCGCACCAATTGCAAGAAGCCAAAAAAACTTGCAAGCGAGTGCCCATGACAGCTAGCAGAAAACACACCGATACCTTTGCTCGTCCATGGTGTTGCAGATGATATATCTCTCTCGGAGGCCTCTTCAAAGACATTTTTGAAGCGACCACCTCTGGTAATGTCTAAAGAACCCCGATAGGTACAAGCTCGTGCATTGAAACCATGTCACATTAATCTGTAGGAATATCTTGTGGCACAAGAGCGGATTTTTGCTTCAGAAGAGGTCGCCCCACGCCAGTACAAGAAAAAATTGTCAATTCGTCATTGGAGGAGCTTCCGTAAGAGATTGCGCACTTGCCGCCGAATCCTCAACGTTTGCAACATCTTGGAGATTTCCGAGAATGACATCCATCAAAGTGTTGGGCGAAATCGTTGTCGCGTTAATAGACACGGGTGCAAATATCGACTGCCTTGCCTCGAGCCACGGCTCAAAGGTACTCCATCAACACTCTACGTTGGTGAAACCTTGACGTTCTGACATCACCACAGCTGACGGCACTAAACATTCTATCAAGGATAGGCTGAGAACATCCATCACGTTTAGAAGTCAAACTAAGGATATCACATTTTTCATCATCCCCTCACTAACTCAGAACGTGTACCTTGGCGTCGATTTCATCCTAAAATCTCTTTTAGCCACCGATTTATTCGTGGATTCACATTTTAATACTAGACACGTTCATGAACTTATTTCCATGCCCAACATACACGAATTAACTCCTAACCAGCGACAACACCTGAAGGCAAACATTGCTGCTTTTCCGAGATACGCTACGTAAGACCTTGGCCGCACTACTCTGGTCTCATATGTTATTGACGTTGGTGATAGTAAGCCAATAAAGCAGAGACACCACGCCATCACGGTAGCCATGAAAAAGCTAGTGTACGCAGAGTTTGACAGGATGCTAGAGTTGGAGGTTATAGAAGAATTTCAAAGTGCCTGGTCCTCACCGGTAATCTTGGTTGGGAAACCAGGTAAAGTTCGTATTTGTCTACACGCCTGGAAATTCAATGCAATGACCATTGAAGACGCGTACCCTCTTCCGCTCATCGATGGAACATTGGGAAGACTGTCGAAAGCAAACTACATTACGAGTCTTGGCTTGAAGAATGCGATGAAGAGCTGAGAGATAAAACCGCTCTCACAGTGCCGGGAAGGTCACTTTACCAGAAAACGCCTCGCAAATGACAATCCGGCTGATGGATAAAGTCATTTCACCTCATCTGATTCACCAAAGTGTTCGTTTACCTAGACGACCTTCTACTCATCACAGAAACGTTTGACCAACATTTTCTACTGCTGCAAGAGGTAGCCCTGAATATCAGCCAGGCAGGACTCACTATCAATATCCAGAAAAGCAAGTTCGTCATAACCCAAGTCCAATATCTAGGACATATCATCGGACATGGTACCATCAAAACAAATCCGGGCAAAACTCAAGCGATTTATAAGTTTCCCTTACCGAAGACTGTTAAGCAACTATGACGTTTCCTAGGAGTGTCCGGTTGATACCGAAGGTTCGTTCGGAACGATGCAACGGTTTCAGCACTTCTTTCAGACATGCTACGGAAAGGTAAGTTCATATGGTCCGATTTCAGCTGAAAAGCATTTGAAGAGCTCAAGCGAGCTTTGACATCTGCCTCAGTCTCGCACAGCCCTGACTTCCAAAAATCATTCTCCATTCATTGCGATGCAATTCAACATGGAGTTGGAGCCATGTTAGTGCAATTAACCGAAGATGGAGAAGAAACCCCCATTACTTTTATGTCCAGTGAGCTGAACTCGGCACAAAGGTACCACACCGTATCTGAACAAGAATGCCTGCCAGCGGTTATGGCTGTCAAGGAATTCCGAGCATACATAGAAGGCCACCCGTTCGAGATCATCGCCGACCAAGCTTCGTTACAATGGCTGCTGAACCAAGCTGTCTGGCCCGATGAGCTCTTAAGCTGCAAGGGTTTAGGTTGTCCATCAAAACCGGGAAGGAATACAAAACATCGTGCCCGATACTCTCTCGCGAATGTTTTCACCCGAGGGAACGAAATTGGCATTAAGTGACGATAGGCCTGTCGAGATAGATTTGGACAGCCCGCATTTGAATTCAGACAACTACAACGAGCTAAGGCAAGCCATCGTAACAATACCAACCGGTGACTCGTGGCAGGAAGAAGAGTCTTGGAAGCTTTGAGTGCTGGAGGAGATGACTCATAATCTGATCCTTCGTGCACAGGACGATCCTCCTTAGTGCTCACAGTGGTTACGATCGGACGCTTTGGTGCCGTAAAAAATATTTCTTTTGGCCTAAAATGCCATCTCAGGTCAAGGAGTATGTAAGTACCTGTGAGACCTGTAAGGGCACTAAGGCTCCCAGCTAGCCTCTTCAACCTCCCATGAGCCAACTCAACGTTCCGGGGCACGTATTTCAACGTCTCGTTTTTCTATGGTACACGTTGGAGCTATATTTGTGCTCGATCAGCTATCGAAGTTCCTCCTGGTGGAACCCATTCGCAAATTCTCTCCTCAATCTAACGCATCAGAAGGGTTGAATCGCACCCTGTTATTTGTGATCCATTCCTATGTCCATCCAACTCAGAAGGATTGGGCTCGCAGACTGTCAGCCATCACCTGCGCACTGCGGTCGTCTTATCATTCCGTTACGGGCGTCTCGCCTTACTTTGCCGCCTTTGGACAGCACATGATTTGGCAAATCGTACAACCTATTGTGGGACTTAAAGTGCTTAGAAGATCCTGTCGTTGCGCTAGAGCTACACGAAACATTAGGCGTTCTTCACGAACAATTCAGACGGAAAATAAGGGAACCAGGACGCGCAAATGAAGCGCATTATAATCTCAGATCTCGATCGTCTGAGGTTAGAGAAGGGGATGAAGAATTTCGTCGCAGTTTCCGCCAAGAATGAAGAATTTAAACTCGACGACAGGTAATTTTCGAATAAAACAAATAGGAGTGGACCAAGAATAGAACTCTGAAGAACACCAGAAATTGGGCGGAAGTAAGAAGAGTTTAATTTGTGCAAACGAATGCAACAAGAACGGGAAGTTAAGTAAGATTCGAACCAGGAAAGCAAACTTTTAGGAAAACCATAATATTTTTGCTTAATTATTAGTATATTATGTGGGACTGTATCAAAAGCTTTGTGAAAATCAGTATATAAGACGTCCGTTTGAGCATGAGAGCTTAACACTCTGGCAACAAAATCCGGGAACTCCAATGAGTTAGTAGTAGTTGATTTTTCTGGAATGAAACCATGTTGCTGACTACAAAGTAAAGGGGATAAAGTAGAAATAAGTTTGGTGTGCGAAATTCTTTCAAGGATTTTGGGAAAGCCAGAGAATTTTGATATAGGTCTATATTGGAAACATCACGGGGATTACTGGACTTTAAAATTGGGGTGATATATGCTACTTTCCAACATGCATGGAATTTGCATGAAGATAAGCTCAAGTCCAGCAAAATAGAAAGGGGAAGAAACAGTTCAGAGGAAAGGGATTTAATGAAAAAGCAGGGAATACCGTCAAGGCCAGGGCCAATGCACCCATTTCAACTGTTGATCATCGTTTCATTTTCAGAGGGGCTTATAAAAAAGCTAGACAGGATCTTTGGGTTGCCGAGGAAAATATTGTCAGGTATACAGGGGGAGGACTTAAGAGCCCGAATGTAAGACCAGAATGGTTTGGGTTGATTAGTGCAAAAAGAGTGCTTAATTGAAGCATAATAATTATAAAGTGCTCGTTTAATCTTGATTTTGGCTATGGAGCGTAATTTACAATAATTATCATTAGCTTCGGCAGACCCGTCTAACTTAAGCTTCATTCTGGCTCTCTCTTTGCTTTTAATAGCACGACAAACCTCAGTAGTTAGCCAAGGAGCATCTGACTGTTTTTTTGACGACAGACCGGTGTGAAATCAGTGATTAACTGATCCAGCTGACGATAAAACTTGGAAGTAGCGTCATCACAGGATAGGCCAGAGAAAAATCTGACCATATTACAGACTTGAGGGCATCAGATAAGGCTTGAAAGTGAGCTTTCTTAAAATTAAAAGATAGCGAGAGACGATTTTTTGTAACATATATCGGATAAATACGACTCAAAACTCAAAGGAGGATGCTAGGGGTCAGACAGAACATATCGATCAATGAAACAAATAGACATATTATTCGAATGGGAAGAGCTAATGAAGATAAAATCAAGTAATCGATAATTTATATTGGGGAAACAATTTGTTTGAGTGAGGGAGCAGTAAGACAGAAATGACGAAAAAAAATTATTTGGGAAGTCAGTGAGGTTTCAGTTTACAACTGGTGCATTAAAATGACCGCATTAAGGGAACCTGGTTAGAATATAGCTGTACCGTTAAAAAAAGATGACATACATTGGCGGACAAAAGCCTACGACAACTTCTTGTATGGAGATTCTGGTTGATTGGAAGTTTTAATCAAAAATCCATTGGTGCGCATTTTTCAGTAACGTAAATACATTTATAAAAAAAAACAAAGACAAAAAAATTACATAATAGGTTTAAGGAGAAATTCGTAAACACATAAAAAAAATGAATCGACAAAAGTCTACGACAGTCAGTGTTGGCTGACTTGTACACAATATATTTTCAACTAAACGTATTGGAATTTTTAAAACTTTTTCCTTTTGGTTGGACCCCCTTTCGCATCAATTACTGCTTGCAGTCTTCAGGGCACAGATGTGACTAGACTACCAGTTCCTGCAGATGTGATTTTCACCCATTCTGTAACAAGCGCTTCCTTCAACAAATTTTTATTTTTAATGCGACATTTTCAAATTTTCCTTTTCAAAAGCTCCCATACATGCTCTATTGGGTTTAAATCGGGACTTTGCGGAGGCGTATCAAGTTGCCTCGGAGCGTAGTACAGCAACCAGTTCTTGAAAAAAAGTGCTGTGTGCTCATTGTCTTGTTGGAAAATCCATCTCTCTCCAAGACCCAAATTCTCCACTGATGGCTTCAAATGTAGTTCTAACAGGTTCTTGTCGAGGGAGATAGTCGTCCGCGAGGAGAGACAACGCTCGCTCAACGATTGGCAGCAGTCTTGGGGGAGTTGCACAAAGGGAAGGTGGACTGCGCGCCTCATCCCGGATGTGAGATCGTGGCTAAATCGAAGGCATGGTGAAACTGACTTCTATCTGAACCAGCTTTTGAGCGGGCACGGGTGTTTTCAGTCTTACCTGCACAAGATCGGCAAGTCACGGTCTCCCGATTGGGAACTCTACAGGGAGACGGGAGAGCTCACCCCGGATAATATAGTTGTGGTTATGCTCGAATCGGTTGACAAATGGAACCAGGTGGCACATTATGCTCGGGCAGTCCTAAAATATAAAAGAGACTCACAGCAGCCGGAGGCGCTGGGGCTGGGGGATCGCTCTTCTGGCATTTCCTCTTCTCCTCTCCCCTCCCGCTAGGAAAGGGACTCCCCAGCTTGAAGGCGCCCCACGGCGTAACAAAACGAGACCTGGCCCCAAGTAATGTGTCAAACGGTTCCAGGCTAGGTTCTCAGATTGACAGGGGAAGTTTTTGGTGGGTAGTCCAAGGGTATCCTCCATGGGAGTCCCACACTGCCAGACCCGGCGGGCCTAAATGCCTTCACCTCCCTACCACAAAAAACAGGTTCTTGTGAACATAATGGTCCATCGTGGTTTGAACAAAATCCAATCTGCTAACCCCAGATGCAGCGATGGGTCCCCAAACCATCACATTACCTCCACCGTGGTTGACAGTTGGAATCAAATTGTTACTCTCTAAAGCCGTGTTCTTTTTCCTCCATACTTTACTGCGAACATCACTTCTGAAAATGTTGAATTTGGAATCATCGGTGACAAAGACGCGATTTCAAAAATCATTCTCCTTGCCAATATGGCCTTTGGCGAACTGTAGACGCAGAAGTCGATTTTTGGAGGCTATTAATGGATTTTTACGCGGAGTTCTGCTTTAGAACCCATTAATATTTAATTCTCTCGTGATGGTTCTTGCATGGATATCCTTTTTCCCTTCTGTAGGGGTTTTCCCACTTGTTTCGCTAAATCTGGAGCATTAATTTTGGAATTACTGTTCACTTCTTTTAGAATGAAACTAATGTCTCTGGACGACAATTTTTCGGTCGGCTAGTTCGCGGCTTATCTTCAATGGAACCACTGTTTTCAAAGTTTTTGATGATTGTATACACTGAAGTTCGTTTAAGTTTCAGTAATTTTGCGATTTCCGAGCACGATTTATTGTCTGCTTTATACTGTACGACCAAATTTCGTATATAATTAGAAATTTCTTTTAGCGATGACACGTTGCTGTCCTTACAGTTAGAAATATAACCTAACCTAAAACAGAATTGCAGCAGCACATATATGGAATGACAATAAGAGCAAATAAACAAATATTGATAACATTCCGATACGTTTAGTTGGAAATTTTCTGTGTATAGCTGAGTCAACACTGACTGTTGTAGACTTTTGTCATGTTTTAATGAATTTCTCCTTAGTTCTGGTATGAAAAGGTTTTATCTTTATTTTTTTATAAATATATTTACGTTACTGAAAAATGTGCATCAATGGATTTTTGATTAATGCTTCCAATTAACCAGAATCTCAATATGAGGAATTGTCGTAGATTTTTGTCCACCACTGTATATATTAAATGGGGAATTGTAAGGAATATAAAAAGAGGACTCTAACAAGTAAGAACCAGGACTAAGAAAATTTCTCACTAAGATAGATTCAATCGGGGGTGAGGGCAGAAAGTCACAACAGGTAGTAGAAGAAAAACAACACTTGACACCAATAAGAACTCTACCACCGTCTGACACTAGAATCACGATCACGACGAAAGATTTTACAGGGTCTGCATGATAAGTAACCGGACTGATCTCTGGAAATTTTTTATTGGCAAAATATGTACAATTTTTCTTTAGAAATCTTGAAAGTAGTCCCCATTGGAGTCGATAACACGCTGATACCGATTTTCCAATCCCCGAACGCTCCCTGGAAGTCAGCAACCTCGATGCTGTCTAGAGCCCTCGTCGTAGCACGTTAAACGTTTTCCAGAGTCCCGAACTGCGTCCCCTTAAGGTGTCTCTTGATCTTGGGGAACAGAAAAAAGTCCGCTGGTGCCATATCCGGGCTGTAAGAACTCTGGTTCGGTTTGCAGTCGATCAAGGATTTCCGAAGCGACAGCAACACGACGCTCCTTTTGCTCATCAGTCAGGTGTTTGGGTACCAGCTTTGCGTAGATCTTCCTCATGCCCAGGTCGTTCTTAATAATGTTGTGAACGGTCATCTTATCAATTCCAACCTCATCTGCGATAGCCCGAATGCTTAGACGACGATCACTGTTCAACACATCATGCACTTTTTGCACATTTGTGTCCGTGTCACTCGTTGATGGAGGACCCACGCGCTGTTTGTCATGGACGTCATCGCGGCCCTCCTGGAAATTTCTGTGCCATTGAAACACTTGAGTTCTGGACAGAGCATCCACACTGTAAGCCTCTTGAATCATTTGAAGAGTTTTCGTGGCCATTTTCTTGAGTTTGACCCAAAATTTGATGCTAACGCGTTGCTCGATCGTACGCTCCATTTGCACTCCAACGACGTAACTGAACACGCACTCCGCTCTCGCTCGATGCTATATCTCCAAGCGCTTGGAGGCAACTGCTGCAGCCCGGTTCCCTTTTCCTAGACCCCCATCACCACTTCAGCACCAGATACCGGCTAGCAGACGCTTTGACGGCGAGGGGCAGGCTCAGTCTGGTTACTTATTATAAAGACCCTGTATGTACAGCAGACAAATCAAGGTCACTCACCAAATCGTTCATCCAGGATTCCGAAATACAAAAAATGTCATCATATGCAAGAGAATAGGCCATTAAAAAGTCTGGAAGCTTGGTTCGAAGTTCTCTAGCATTCTGGTAGAAGCATTTTAAATTGTAAATATTGTTAAAACTATTAATCGATCGAAACTGTTTGCTGTATTCTTCTATCAGGAACAAACTCCAAAGTTTTCTTTTATCACGAACAAACCCCTTTACAAAGACTCCACTAGGCCAGAACTCCGATTTCAGGATGACAGAGGCGTCCACGAAGATGTCAATTTTAAAAGAAAATAAATACCGTTTTTCGTCCATTAATTTCCTACAAATGAGACTTGACAAAGTTCTACGCAGCTTCCGACGAATAAAGTCTAATATTTGGTCAGTAGAAGAAGAAGGGCCAAAACGCGAGAGTAAAATTCGAAGAAGTGGTGACACAATTAAGAGAGAATCCTCATCATCAGTCGATTTGCACTGGCTCTCTTGTATAGATTCGATGAATTTTTATTTTGTTGAGACTCTTGCAGCAATAGGGAAGATTGAATCTGATGTGACGTCTGACGCAGAGATCGAATGGAAGAGAATGTGGGGAGTGATTCAGGAAGTTTCGGCGATGTGGTAGGCTGTTCCACATCAGCAACTTTATGTAGTTTGGATGTATCAGACTTTGCAACCTCCAGTTTTCCATAAAGATTTTTAAATGCATCCAGCAGTGATCCTATGGTCGATTCAGCGGCACAAAGTCTATTATGAGGTGATGAAATATCGACCGCACTGAGTTTCACATTTGACATTTTCTGATATGCTGCAGTACTTTTAAAAGCTCTTCTCCATTTGAGGCACAGTACAAAACAGGGATCTTTAAAGTAATTCCACCAAATCCAAAACTATCGCAGGCAGCAAGGCATGGTCATGTTTATAGGACACTATTGAACTACAAGTATAACCCTGATGGATGCAAAATCCTGCGGAGCAACCAAATTATAACCCTCCCCCAAACACCACAATCACGTTATGTAGTTTGTTCAAATTTAGGGTTAGGTGCGCCACCCTTTCACCGCTGATCCCGTTGGTTTGATCGATCGACTTCTCAAGTTACTTCACACCTTTATTCCCGCGCGCACAGCGGGCGTTTAGTCAGAGACGCACACGCTATTCTACATAAATTTTTTTTTTGGAAATCTTGGATTTTCCCTCAGGCAATGGGTCTTATCTTTTCCGCGACAATCTGATTTCCATACAACATTCACGACTGACTTTTCACGCTCGCGATATTTTCATTTCTCCTGTTTTCGTCTTTCAAGTGTCAAGATCTCTCGAAGAAATCTTCAGCGCGCGTGCATTCAATGGCATCTCAGCATGAGGTGAGTTAAGCTAGTGACCGAATTGTAGATGTCTTCCCAAAAACACGTAATCATGGTATTACACGCTGTCTCAAGCACAAAAAGAAGCGAATTTTAGCGCCAAAGCCATTCTTTTAGGTATACCTCAACCTGCAGTGCTTAATGGTGTAATTAAAAATGCGTAAAAGATAGCAATGATGGAATGCTTCCTCAGCGAGCTAGAATACTGAACTCCACTGGAAATGGCCATGCTTGGGGACGCGTACGCTTGCAGGCAGCTAACTATCTGCGGTGCCTCGGGGCCGGTCTTTTTACCCCCAGCACAAATCACACTACATTTATCAAGCGTACAAATTTTACAAGATCAAAATCAAAGGTCAAAAAGGTGTAGGCCGGAATTAAGGAGAAAAAGCAAATTATAGGGTTTTCAATTAAGGGCTCAACAATAAATAAGTAAATTTCAATAAATCGATTGTGAGGCGTGCTGTGTGAAACCACATATCGTTGATATCAAGTTCATCAAATTTTTGCCACAAATAATCTTCCAACATAACGCGATAGCGCTCTCCATTGACGGTAACATGACGGTCGTTATCATCCACGAAAAAATACGGCCCAATCACACCTCCGGCATAAAAACCGTACGAAGCTGTAATTTTTGTGGATGCAATGGTGTCTCAAGAAGCACATGTGGGTTTGTTGCCGACCAATTACGCATATTTTGCTTATTAACAAAACCATTGAGCTAGAAATGAGCTTCATCCCGGAAGGTGGGTTTTCGATAACAGTAACTAATAGTAATTTTTAAAAATTTCCAAACGTTGCTGGTTCGTGAACTTTACCCTGATGAAAATGTTGACCTTTACTAACATTTTGACATTGACAGTTCAATAAAAAAGTTACAGGGTGCGAACATATAAAAATACAAAATCAAAGTCAAAAACAAAAGCGCTTTATTCAACAACAATCGTTATAACATTTACAAGAACATAAACCAAATTCCTAACATTAAAACAACGAAAACTTAATGGCGCAAATGGCTCTCTAAGTTTAAACGATATCAATGGAACACATTTAATGAAAAAAAACAGCAATTTCAAATTAATTAAGATTATTACATATTTTCTGATTCAATTGGAAAAAGGGAGAAAAACCCAACCAGCGTTATTCAAAAATTACTTATATTACTGTCAAACCCGTAAACTTTCATCCCTCAACGAATATGTTACACCCTAATTCTAAACAAATTCAATCAAAAAAAAAAGAAAACGTTATCTTATTCTAAAATCTATCACTAATTTATAATACCAATAAACAACAACACTAAATGTAGCAATAATGAGATGAAACTAAAAACTAAGTAACGAAAGAACACAAAAACAAAAAATAAACACATTGTCATTCAGCCACCAATACCTACATTGCTCCGCCTCAGCTTGACCAATCTCAACGAATCTATCAAATGAGTATCTCGATTGGAATTGTTGGTCTCGCCAACTCAAACTCAGAGGATATTTTATCTTATCGGTGGTCCGTCTATATTTGTTATATATGATTGGAACACGGTCAGAACCAAATACATACCGATCCATGTCCAAATTCACGAATGCTTCTGGAGGAATGAAGCCAGTATCCGGACAAATCACAATATACCCGTCTGTAGAGTGGAACGGCTGTGAAATCCAGGGGTTTTAAGAAGAAGAAGTTTTAGTATGAAGATATCGATTCTTGTCACTTCAGCAGTTTGATAAATTTTTTTATTCGATGTGTAGTGCTTCCAATCCATCTCAGGCTTTCTGTGCAAACCAGTACATGCACGAAGACATTTCCTTTCGAAAACTCTTAATCTTTTCATAGTACCAGCACTCTGATTGTACCAGATCTGACATCCATATGTCAAAACTGGTCTAACCAGGGTCTTGTAATGAATAACTATGACCTTTTGATCAATATGTCTGAATTGAAAAAGTCGTTGAATGGCCATGACTTCTTTTTGTGCTTTATTGAGCATGACTCCGACTTGTTCAGTATAGTAAAAATATAGGGTTATCTATTTTACGCTTGGGAAAGTAAAGCTAAAGAAAACACATAAAGTATTCAAATAGAAACAACATTTTTTATTCAATATAAAGATTGAACCTTGCCATTATACGTGAAATACAACATCATTCAAATGTCCTCCACGGGACCTCTTACAGGCCTCAATCCTTTTGAGGTAATTTTCAATGACTTTTTGGCACATTTCCGGCAATATTTCGGTCATAACTTCACGAATATTGGTTTTCAATTGCTCAAGATTTTGAGGATTGTTTGCGTAAACACGATCTTTCGCATAGCCCCATAAAAAGAAATCCAAAGGTATTAGGTCGGAGGATCTTGCCGGCCAATTGACGTCACTCAATCTCGAAATTACGCGTCCTGGACATTTTTCTTGCAAAAGTGCTCGATTAGCCAATCTTGTGTGGCTTGTGGCTCCGTCCTGTTGGAACCACATGTTCTCCAGATCATAAGCTTTAATTTTTCTCCAAAAATAATCGGTTAACATCCGTCCATAGCGGTCAGAATTGACTGTTATGGCTCTTCCTTGATCGTTTTAAAAAAAATATGGGCCAATAACATCACCAGACCATAATGCACACCAAACAGTCACTTTTTCCGGATGCAAAGGCCTTTCTGCGATCACCCATATGTGGCAATTCTGTTTATATACGTAACCACTGAGCGAAAAATGAGCCACATCACTAAAGAAAATTTTGTTCGAAAAATCGTTATTAATGGCTTGTTGTTCAATCACCCCATTCGCCTACATTCTGCGTTGTGTATGGTCTTGAGGCTTAAGTTCTTGAGTGAGTACGATTTTGTATGGATGGAGATGCAAATCCAAATGCAAAATCGGCCACAATGAGCCGTAAGACAAGCCCAAATATTAAGCACGTCGAGGAATCGACAAATTCGGGTCTTCCTTCACACTTTGAGCAACGACAACGATATTTTCAGCAGAACGAATGTTGCAATGATGCACAGGCCTTGCAATATCAATAACCGATCCAGTCTCTTCAAATTTTCTCACTGTGTTCGAAATTGTTTGCTGTGTAGGTCGATTATGTCGACCGTAATTGGCTCGTAAAGCCATAAATGTTGATACAGCAGAATCACCATTTTTATAATAAAATTTAATAATTTTAACGCATTCTTCGACTGTTAAACGATCTTTACTAAATGGCAAACCTTCAACTAAAAGAAACACGCTTTGAAATACATTTAGTTCTGACAGATGTCAAATGGCAGGGTTATACTTTCCCAAACACGAAATGGTGAACACCGAGGTATCGAGCATAGGATTTATGTGGGACCCGTCCTGAACTACCCTCACCAGTCATAATGTGGAAATCTTTCCAATTACGTTTCAGGTTTTGACTGGCCCCCTGCAGCGTTGTCCAAAACAAGATTGTTTCGCACTTCTGTGCATTGATTTTCATTCGCCATTCGTCGGTGTACACCACGCTTACAGGACCATATCTTTTTCATGAAATTTTCCATAACCAAATTGAAAAGTGGTTGCCGTTTGTCCTTGATAGCCTCACGAACTCCACCTTTGAGGTCTTGAATTGACGCTGGCTATTGGTGTCGACCTTTTCTTTCATGTAGCCTCAAAGCAAGAAGTCACAAGGTGTTAAATCACAAGATCTTGGTGGCCAATTGTAACCACCTCTTGGGGAGTAACACGGTCCGGAAACTTTCCTGTAAAAGATCAATGGTTTCGTTGCTTGTGTGGCACGTAGCGCCGTCTTGTTGAAAGTAAACGTTTTCCAGATCAATACCATCCAATTTCGACGGCCATAAAAAATCATTAATCATCTCTCGATAGCGCAACCCATTCACCTTAACTGTTGCTCCAGCTTCATTTTCGAAAAAGTAAGGTCCAATGACTCCGCCGGACCATAAACCGCACCAAACAGTCACACGTTGAGGATAAAGAGGCTTTTCATCAATACCTCTTGGGTGTTCCGAGCCCCAGATGCGACAATTTTGCTTGTTGACGAAGCCACCGAGGTGAAAATGGGCCTCATCACTCAAGATGATTTTTCGATGGAATTCCTGATCATTTTCATGCATTTCAAGGACCCAATCAGCAAGGACAACCTTGTTGATGATCGACCGGCTTGAGTTCTTGTGTTAACTGAACTTTATAAGCCCTAAGACCCAAATCTTTATGCAAAATACGCTGTAATGACGTTTGTGGAATGCTTAATTCCAAAGAACGACGAGGAAGGGACAAACCTGGGTTTTCTTCAACACTTTCGGCTACAGCAGCAATATTCTGGGCTGTTCTTGAGTGACGTGCACGGGTTTTATTCTTCAAATCACTAAGTTGTCCCAACAGCTCGAATTTTTCGACCAATTTCTGTATTGCGGTCGGACAAGGTGCTTCACGACGACCCAAAAGTGTTCGATTTTTACGAACCGTCTCTGCCAAATTATCACCATCTTTATAGTGCATTTTATTAATTTCAATGCGTTGTTGAAGTGCGTACCGTTCCATTTTTAGTAGCGGCTTAGTTTCTACTTGTCAAAAAATGACAGCTTCAAAAGTGACGTCTACCGAAATAGTGGACTATTCAAAATAACACCTCTTATTGAAAAACCTTTTATTTTAGCTTTTCTTTCTGCCGTATAAATAATTAGATCATCGACAATCGCTACAAATGATGTTGTTGGTGAGACGTTAAAATAAAAGCCGCTCAAAGCTTGCCAATGAACATTGAGAAGAGCAGAGGCGCAGTAACCGTTCCCTGCTGTAGACCATTTAAGACCTTGAAGTCGCAGACTGTCGTCAGATTTCCATCAGTTACAACAAATGATTTCCCGTATAACATATTGGCGACAAGGTGTCTGGGGGATCTGTCTTGAAGGAGTTTAAAAACTAGTCCATCTAATCACACCATATCGAAGGCTTTCTCCATATCAATGAGACACGCTCCAACACATTCTCTGTTGTTTAGTTTCCAACAGGTGTCTGAGGTTACTTTTGTTATCACATGTATGGTGGAATGCCTTTCACGAAAACCAAATTGGCAATTCGGCATCAACTCATATTCCTCAATGTGGGCGTTTAATGCTTTGTTGAGTATCACTTCAAACACCTTGCTGATGTTAGGCAACAAGCTGATTGGGCGATAGCTTTTAGGGCTCAAAGATTCTTTCCTTGCTTCAAGATCGGAAATACCTTAGCCATTTTCCATTCATTTGGGAAATATGAATGGCTTAACATGTTGTTGAACAATATGCAATAATTCCTTATAGAAACCTCAGGTAAATGTCGGAGAACTATATTTGGAATACCGTTCGTACCACATGATTTCTTGTATTTCTTCTTGCCAAATATGAAATACAAGTCTTCATAGCTGACAAAATAATCAATAAGATTCAAGTTCGGTATGAGGTCAGATGTCAATGGTTCATTGAAATGAAGAATTGATTCATCGTTCAAGCTTGATTTCGGAAACTTTTGCTTCAACGACCTCTGGAAATATTTCATTCCCTCTCTCAGGGTTTGGTAGATGAACCAATTCAAAATGTATTCCAATCAGGGCAAGTTTATCCAATCCCTCACATATAATTCTGTTTCCAATTCTATCCGGTGTCATACTATCAATTTCGATACCAGCCCTATCGAGAAGATTTATCTCATCACTAGTGACTCCGAGATTCGATACCTTCACTCGAGGCTTCTTACGGAATAAGCTATTTACTTTTGTGAAAACGCCATCTGGGTCCTGTGGGCTAATACCCCTTACTTTTTCCGCCCATTGATTGTTGACCTCAGTCCCAAAGTATGAACGGATTAAGTTCCGAACATTCTTCAGGTGTAATTTTAACAAAGCTAACGAAGGATGGTTCTAGTCCGAAAACCGCCGATAAATATTGTTGACGCATGTAAGAAGAAGGCTTTTCAATCTTTTTAACCTTGCGATGGTTGGTGTTTCATATCCTTTCATATTGTTTCGTTGTTTAAGCTTGGGAACTACTTTCTCAATCGTTTCAAACGTCAGCTTCTCTTACTTTGACAAATAAAGATCTATTTCATCGTTAGTTAGATTCCTGTTATTAGAAACCATTGAGCTAGTGTTGCCATCATCAGAAGGAGGACATTGCTTCTGGTACTCTCGATTAAACTTTTTTTGAAACTTTCCCCAATCTAATTTTTTGAAATTCTACCGATGACTTTCATGTTGAACTGGAATGAGGAAGACATCATCCCTTTGATGATTGATTTCCATTACGATTGCATTATGGCTGCTATCATAAGGAAGCACCTGCAGTTTCCGTTGAGGACTATAAAGCTAAAGTCAAGTCTTGCATCTGAAATACAGAGGTCCAAATATGAATTTTAAACTTTAAGAGGTGCAAAGTTTTTGAATTCGACTTTTTCAATATTTTGGAAATAATAGGGTCTTCGAACTAATATCCCGGTGCCACCTCCTCCATCACTATTTACCCTATCGTTTCTTACGAATGCAAAATCTTTGAATGCCATGGGGTGCCATGACTTGAGGTAGGTTTCAGTGAGAAGTATGATGTCAGGCTGTTGCTTGATAATAAATTCAAGGATATAGTTACGTCAATGTATAGCAACAATAGAGTTGACGTTGATCGATATGAGGTGAAGCCTAGCCATGGCAATGTGACTGGAGAACAAGGTGTTTTGAGGCATTTGAAAGGCCAAATCGCTGGAAAACAAAGTTAATTTTTGAATCTTGTTTGTCGATTTCCTCCGCTAAAGAATTAAGTTGCTGGTAAATTTTGAGAAGCAGCTCATTATTGCCACTTACATTATTTACATTATCAGCAGCATTTTCTGCATGTCCTCTAGAGGCGAGGGCAAATGATACTCCGGGCTTGACGAAGTTGGAAGGTATGGCAATGCAGTGTAGTTGTGCTTGCTTTGGAGCAAATTTAACTTATGCATCTTGATATCGGGAGAATCCTCGATATGATGCTAGGTGACCAAAAACCCCACAGTTAACGCAGTATAATTTTTCTTAAGGCTCCCTCTGAGGTAATTTGCACTTACCGGGAGCATGAACGTCTTTGTATTTGACGCACCGATAGTGCATAGCGCAGTTAGCAGCCGAATGACCACATCTTTGACACCTGTAACACTGATTGACTTCTCTTTTCTGGAGGCGTTCCCACCTCACAAATTTCTGGTGTTGCTTCTTTGAGCACCTGAAGCAGACCGATCGCATTTTTTCCGCAGTCCAAACTCTTCAACAAAGAGGTCTGACTCTTCACACTTTTTGGGGTATATGTGAAATATGGAACCTCCCGCAAAACCCAGCGTGTCTTCAAATCAACCAGTGATTTCGTCCCGATAGTTAATTTTTCGGTATTCGCTCTTTTGATCCCGAATTTGGTTAGTTTATTTACGGCTGCCAAAAGCCGAACCATATCTTTCCCGCTTTGTCCGAACACATTGATTAGCGGAACTTTTTCTATCTTATCAGAAGTTTTCCCAGAGGAACTAGCAGAACTGCAGGCTGGTTTCTTCTCCTTATTTTTATTTTTTAAGTACTGAATAAAATTTAAATCATTATCTTGATGAGATTTTTCGATGTTTTTTTCAATTTCCACTTCTTCAGTTAATCCTTCAAGCAGTGTAAAATAGTTTTAACTCTCGTTGGTGCCACCAGCACTTAGAACTTCTTCTGGATTTGCTTGTTTTGCACTTTTCTTTGCCTTTGTTACCTGTTGCCATTGATTTTGCGGCTGTGGCTTTTGGGGCTCCATCCCTTTCTTGAATAGATCCTTGACGGACTGAATCTCTCACCTTAGTTCATCATTTTCTTTTTGCTATTTGGTCATTTGTTGATTGTCCGCTAGTATTTATAGCTTGCATCTCCCATCTGTGGAGTTTTGTTCGTTATGTTTTCTCCTGGTGATTATCGACAGTCTCGTATTGGTCATTTCCCCAGGTTGCCTCAACAGTGAAAAGCCGTCGGGTTCCTTCATACCAGCGGTACTGAAGTTTTCTTGGGTTCTTTGCTTTTCTTTACCAATCGAAGTAAAATAATATTCGATAGAAATTCCCTGAGTCGATTACTTCGACAATATAAGATTTATCCGATAAAAATTAACTTTGGACTGTTGAAATACATCTACATAACACTGTAAAAATGCTATCCTAGTTCTAAAATTCCTTTGCACTTTCTTCCTCACTTCTATTACATTTATATCAGATTACTGCATTATCATTACTTTGTGTTCTTTTGTAAAAGGAACTAGTCGCATTGAATATACCGCTTGAGCAAGATACGCTGGTTTTACAGCTGTAAATCTAACTAACCTCAATAAGTTATGGGCCCAGACCCAGCAATAGCAGTTAAAAAGTAAAAAATTTCAAGTGAATCTCGTGAAAACGTAAAAAGTAGTGATCACGAAAGATGAGTGCGACAGCTGTTTCAATAATTGAAAAACTGCACGATAAAAATTATTGCAGCTGGAAGCTCCAGATGAAAAATGCTCTAATTTGTCAGGATCTGTGGAAATATGTAGATGGCCCGAAACCGAAGGAAACCGACGCAGCTACCATCAGAGTTGAATGGTCCAACAAAGACGAAAAAGCTTTAGTCACAATTATCCGGAAAGTAAGTGTATCGCAGCATATTCACATTAAAAACGCTAAAAGTGCAAGAGATGTCTGGAAAATTCTAGAGGGAATTCATCAACCTGCTGGGCCTGGTAGAAAAGTTACGCTTTTCAAGCAACTTTTGTCATTCAAAATGGCGGAGAGCTCATCTATCTCCACACATTTACACAATTTTGTCGATATTTCGGGAAAAATAAAAGAGATAGGCATATCAGTCGACGAAGACCTACTATCTATTATTCGATTAGCGTGCCTGTCAAAATCATTCGACAATTATGTAGTTGCGACAGAGACAAGAGATGAGTTGCCGACTTTTGAAAATTTAAAAACAAAGTTGATCGACGAAGGCCGCAGGAGAGATGCCGAAAAAGACGAAAGTAGAGAGTTCGAACATGTTTTAATGTCAAAAGCGAAATCAGAGCAACGGAATACCCGAGCAAAAGACAGTGACAAATTTAAAAAGAAAATAGAGTGCTTTGTGTGTCACAAAGTAGGCCACTACGCGACCGAATGTAGGGGTAAGCGAAAAGGAAAACTGGTATCCGTATCATTAGCCGAAATGAACACTTCGCTTGCTGAGAATTCATCGAATGAATCGATCACCAATCATACTTGGATTATTGACAGCGAGGCGATAGCGTATACATATGTGCATTGACAAAAAATTGTTTGTTGAGTTCGAATTATACCAGGAAACAATATTTTAAAAGAAGTGTTGCATGTACCTGATCTTCGTGCAAATTTTATTTCAGTGTCGAAAGCAACAGCCAAAAACACGTCAGTGAGTTTCGAACGCAAGCAGTGTATAATAAAACGAAAAAAATCGGTGATTTTAACAGCGAAGAGGATCGGTAATTTGTTTATTTGCAAAAATGATGCACAATATGCGAATGGAAATGCGATAAATAGTGCATTGAATGATGATTATTTGAAGTGGCATAGTCGGAATGTTCATCTAAATAGAAAAAGTATTTGTGAACTGTATAACAATAAAATGGTGCACGGGTTTGGCGTAAACATTTCAAGTAGCAACCGCGTAGAAAACTGCGAAGTTTGTTTAAAAGGAAAGATGACAGTAAAACCGTTTACAAAATTTTCGGAAAATCGTTGTCAGAAGCCATTACAACTTATACATAGTGATATATGTGGTCCAATGAGACAAAATTCGATTGGTGGAGCAAAATATTTTGCCACTTTCATAGATGATTGCACCAGAATGATGTTTATTTTATTTTTGAAGCAAAAAAGTGAAATACTTAGTGTGCTAAAAACATTTAAGCAAATCGCAGAGAACCAGACGGGGTGTAAAATAAAAATGTTTCGTAGCGATAATGCAAAAGAGTATTTAAGTCGTGATTTCATAGAAAAAATCAGCATGGTATCCGTCGGCAATTAAGTGCGGAATATACACCGCAGCAGAATGGTGTGGCTGAGCGTACAAATCGCACACCGATCGAAATGGCTCGGTGTATGTTGATTCAAGCGAATTTACCGGAGTCGTATTGGGCGGAGGCTGTGAATACGGCATGTTATTTGCAAAGCCGGGCGCCTACCAGATTACTTGAAAAAGTGCACATTTTCAAGCTTGGCATGGAGTAAAACCAACAGTAAAACACCTAAAAAAATTCGGATGCCGAGCAATAATGCTAAATAAGCAGACAAGCAAGTCAAAATTTGATCCGAAAGGAATACCAGTTATATTTGTAGGATTTAGCGAAGAAGCAAAGGCTCACCGGCTTTATGAACCCAATTCACGGAAAATGTACAAAAGCAGAGATGTAAATGAGAATAACCATTATCAGTTAGTTATTTTCGATAATGAACCCGAAGAAGAAAATCTGGAAAGTGAAACATTCGAGGCAATGGGAGAGACTTTTAGTAGTAAGACTATATCACCAAACAAACCCGTGGACAGTGATGAAGTTTACGAAAGCGATCAAGACGGAAATGAACAAGGTAGGTAGACCCAGAATTATTAGGACGGGTAAATCAGGAAGACCACGCCTAATTTGAACCGGAAAACAAAACTCAATTAAATTGACCGTTGTAGATCGAGCAGAAAACCCCCTCACTGTGGAAGATGCGCTTTCAGGTTCACAAGCAGATGAGTGGAAAAAGTCAATGGAAGCAGAATATGATGGCATCATAATGAATCCAACCTAGGGTTTGGTAGACTTGCTGAAAGGAATATTAAGACCGACCAAAAAGGAAAAATAGTTCGCTACAAGTCAAGATTTGTAGCGCAAGGGTGTAGTCAAAAAGTGAATATTGATTACAAGGACACCTTTTCGCCGGTAATGAATGGAACAAGAAGTTGGATGAGACATTGTAGAAAATCGATTTCATTCAATGTAAAGCGGACATTTGTACCTATATTATGAATAGAGCTGAAAAAACGAACATAATTGTTGCTTATGTTGATGATATACTGATCGCAAGCTCTCATCAGGATGATTTAAACTACATCAAAAGAAGTTTATCATCTGTTTTCAACATTATTGACAAAGGACCTGCAGAATACTGCCTAGGAATTGAAATATGCAGAAATGAAGAACGAGAAGACATAACAATTAACCAAGAACAATTCATCGAAAACCTTCTTCAGGAGAATCGTATGTCGGAATGTAACCCTACACCAACGCCACTTAACCGAGGAACCATCTTCAAATCTTGCAGTGACTGCACAAACTGTGAAAAGGCTGACGTTAAAAATGTATCAATCAATAATCGGATCTTTTATGTACCTGGCACTGATGACGTGACAGGACATATTACATTGCATGGTAAGGCTATCGCAATTCAATCAGAATCCACATTCAACGCATTTGAAGTCTGCGAGGAATGTTTTGAAATATTTAAACTCCACTATAAAGTTAAAAATCGTTTATTCTAAAACAGGTCATTCTTTGATGGGATTCGCTGATGCTGATTGGGCCGGTTGTAATGATGAAAAAAAGTCATTTACGGGATACATTTTTACACTTGGTGGTGGCCCCATATCTTGGAAATCTCGAAAACAACATATCGTCGCTCTGAGTTCTACCGAAGCAGAGTATCTTGCCATGTCCCAAGCATCGAAAGAAATTGTTTTCTTAAGGAGTCTGTTGGCTGAGATGGGTTTTGAAAACGTCATCAATGGACCAACATTGCTTTATGGAGACAACCAGAGTGCCTTGCAACTTACCATGCACGCACAAAGCATATTGATGTGCGCGTTCATCAATCAGGCAAATGTTCAATGAGGGTATTATAGACGTCAAATACCCATCTACCCAGGAAATAGTTGCTGATATTCTGACGAAAGTGCTCGCCAAGAACAATCATCAAAAATTCGTTAAATTACTTGGATTGTCATAAATACGAATCAAATTTTTTTTGGTGCATTGTTAACTTAATTTTTGTAAGAAATTTTGTTTAAGGAATGCTGGTTGTCCTAAGTGAAAGAACTACATTGTTCTTTCACCCGAGCATTTGAGCCGCCCCGAGGTGACTGATGTGGCAGCTCCTGAGGAGTATATCGGTCACCTCGTACGAAACTGCGAGATTTTTAATGGAACCAGCCCATATGCTGGAACCAGCTGAAGTCCGTCGAGCGAAAAATGCTATTAAGCTGATAGCTGGAATGCTCGGGTGAAAGAACAATGTAGTTCTTTCACTTAGGACAACCAGCATTCCTTAAACAAAATTTCTTATAAGTTCGCGACCAGTGTAGTGGAAATTATTGCTCGATAGAGCTTGCAGCACTGCTATGCTACAACATATATATATATATATATATATATATATATATATATATATATATATATATATATATATATATATATATATATATGGAACCCCGCAGTCGAGCTGCCCCGAAGTGACTGATGTGGCAGCTCCTGAGGAGTTTATCGGTCACCTCGTATGAAACTGCGAGATTAATTTTTGTATATTATGAATTCTCAAAAATATTGAAATATTACTTTAAATTGTTACGATGAAAAAAGCAGTAGATCGACCTTGTATTTTGGGAGACTTTTGAAATACATTTACAGCAAGCGAAAGTGGAGCATTCGTGCAGTTCTTGCGTTCCGCCAATTTCCTTGAATTCTTGTGATTTTTTGCACGTTTGCTCGTGGCGTGCTTTCGGGATTTGTGCCTTATTGCGTTATATTGACTATCGTGTTCGCGGTGGTGCGATTCCGCGTTGCTGTACCGTGGTTTTTAGTTTAAACATTTTCGCATTTTAAGACATTTTCATTGTTTTTCTTTTGTTGAGGTGGCAGGTGTGGAGTGCCATCTAGTGGTTGATTTCTTCGCTTTGCATGGCAGTGATCCATTCGTTCAGTTTTTAAACTCTACTTGGACACGAACCCGCCTGTGGGTATTTAGTGCTAGAGTGCCGTGATTGAGCTTTGTAGTGCTTTTTCGCTCATTTTTAGTGTTGTACTGTTTGAAGTTCATTTATTTTGTGCATTTTGGGTACACTTTATTTTCACCTACCCATACTGAAGTGAATTTGTAATTGCTTATTTTATACGCAAAGTCTTAAAATGCCATTTTGTTCTGCTTCACAGTGTGTTGAAACAATCGATAAAACTCCTCTTATTGTATGTTCGGGCTTCTGCGCGTGTTCCTTTCATGCCAAGTGTGCACAGCTTTCAGATCATATTGCTGATGCTATTGTTAGTTGTGGCTTGGGAGTTTTCTGGCTTTGTGTCAGATGCCGTGGACTTCCCCTTTCCACTTATGTCAGCAAATTGAAGAGGACAAATGAGATTGTTAGCACGCTGAATGAAGACTTCCTTTGCATGCAGAAAAAGTTCAAAGATGCAAAAAAAGACATTGCCAAGTTATTGCAGTCGTTGCATGTCTCCGAAGATTTATCGAACCTGATAGAGCGAGTGCCGTGAGTACCGTCAGTTATCACTAGGAGTTAGAAAAATTCTAGAGTATTGCAAAATCCACCTCCTTTGGCTGCTACAGTTAACACTCCATTAGATAATCAACAGCAGGGTGAATGCATTTTAGTTGATGCTGTAATTGCTTCTTCTTTGCCTTCCGTTAATGATCATCGTGGACTGCAAAGTACGAGCATTTCATCAGACCCGAACTTGGTTGTTAGTCTCATTGCTTACGGTTCCGGAGTTGCTGGCTCATTAGTCGCAGATGGTTCTAGCAATGGGAACCTTTTATTAAATCCTGCATCAGATACTGCCTCATCTTCCAATCTGTCATCGCCTGTGATTACGCAACTAAAAGGTATAAATTCATGTGATGCTCCATCAAATATCTTTCCAGGTACTAGTAAGGAGTCTGATGGTCAGTGCTCTAGGCTTGTGATTGCATCGAATTATAAACCCAAAGAAAAGGGGCGTTTGGTCGTAATATCACCGCCTCTCATGTATTTATTTCTCGCTTAGATTATGACACTACTCCCGATGATATTGCTGATTATATCGAATCGAAGCTGGGGTCATCTTCATGCATCATCAGCTGCAAGAAGCTAACCAAGGAGAAATTACCTAACAAACTCCTTGCTTCTTTTAACCTTATTGTACCTGCGTCCATGAGTCAACTAAAGAGCCCGGAGTTTTGGCCTCCTGAATTGCTTGTTAAACCATTTGTTGCCAGAGATCGTCGTAATTTTTTAGAGCTGGAGCGCCCAGAGAAGCGTCTTCGCCGTTTATAAATGTGAACAGTCATTTCTCAATTTATTATCAAAATGTAAGAGGATTGAGAACCAAGCTTAAAAATCTTTTTGCTTCAATGATTACCGCTAATGATGATGTTTTTTGCCTAACGGAAACATGGTTGAATGAATCTGTTTCTAATATTCATACCTCCCCAATTCATAACATTTATAGACAAGATCGTTGTTCGCTTTCTAGTTGCAAATCAGGTGGTGGTGGAGTTTTTATTGGTCTAAAGAAATAATTTTTCAGTGTACCTTGTTATGACTTTCTTCCATCTGTTCCTGTAGAATGTGTCATTGTTAGACTTTGTATAACGCATAACTCATTTCTGCTTTGCTCTCTTTGGAACTTTTCTTGATGAGCTGTCTGTTTTTATGCTATCAAAATTTACTTCTGCTTTGCGGTGATTTTAATGCACCTCAGATTGACTAGGATCCTCTTAACTATGCACAAATCATTAGTTCCAATCGTCTTTCATTTATTTTTTCCTCCTTTATGTCCCATTGTTCCCTTTCCCAACTAAATCAAATTTTGAATAGTAACGACCGCATTCTCGACTTAATTTTTACGAATAGTGCTGCATCTATTTCACTGTCATTTCCATCCGTGAACGTCTATGTGACTGCAGACACTCATCATCCACCACTGCGCATGGAGTTCTGCTCCCCTTTGTTAAAACGTAGGCATGATGTGCTCCCTTGTAAATATAACTTTCGTAAGGCTAATTATGCTGCCATTGCTGAGGGTCTGTCTTCTTTTGACTGATATTCATTTTTCCTTAATTTGGACGTTAACTCTGCTCTTGATGAATTCTAGTCTTATTTGAATTGTCTTATCGCCAGAAATACTCCAGTCTACTGTCGATTGGAGTCTTCGCAACCACCTTGGCTCACTTGTAGAGTTCTTGCTGCGTTGAAATCTAAAGATAGAGCCCATCGATTTTTTAAATTGACAGGCTCTAATGAAGCATATGCAGAATTTTCAAGACTCCGAGCTTTGGCTAAACTTGAGATTCAGACTGCGATGAAAAACTATTACTTTTCCATTGAGAAATCATTAAAAGCTAACATGCCTAAGCCTTTTTGGTCTTACATTCCCTCTTTGAGGACATCGTCCACTGTTCCTGATGTGATGCACTATGAAGGTTCCAGTGCTGATACACCAGTTGATATCGTAGGGCTCTTTGCTCAATATTTCGCGTCTATTTACCACAACGACAATGTATCAAATTCGTTCCAGTCTGATTTTTCATATCCACAGTGCATGTCTTCCTTTTCCATTTGTCCTAGTGATGTTGAGTTTGTGATCTCTAATTTAGATGCAAGCTTGGGTCCGGGTCCTGATGGGGTTTCCAGCTTTTTCGTTAAATCACTAGCTCCTGCCATTTCCCTTCCTCTTGCTATTCTCTTCAATATAAGCTTAGAAGAGGACTCATTTCCATTTGCATGGAAGTCTGCGTTTATTACACCGATACTGAAAGATGGTGATGCATCAGCTGTGAAAACTACCGCCCTATTTCCATTATTTCGTGCTTCCCCAAAATCTTTGAAAAAATCATGTATGTTAGACTCCTTAATTGTTTTTTACCGTTTTGTTCTCAATCGCAGCACGGATTTCTTCCTTAGCGTTCGACGACTAGTAACTTGTTGGAACTCTCTAACTTTATCGCCAAATCATTTGATGCTCGCTCGCAAGTTGATGTTATATGCACCGACTTTAGTAAGGCATTTGATATGGTCCCGCATGATATTCTCTGTAATAAGCTGAAATGTTATGGTTTCCCTTATCCCATTGTATCCTGGATTTTCTCTTTTCTATCAAATCGGTCTTGCTCTGTATCCCTCCGTAATGTGGTGTCACCACCATTTTATCCAACGTCAGGTGTACCTCAAGGCTCCATTTTAGGCCCTCTTCTATTTATCATATTTATTAATGATCTTCCGCATCGATTTGAGTCTAACTCACTTCTTTATGCGGATGACTTAAAATTGTAAAGGTGTACTAATACACAATCAGATTGTTGATCTTTGCAAGATGACCTCGTTATCCTAAGGAACTGGTGTGAGTCAAATAAACTACCCTTAAATGTTTCCAAGTGTAAAGCTATGAGTTATTCTCTCAAGCCTCATTTCCTTTCCTTTACGTATACTATAAATAATCATCCTCTGCTATTGGTGTCTGAAATGAAAGATCTGGGAGTCGTTTTTGATTCCAAACTCAAGTTTGACAAACATGTATCGCATGTCACTTCTAAAGCGGCTAGGTTGTCTGGATTCATTCTCCGTCATATTAATATTTTTAGCATCTTGCTCTTATATACTTCTCTGGTCAGAAGTTTTCTGGAATACTCTGTTCAGATTTGGTCAAGTCAAAGTCAAAGTCAAAGTCAAAAGCGCTTTATTTAATACTAATCGTTATAAATTTTTAAAAGAACGTAAAGCAAATTCCAAACAATAACTTAATGGCCCGAATGGCTCTCTAAATTTATACGTTATCAGTTAAAAACATTTTATGAAAAAAATACACTTGCAAATTTAAATTAATTAAGATTATTTCATATTTTTTGATTCAATTGGAAAAAGGAGAATAAACCAACCAGCATTATTCAAAAATTACTTATATTACTAACACAACAATGAACTTATATCCTATACCTAATATGTTACACCCTAATTCTAAATAAGTTCAATTAAAAAAAAACAAAACGTTGCCTTATATTGAAACCTATACCTTAATTATAATACAAATAAACCACAACACTAGATGTAGCAATAATGAGATGAATCTAAAAAACTAAGTAACGAGAAAAAGCACAAAAACAGAAAATAAACACGAATAATTTAGACATTGTCATTCAGCCACCAATACCTAGATTGCTCCATCTCAGCTCGACCAGCCTCAACGAATCTAGCAAATGAGTATCTCCATTGGAATTGTTGGTCTCGTGAACTCAGATTCGGAGGATATTTTATCTTCTTATCGGTGGCCCGTCGGTATATGTGATATATGATTGGGACGCCGTCAGAATCAAAAATATATCGATTCATGTCCAAATACACGAATGCTTCTGGAGGAACGAAGCCAGTAGTGAGGCAAGTCACAATATACCCGTCTGTAGGGTGGAACGGCTGTGAAATCCAAGGGTTTTCACTCACAGTTACAGATCTTGCGATATGATTCCGAAGAAGTTTCAATATGAAGATATCGACTCTTGTCACTTGAGCAGTTTGATAAATTCTTCTGTTCGATATATAGTGCTTCCAATCTGTCTCAGGCTTTCTGTACAAACCAGTACATGCAGAAGACATTTCCTTTCGAAAACTCTTAATCTTTCCATTGTACTAGCACTCTGGTTGTACCAGATCTGGCATCCGTATGTCAAAACTGGCCTAACCAGGGTCTTGTAACAAATAACTTTGACTTTTTGATCAATGTATCTGGAATGAAAGAGTCGCCGAAGGGCCATGACTACTTTTAGTGACTTACTGAGCATGATTTTGACATGTTCAGTGTAGTACAGATACTGATCGAGATGAACACCGAGGTATCGAACACAGGATTTATGTGGAACCCGTTCTGAACTACCCTCACCAGCCATAATGTGGAAATCCTTACAATTATGTTTCAGGTCTTGACTGGCCCCCTGCCGCGTTGTCCGGAACAAGATTGTTTCGCACTTCTGCGCATTGATTTTCATTCACCAATTGTCGGTGTAGAGCTGCACATCATTAAACATTTTTTGAAGATTGCTCTGAACTATTGTAGCTTTTCGGTCTGCCGTATAGATGATCAGATCATCAGCAAACGCTACCAATGATCGCGTTGGCGAGACATTAAAATCAAAGCTGCTCAATAGCTTGCGAATGAATATTGAGAAAAGCAGGGGCGCAGTAACTGTTCCCTGCTGTAGACCATTCAAGACCTTGAATTCGCGCATTGTTGTCAGATTTCCATCAGTTACAACAAACGATTTCCCGTATAACATATTACACATCATGGCGACAAGGTGTCTGGGGAACTTGTCCTGAAGGAGTTAAAAAACTAGTCCATCTAACCACACCGTATCGAAGGCTTTCTCCATATCAATGAGACATGCTCCAACACATTGTCTATCATTTAGTTTCCAACAGATGTCTGAGGTTACTTTCGTTATTGCATGTATGGTCGAATGCCTGGCACAAAAACCAAATTGGCAATTCGGCATCAACTCATATTTCTCAATATGGGCGTTTAATGCTCTGTTGAGTATCACTTCAAACACCTTGCTGATGTTAGGCAGCAAGCTGATTGGGCGATAGCTTTTCGGGCATGAAGATTCTTTTCCTTTCTTCAAGATCGGAAATACGTTAGCCTTTTTCCACTCATTTGGGAAATATGAATTGTTCAACATGTTGTTGAACAATATGCAATAATTCCTAATAGCAACCTCAGGCAAATGTCGGAGAACTATATTTGGAATACCGTCAGTACCAAATGATTTTTTGTTGTTTATTCTGCGAAATATGAAACACAAGTCTTCATAGCTGACAAAATAATCAATAAGATTCAAGCTCGGTATGAGGTCAGATGTTAATGTTTCATCGAAATGAAGAATTGATTGGCCGTTCAGGCTTGATTTGAAGTCGGAAACTTTTGCTTCAACGACCTCCGAAAATATTTCATTCCTTCTCTCTGGGTTTGGCAGATGAACCAATTCTAAATGTGTTCCAATCAGGGCAAGTTTCTGCAATCCATCACATATAATCCTGTTTCCATTTCTATCCGGAGTCGTACTATCAATTTCGATACCAGCTCTATCGAGAAGATTTATCTCATCACTAGTGACTTCAAGATTCGATACCTTCACTCGAGACTTCCTGCGGAATAAGCTATTCACTTTCGCGAAAACGCCATCTGGGTCCTGTGGGCTAATACCCCTCAGTTTTTCCGCCCATTGATTGCTGACCTCACTCCTGAAGTATGAACGGATTAAGTTCCGGACATTCTTCAGGTTTAATTTCAACAAAGCCAACGAGGGATGGTTGTAGTCCAAAAATCGTCGAAAAATATTGTTGACGCGTGTGAGAAGAAGGCTTTTCAATCTTTTCAACCTTGCGTTGGTTGGTGTTTCATATCGTTCCATATTGTTTCGATGTTTAATCTTGGGAACTACTTTCTCGATCGTTTTCAACGTCAGCTTCTCTAACTTCGACAAATAGAGATCTATTTCATCGTCAGTTAGATTTCTGTTATTAGGAACCATTGAGCAAGCGTTGCCATCATCAGAAGGAGGACATTGCTTCTGGTACTCCTGATTAAACTTCTTTTGAAACTTTCCCCAGTCTGTTTTTTTGAAATTCAACCGATGGTTTTCATGTTGAACTGGAATGAGGAAGAAATCATCCCTTTGATGATTGTTTTCCATTACGATTGCGTTATGGTCGCTATCGTAAGGAAGCACCTGCAGTTTCCGTTGAGGACTATTAAAGCTGAATTCAAGTCTTGCGTCAGCAATGCAGAGGTCCAGATATGAATTTGTCCTAGGGTATGTTGGGAACTCCGACCCATATAGGTTGCATCTGTATTCAATTTGGTTCTGTGTTATCCATGATTTCAGGAATACACCTCTTGGATTATTGGTGGCGTTTAGCCATGATGTATGCTTGGTGTTCAGGTCACCGGCAAAAATATAATAACCATGCAGCCTGTTCAATTCGAGTATTTCAAACAAGGAATTGAGTTCCTCCTTGAACTTGAGAACATTTTGACCAGTTGCATAGGCAGAGATAACGAAGAGGTTATCCCCACGTGGCAGTGAAATTTTGATGACGGACACTTCAAGAAATTCAAAGTTTTTGAATTCAACTTTTTCAATATTTTGGAAACAATAGGGTCTTCTAACCAATATCCCGGTGCCACCTCCCCCATCACCTATTACCCTATCGTTTCTTACGAATGCAAAATCTTTGAATTCCATGGAATGCCATGAATTGAGGTGGGTTTCAGTGAGAAGTATGATGTCAGGCTTTTGCTTAACAACAAATTCAAGGAGATAATCACGTCGATGTATAGCAACGATAGAGTTGACGTTGATCGATATGAGGCGAAGCCTATCCATGGGAATATGACTGGATGACAAGTTATTATTAGGCATTTGAAAGACCTAAACGCTGAAAAGCAAAGTTAATTTTTGAATCTTGTTTGTCGATTCTCTCCGATAAAGAATTAAGTTGCTGGTAAATTTTGAGAAGCAGCTCATTATTGTCACTTACATTATTTACATTATTTCCAGCATTTTCTGCTGGTCCTCTAGCGGCGAGTGCAAATGATACTCCGGGCTTGACGAAGTTGGAAGGTATGATATTACGGTGTACTTGTGTTTGCTTTGGAGCAAATTTAACTTTTGCAGCTTGATATCGGGAGCATCCTCGATATGATGCTGGGTGACCAAAAACACCGCAGTTAACGCAGTATAATTTTTCTTTAGGCTCCGTCTGAGCCAATGCGCACTCACCGGGAGCATGAACGTCTTTGCATTTAACGCAACGATAGTGCATGGCACAATTGGCAGCCGAATGTCCAAATCTTTGACACCGGTAACACTGGTTGACTTCTCTTTTCTGGAGGCGTTCCCACCTCACCACTCTGAAATTTAAGTACCTTATTTGTTGAAGGGCACTTGGACTGCTCTTATTTGCAATTTGTACCAGGTAAAGTGGTAAATTCTTCCTTTCTACGGTCGACCTTCTTGTCGCAAAGGCTTTGACTGAAACAAAATCAATATCTGGTGCAGCCTCCTTGAGCACCTGAAGAAGATCGACCGTATCCTCTCCGCTGTCCAAACCCTTCAACAACAAAGTCTGATTCTTTTCACTTTTTGGGGTATAGGTGAAGTGTGGAACCTCCCCAGAAATCAGCGCATCTTTGGCTGACTTGAAATCAACCAGTGATTTAGTCCTTATAGTTATTTTTTCGGCATTTACTCTTTTGATTTCGAAATTGGCCAGTTTATTTTCGGCTGCCAATAGCCGAACCATATCTTTCCCGGTTTGCCCAAACACGTTGATTGGCGGAACTTTTTCTGTCTTGTTGGAAGCTTTTTCAGAGGAACCAGCAGAACTGCGGGCTGGTTTTTTCTCCTTATTTTTGTTCTTTAAATATTGAATGAAATTAACGTCATTATCTTGATTAAAATTACCTCTGATGTTTTCTTCGATTTCCATATCTTCGGTTAATCCCTCCAGCGCTGCAAAATAATTTTGGCTCTCGTTGGTGCCACCAGCACTTAGAACTTCCTCTGGATTTACTTGCTTTGCACTTTTCTTCGGCTTTGTTACCTGTTGCCATTGATTTTGTGGCTGCGTCTTTTGAGGCTTCATCCCTTTCTTGAAAAGATCTTTGAGAGACTGTATCTCTTGCCTTAGTTCATCGATTTCTTTCTGCAATTTGGCCATTTGTTGATTATCCGCTATTATTTGCAGCTTGCACCCTCCATCTACGGAGTTTTCTTCGTTGTGTTTTCTTTTAGTGATTGTCGCCAGTTTCGTATTCGTCGTTTCCCCAGGTTGCCCCAACGGTGGGAAGCCGTCGGGCTCCTCCATACCAGCGGCGAAATTTTCTTTGTGAATTGTTTTTCGTTACCAATCGAAGTAAAAATATTCGATAGAAATTTCCTGAGTCGATTACTTCGACAATATAAGATTTTTTCCGATAAAAATTAACTTCGGACTAACGTTTTTAAAAAATTAATTTAATTTTTGAAAACTTTTGTCAGGAGCGATTTAAAAGACGTCCATACGCAAAGACTACTACGATCCAATCTTGTTCAGATTTGGTCTCCGCACCATGCTTACTTCGTTGCAGATCTTGAAAGTATTCAACGAAAATTCACAAGGTGCTTGCTTTAGAAATTCAATATGCTTTACAAAGTTTATAATGAACGTCTGGTCCTATTAAAACTTCCTTCCCTTGAAGCTCGACGTACGTTTTTAGATGAGTGTTTGTTATTTAAACTTCACCACCGTCTGATTTATTCTCCACTGGCAAATGATATACAATGGAGGGAATCTGATGGACTAAATCGTCTTCCTTCTCGACTTTGTATACCTTTTGCAAGAACGGAATTATACTATAATTCAACTATGTTGCGTCTGCTCCGGGTACACAATGAACTTAGGCTTGGTTCTTTTCCTTCTAGCTTTCTTATTTTTAAGAACTCACAGAAATCTTTGCTTTTTTGGATTTTCTTAATTATTTTTTTTTTTGCTACTGTTTAATTTGTTTTAGAATTGTATTCGCATTAGTCTCTTTTGGTTGCGAATTAATGTATTCCTAACTTTTTAATATTTTATTTTTTGTACCAACTCTGTAATTGGGATTACTCCTGTTGATCTTGGCCTAAATAAATCAATAAATAAATAAATAACACTGTAAAAATGCAATAACCATTCTAAAATTCCTTAGCTCTTTCTCTCTCACTTCTGTTACATGTACTCGTATATCAGATTACTGCATTATCATTACTTTGTGTTCTTTTGTAAAAGGAATAAGTCGCACTAAATATACCCCTTGAGCAAGACAAGCTGGTTTTACTGCTGTAAATCTAACTAACCTCAACACGGACTAACGTTGTTTTTTAAATTAATTTAATTTTTGAAAACTTTTGACAGGAGCGATTTGAAAGCCGTCTAATATTGTTGCTTTGCATGAAAATTTCATTTAAATCTCATTTTATTTCGTTGTATTGCCAATCATTTTCCATTAGTAAAATTATGTGATTAGATTGCAAATCAAATTCATTCGATTATTTATTCCATTTCAATAATAATTTCATTTTGCTACAACGCAACATGACGGTAATTCTGATTCCGTGAAATATGCACGATTATCAGGATCCTTGAAAAAATTCGATGAATTGTAAGGAATTTCCTTCCAATATAACATGAGTTACGAGTACATACATATTGTACATATTTTATTCAAATATCTGATCCGTCCCACGCCATTCTACTTTTTTGAATAAAACCTGGGAAACCACGACGTGATATAATCTTGTCAGGCTAAAAGAACATTCAAAAAAAGTGGTATTGCCAATGTTAAGGCCATATAACGATTGATTTGCAAAAGCTTTGATGAATTTTTCTTAGAACTTAACAATTTTGCATGCTTAGCAAACAAACTTTTCAAATTTCTCAAGCGCTCTCTGTAAATAATTTCAGATTTACAATGAAATTTCTCTTGTGAGCGCTTTTTGTTTAAGTCTTTGCCCTCAAAAACCATCGCATCGAAGGGAAAGAGGAGTATACCCAACAAATTGTTGCAAGGTTGCGGTTAGTGCTACAGAAAGTTTCTGATTTAATTTCACCATCATTTTCATCACTGTGTTGAATTTTGAATATTTTCAGTTTGCCACCATCTCCGTTTATCACTTTTATGTCACGTTGAGTTCGATGTTCGCTCTCAATTCTGAAGAAATTCGTGTCCTGTTCAAGCAGTTTTTCATTGGCAATTTAAAATGTGATGTTCAAACAAATTTCTTTTTCTAGGATGTATGATTACCGTTCGGCTACTAGCCATCAAATTGTCCACCTTAGTTTTTAGAAAAAACAAAAAAGATCCTTATTCGTCTCTCGCGTAGAGGCAAATTGAATATACATAGTTAGGGGGTATATCGGTTATTTACTCTTCTCCATTGATTGCGTGCTGTTCTTTCTGGAAATTCGAGCGCACGGTGTGCGATTCTAAAAGGTTTTCATGAAATAGCCTCTGGCGTGTAGTATTTAAATCGATGAAACGAGGCGATGAAAGCCAAATTAAAATGTGATTAAATCTGGATGGGGTACACCAGGAGGAGGGAAAGTGTGAACATTTAAAATTACCGTCGGATAGTTGGGGATGAAGATTGCTAAATGTAATTAACTCAAGATTGTATACTAATTCAAATTAATGGGTTTCTACTTGAGTTAATTGAAAACGACAAAAAGTTTAGTTTCGGGTTTGATAAATGTTTGGGATGATAAAATTTCTCAACGTTAGACCTCTTTCAGATGGGATGACATTTGTAATTTATCCTTCGAACTATCAAAAATCCTTTTCTCCTTTGTTTCATGTGATATCTCAATTTGCTATTGAATCAGCATGATATAGACTGATTACCAGAATATAATTTTTAAATCATGTTCCTATCTTTCAATAAAACAAGTATTCCTGCTGAGCATTATATTTACTTTTCAGAACTGCTTTGATTCCCAAAACATGATTGAGTAAATCTGAAATTAATAGCATACAAGGTATCAGCACAATGACTGCTTTTCAGGAAGTTGAAATAATAAAATCCTTGGCATTTCCTGAAAATTTCAAATCTCTTTCAATTCCTTAGAAGAATCGAACGCTCTAGGAGCATAGAAAGACCAAAACTATAAGAGACGCTGCAAATATTCCTAAACTAATAAATGGCAATCAAATGTCAATAATGTTCTAAATTTATATTCGGATATTGCATTTTATGCCACTCAAAACACTAAACTGAAAGACAATTTTCACAAATGTGTGCTACCAAGATGGTATCTAGAGAATACTTGGACACACATAGAGTAGTGATGTTGTTTCTAATGTACCCGAACGTGGAGAGTGGTAAGAATAAAGTCGATTTCAATGTGGGTAGTTTCACTATTTCTGTTTCTCTGAAAAGAAATACCAAAATGAAGCAAGATAATTTCTTGTACATTCATAAAATTTGTGAATCTTAATCTGTTTAATGTAGTCACCCTCAATCCATTTAATATAACCACTTTAAAACCATTTAGAAGTGTTTAAAATTAGAAAACATGTATGCTTTGTATCAAAGCACTTTATATGGTACATTATTAAATGTTTAATCTCAAAAGTAGACGCCAACTCCATTTCCTCATCCATGTTAGAGCCACCAAAGAACATTATTATTTCACTCACGCCCGAAAAGAAATTCTACACCGCTTCCACTAACCTCTAGTCCGTTGACCTTGTAAGTGATCATTATCTAGATTCAGATTAATTCAAAGTCCAGTACTAGGATTATAAACTTTTAGTAATGGCGCTACGAAGGTGCATCTTGTCTTGCCCTCGACATTGTATGGCTTTTACCAGCACGTGTTGGGAGGTGAGTGCCATTTACGCACTAAATGTGGGGCTCCAATGCTCACATTATCTGGGCCCAAGATTTGCTTTGCTACGCCGTGCGGCACCTTCAAGCTAGTGAATCCCTCCTCTAGCGGGTTGGCTGAAAGAGTCCTTCTTATCTTGTAGGACTGCTCATACATAACGTCCCACATGGTTGCATTTGTCAACCAATTAAAGCATAACTACGACAATGCTATTAGGAGTCCGTCTCTCTGTAGAGGTCCCGTCATAGCCTGTCCCATTTTATGCACTCAGAAAATGTGTGGCAGGCATCATCTTTCTCTCTTGGGCAAAATCAACAGTCGGAAGACTGTAATTTACTTAATCTTGTGCAAGAAAGACTAAAAACACCCACGCCCGCTCAACCGCTGGGTCACATAGAAGCCAGTCTAACCATACCTTCGATTTAGCCACGCTCTTAGATCCGGGATGATGCTCGCAGTCCACCTTCCTTTCATGCGATTCACCCAAGACTGCTGCCAATCGTTGAGTGAGCGCTGTCTATCCTCGTAGACAACCATCTCTCTTGCAGGCAAATCTTGTGGCGCACTCTAGCAAGGAGCGCAACAGGTATCACGCCTACAATAACTCTCATCGCCAAATCAAAGGCTCCCGGATATGGAGACACAATACTCAGTGCTGCTCTTCTCCGTACCTATGTCATTTGTTTTCAGTACACCTCCTTACTGAGAGCGTCACCCCATATTTCACTCATAAAAAGGAGTTTGTTTGACGGGTTGGGTCCCATAAGTCATAAATCGGCTTACAGCTGATATGCCCGAAGCAACCTTCTCAGCTGTTGCCCTAATTTTCTCAGATCGACTCATCTTCGAGTCGATCAGTAGCCCCAGGTACTCCACCGTTGGCTTGAATTCGATTAGTATATCTCCAATACTGATCGTCCTTATTTCAGGGATTCGCTTTTTTGTCAAGATGAACACTTTTTATTCTCCAGTGTTAGACTGGAACCACGAGCAGTCATCCAGCCTCTCACTCGCCACATTAACATACCTGGTCTACTCGTAAGTTGCACTTATGTTAGGATTAGGTCTTAGTTCGTTCCTGCTACCAGAGTTCACCACCACAACTGCTGGGGAAGCTGTGCAGATTCAAGGATAATTAAGTCACGTACTGGGACTACCTGAGCTGCGAGGTAATTATGCTTAGATTTAAGGCATTGTAGAACATTTTAAGTATTTTTGGAAATTAGTTTGTCTAATACTAAGTTAGATTAGTGTTAAGCCGAGTAGCTAGGGACCGCCAGAAGTGTTGCAACGTACCAACGAACACCACGAACTGAAGCTGTGGATACTTGTATTGCTCACGGAACAAGATCTGGGTAGTATCGAAAAACGCGTTGCCCGAAATCATGGTTGCCGACGACACGATATGCGGTTCAGTTGGCTGGTTGAAATAGGACCCCAAACCTTCCTACGCCTACAAAGCATTGCCAGTACTTGAAGCACTAGCGAGGTTTCGTGAAATAATTCCAATGCAGAATGCTAACCTCTTAACGAAGATCCATCGAATTTATAGAGTACAATATACAAAAGAAATAGTATATATTAACAACAATTCTCGACTATCCACCGTCCATGGCGAGAGATTACAAGTTGCAGCGTAATTACATGATTTCTCGAATCGATTTTATGAACATAGCGACCAAGAACGGGTTAAGAATCATTACCAATTGGATTGTCAACAGTTGCCGACCTGGGAACGGGTGTGCCAACCAACAGCGGCGGAATAAGCTTGAAGAGAATAATTTAAGAGTCACGGAAATCAATGAAGAGTACGACCCTGACAAAAAGGCCCCGTTAACTACGAGGAAATAATAAGGGCAGTCGAGTAACGGACGCTTTTTTTGGCTTTGGTCTTGATTTGTGGAGTGAAGAGGTAGCTAAGTTTGGGAAAAATTAATCGGAAAAAGTGAAACAGTAATTTAAAGAAGAAATTAATCGGAAAAGGTGAAACAGTCATTTGAAGAAGAAATTAATCGGAAAAAGTGAAGCAGTCATTTAAAGAAAAATGAATCGGGAAAAGTGAAACAGTAATTGAGAAGCGTCTTGATGACCATTGCCCGAAATACGAATCTACATGTGCTGATAGATCATGCATACCATTGGGATTCGAATGTGACGGAAAATAATATTAGAATTCCTCGAATACATTGCGAGCTACGAGCCGGCGGCTTCTGGCGGATGCAACGGGGCCCCAATCGCAGGTTAACCCATTAAGTTATTCAGAAGAAAAGGTACCTCTTTTATTTTATATTTGAATTGCATTATTCACTTAAAGGAAAAATTGTTGTAAGATTGCTGTACGATACAATGAAGTGTGAATTAAAACGGATTTTACACTAAAATTCTTGAGTGATAATTGTAGTAGCGAAGTAAATCTTGTGTGCGCGGCTCAGGCGGTGGGACGCGCGGAAAAGTTAATGTGGGAATTAGTAGTTCTTTCCAGATCGCCAGCGCCCGTGGTTGTGGTGGAGAACCAGGTGATTAGCTCTGCGATCGTATCAGTGCAAACCGAGAATAGAAGAAGGTGAGTGAAGATTTGGCCCCAATCCCAAGGTTGAGGTAGTGTGTTAGGAGCGCATTTAGCGAAAAACTACGCGCGCGATCCAGTCAAACGTACGTGTCCCCGCCAGCCGATTGTAAGTGGATCCTCCGAGCCGTTTTCTCGTTTGACGGCTTCTTGGGGGCCCAGGACAAACGAGTGGCGCTCCCTACGCCCGTCTCCGGACGAGCTTGCCGGAACCGCAGGCCCCCTCGGAGGAACGCAGCGCCTACATCTTGTAGGTTGTAGTGGATGGTTATATTGGCGGCGGAATTTAATTGTAACATTTGGCGCCCAACGTGGGGCCCTAAAGTCGAAAAAGTGGTGGTTTCCGTATAAGTGAGCTAGTGAAGTAAATAAGTGTAATCAAAGTGCTAATCAGTGTTACCTTTGCGGGGGTGTGACTTATGTTGGTGGAGCAGTTTGAGATAGTGAAGTGAATAAAGGTAAACGAAGCGCCGATCGGTGTTTACTTTTGCGCGAAGAGCACTTCGAGTGAATGAAGCTTTCTTCTGTTGGAATTTACACATTGAATTAAAAAGAAAATAATGTGCTTATAAATAAAAGTTAGAATAAATAAAAGTCTTCTTAAAATTCTCCAGAGTTTCAGTTAGCCAATAAGTTAGCTCATAAGTGTAGTGTTAAGTGGGTTTAGGGTAACTTTTCAGTTTTTTAGGGTTTTCGTGTCGTTTTGAGCAGGCTACAGCTTGCGGATATGACGGGTAAGATGATGGTGGACCGGCTGAATAAGGAAGAACTCTCATATGAGATGGAGATCAGGGGCCTGGAAACTGGCACGGTGGACGTGATGAGGAGTGTGCTCCGCCATGCAGTACGAGGGGAGGCATCCATGAATACATCCCTATTAAGGAAGACTTATCCCTTCACATACGAGGAGGATATAGCAGCGGTGCAGGCAAAGTTTGAGGAAATCCAGTCCCTAATGAGCACCTTCAAGGATAATGCGCGGTCAGCGGAGTTCCTGAAGATTAAAGCGAAGATCAGGTTCGCGTTTCGAAGGCTAGAAAATGCCCAGGGAGGAGTGGAAGACGCGGATGAAGTGGCAATTAGGCTGAGGGCACAGCTGGTACTCGCGATGGGTGAGCTGGAAGCGAAGGCGGAGGTTAAGGTGCTGGATTCTGGCACACCCCCAGTCGTAGAGACGTTGCAGGATGCACTCAACCATGAAGTGCAAGAAACCAGGTCAGATTCAATCCAGCTAGCTGAAGAGCCTTTAAGTCAAGAACCGGGGCAGAATTTGGAGCGAGACGGGAGCGCGATGGAGGCAGTTAGTTCACCAGCCCAAAGGGAAGCGAGCAGCATTACCCAGTTGACAACTCCTCGAGTGGTAGGCGAATTGGGGAAGGTCCAGGACGTCTCTAAATGGGGTCTAAAGTACAGTGGAGAGTCTGGATCATTAAACGCTTTCCTCGAACGAGTAGAGGAGCTACGCTTGGCAAAAGGAGTGTCACCGGCTCGACTTTTTCAAGCAGCAGTGGAACTGTTTGAGGGAAGAGCCCTTGTATGGTTCCGGGCAAACCGTTCCAACTTTGGCTCATGGGCGGAACTGGTGAGTGAGTTGCGCGCTGGATTCCTTCCTCCGGATTACGATAAGAGGTTGCTGGAGGAAATTAAAAGGCGTACTCAGGGGCCCGAGGAGTCTATGGGGATGTATGTGGCTACCATGCAAGGGTTGTTCCGACGGAAAAATACTCCCTGCTCGGAGGCCGAGAAACTGAATATCTTGCTGGATAATTTGACGCCCTTTTATCAGACACAGCTAGGGTATACTCCAGTGAAATCAATTGCAGAGCTGGTGGTGCTGGGGCGCAAAATCGAAGCAAAACGGGTCTCAGTGGAGGCTTATCGACCACCACCACCCAGGGAGGGGCAATGCTTGTTGGAGCCTGATCTGGCCTATTCAGGAAGAGGGGAAACGATGCACGTAGCAGCCATACCTGGAACGGGAGTGCAATGTTGGAATTGCAGGACACAAGGGCATACTTCCAGGGACTGCGCAGAACCAGTAAGGTGTTTTGGTTGTGGTCAGTTAGGAGTGAGGAGGGCAACCTGCCCAAATTGTCGCAAAGATAGAGGTGCAGAGGCACCACGTCATCGGTTCCCAGGGCAGAGAGGTAGGGGTGAGGGCGGAGGAAGGAGCAGTGGTAATACCGGCCAGGAATCGTCTCACCTTCCGGGCTCGGGAAACTCGCCTCGTACTCAGTAGGCGGCGAACTGAGTACGGTGGGGGAAAGAGGCAAAGCCGCGGAGTCTAGGTTAGCTTATGCCATCGGAGGAAGGACTGGGGATAATCGACCACACCTGGAAGTCGAGGTATTGGGTCGTAAGTTGTTGGGTCTGTTGGATTCAGGGGCGTCCAACACCATCATAGGTGGAGAGGGATGGAACATTTTAAGCAGGTTCGGAGTGGAGCTGCTTGGGGCTGCGTCGTCGCATGTAAGGATGGCTAATAATGCGAGTGTAGAGGTAGTTGGGAAGTCCTGCATCCCATTCACATTACAAGGAAGGACGGATTGGATCACGGCATTGGTAGTCCCTTCACTGGCTCACGAGGTCATTTTGGGGGTTGATTTTATCAAACGCTTCGGGTTAGTCGTAGCTCTTGGCCAGAACTCCTGGAGCTTCCTTGATGCCTTGCAAGAAGGGGAAGTAGAACAACTGCGTTCACGCAGTCGGTTGACCGTAGGAGAACACGAAGTATTGGAGGCCTTACTAAAAGAGCAGTTTGGACTGATGGGCGATGGCATCGGCTGTACGAGTCTGGTCGAACACGTGATCAAGACCAAGTCGTCGCCGATAAAACAACGCTACTACCCCGTATCTCCAGCGGTGCAGCAACACATAAACTCCGAACTGGATGAGATGCTGCAGTTGGGCGTCGTGGAGCCTTCCTCTAGCCCGTGGTCGTCACCAATACTATTGGTGAGGAAAAAGGACGGGAAATTTCGCTTCTGCGTTGATTTCCGGAAGTTGAATCGGGTATCGGAGCGAGATGCGTACCCCATTCCCTATGTGTCAGCCACCTTGGATAAGCTTCGCAATGCTAGGTACTTGTCATCGCTGGATATCAAGTCCGCCTACTGGCAAGTAACTATGGTGGAAGACTCCAAACCATTAACTGCTTTTACAATCCCTGGACGGGGATTGTTTCAGTTTAAACGAATGCCGTTTGGACTGCACAACGCCCCAGCCACTTGGCAACGTCTCATCGACAGAGTCTTAGGTCCGGAGTTGGAACCATACGTGTTCGTATATTTAGATGACATTGTCGTGGTGACCGCAGACTTCCAGAAGCACGTGGAGATTCTGCGGGAAGTACTAGTGAGACTGCGGGAGGCGGGTTTGCGTGTCTCGAAGGAAAAGTGCGAGTTTTGCCGACCAATGTTGAAATATTTGGGATATGTAGTAGACGAGAGGGGGTTACAGGTAGATCCCGAGAAAGTCAACTGTTTGTTGCAGATTCCTTTGCCGACGAATGTTAAAAAGGTGCGACAATTCCTCGGAATGGTGTCGTGGTATCGACGCTTCATCCCAGATCATGCTACCCTGACGGCACCACTCACAGACCTTCTTAAAAAGAATAGGAAATTTGTATGGTCACAACAGTGTGAAGAAGCATTCGCCAAATGTAAGACGAAGCTATCAACGGCTCCGATTCTGACTTGTCCGGATTTTTCCTTACCCTTTAATGTGCAGACCGACGCCTCGGATACCGGGTTAGGAGCGGTACTGAGCCAGAACCACCCTGAGGGAGAGAAAGTGGTCTGCTACCTAAGTCGAAGCCTCTCCAAAGCAGAAAAAAAATATTCGACCACGGAGAAAGAGTGTCTCGCAGTGTTGTGGGCGGTCGAAAAATTAAGACCATATCTAGAAGGGACCCGCTTTAGGGTAATTACAGATCATCACTCTCTGGTATGGCTGAATAATCTACGCGATCCAAATGGGCGACTGGCACGGTGGGCAGTCCGTCTGCAACAATTCGACTTCGACGTTATTCATAGAAAAGGGAAAGAACACCTGGTTCCAGACGCGCTATCGAGGTTGGTGCCAGAGGTCAATGTAGTTGGGTGTCTGACGGCACCAGAGGATAAATGGCTAGCAGGTATGCGGCAGAAAATAAATAAAAGGCCCGACAAGTTCCCGGATTGGCGTACTGAGGGCGATACCCTCTGGAGAAATGTTCCAGGCCGCTACGTGGAGTTAGGTGGCGACTCTTGGAAACAGGTAGTGCCGAAACCGGATAGACTAAGGGTACTTCAGCGTTGCCATGACGATCCCACGGCGGGACATATGGGAGTCCGGCAAACCTACGACCGAGTAATCCAGCATTTCTTCTGGCCAAAAATGCGCGCTGATATAAAAAAATACGTGGCAAGGTGTCAAGTATGCCAGTCCATAAAGGTGGAAAGGACGCGACCATATGGCCCCATGGTTTCCGGGGTCAGCCAAGTAAAGGAACCCTGGGAAATGATTTGCGTCGACTTGGTTGGCCCTCTCCCACGATCAACGCAGGGCAACTGTTATATACTATCGGTAGTAGACTACTTCACCAAGCTCCCGTTGATTTTCCCACTTCGACAAGCGACTGCTTCCGCAGTAACGCGGATACTGGAAGAACAGGTGTTCCTGTTGTTTGGGGTGCCCGCAGTGGTAGTATGCGATAATGGGGTCCAATTTCGATCGAAGAGGCTTCAAGAGTTGGCAGCGTCTTATGGAACTATCATTCAATACACGGCATACTACCACCCACAGGCAAATCCAGTGAAGCGTATTAACCAGAATATAAAACGCATGTTGAGATCATACGAAGGGGACAATCAGCGAAAGTGGGACAAAGAGCTACCAAGGGTCGGGTGCGCACTGCGGACGTACACACACGAAGCTATGGATGTTACTCCATACTTCGCAAATTTTGGGCGAAACATGATTGTCTCACGCAAGGGGCTGTTACCTTGCGCCAAGGGAACCAGCCAGCAAAATCCAAGGGTACGAGCTGAGTTGATGGAGCAAATGTGAACAGACATCAAACAGCGTCTGGAAAAGGCTGCACAGCAGGGCGCACAAAGATATAACCTTCGGAAGCGGGAACCGCCGTTTCAGGCCGATCAGAAGGTGTGGAGGCGCAACTTCCCAGTCTCGGATGCAGCCCAATACTTTGCAGCAAAGCTAGCACCGGAGTACGTTGGACCATTTAGAATTTCGAACAAGGAATCGCCCTACACCTATAGGCTGGTGCATGAGGATGGTCGTGACGCGGGCCTTTGACATGCCAAGGATTTGAAACCGCACGTGGCATGAGAAGAAAGTGGGACAGTAAAATAAGGAAGAGAGAGTGTACCGCGGGAGTTTTTTTTTAAGTGGCCTAGTGCGAGGCACCTACACGACGTGTCGCTGCGCTCACGCGGTACGGTTTAGGGCTCCGTGGTTTCTGTCCCACTACCTATTCAGAGTAGATAGTTAATTTAAGTAAGACAAATCGTGTCCTCTCTTCCGGGAGACGAGGGATTCCGGAAAAGTAAGGTGTCGGATCAGAATCGTATGGGTAGGTCCCGTTTCTTTGCAAAACAAAGATACGGTGAACCGTAGAACGGTTACAATATAGCAGGAGTTAAAGAACATTAGACGGTCCAACACGAAAAGAATTTGTGTTTCAGATAGCAATCGATTGCGTATTTTTTTTTTTTTTCTTTCTGCTTAATCGTCGCCACACTTTATGTTTGAGTGACCCCTTTTGTTTTCGTTTCCCTTCGCTCCGGGTGATTCTCGTCTTGCGTTCAAGTTGCTATCTTGAAGTTGAGTTAGGTTCATCGTAGCGTTTGGTTGGGTGCTCATCTCAAAGGTAGGATGCGATAGCAACTTTAGTCCAAAAGTTAATAGAAGTAGGTTAGATTAGGTTTTTACAGGTAGTGGGTAGTCTCGGAAGTAGTTAGGTTATACAATATCTAAGACAGTAAACCAAGCACAATGATAGGAGAGAATTACGCTGAGCAGTCTGCAGGTTAGGAATTAGGTATAGAGCATGGGTTTCTGATCAAATATTGATAGGGGAAGGAAGTTGTCAGGCAGTATTTTAAACAAAACAAAAAAAAAATTTGTGTACCAATCTATAATATTCGTCAACACGATGAAGTCTTTTTTGCTCTCTGAATATTACGATTGGACTTAGGTGTGCGATATGTCGGTCAGAGTTGTTTTAGATTCCATTGTTTTTTTTTTCGATCTCTTTCCTGCTCGTAGATTTTCTGATTCTATATCAGTAGTAATGTAGGAATAGGTTATGAAGTAGGTTTAAGCTTTCAAAGTAGGGAATACTAGAATCAGTTGATAGTTGTAATTTACAAATAGACTATGTGGTAGGTATCAAGCTTTCGAATTAGGAGCTTTTTATTGCCTTTTCCTCGATTTTGGTTCGTTTGGGCAATGAGAACAGAGAAAGTTGTTTCGTAGTGGATTTCAAGGAAATCCACTCAAAGTAGGGGGGGAGTGTTAGGATTAGGTCTTAGTTCGTTCCTGCTACCAGAGTTCACCACCACAACTGCTGGGGAAGCCGTGCAGATTCAAGGATCATTAAGTCACGTACTGGGACTACCTGAGCTGCGAGGTAATTATGCTTAGATTTAAGGCATTGTAGAACATTTTAAGTATTTTTGGAAATTAGTTTGTCTAATACTAAGTTAGATTAGTGTTAAGCCGAGTAGCTAGGGACCGCCAGAAGTGTTGCAAGTACCAACGAACACCACGAACTGAAGCTGTGGATACTTGTATTGCTCACGGAACAAGATCTGGGTAGTATCGAAAAACGCGTTGCCCGAAATCATGGTTGCCGACGACACGATATGCGGTTCAGTTGGCTGGTTGAAATAGGACCCCAAACCTTCCTACGCCTACAAAGCATTGCCAGTACTTGAAGCACTAGCGAGGTTTCGTGAAATAATTCCAATGCAGAATGCTAACCTCTTAACGAAGATCCATCGAATTTATAGAGTACAATATACAAAAGAAATAGTATATATTAACAACAATTCTCGACTATCCACCGTCCATGGCGAGAGATTACAAGTTGCAGCGTAATTACATGATTTCTCGAATCGATTTTATGAACATAGCGACCAAGAACGGGTTAAGAATCATTACCAATTGGATTGTCAACAGTTGCCGACCTGGGAACGGGTGTGCCAACCAACAGCGGCGGAATAAGCTTGAAGAGAATAATTTAAGAGTCACGGAAATCAATGAAGAGTACGACCCTGACAAAAAGGCCCCGTTAACTACGAGGAAATAATAAGGGCAGTCGAGTAACGGACGCTTTTTTTGGCTTTGGTCTTGATTTGTGGAGTGAAGAGGTAGCTAAGTTTGGGAAAAATTAATCGGAAAAAGTGAAACAGTAATTTAAAGAAGAAATTAATCGGAAAAGGTGAAACAGTCATTTGAAGAAGAAATTAATCGGAAAAAGTGAAGCAGTCATTTAAAGAAAAATGAATCGGGAAAAGTGAAACAGTAATTGAGAAGCGTCTTGATGACCATTGCCCGAAATACGAATCTACATGTGCTGATAGATCATGCATACCATTGGGATTCGAATGTGACGGAAAATAATATTAGAATTCCTCGAATACATTGCGAGCTACGAGCCGGCGGCTTCTGGCGGATGCAACGGGGCCCCAATCGCAGGTTAACCCATTAAGTTATTCAGAAGAAAAGGTACCTCTTTTATTTTATATTTGAATTGCATTATTCACTTAAAGGAAAAATTGTTGTAAGATTGCTGTACGATACAATGAAGTGTGAATTAAAACGGATTTTACACTAAAATTCTTGAGTGATAATTGTAGTAGCGTAGTAAATCTTGTGTGCGCGGCTCAGGCGGTGGGACGCGCGGAAAAGTTAATGTGGGAATTAGTAGTTCTTTCCAGATCGCCAGCGCCCGTGGTTGTGGTGGAGAACCAGGTGATTAGCCCTGCGATCGTATCAGTGCAAACCGAGAAAAGAGGAAGGTGAGTGAAGATTTGGCCCCAATCCCAAGGTTGAGGTAGTGTGTTAGGAGCGCATTTAGCGAAAAACTACGCGCGCGATCCAGTCAAACGTACGTGTCCCCGCCAGCCGATTGTAAGTGGATCCTCCGAGCCATTTTCTCGTTTGACGGCTTCTTGGGGGCCCAGGACAAACGAGTGGCGCTCCCTACGCCCGTCTCCGGACGAGCTTGCCGGAACCGCAGGCCCCCTCGGAGGAACGCAGCGCCTACATCTTGTAGGTTGTAGTGGATGGTTATATTGGCGGCGGAATTTAATTGTAACACTTATTCAACGGTGCGTCCAGCGACTGACGCCAGAACATCATTCGCATAGCCAATCAAACGCGATACATCTGGCTTCACTAATTTCTGTAATCCATCGTGAAACGCGTTCCATAGTGTAGGTCCCTGGGCAACACCCGGTGTAGCTTCCATTCTTCTTGGTGTCAAAAAACAGGCTTCGATCCTTCAGGTTGTTCCCCAGAAGCCGCACCAGATATTCTGGAACTTGAAAAGAGTTTTTGGGCGTATCAAGAACATCCACTCATCTGGCGGAGTTGAAGGCATTCCTAACACCGAATGCCCCTAACAGAACGATCCTTTACTTGGTGTAGCGATATACCTCTGCTTTTTGGATCACGCTCACCACCTCTGTAAATTGCATCAATGGTAGAGTGTCTTGCTTTAAAGCCATACTTCTGAGGAGGTAGGTCCCCAGCAGCTCGAATTGCTTGAGTGAGTCTCCCCTTGATCAGTTTCTCTAGCACTTTCCCTACCATGGATAATGGGTGGTATACAGTCGGCAATTGAGAACTCTCCTACCCCTCGCTGATCAGCACGAGTCTCGCAACCTTTCACTGTACCAGCAAAACTTTGTCCCGTAGGCAAGCGTAGAATGTGCGGAGCGCCAAGTCAGGACAATAGTGATTTAGCTTTAAATTAATTCTATTTCAAAAAATTGACCGACGGACTAGTAGGCCAATCACAAGTCAAATACAAAATTAAAACATACAGATTCGAATTAGGGAAGAAATTAAAGAAAATCAAAAATTGAAAATTATAGGAGTGTTTATAAACTTGGTTTTTCATAAAGCTTTTAAATACGTCAAGAGATTGTGGTAGACAAAGACATATAAAGTAATGCACGCGAAATGAGCTTATTTTCATCCATACGTGAGTGAAGGACTTTTACTACATGCATGCCTTTCTCTCCCATACGAATTGAAATCCCCCCGCCTTTCACGCTGCTAGAGCATCGACATACTCAAGTGGCTCTCTAGTTGCTCTCATGAAAATCCCACTCCTCTTGTACTTTAACCCCCGAATTGTCAACGAAATATCAACCATATGATTGAAAACATATGATTCGTGAAAATTCAACAATGATGGGAAACGTCTAATCAAGTTGAAGTTGAAATTGTACACGAACAATTTTTTAAGATTAACCGTGTTGAATCTAGTGCAAAAGCATTGCAAAAGTGATAATTAATCAAACTGAAAAGTTTGTTACGGATCGCGAGTGTTGTTGTGTTGGAAAACGAAAAATATAGTGATGTGTGTGGGATTGTAAAAACAGCTATAGGAAGTAGGTCAGGGATGTATCCTGCGTAGGGTAAGTCATGTTGAATCTGTTGTATCGTTCAAGTCAGAATACCCGCAAGGAAAATTAATTTAGTTCAAGCTGCGAAAATCAGTGGGGGACGCCATGTCAAATTTCTTTGAGATTCGAATCAACAGCTGGTAACTCGCCAACTTCACGCTACATCATAAAGCGCTTCAATTCTCGCAATGCATTTCGTACCCATTCTCTCTAACATCTATGGTGGTAGGGGATCAAGATCTCGCTGGTTGTGCATAGGAGGTGAGCGTAGTTATGGAAAGTGGAAGAAGTTGTTAGTACGTGCATACGGAAGATTAAATTGAAGTGAGGATCTATTAAGGTGAGAGCGTTGAATGTATTAATTTGCCTGCTTACATTTTGAGGTTAAAGATTATGATGAAGCTTAAACAAAAGGCATTCATCAAGGAAAGCTCGTCTGGACTCGAGGGTGGGATGGTTTAAAATATGTAGACGTTCAACAAAAGGGGAGTAAGGAAGGTTAAAATTTAAAGAATCGAGACCGTGCGAATCTGCGTTGAACTGACTCAAGAGTATCAATGTACTTCCTTGATACGGACTCCAAATTTGGGAGCAGTACTTGAGATTACTACGAACTAGTGAGAAGTATATGCTAGAATGACGAAGAGAATCGTAAAATAAACCTAGCTAACCGATAGACAAGTTGCAACACCTCAGCTGGAATTTCATCGGAGCTTGGAGCCTTCCTTGCTTTTAAGGAAAGGGCTGACTCTTCCAGTTCCGGTTGTGTGAAGAGTGGGCACTCGATTGCTTTTTTGGCGTGGACAGCGTGAACATGGGTGGATTGTGCGGGGAAAGTGCCCACACTATCTCGTTCACCTTTTCTGCCTCATGTATGCAAGACGTCCGTAGGGCACCAGGCTTCCGCATAACTAGTTTGTAGCAAAGGCCCCACGGATCCTTGTTTACGTTGTCCACCAGATCTTGCCAGTGGTAAGCGTTGTTGTTATTGATCAATTTGTGAAGGTGTATCCTGGTCGACGTATATGCTGCTACCCGATTGCATGCCTCGTCAAGGTTCCATGCCTGTTTAGCCTCCCGTCGAAGCTTGTGACACTCCCTTTGCTTTTCAGTGATTTCAGTTGACCACCAGTACACTGGGGGGCTTCATAGCTGAGCTCACCACGTTTTGAGCTTCCAGTTCTTCTGTCTCCGTGCGAATCATCTTGCAGCAGAGCACCTGCCGTAAGTACCTTGATGAACCTCTCGACGTCCATTCTTCCAATTTTGCCCCCAATTGTAGAAAGTCGACAGCACAGACGTCGGAAAGCAACTTCGTGGATCTCAAGGTGAATGTGATGATGATCACTGTCAAAGTAGTGCCCTAGTACTCTTCAATTGTGTACCCGCATTTATAACATAGAGAACTCCTATCGGGTCCTTTGCATACTTGTGTGGTGTGCTCATAGCCAAGGCATTTTAAATATTGAAGAGGCGCTGCTCTTTGCCGTATCCTACTGACAACCCACCCTATTCTTACTTTACCCTTATTCAGAAATTTTTTGGCATCCTTTTCGGTCAAGTCAATGATGGCCATTCGTTTTTCCTTATGATTTTCTGGTGTCAGCCTTGCTTTGATCATACGCATGCAAGGAAGCTCCCTTTTGATGGCCTCTTCTACCTCGGCCAGATCTGTTACGTAGTCAACGTCTCTTATTTCCATTCTTACCATCGGCTCAAACGAGGCTGTAGTTGCACTTTTGCCGAGGACATTCTTTACTGCGTCGCAGAATGCTTCCCTATTCTCGGCCTCTGCTCCGAATCCGACCAGTATGTAGCCGACCGCATTGGTTGTACTGCTTCAATGGCTGTGTTGGTGTCTTCGAGCCTCCGCGTAGGATCGGCCATCTTGGGGTTTTATGAGCAGTGCCTGTTGCCGGGGTCTTCGTCGAAGCCTTTTTCTCTACTGTTTTGCATCAGGTTGTTTTTCTTGCTAGGCGTCCGTGTGAACTTTATTTTCTGGCACTTTTTTAAGCAGTTTCTTTGCGGCTTTCTTCGCATTTTTTTCATCACTGTCTGGGATCCTTGATACAGCATTCTACTCCTATCAAGTACTTCCTCCTTCCTTTTTTATCCTGATCGCTTTCAATTGGACTGGATGCCATTGTTTTGTTCCGCTTTTGGCCACTTGAGCTGGCTGGCAGTCCTTGCTAAACTAACTTCGGTTAGTTGCAAGGAATTAGACCTTCGGAGGAGCTCCTTATCAGGCAAAAAATCTTACGTTCAGGGTTTGTGGGACAAGGCGGAGATATCAGTGCAGGGAGATGTCTGCAGAGGTCCATTGCAGGTTCATTTATATGAAACCTTGTGATAGATGACTTGCTTTTTGCTGTCTGTAGTTCGTGTGCATTTGCTGATGACTTGCTGATACTAGTTGAAGGTCGAAGTTGACTTGTACTAGAAGCTCAGGTTACGCGGGATATGTCCATGAGCAGCAATGGTGTAACCGAGTTGGGCTAACGGTCTCTGGGCAGAAGGCGTCGATAATGCTTCTGACGGGTACACTCAGGCTAAGTCGTCCACCATGGGTGAGATATGAGGGACGAGCTTATAAGTATCAGATGACGGTCACATACTTGGGAATTTATATGGGAGAGATGTTGTCCTTCTGGCCCCATTTTAGGGGTCTGAAGGGTCGTCTCACTTACCTAGTCTCCATACTGCGGCGCGTCTATAGGAGGGATTGGAGACTATGTAGGAGAGCCTTCAAAGGAAAATATGGTGGCCTTTTTGTCATCTATGTGGCGTATGGGATACCAGTATTCGTTTAGAGAGTGGTGAGTGGGACTGGCAGACGTCTTGTAACGCAATGCTAGATAGTTGTTCTGCGCGTTTGCTTACCTGTGTGTCGTATAATCTCGACTGACGCAATGCAGGTTCTAATGGGAGTTCTACCACTGGACTCGGAAATCATCCGTCGAGGATTGACTTTCAGGTTATGAAGTGGATTGCCTGTTGGTGAGCATAAGTGATTCCAAGGCACTGACATTAGGCTACAGACTTGGTCCAGCATTCATTCTATGGCGTGATCTTCGCCTGGCAAACCAGGTGGAGGGAATGCCCCCAGGTATGTGTAACATGCGTGTGGCTGCCTGATGTCCAAGTGGCAATACGGGATTCCTGCTGACGGGGCATTGGAGCCTGAATGAATGGTTGTGTAGTCGGGGACTTGCTGATGTAAAATATTGTCAAATCTGTGGCGTAGAGAGTGAGTCCGTGCGACACGTACTATTTGAGTGTCCAGCAAATGCTAACCTCCGTAATCCATATGGCACAAGCTCACTCAGATGCATTACAGACGTCAGATAGGCTCCTATGGATGACCCGCACTTCATGGATCTAAACCTTCATGCGGCTGCAGCTTTACTCAGCGGGGGATACTAGCGATTCTGCTGGGTCTGATATGTATTAAAATATGTGTGTTCATCTTGTTGGTGCACGTCATGTTGGTGTATGTCCTTGTTTGTGGTAAGGGTGATGAGTAGCGTTGATAGCCGCAGGGGGATATAGAGAACTGGGTATCCAGCTCTGCCTATCTTTGGGAAATACCGTCCCCATAGACTGAAGACTGAGCGGGGGAGCCCATGACACGTCGCTGTCACCCTTTACATGGTAAGGAACCCATCCTGACTGAAACATGGTAGTTTTTGGAAGGAGACTAGCGCACCAGCCAGTGGGTGGCGAGTTCTCAACTAGGGTTACTGGAATATCATCTTTTAGATAAGGGGCGTTGGTTGACACTTGAATTCAACCCTGTTTATGGAGACCATGAGGCTAGGCCTATTGGTGGCAGGTACGCACGGTAAAAATTTGAACTTTATGTACGATGAAAGCCATTCATTTGAGATCATCAATGATCATGCTTCATTAAAAGGGCTAATGAACCAAGCCAACATACACAGACGTTTGACCTCATGTGCTTTGAAAATCATCTTATTTTATGATGTGGCCACCCAAGTTGGTCCGTTGCCTCAAGGATTAATCTCGTCCAATCATCACAGTTCTGGGACCTCGTTCACCAGCTGATCACTCCTAGCAAGGATCTGCTATCAGCTTCTATCGTAGTTTCCCGTCAAGTCCTGGATCTTCCCGCTGGACGACTAGCTTGTTCTCTGCTCTTTAATGTTCTTTTGGGCAGCCGAATTTCTACCATTCCTTCGTCATGGCCCGGCCATTGCAATTTGCGTAACTTGCAGGTGGTTTGTCAAATGATTCATACAGCTCACCTTTCTAACGTAGTCTCCACTCTGTTAATTTTTTCACCGGGCCGTTGATTTTCCGGAGTACTTTGCTTTCAAATATGTCCACTGGCTTTTCGGACTCGCTCGCCGGAGTCCATGTTTCACTTCCATATAACAACACAGATTTGTAAATATGGAGCTTATTTACCTGTGCACAACTTTGAACTTTAGAATGGGAATTACGGAGTCATATTCTTTTTTGTGGCGTTTATACGGGGTCTAATCTCGTCCATTTCGGTACCTCCTTTATTCAGGTTGGCTCCATGATAAAAGAAATTGTCCACGTTTTCAAGGTTATAGTCTCCTATGGTCAGATTTTGTCGGATTGGAGGTTTCCCTCGTTTGAGTCATGAATTTAATTTTAGTTAGTAGGTGCATTTGGTGTGCTACAGATTCTGGGCTAAGAAATGCTCCATTGGCATCTGAGATTGAACGTACCATTAATATTAATGTTATCAGCATATGCTTCCAATTATGAGGATATGAACATTTGTGTATCAGAACTTTCAGCTGTTGTCTTCCAAATGACGTATTCCAGAGCAATATTAAAGACCATTGGGGCAGGCTCATCCCTTAATTTTAAGCCGGATTCCATTATGAAGCTGTTCATTTGCTTGTCGTATACCTTGACCTAGGACTCTGTGTTTAGCATCGTTACTTTTTTTTTTTATTTTGTACAGGGCATTTCTGTCGACACTGCTTGAAGTCTATAAAGAGTTGGTGCACATCGGTATTTTATTCCCAGCACTATTCGAGCACCTGCTTTGCAGAAAATACTCGCTGATACTCTCTTGAAAAACTTAAATAGTGCAGCTTTAATTTTTTAAGACGTACACAGTAGAGCGATGCTTCTGTAATTTTCACACCTCAACGTGTCCCCATTTTTGCTTATTTGGCATATTATACTTTTTGCCAGTCCTCTGGTAACTGCTTCCCATACCACACTTTACATATTAGTCTATGGAGAAGGCTACTAAAGTTCTGCCTTTATTCTACCTAATTCAGGAGCCTTATTTTTTCTGAGGTCACGTACTGCTGCCTGTACTTAATCTCTGGTTGATTGTGAAACTGGGATATCCTGCTCCCGAGAACGCTGTGAATAGCTTTTGGAAATACTGCAGCCATCTGTTTTTGATTTTCACTGGTTTACGCATGATATACAATACTTTTGCAAATATTTGTTTGTGAATTGAAGCCGCCTCTTAGTTGTTTATTGAAGGCATACTCGTATACCGACCCAACTTTATGTAGGGTCATGTTTTCGTTTATCAATTGAATTTTGGTGCTGATAATCAGTCGTTTCTTTCTTCGGCACCGTTTTTTTGGTTTGTCGTCAGAGGGTATTGCATTATCCTTCTTTGGCCTGGGTTGGGCGATGAATGTATTCTTTGTATGTCTGCTTCCTTTTTAACCGCTTCCTTGTATTTTTCGTCTTACCAGTCATTCTTGCTTTACTTTGATCGATGCCCCAAGAACTTTTCGATTGCTTTTGTGCCGCATCTTTCACTATCTTCTACATTACTGACCTATCGTTTCGGTTGCGTATCTGGTGCGTTGGGGTAAGTGTTCACCCTTGCTTACAACTCGTGGAGATTCGACATCGAAACTTGACCCTTATAAGGTAGTGTTCCAAATCACAGACAGCGCCACAAAACGAGCGATTGTCAAACATGCTTCCTGTCGCTCGTTTTTGTATAAGAATGGAGTGGATTTGGTTGAATGTGTGACCATCTGTGGATGTGCACGTTCTCATGTACGAGTATATGTCTCAGACCGGGCAATATGTTGAGCTGACTGTGAAACCTCTGCTAGTAGCGTGGTGTATCAGGCGTTGTCGATTGTCACTGGTCTCTGCCTGGGAAACGTATCTTTACCATACCATCTGGTTTTTTACAGTACTAGGATATTGATTCTATATTTCTTTGTTTCATCTAGTAGTTGTCGCAGTGCACCCGATCTATTCAATGATCTAACATTCCAAGTTCCAACAGAATAGTCCTTTATTAGTTGTGATAGTCAGTGCCATTTGTCCAATCTGATGCGAGGCTATTGTCCTGATTTCTTGACAAGTAAATATAAATGGAATCTAGTCAGTGCTTTGAATCCACAAGTGGTATTTTATTTCCCATTTACCCACCGACTAGCTGGTTATGGCACCCCTCTATCCACCACTTGAGGATGCATTCAATAGGAGACCGAAAGTCTCACATGGATTATTATTGTTACTATAATTCCTTCGGTAATTCAAGATAAAATTCTAAATTAAAAAAGCTTATTCTTAAGTACAGGGTAGATAAAAATAGAAGAAAGACTTTGAAGTCGGCGAAATTTCGCAGCACCATACAAAAATTTGTCTTAAACGAGAATTAAGTAAGGAAAGTAAGTTAATTTATGATACCGAAAGTTGCATGGTTAACTTGAAGGAAATCCCAAGCTTACCTTCTGAATCTTTCTATTCTATGACCTTAAGATGCTTGAGCTCAGCGAAAAACTAAAAAAAAACATTTGGATTTTTTTTCAAAAATCAATAATCAACATGAGCTCAATCGATTATATTCCCCACATTTTCACTGAAATTTTTCATTGATTTTCATGAAAAAAAAACATTAACAAATTAATCTGTTGCTTCAAAATGACTATAAAACTGCCAGCATTTCTTGTCTTAATGACGTTCTTTCACAGTGATTTCGATGAATTTAAAAATATCTAAAGAACACAAAAGAATCATATTTCTATAACACAAAAGATCTCAAAGAACATACATATCCAGGATAAAAGGTTTATTGTATCCGCACAAAACTTTTACGTAATTTCAAGAGGAAGTATTCTATTGATAACCGCTATGAACCATAAAAGTGCAATCTAATAATTCTTACAAAATAACAGAATAACGGTTTGTATACTGGCTATACCCACCTACAAAGAGCGTATCGGAATTGAATCAGAACCACGTGATATGTATGTATGTTATGACGTGTGGCTGCTGATAATTCGATTTTAGGGTTTTGTAAAATAATTTTACAAAACCCTACTCGAATCATGACTTGTCTGTCCGTTCCTCGGTCCGTCCTTTCGTGTGTCACAGCAATTTTCCTCGCAAACGATATAATAGCCTAGACAGGCATTTGGTATAGGAACCTAGTATACTACATTAAACTTAGTAGGGTAAAGCCAAGTGATATGGCACAGAGGATGATATGGCATACTTCTAGATTCCCTTATACTCTAATTTGCATTACAACATTTTATCATCGCATTATGCTCAGTGTACTATACCTTTTTGGAGCGACAAGTTTGCGGTGAAATCTTCAAAAAGTTGTGTGTGACACATAATTATAAGAAAAACAAGAGTGCTGTTACCAGAAGGTCTTTGTAAACATCCTAGGGTTAGAAATAAGTTTTCTAACAGCGTGAATCGATAACTTGAATTAATCATCCAATACTTATGCAAAAGATTCACAGTTTCTTTCATAAGCACGGTGCCGGCTGGCTTAAATAATTTATTTACAAAGACCTAAAAAGAGAAAAAAGTTTCTTGGCTATCTGGTCTCTGCATTTCTGGGTAAGTTTTTGCCCATGATTTCACACCATCAAAAGGGAGTTCTCTAGCGTGGGCAGGATCAATATGAGGCTGACACCAGAAAACTATAGGGGGCAACGCATGGCAATCATTGACTTGAACAATAGGACGTCGAAGAATTTCTGAATAAGGTTAAAGTAAGAATAGGCTGGGTTGTCTGCAGGATACGGCGAAGAGCAGCCCCACTTCAATGTTTCAAATGCCTTGGCTATGGTCACACTACGCAAGTCTGCAAAAGAGCCGATAGGAGTTCGTTATGTTACAAATGCGGTGAATGGGAAAAGGAAAATGTCAGGTTTTCCAGGAAGCCCTAGCCAAGGCAAAATGTACCACCATGATAAAAGTTCTGCATCATGGTATCCTGATAAAACTGGTAATGCCGCCATCTTAGTTCGGAATAGTGATTTCCAGGTGGAGAGTAGTGGGCGAGGGACTGGTTTCGTGTGGGTTCGGTGCTGAGGGAGCACCTTCTTCAATGTGTCCTTAACGCCGAACGAAACGATCTTATCTTTCTAAGCTAACCGTAACGCTTTAGAGGACGCTGTTTCGAACGCAGACGGCAACATATTTGTTGGAGGAGACTTCAACGTGAAAGCATTCGAATGGGGCATACCTCAAACAGATCCGCGGGGAAAACGATTCCTAGAAATGGTGGCCAGGATGGCATTCGTCGTACTAAACACCGAAAATACGCCGACTTTCTACCGCGCCGTATTGGTTGTGAAGGAACCATACCAAACGTGACTTTCACCTCGGAGTTCTTAGTACGGAGGATATACAATTGGAGAGTATTGGAGGACTACTCAGTCAGTGATCATCAGTGCATCCTGCTTGAGATCATGTCACGGGAGCCTTCCACACACACAAGAAAACAAACAAACGAAAAAAAAGAAACAACGAAAAAAATATAATAAGTTCTCCGCGAGGATAACTTCCCGAGCTAACTGAAGTCGAGGTTTAACGTTGTATGTAACGCTTTATATTTTCTATCACACTTAGAAATTAGAATTAAGTAGGTTCTAAGCAGGTCAACGAGCACTTCGCTGACAATGCATTCAATCATTGTGCTGAAATGTCGAAAGCGTGCAATTAATTTCACCGAATCGGACTGGCAAATACTGATGAAAGTGTACCGGTTACAACTTTAGCCAGGCTGACGAGTTTATCAGATTTACTAAGCGAGCTTCCTGTATCGGATTCCATTTCGAGTGTAACGTCCCTAAATAAATCGTTACTGTTCCATACATTAGTAGCTGATGAATCCAAAAACCTATTATCGCTTCGTGATGATAATCTAGTAAGGCAACTAGTTGATGCGACAGAACAAACAAGTTCAGATCATATAGAGTTAAAGCCACAATATGCTTATAATCAACTTGGCACAAATATAAATGAGTCGCCAGAATTATTGCAAGGCATTAATACGTTTAGGCCTACCGTATTTAATACTCCTCCTAGCCAACGGATACAAATTAACAATTCAGTAAATAAAAATTCTCCTGTATCAACTCAACAACAGCAACCGAGAAGCTGTAAGACATATCCACAGCAAATTCAAAATGAACTTCAACCTCCTTCCGGCCAGAAGAGTATGGTTACCACAAGACACAAAGCGCAATTGAGCGCTCAACATCCAGTTATCACCGCGACACCAAACAGTAGCAATATGCAGTTTGCTGCAAGTATGGACATTAAAGCGGAACCCGATATGAGACATGGATCAACAGGTGTAGGACATGTTTCGAATGCGATGTCCCATAGAAATGTTGTAAACATAAATAATTATCACCCTGTGGATGCATCTACTCAACAAAATGCAACTACGCGCCAGCAACAAGCTGCAATGCAACCGCAGCAATATTACAATCAATCGCATATTCAAGTGCAGAAGCAAGCCCAAGGTAACCAGCCACACATTCAGCAGCATCCGCCAACACATAGCACATTTGGATACGATCGCGAACACAATATAGGACAATCGGAAAAAGTGTCCAGCAGATATCAGGACGGCAGTAGAAATGTAGGCGGAAGTGGGGGAGCAGGTATACCATATGTTGAGCAACATAAATTGAATCTGTCATCTGCATCGAAGCAACAGCAGCAACAACAACAACATCAACCATCATCGCGTCATAGCTCATCAAATGTTTCATCGTTCCATCACCATACTATGACATTTAAAGCTCGCAAGATGCCAGCTGACACGACACGCGGGTAATGCAGTGAATGCGATGAACAGTGAATGCAATGAACTGGTGGAACATCGAAAAGCTCCCTTGTATGAGAGCGTGGCCACCAGAGGGGATATAAGACCCCGGATGGAGCTTGGGAAGCTCTCTTTTTCACTTGGCATTTTCCCAAGAGGGAGCACGAATTTTGGAGGCTATAACGAATTCGAGGATTGATCGGGGGAATCAAGAAGGTTTCGGATCAGCAAGGAGAGCGTTTTTCTACGACCAAGGTGGATCGACAGCAGAAGTTGGCGGCAGCAAGATTGGGGGCCCCCCGAGTCGAACAAGCCGGTTGAAGGGTGCAAGCTTGGTATAATTTTACATATACTTCTTTTTTAAATATCCTTTGTATATTATTAAACCGTGAAATTAAATTGTGTTGTGATTCAGAAAAAGAAAGAAAAACATTTGGGTGAAATAGTGAATTAAAAATTGTGAAGTTGGCTCGGGAAGCGAGGTGGCATTCCCGTACAAGTGACGCCCCGTGTGTGGAAGGCTCGAGGGCGCTTCGCCGCCACGTGGTGTGACTCCGAGGTTCATCAGGGCTCATCCCTTGTTTTAGGTTCCCTCGCCTTAGTTGTGGTCGCGGTTAGGGAGGATAGGCGGTGCATGAGCGCATTGCGCGTCGTGTCGCGGACAGTGTTGGTGCGAGCCTTTTGGCGAGTCGTGATTCTCGCTTGGCGACTCCTGTGGGGCTCATTGGCAAAGCGAGTGGCGCACGGCCCCTCTCCATCGGGCTAACCGCGTCCGAGGGCCCCAGTCAGGAGCTCCACCAGAGGGCACGGAAGCGATATTCAGTCGCAGAATTGTTACAATCAGTCATGTTGTCTCCCGACGTCCATGCTCTCGGTTTTCTACAATGGGGTGGAACATCGGAAGGATGGACGTCAAGAAGTTCGTTGAGGTGCTCACAGTAGGTGCCCTACTGCAGGGAGATTCGCAGGGGATGGAAGATCTGGAAGCTCAAGGCATGGTGAAATCAACAATGAGGATTATCCCGACTGCTTGCAACGCTGCTATACTTCGTCGAAAACCCCGGTGTGGCAAGCCCCCAGTGCACTGGTGGTCAATTGAAATCGCTGAAAAGCGAAGGAAGTGTCACAAGCTTCAGTGCTAGGCTCAGAAGGCACGGAATCGTGACGAGGCATGCAACCAGGTAGCAGCATATAAGTCGCCCAGGAAATGCCTTCGCGACTTGATTAGTAACAGCAAGGCTCGCTGCTGGCAAGAACAAGTGGACAATGTGAACAAGGATCTGTGGAGCCTTAGCTACAGGCTAGTTACGCGGAAGCCTGGTGCCCTAGAGAAACCTTGCATACATCATGTGGAACAAATGGGCGAGATGGTGCGGGTAGTCTTCCCCGCCCATCCCGTCCGTGTTGAAGCTGTCCATGGTGAAACAGCAGTCGAGTGTCCTCTCTTCACACAGTTGAAACAAGAAGAGGTCACCCTTTCACTGAAAGCGAGAGGAAGGATCCAGGCCAAGGCGGTGTTCCAGCCGAGGTGTTGCAACTTGTCTCTCATCATTGTCCTGACTTGCTGCTCAGTACACTCAACGCTCGCCTACGGGTCGGGGTTTTCCCGGTACGATCAGCAAGGGGATGGGAGACCCAGATCGTCGTCTGCATATCGCCCGTTATGCATGCTTGATATGGCTGGAAAACTTATAGAGAACTCATCAAGGAAAGACGCACTGACGCGATTCGTGCTGCTGGGGGCCTATCTCTTCGGCGGTATGGGATTAGAGCAGGACGTTCTACCATTGTTGCGATTGCAGAGGTGGACAGCACTGTCCAAAAGGCAGAGGTATATAGCCGCACCAAGCAACGGATTATCCTGTTGGTGACACTTGACGTTAAGAACGCCTTCAACTCCACTAGATGGGTGGATATTCTGGATACGCTGGAAAACCCTTTGCAAATATCTAATGCGACTTTTGAGGGAGTACCTGAAGGACTGAAGCCTACTCTACGACACGACATAGGCCCAACGAAAGATGGAAGTTTCATTAGGTGTTGTTGAGAGATCTATCCTTAGTCCAGACCTTTGGAACGTGTCCTATGACGGGCTGCTAAGACTGAACATGCCAGATTAGCCGTGCTTGATCGGCTATGCGGATGATGTTGCATCTCTGGTCTCTGGACGCACCCTTGAACAAGCACGACTTAGACTAGGCATGCTAATGCGCCGAGTGGAAGACTGGGTGACTGCTCGCGGGCTTAGTTTAGTACTAGAGAAAACTGATGTGATCATTTTGACATATCTGAGAATTCCTAGAGTAAGGATGATCAGTATTTTTCTTTTGTGGCAGGAAGGTGAATGTCATTTATGCACAGAGTATGAGACTCCTATGCTCGCAAGAAGGTGACTGGACTGCCCACTAAACACCTCCCCTGTCAACCTGAGAACCCAGCCTGGAACCGTTTGACACACTACTTCGGGCCAGGTCTCATTTTGTTTCGCCGTGAGGCGCCTTCAAGTGGTGGATCCCCTTCCTATCGGGAGGGGAAAAGGGAAGAGGAAGTGCCAGACAAGCGATCCACCAGCCCCAGCGCCTCCGGCTGCTGTGAGTCCCTTTTATATTTTAGGACTGCCCGAGCATAATGTGCCACCTGGTTCCATTTGTCAACCGATCTGAGCATCACCGCAACTATATTATCCGGGGTGAGCTCTCCCATCCCCCCATAGAGTTCTCTTCGCAGCCTGACCCGTTTTGTACATGCAAAAAATGTGTGACAGGCATTGTCTTCCTCTCCTGGGCAATACCGACAATTGCGGGACCGTGACTTACCAATCTTGTGCAGGTAAGACTTAAAACAGGCATGTCCGCTCAAAAGCTGGGTCAGATAGAAGTGAATCTCACCATGCCTTCGATTTAGCCACTGTCTCACATCCGGGATGAGGCACGCAGTCCACCTTCCCTTCGTGCGATTCACCCAGGGCTGCTACCTATTGTCGAGTGAGCGCTGTCTCTCCTCGCGGACAACCATTTCCATCGCGTCTTCGTTTGAATGCAGGTCGATTGCCCGGCGCTATCTAGCAAGGAGGGCAACAGGTATCACGCCTGCAATGATGAATGAATGTTTGGCAGATGCAGCTTTACTCGTACATTATCAGCAAGGAAAACCTACGAGGCTCGTATCGGACGCATCTGACAACGCTATTGGAGCCGTCCTGGAATGACGCCAAAATAACCAATGGCTCCCATTAGCTTTCTATCAAAGAAAACAATTACCCCCAGAAATCAGATACTGCGCGTATGACGACGAACTGTTAGCCATTTACAGCAGTATTTGTCATTTTCGCCACGTGCTAGAAGGCATCAACTTCATAATATACACGGATCACAAGCCGCTCGTCTATGCGTTCTCACAAAAACCTGACAAGGCATCAATGCGCTCCATCAGCCATCACACCCTATCGGCCGCGCCACATATAAAACTGTTTCCCAGAGTTTCGTCTGGCCCTGCATGCGAAAAGATACACACCAATGCGGACGAAGCTGCATCTCGTGCCAGTGCTCCGAAGTAGGTCGACATCAAAGAAATTCACTCCAGCATTTTGCAGTTCTAGCTAAAAGGTTTCAGCGCGTCCACCTTGACAAAGTAGGACCATTTACTCCTTGCCAGGGATTTAAATAAGTCCTTACTACTATGGATCGATTTTCGCGTTGGCCCGAGGCAGTTCCGCTTAGCGATCAAATTGCTGAATCAGTCGCAAAAGCGTTTTTCAAGAACTATGGACCAAGGCACACAGCTTGAGTCGTCATTTTTCACAGCTTTAGCTAACCTCATCGGCTGCAAACGCACCAGAACATCACCATACCACCCCTCGTCTAATGGGGTGGTTGAACGATGACATCGATCCTTGAAACAAGCTATCATGTGCCATGAAAAGAACAGAGCCTGGGTTGACGTCCTCCCGACAGTATAAGTGGGCCTTAGAAACACAGTGAAAGGAGACAATGATACACCCTCGGCAGAAATGATATACAGGACAACGTTTACGGTTCCAGGTGAATTTTTCTTAACCAACAACGAAACAATAAGTCCTCAAACGTTTTTAAATGACCTCCGTCAAACGATGCAAGAACCTCGACCCACGCCAGCATCCAACCACAGCAATGTGCCAACATTCCGCCACAAAAACTTAAGCAATTGCTCACACGTCTTCCTTCGAGTGGATGCCGTACAAAGAGCTCTATCGCAACCATTTACCGGCACTGATAAAGTACTAAATCGATTATCAGAAGTACTATAAAAAATTGACGTAAACGGGCGCTCAATAAACGTCCCGCGTTTCTTGGAGAAGTTCCAAACGCAAACAGCTACCCCGAAATCAGCCAACCTAGTGCTTCAGCGCCCACATCGCAGCATCCGAATTGTGAATTCTAGTCCACCGTGCCGCATTCGCCCAAGCCGTGGATACCAATTAATCCACCGCCAACAAACATAACGCGTGTACATATCCACCAGCTATCGTAAACGACATGACTCAGGAGGGAGTACTGTGGGGACGCAGCAGCTCGCCGCTACAAGATTACGATGTTATGGACTCACCGCCAGAGATGATGCAACACTCAAAAAGAGAATTAGACAACAACGTAGGAGTTGAGAAGCAGCAGTTAGTCTGATGACGCCATTCGATACAAGCAACACGCAATTCTGACCGTGTGTATGCCGATACGTGATGATTGTTAGTTATTAAGTTATATATAGTGAAGAAGCTTGTATTGTACTTTGTGATACCCACTGACCTCTCTGGATTTTGGAGTAGGGGTGGGAAAAACCGCATCGGTTTAACCGAAAACTTATTTTTTTGCTTCGAAAAACCAGTTTTCTCCGGAGACATTTCCCTCCCGGTTTAAATTAGTTTTTTCTTTCAAATTCAAAGACCGGTTAAAAAACGGGAAAACAGTTTCATTGCAATCCCCACCTAACAGGATTAATGAACGCAGCCACCAGATCAAAGCAAATTTCTACGTTTGATTGGTTCTTGGTTTTAGTTGTTTCGGAGTTCGATTTCAAGCCAGCGCATGATACACAATAAATATAAAATGTTTCGGGACTAAACTTGAATGACAGATTCACAGTAAGCTGTCAATTTGGATTTCAATACTTTGGTCTCTTATAGATGAAATATTCTTCAGTTCATTTTGATTTAAATAATTTTGTGAGTAAAATATTGAAAAACAATTTATACCCAATGGGCATAAAAATACGTATTTAATTTCGATTCAAGTTTTATTATTTAAAAAATTTGCTGAGTATGTAAAAAGCCGAACGAACCGGTTCTTTCAAAAACTAGGTTTTTAGCAGTGAAAAACGCCCAGTTAAGCCGAAGATGAATAAACCGGAAAACCGAAGAACCGGTTATTTTACCAAAATTCACCATCCATACTTTTTTGTGGTAGCGGGGTGAATGCCATTTATGCACAGAGTGTGGGACACCCATGCTCGAAAGAAAGCGACTGGACTAACCACTAGATACCTACCCTGTCACCCTGAGAACCTAGCCTGGAACCGTTTGACACATGACTTCGGGCCAGGTCCCGTTTTGTTACGACGTGAGGCGCCTTCAAGCTGGGGGATCCCTTTCCTAGCGGGAGGGGAGAGAGGAAGAGGAAGTGCCAGACAAGCGATCCCCAAGCCCCAACGCCCCCGGCTGCTGTGAGTCCCTTTTATCTTTTGGGACTGCCCGAGCATAATGTGCCACCTGGTTCCATTTGTCAACCGATTTCGTCTCCCTGTAGAGGTTGCTTTGCAGTCTGACCCATTTTTTGCACGCAAAAAATGCGTGGCAGGCATTGTCCTCCTCTCCTGGGCAATACCAACGATCGGGGACCGTGACTTACCAATCTTGTGCAGGTAAGATTGAAAACACCCATGCCTGTTCAATAGCTGGGTCAGATAGAAGTCAGTCCACCATGCCTTCGATTTAGTCACTGTCTCACATCCGGGATGAGGCGCGCGGTCCACCTTCCCTTCGTGCGATTCACCCAAGACTGCTGCCAATCGTTGAGCGAGCGCTGTCTCTCCTCGCGGACAACCGTCTCCATCGCATCCTCGTGTCGGCACAGGTAAATAGCGCGGCGCTCTCTAGAATAGAGGGCGAATGGTATCACGCCTGCTATAACTCTCACCCCCGAATCAGAGGCTGTCGGATACGAAGATGCAATCCCAAGTGCCCCTCTTCTCTGTACCTGTACCAAGTGTTTTCGGTACACCTCCTTGCTAAGAGCATCGCCCCATACCTCTGCTCCGTACAGTAGCACTGACCCTGGGTCCCCCTACGTTGGCCATAAGTCGACTCAGAGCTGATATTCCCGAAGCAGCCTCCTCAGCCGTTGCCGTGACTTGGTTAGAGAAACTCATCTTCGAGTCGATCAGTAGCCCCAGGTACTTCACCGATGGCTTCGATTTGATTCGTAAGTCGCCAATACTGATCATCTTTACTCAAGCGATTCTCTTTTTTGTCAAGATGAACACTTCGGTTTTCTCCAGTACTAAACTGAACCCGCTAGCAGTTATCCAGTCTCTCACTCGGCGCATTAGGATATCTAGCCTAAGTTGCGCTTGTTCAACGGTGCGACCAAGGATAGATCCCTGGACAACACCCGATGTGATTCCATCCTTCGTTGGCCCTGTGTCGTGCCGTAGAGCAGGCTACGGCCCTTTGGGTAGTTCCTCAAAAGCCGCATTAGATATTCTGGAACTTGAAAAGCGTTTTCCAAGGTATCCAGAATATCCACCAATCTAGCGGAGTTGAAGGTGCTCCTGACGTCGAGCGTCACCAACAGGACGAGCCGTCGCTTGGTGCAACTATATGCCTCTGCCTTTTGGATCGCGCTCACCAGCTCTGCATTTGCATTAATGGTAGAGCCTCCTGCTCTAAAGCTGAACTGCCGAGGAGATAGGTCCCCAGCAGCACGAATTGCGTCAGTGAGTCTTCTCTTGATGAGTTTCTCTAGCACTTTCTCAGCCTTGTCTAGCATGTCTAGCGGGTCTTATGCAGATGGCGATTCGGGATTTCCTTTTCCCTTGCTGATTAGCACAAGCCTCACCTTCTTCCATCGTATTGGGGAAACCCCGTCCCGGAGGAGTGTTGAATGTGCTGCGCAGCATGTCAGGACAATGGTGATAAACGAGCCGCAACACCTCAGCTGGAACACCATCTGGGCCTGGCGCCTTTTTCGCTTTCAATGAGAGGACTGCCTCCTCCAGTTCCGCCTGTGTGAGGAGTGGACACTCGACGGCTGTTTCACCATGGCCAACGTCAACACGGCCGGGATGGGCGGGGAAGAGTGCCCGCATTATCGTTTCGTTCTTTTCCGCATCATGTACACAAGGTTTCCATAGGACTCCAAGCTTCCGCATAACTAGCTTGTAGCCAAGGCCACACAGATCCTTGTTCACATTGTCTACTAGATTTTGCCAGCAGTGAGCCTTGATGTTGTTGATCCATTGATCAATTTGTGAAGGCATTTTCTGGTCGATTTATATGCTGCTGCACGGTTGCATGCCTCGTCCCGGCTCCGTCCCCGTTAAGCCTCACGCCGAGGCTTCTGAGACTCCCTTCGCTTTTCACTGGGGGTTTGCCGTGCTAAGGTTTTCGACAGGGCATAAAAGCAGTCGTGATGATGCTCATAGTTGAGTTCACTAAATCTTGAGCTGCCAGTCCTTCCGTCCCCTCCGAAGTCCCCTGCAGCGGTACACCCACTGTGAGAACCTCGATGATCCTCTCAACGTCCATCCTTCTAATGGTCCATCCAATTGTAGAAAACCGAAAGCACGGGCGTCGGCAGACAACATCGCTTATCTCAAGCAGAATCTACTGGTGATCACTGGCTGAGTAGTCCTCTAATACTCTCCAGTTGTGTATCCTCCGTACTAAGGACTCCGAGGCGAAAGTCACGTCCGGTATGGTTTTTTCACAGCCAATACGTCGGAAGGTCAGCGTATTTCCGGTGTTTAGTACGATGAGCGCCGTCCTAGTCACCATTTCTAAGATTCGTTTTCCTCGCGAATCTGTTTGAGGCATGCCCCATTCGATTGCTTACGCGTTGAAGTCTCCCCCAACGAGTACCTTCCCGCCTGCGTTCGAAACAGTGCCCTCCAAAGCATGAAGCATGGATTGGAAAGCTGATATCGATTCGTACGGCGTTAGGTACACACTAAAGAAGGTGCTCCCTCGGCACCGAACCTACACGAAACCGCTTGAAAGTCACTGTTCCGAACCCAGATAGCGGCAGTACCAGTTTCATCAGAATACCATAATGCAGGACTTTTATCATGGTGTTGCTCGCTCAGCAGCAAGAAGTCGGCTTTCATGTCCCTCGCAAACTGCTCAAGCAGATTTTGAGCGGTTGAATTGCGGTGTAGGTTAAGCTGCAGGATGCGGGTCATCGAAGTTCTGATTTTGCCTTGGTTAGGGCTTCTAGGAAAACTCGGCATTTTCCTGATCCCAAGACGTGTCCAAAATCAGGTTTTGGATCAGCGTCCTTGCAAAGAATACAGTGTGCCTCCTTCGTACAGTCTTTCCGTTTATGTCCCATTTCGCCGCATTTGTAATGTAGAGAACTCCTATCGGGTCCTTTGCAGACTTGTGCGGTGTGACCATAGCCAAGGTATTTGAAACATTGAAGAGGCGTTGCTCTTCACCGTATCCTACAGACAACCCATCCTATACGTACTTTGTCCTTATTCAGAAATTGTTCGGCGTCCTTTTCGGTCAAGACAACTATGGCCATGCATTGTCCCCTATGGTTTTCTGGTTTCAGCCTCACCTTGATTCCGCCCACGCTAGGGAACTCCCTTTTAATGGCCTCTGCCACCTCGGCAGATCCGTGACGCAGTCAATGTCTCTTATTTCGATCGTTGCCATCGGCTCGAGCGAGGCTATAGCTGCGCTTTTGCCGAGGACTTTCTTAACTGCGTCGCAGAATGCTTCCCTATTCTTGGCTTCTGCTCCAAATTCGACCAGTATGTGGCCTGAACGCGTTGGTCGTACAGCTTTAATAGCAGTGTTAGTGTCTTCAGGCCTTACATTTTCCTGATGCCCCGCAGCACTTCCACGTAGGATCGACCATCTTGGGGTTCTGTGAGCAGTGCCTGCTACCGGGGTCTTCATCGGGGCTTCTTTTTCTCCTGTTTTGCATTAGGTCCTTTTTTTGGGCATCCGTGCGAACTTTAGTTTCTGGCTTTTTTTGAAGCAGTTTCTTTGCGGCTTTCTTCACTCCTTTTGTAAGCACTGTCTGGAACCCGTGATCAAGTGCTCCACGCCCATCAAGTGCCTCTTCCTTCCTTCTTCTATCCCGATCTCATTCGATTGGGCTAGACGCCATTATTTTATTGACTTTTAATGGTGGACCTTTCTGCATGTCGCCTTTAGATTTCGCCCCAAGAGCCTCTTTAGCCTTCTGCTCGTCCGAGAATGTCCTATGCAGTCTAGGAGCTCCTGTAGTTCAAGGAGCCCAATCGATGAAATCACACAGCGTCGCTTTATTTGTCCGGTTGCTCTTTTCTTTTCCTGCCGTAATCTCCTTCTTGGCTTCAGGGTGATTCCTTATTATGTCTTGATTTACGACCTTTGCATCGGTTGCTTCGGTAACGATCGCAGCAGTGACCATCGAATTCTCGATGTTCTTTATATTTTCTTCCACCGCTCGAACACCTGAAGCATCCTGCAGAGTTTCCCGCTTTTCCTTGATTGCACGATCTGGCGTTCGCATAATTTTTTGCTTCACCCAAACGCCACAGGAATCTTAGTCTGGGCCAGACTGTCTGCTAATCTCCGTTTTTCGTCCGTCTTCACTGTCATTGTATTATTCGTCGTTTTTGTCATCGTTAGTACCGCTCTCGATGTACTCTTAATGTCGTGGCTGCAATAAAATACACTTATGTACAAGTCAAATTTATCAGTAAAACATGATTTTGGCATTCTATGGATCTTCCATCGAATCAGACACTGCAGTATTGATTTAATTTTCTTAAAAATTTCAGATATATCAAGAACATACATATTTGTGGGAATTCATGATTTGGGTGATTTTTGTTATTTTGCAATAAAATGGCGTCCGTTGAAAAAGAAGAAGCAAAGGATTTTCTAGTAAACGTGCACTTCTCTTTGACCTGTTTCTTGACTTACAAGTAATTCGTTGTTGGTGACTGCATTTCGTAACTTGAGTACAAAACCCATCTGACAGGAGCGTAGTTCTATCTACCAAACTTGTTTGCTTCAAGCTTTTCAATATGCTCCCTGATATCCTTGTGTTTCGCTATTATCGCATGCAAACCTTATGCCCAGGACGGAGTACTTATCGCTATATTCATTCCATGAAGATTTTCACGGCAGGATATGTTTCCATTTTCTCGGCTTCGCAGTAGATGTCAACAGAAAATAAATTTAACATTGCAAATTGAATTTCAAGGATACAAAATGTTAAGCAAACTTACGCTATATGCCTGCGGTGTCACCGTGGACCACCCGCGATGGAAAGAATAAAAGAGTGATGAAATGTGGAAAATGAAAACTTGTAAAGGACCGTGAATTATACCATTGGATATTGGATGATTGAATTTAAATAAGGCTATTTTTTGTTGTTTGTCAGAACCTTATCAGGATACCCAGAGTCGATGAGTTCAGAGAAATAATTTTAACGTAAAGTGGTTTTAATTAATTAGCAATGTTTTATCTTCTCTTCGCAAGCTGAGTTACAAAAAATATGGCTTCTGTTTTTCAAGATGTTATCCAATAAACAAGACAGGATTACCTATGTATATCCTGTCGCTTCACGAGTAATTGACTGCCAATTCCTAGATAGAAATTTGAAGAATTATCTGACAGCTTCCAATTTATCGTGATTGACAAATGGGTGAATAAATGCAGTAGGTAGGATGGGCGAAAATGTTATGGGGGAGTAATATTGGACGGCAGAATTGATGCCTTTTCTCATTTCTGCTGCCCAGCTCTATAGGAAAAAGTGGATCAAAAATATTAAATGTCAACGATTAACTCCAACGCCGCCAGGGACTATGAGATAACTGGAAGGACTGCACAATTTATCGCGTGGCATTTGTTTGAGCAGGTATATAAGTATATTGGAGTTATGCAATCATATCGGAAAAGCAAATGTAGAAGCCATGAATCTGTATTGAAGCGTTCATATGATGGTTATGCCAGCATAAATTGCGACGCTTGTTTTAGTATTATCAGGATAATTGCCATGCATTTTCCAATTTGACGAATGGATAAACATGTTCATTTGTCGCACGGGAAATGAAAGAGAAGTTGATATAAATGAAACATGATGTTTGAAGGCTGTTTATATATTTAGGCAAGTTACAGATTTTTCATAGAACCATTTTTAAGACTACCTTATTAACTTTGTTTGCTTATTTTGAACTGAAAACGTTGGATCAAGGCGTAAAGAATTTTTCAGCATTTTTAAGGGTTGTAGCTGTTGCTAGTATGGAGCTGTGGTGAACATGGCTGGCTCAAGTCAGTTGGCATCGTAAAAGAATGCAGTATACTGGAATTGGCTTGCGTTAAACCATATAAGGCTCTCTTTAAGATAACTTCCTGCTTGTGCCAGGCCGCCTACATGTTTTCAAATGAAAAAAAATTACAGATAAACAAGATAGATTGGTTTTAACTCAAATTGGCTTAATAGAACCAGTTAAATGCCAACGAGTAACAAAAGCCTCCCTAAATCTAAAGCGTAAAGAAAAAATTACAATTCACAAAAATATAAATTTTTTTAAAAATAACCAAGCCAACTTTGAATCAGTCACGAAATTTTTTTTAACCCATCCCATCCTCTTGTGTTTTGCGAGTGCCCTCCAACAAATTAAAGGGGGAGGGTAGTGTAAATTAAATTTAAGTTTTAGTTTTACTAGTAAGTAAGTTGATTTTTTTTTGTTTTTTGTTTAATTTGTGATTGGGAGGTGAAGGCTATTTACGCATGGAAGGAGGGCTCTCAAATATGCAAGATATCTAGGCTACCCTCTAAATACCTCATCTGTCAACCAAAGAGCCTAGCCTGGAACTTTTTGACACATGACGCCCGGCTAAGCCTCATTTTGCTACGCAGAGAGGTATCTTCAAATTGGGGGATCCCTCCTCTAGCGGCAATGAAGGGAAGAAGAGGCATTGCTAGAAAAGTAGTCCTCCATCCACAATGTCCCCGGATATTATGAGCCCTTTTCATCTCTTAGGTCTGCCCAAACACAATATGCCATATGGTTCCATTTATCAACCGATCCAAGTATCTCACCGATTAGACTATTAGGGGGCAGCTTTTGATGGGTTGGGTCCCCCTATATTGGCCATCAAGCGACACATAGTCGATATGACTAAAGCAGCTTTATCGGCTATTGCCTTGATTTGTTCAGAGAAAGTCATCTTCGAGGTTTTCGGCAACCCAAGCTACTTTGCGAATGGTTTTGATTTAGAATGTACTTCCCTAATAATGATCGTCCCTACTCTGGGGATTCTCTTCTTTATCAGATTTACAACTTCAGCTTTCTTTAGTGCTAGTCATTCAGTCTCTTATGTAGCCCGTCAGCATTTGTAGTCTAAGTTGCACCTGATTGACGGTGTGTCCAGCAATTAGTGCCCCAACATCATCAGCATAGCCAATCAATTAGGACTCATCCGCCAGCTGCAGTCGTAGTAGCCTATTGTACGAAATGCTCCACAGGTCTGGACCAAGAATAGGTCCTTGAGTAACGCCCGATGTAACTTCTATCCCTTTTCGGCCCTACATTGTATCATAAAGTAGGCAGGGGGAATGCTGGCTGACAGGAATACTCTTGGAGGCTAGCATTCTCCTCGTATCCGAGGAAATTCCCGCAGGGGAAATGTCGGTCGACAAGAGCACTCTTGGAGGCTAGCATTCTTTGGAGAGCGTTGCCCCCACGGACCCGAGGATATGGGGGGTACCGTGAGGCTCCCTCCCCGGATGACAGGTAATGACCTTGACTGACAAGAGCACTCTTGGAGGCTAGCATTCTTTGGAGAGCGTTGCCCCCACGGACCCGAGGATATGGGGGGTACCGTGAGGCTCCCTCCCCGGATGACAGGTAATGACCTTGACTGGATCTGAACTACGCCTTGGACAATGATGTGAAATCCATGCTTTGGACTGGCGGAAATGATGGTTTGGACCTAGTTGCGTTCAAAGTTCGCACAATTGGGTTGGCGGCATAGGTCTGGTTGAGACGGACTTCCGATTAGCGCTGGTCTGGCTCTGAGCATTTGTCCCCATAAGGGCTTGTGCCAGCCCTCGCATGGCCTACCTGCTCTGCAAAGCTAACCATGGGACCAACAAGGTGACTACACATACGAACGCAGGTAGCGGCTCCAAGGGGAGGCCCTATAAACCTGGAGCAACCAAAAACCCTTAAATAAGATAAAAAAAACTCAAAAAAGAATTCGAAAATAACAACAACGAAGACGCAACCCGCGGCTGCAGCCACAATGTTAGCAGCACATCGGAAGCGGTACTAATGATGACAAAAACGACGATTAATACAATGACAGTGAAGACGGATGAAAAACGCAGACTAACAGACAGTCTGGTCTAGATTGAGATTCCTGTGGCATTTGAGCGCAGTAAAAAAATGATGCAAACGACAGAACGTCCCATTAAGGAAAAGCGGAAAACTCTGCAGGATGCTTCAGGTGTTCGAGCGGTGGAGGAAAATATAAAGCAACTCGAGAATTCGATAGTCACTGCTGCGATTGCTGCGTAGCGATTGAACTAAAGGTTGTAAATCCCGAATTTGTAAAAAATCATCCTGAAGTCAACGAGGAGATTACGTTAGGAAAAGAAACGAGTGACCAGACAAATAAAGCGACGATGTGTGATTTCGTCGCCAACGTTGAAAAGGTGGCGGAAGAACTGTATTCGGAAACAGAAGCCGATAACCCTTCCCAAGGGCGGCGATGGTTGAAAAGTATAATTGCCGCCCAGCGACATGAAGAAGAAAGGCTATTCTGAAAAGCGGGAGTTTTTCTGAAAAGAATACGATCTGCATGCGACTTGACAAAAATCACCAAAGCAGTAAGGATTGGGCTCCTTGAACTAGAGGAGCTCCTAGACCACATATGGCATCATCGGAGAAGCTGGTTGAAGGCCAAAGAGGAAAAGAAGGCCAAAATAAGTGCTGGGGCTAAATCTAGAGGGCACGTGTAGACAGCTCCACAATTAAAAATTAATAAAAGAATGGCGTCCAGATCAATCAAAGGAGATCGGGATAAAAGAAGGAAGGAAGAGGCGTTTGATGGGCTCGGGACACCCGATCAGGGGTTCCAGACAGTGCTTACAAAAGGAGCAAAGAAAGCCGCAAAGAAACTCCTTCAAAAAGTTCCAGAAAGTAAAGTTCGTTCGGAAGCCCAACAAGAAAAAAGACCTGATGCAAAACAGGAGGGAAATAAGCCCCGACGAAGACCTCAGCAGCAGGCACTGCTCTTAAAACCCCAAGATGGTGGATCCTACTTGGAGGTGCTGCTAGACATCAGGGGAAATATAACTAACACTGTCATCAAAGGTGCGACCAACGCAGTCGGGCCACATACTGGTCAAATTTGGAGTAAAGGCCGAAAATAAGGAAGCATTCTGCGACGCTGTAAAGAAAGTCCTCGGCATAAGCGCAGCTATAGCCTCGCTTAAGCCGATGGCAACGATCGAGATAAGAGACATTGACTGCGTCACGGATCTGCCCGAGGTGGAAGAGGCCATCAAACGGGAGTTCACTAGTGTGGGCGCGATCAAGATGAGGGTAACACCAGAGAACCATAGGGAACAACGAATGGCCATAATTGACTTGACCGTAAAAGACGCCGAACAATTTCTGAATGAGGGCTAAGTACGGATTGGGTGGCTTGTCTGTAGGGATACAGCAAAGAGCAACGCCTCTTCAATGTTTCAAATGCCTTGGCTATGGTCACACCACACAAGTATGCAAAGGACCCGATAGGATTTCTCTATGTTACGAGTGCAGTGAAATGGGACATAAAAGAAAAGAGTGTATGAAGCAGGCACACTGTATTCTTTGCAAGAGTGCTGATCCAAGACATGATTTTGGACACGTCTTGGGATCAGGGAAATGTTGGGTGTTCCAGGAAGCCCCAGCCAATGCAAAATCAGTACTCTGATGACCCGCATCGTGCAGCTAAACCTACACCACAGTTCAACCGCCCAAAATCTGTTTGAGCAGTTTGCGAGGAACATGAAAGCCGACTTCTTGCTGCTGAGTGAGCAACACCATAATAAAAGTCCTGCATTATGGTATTCTGACGAAACTGGTACTGCCGCCATCTGGGTTCAGAACAGTGATTTTCAAGCGGAGAGTTGTGGATGGGGGGATGGTTTCGTGTGGGTTCGGTGCTAAAAGACCACCTTCTTCAGTGTGTACCTAACGCCGAACGAATCGATAGCATCTTTCCAAGTCAAGCTTCAGGCTTTGGGAGGGCACTGTCTCGAACGCAGAGGGCAAAGTGCCCGTTGAGGGTGACTTCAACGCTAAAGCAATCGAATGAGGCATGCTTCAGACGGATCCGTGGGTAAAACGAATCGTAGAAATGGCGGCGTCGTATCAAACACCGATATACGGCGACTTTCCGCCGTTTTGGCTGTGAAGGAACCATACCGGACGTGACATTCGCCTCGGAGTCCTTAGTATGGGGGTTCCAAATTGGAAAGTATTAGAGGACTGATCAGCCAGTGATCATCAGTGCATCCTGCTAGAAATAAATGATGTTGTCTCCCGACGTCCGTGCTCTCGGCCTTCTAGAACTGGATGGAACATTAGAAGAATGGACATCGAGAGGTTCGTCAAGGTTCTCACACAGGTGAGCCGCTGCAGGGAGCTTCGGAGGGGACGGAAGAACTGGCAGCTTAAGACGTAGTGAACTCTACTATGAGCATAATTACAACTGCTTGCTGCGCTTCTATGCCCCGTCGAAGACCCCGGCACGGCAAGCCCCCAGTGTACTGGTGGTCAACTGAAATCGCTGAAAAGCGGAGGGAGTGTCACAAGCTTCGACGTGAGGCTTAACGGGCGCGGAATGGCGACGAGGCATGCAGCTGGGTGGCAGCATATGAGTCGGCCAGGAAATGCCTTCGCAAATTGACCAACAGTAGCAAGGCTCGCTGCTGGCAAGACCTAGTGGACAATGTGAACAAGGATCCGTGGGGCCTTAGCTACAAGCTAACCATGCGGAAGCTTGGTGCCCTAAGTAAGCCTTGAATACATGACGCGGAAAAGATGGACGCAATAGTGCGGGGACTCTTCCCCGCCCATCCCGTCCGTGTTGACACTGTCCATGGTGAAATAGCACTCGAACGTCCACTCTTTACACAGCTGGAACTGCAGGAAGCAGTTCTCTCATTGAAATCGAGGAAGGCTCCAGGTCCAGATGGTGTTCCGGCTGAGGTGTTGTGGCTCGTCTATCATCATTGTCCTGACTTGCTGCTCAGCACATACAACGCTTGCCTACGGGACGGGGTTTTCCCGGTACGATGGAAGGTGGCGAGGCTCGTGCCGATCAGCAAGGGGAAGGGAAATCCTGAATCGCCGTCTGCATACCGCCCATTATGCATGCTAGACACGAATGGAAAAGTGTTAGAGAAACTCATCAAGGGAAGACTCACTGACGCGATTCGTGCTGCTGGGGACCTATCTCCTCGGCAGTACAGCTTTAGAGCAGGACGTTCTACCATTGATGCGATTGCAGAGGTGGTGAACGCGGTCCAAAAGGCAGTGGCATATAGTCGCTCCAAGCAACGGCTCGTCCTGTTGGTGACACTCGACGTGAGGAACGCCTTCAACTCCGCTAGATGGGTGGATGTTCTGGATACACTGGAAAACTCTTTTCAAGTTCCAGAATATATATTCTGGCTTTTGAGGAACTACCTAAATGACCGAAGCCTGCTCTACGACACGACACAGGTTCAACGAAGGATGGAAATTACATCAGGTGTTGCCCAGAGATCTATCCTTGGTCCGGACCTGTGAGACGTGTCTTCCGACGGGCTACTGAGACTTGAGATGCCAGATGAGTCACTGGATGCACCGTTTAACAAGCGCAATTTAGGCTAGATATGCTAATGTGCCGAGGGAGGGACTGGATGACTGCTCGCGGGCTCAGTTTAGCACTGGAGAAAACCGAAGTGGTCATCTTGACAAAAAAGACAATCCCTAGAGTAAGGATGATCAGTATTGGCGACTTACGAATCGAATCGAAGCCAGCGGTGAAGTTCGTGGAGCTACTGATCGACTCGAAGATGATTTTCTCTGAGCAAATCAGGGCAACGGCTAAGAAGGCTGCTTCGGGAATATCCGCTCTGAGTTGACTTATGGCCAACGTAGGGGGACCCAGCCCATCAAGAAGACGCCTCTTGATGAGTGTTGTAGGGTCAGTGCTAGTGTACGGAGCAGAGGTATGGGGTGCCGCTCTCACAAGGAGGTATACCGAAAACGTTTGGCACAGGCACAGAGTAGAGGAGCACTGAGAATCACATCTTCGTATCCAACAGTCTCTGATTCTTCGGTGAGAGTGATTGCAGGCGTGATACCTGTCGCCCTCCTTGCTAGAGAGCGCCGCGCTATTTACCTGCGCTGAAACGAAGATTCGAGGGAGATGGTTGTCCGCGAGGAGAGACAGCGCTCACTCAACGATTGGCAGCAGTCTTGGGTCAATTGCACGAAGGGAAGGTGGACTGCGTGCCTCATCCCGGATGTGAGATCGTGGCCAAATCGAAGGCATGGTGAGACTGACTTCTATCTGACCCAGCTTTTGAGCGGGCCCGGGTGTTTTCAGTCTTACCTGCATAAGATCGGTAAGTCACGGTCCCGCGATTGTCAGTTTTGCCCAGGAGAGGAGGACAATGCCTGCCACACATTTTTTGCGTGCACAAAATGGGTCAGGCTGCGAAGGGAACTCTACAGGGAGACGGGAGAGCTCACTCCGGGTAATATAGTTGCGGTGATGCTCGAATCGGTTGACAAATGGAACCAGGTGGCACATTATGCTCGGGCAGTCCTAAAATATTAAAGGGGCTCACAGCAGCCGAGGGCGCTAGGGCTGGGGGATCGCTTTTCTGGCACTTCCTCTTCCCTTCGCGCTAGGAAAGGGATCCCCCAGCTTGAAGGCACCTCGCGGCGTAAAAAACGAAACCTACCCCGAAGTAATGTGTCAAACAGTTCCAGGCTGGGTTTTCATATTGACAGGGGAGGTATTTAGTAGGTAGTCCGATCGTGCATGGCAGTCCCACACTCTGTGCATAAATGGCATTCGCCTCTCACTATAACAAAAAAACAAAAAACGTTCTATCAAGGGTAGATCACATTTAGACGTCAAACTAACGTCACATTTAGCGGTCAAACTAAGGATATTTCATTTTTCGTCATACCATAACTGACTTAGAACGTGTACCTTGGCGTCAATTTCGTCCTACAGTTCGGTTTGGCCCCAGATTTATTCGTGAATTCACACTTTAACACTACACACGTCCATGAACTTACTTCTATGCCCAACAGATACGAATCAACTCTTAACCAGCGACAACGCCTGGAAGCATCCATTGCTGCTTTTCCATCTTCCGCTACGCAAGGCTTTGGCCGCACTACTCTGGTCTCAAATGTTATTGAGAGACACTACGCCGTCTTGCCGGCCATAAAAAAGCTAGTATACGCAGAGTTGGACAGGATGCTAGAGTTGCGGGTTAAAGAGGAATCTCAAAGAGCGTGGTCCTCCCCAGTAATGCCCGGAAAGTCAACGCAGTGATCTTTAAAGCCGCGTTCCCTCTTCCACTTATCGATGGAACATTGGGAAGACTGCCGAGAGCAAACTACATTACGAGTCTCGACTTGAAAGATGCCTTCTGGTGTATCCCACTCGATGAAGGGTCGAGCGATAAAACTACTTTTAAAGTGCCGAGACGATTTAGGAATTCAGTATAGGTACTAGTTCGTCACAATGCCTTTCGGCCTGTGTCACACCCCGCAAACGATGACCCGTCTGATGGAAAAAGTCATTCCACCTCATCTGAAACACCAAGTATTCGTTTACGTAGATAACCTTCTACTTATCACAGAAACGTTTGACCAACATCTTCTACTACTGCAAGAAGCAGCTCTCTCTCTGGGACTCACCATCAATGTCCAGAAAAGCAAGTTTGTTATGACTGAAGTTCGATATCTAGAATATGTCATCTGACATGGTATCACCAAAATAGATCCGGGCAAAACTCAGCCGATTGATAAGTTTCCCTTACCGAAGGCTCGTTCCGTTAAGCAACTACGACTTTTCCTAGGAGTGTGCGGTTGGTACCGAAGGTTCGTCCGGAACTACGCAACGGTTTCAGTACCTCTGTTGGACATGCTCCGGAAAGATACGTTCATCTGGTCCAAGCTCAGCCGAATAGCATTCAAAGAGCTCAAGCAAGCTTTGACATCTGCCCCAGTCTTACGCTTCTAGAAACCATTCTGAATTCATTGCGGTGCAAGTCAACATGGAGTTGGAACCGTGCCATTGCAATAAATGAAGAGGGAGAGGAAGCTCCCATCGCTTTTACGCCCAGTAAGCTGAACTCGGCCCAGAGGAACTACACTGTATCCAGACAAGAATGCCTGGCAGTGGTGATGGCTGTCAAGAAATCCCGAGCGTACATAGAAGGCCACCCGTTTGAGATCATCACCGAGCACACTTCTTTCCAATGGCTGATGAGCCAAACGGACCTACACGGACGTCTGCCCGGTGAGCTCTTAAACTGCAAGGATTTAGGTTTTCCATCAAACACCCGAACGGAACATCCCTGAATCACTACAACCACTCTGTCACTCGTTCTTGGTAAGCTTATGGCTGCGGATGATCTGAACCGGTCAGCCAGATTTTATGTTCACATAGCTCTTGATGTCATCCACTGAGGTATTATAGGCTAGCCTAGATATAAATATTTGTCTAGGCGAAGCCAGAACATGAGATATTGGTGGATCGGAAGACTTCAGAGGAATTCACGATGATGAACAGGTGCAAAGCAACCTCCTCCTGTTTGAGGATCTAACAATTTGTAACACTCTTAAGAGCAGTAGATAGAAATTGCAAAAAATGCTTTGCCTATATTTGCCTTATAAGCAATCAAAGCGTTATACCATAAAATTGTGCTAAATTACTCAAAATAGCAACTGTGTAGTTCAATGAATCCTCTCCGCCATTGGTAAACTCATTTGACCTGAAAACAGCTAATTACAAACAAACAACACCAGAATGGATCCATGCCACTTAGGCGTTTCCACCCCCAAAGATTGCTTTGACATTTACCCTTTATTACCATTTTCCACTTATCATCTTCATCAAATTACAACTCGTTTTTATCTCAAAAGGAGATTCTACATCCTGAAAATCACAAGCTCACGTCCTACATTCAATTGATTCTATTTTCAAGCGAAGGAAAAAGAAAGAGTAATCATAGGATATTGTAGAAGACAAAAGAATGGGAGCCTTTAATGATATCATGAAAATATATTTTTTGCGATGATGGAAGCCTTAAAGATGTTTTGTTAGAAACCCATGCATTCGGTGGTAATTTTGGTAATTTGGTAGATGTTCGGGAAAGCAATTGATCCAGTCAAATTGCGCATTTGATGGTAGATAATAAATTTTGGATCCTATTCAACTGATGTAGGACCTCAAACCCGAAATCGTGTTGACTTTATTGTTTTTTATATTTCATAAAAAAGCTGTAATACATATTTCAGCTTTAATGTATTTATATCGCCATGTAGAAGAGTGTTGTACAGAAAAACGGAAGGATTCTACCTCAAGTAAATTTTGAAAATTTCTGCGTTCAAAAGATGCAATAAAACTAATAAAAGTGTTCTAAAGGTTAAATGCCGAAATTGAATTACTTCAGCAAATGATTGTTAAAAAATTCAGTTGCTGTTGAAAAGGGTAATTCAATCCTTAAGGATATTTAAAGCCGCAAAACTTTTTATTCTAAATGTTTAGTATCCACCAAATTAATCTGAGACCGCGAACTATTTCGAAATCATCAAACATTAATTTAATTTGTTTTTTTAATACGAAATCGCCAAAAGAAAAAGCTTATTTTCGTTGCTATTTGCATTTAATTTAAAACTTTTTAAACTTGCGAGAGCGATTGAATCAACATCCATTTTAATTTTTTGTTTCACTCCTCATTTCGCTTGAAAGAATTCAACCGTCCTCGTGGGAGAGCTTCGATTACATAAGCAAGCACTTTTTCCTGTTTCTGTGAAGCTATGACTGAACGATAAAAAGGATCCTTTTATGTAATGTGTTGCATTGTATTTATAATGAAATCCAAGGGTTAAATAAAGGAGCAATTTTTACTGATTTGTTGTATTGAGTTGATATTTGAATTCATAGAAGTATATTGTTGAATGAGGGTGGTATAACAAATTACGATGAAAATTTAATTTACTGGAAGGAATACTTCTTATACTTCCATTTTTTATTCATTGCCTTAATAGATTGAGTGAAGGGTAGATAAAATTTTTAGATCTCAACAAAATTAAGCGAATTTAGCTATTTCAGCAATACTAGCTTATGAGTCCTTATCATAATCAATGTTTCCTTGAATATTTCTTTTTGTTTTTATTTTTTGGCGGTTGGGAGGTGAATTCCTTTTGCGCATTGTGTGTGGAGTGACTGGACTACCCACTAAACACCTCCCCTATCAACCCGAGAACCCAGCCTGGAAACGTTTTGACACATGACTTCGGGCCAGGTCTCGTTTTGTTACGCCGTGAGTTGCCTTCAAGCTGGGGAATCCCTCCTCTAGCGGGAGGGAGAGGGGAGGAGAAATTGTCAGTCAAGTGATTTCCAAGCCCTGACGTCCCTGGCTGGTGTGAGTCCTTTTTATCTTTTAGGACTTCTAGGACATAATGTGCCATATCAACCGATCCAAGCATCACCGCGACTATTCTATACGAGGTTAGGCCTCCCATCTCCCTATAGAGGTCTTGTGTTTCCCTTGCATCCTCGTTTCGATCCAGGTAAGTAGTAGGGCAGTCTCAAGCAAGGAGGGCAACAGGTATTACACCTGCAATAACTCTTACCGCTCAATCAGAGACTGCCAGATATGAAGATGCTATCCTCAGTGCTCCTCTTCTCTGTACCTGTGCCTAGCATTTTCGGTACAACTCCTTACTGAGAGCTTCGCCCCATATTTCTGCTCCGTACACTAGCACTAACCCTATAGTACTCAACAAGAGGCGTCTTCCCGATGGGTTGACTCCCCCTACGTTGGTCATAAGTTGATTCAGAGCCAATACCTCCCAAGGAACCTTCTCAGCTGTTGTCCTGATTTGCTCAAAGACAGTCATCTTCGAGTTAATCACTAGCCCCATGTACTTCATCGCTGGCCTACTAATCATCCTTACTCTAGGGATTCTTTCTTTTGGCAAGATGACGACTTTGGTTTTCTTCAGTGCTAGATTGAACCCACAAGCAGTCATCCAGTCTCTTACTCGGCACATTAGCATACCTAGTCAGTTTGTGCGTGTTCAACAGTGCATTCAGCGGCCAGAGCCACAACATCGGCCACATAGCCAATCAACCGGTACTCATTTGGCATCTCCAGTCTCAGTAGCTTGTCATAAGACACTTTCCACAGGTCTGGACTAAGGATTGATCTATGAGTAGCACCAAATGTAACTTCCATTTTTCGTTGGTCCTGTGTAGTGTCGTAAAGCAGGCTTCGGTCCTTCTGGTATTTCTTCTGAAGTCGCACTAAATATTCTGGAACTTAAAAAGGATTTTCCAGTGTATCGAAAATATCCACCCATCTAGCGGAGTTGAAGGCATCCCTTATGTCAAGTGTTATCAACAGGACGACCATCGTTTGTCAAGGCTATGCCCCCCACCAGCATGAATCCCATCAGCGAGTCTTCCCTTGATGAGTTTCTGTAGCATTTTCTCAGCCATGCCTAGCATTCATAACGGGCAGAATACAGACAGCGATCAACGCAAGCCTTGCCACCTTCGATCGTACCGTAAAAACCCCGTTCCGTAGGCAAGCGTTGAATGTACTGAGTAGCAGGTCAGGACAATGGGGCTAGAAAGTTGCGACACCACAGCTGGAATACCATCTGGGCCTGGAGCCTTTCTTGCATAACTAACTTGTAGTCAAGATCAACGAGTACGTTGCCATCTGCGCTCCAGACAGTGCCCTCCAGAGTATTAAGCTTAGCTTGGAAATATGATATTGGTTCGTTCGACGTTAGTAACACACTAAAAATATGGTTCTTGAGCCCCGAGCCTACACAAAATCATCCCCCCTCCCCGTTCACAGCTCTCCACCTGCAAATCACGATCCCAAACCTAGATGACGGCAATGCCAGTTTCATCAGAATACCGTGATGCAGAAAAGCATCAAAAAGTCGGCTTTCATGTCCCTGGCAAACTGCGAAAACTGTGGCTTATGGCCACCTGCAGGATTACGGATTATCTTAGTTCAGAATTTGCCTTAGCTAGGGCTTTCTGAAAACCCCCGAATTTTCCTGACCCCATGACGCAGCTATGATCCGGCCTTGGACCAGCATCCTTAGAATGAATTCAGTGTACCTCGTTTGCGCAATCTTTTCTTTGCTGTCCTATTCCACCGCATTTGTAGCATAGAGAACTCCTATCAGGTCCTTTGCATACTTGTACGGTGTGACCAAAGCCAAGGCATTTGAAGCATTGCAATGGCACTCCTCTTCACCATATCCTGCTGATGACCCACTTGATTCTTACTTTGCCCTTATTCAGAAATCGTTCGGTATCCTTTTTGGTCAAATAAATTACAGCCATATGTTGTCCCCTATGGTTTTCTGGTGCCAGTCTCGCTTTGATCCTCTAGCAAGCTCCCTTTTTGATGGTCTCTTCTACCTTGGTCAGTATCCCTTATTTTGATCATTGCTATCGACGTGAGCAAAGCTACAGTTGCGCTTTTGCCGAGGAATTTACTGCGCCCCTGTTGTTGGCCCCTGCTCCGAATTCGACCAATATCATCGTATAGCTTTTTTTGCTGTTGGGAGGTGAATGCCATTTACACACAGAGTGTGGCACTCCCATGCTTGCAAGAAGGTGACTGGACTACCCACTAAACAACTCCCCTGTCAACCCAAGTACCCAGTCTGGGACCGTTTGACACATTACTTCGGGCCAGGTCTCGTTTTGTTACGCCGTGAGGCGCCTTCAAGCTGAGGAATCTCTCTACTAGTGGGAGTGGAGAGGGGAAGAGGAAGTGCCAGACAAGTGATCCCCCAGCTCTAACGCCCCCAGCTACTGTGAGTTCCTTTTATCTTTTAGCACTGCCCGAATGTAATGTGCCATCTGGTTCCATATGTCAACCGATTCGAGCATCACCGCAACTATATTATCCGAGGTGAGCTCTTCCGTCTCCTGTAGAGGTCTCTAGGCAGCCTGTCTCATTTTTTGCACGCAAAAAAATGTATGGAAGGCATCGTCTTCTTTTCCTGGGCAAAATTGATAATCGGGAGACCGTGACTTACCAATCTTGTGCATGTAAGACAGAAAACACCCATGCCCGCTCAAAAGCTGGGTGAAATAGAAGTCAGTCTCATCATGCCTTCAATTTGATCACAGTCTCACACCCGAGATGACGCGCGTAGCCCACCTTCCCTTCGTACAATTCATCCAAGATTGCTGCCAATCGTTGAGTGAGCGCTGTCTCTCCTCGCGGACAACCATCTCGCGCTCATCCTCTTTTCGGCGCATGCAAAAAATGTGTGAAAGGCATTGTCGACCTTTCCTAGGCAAAACCGAGAATCGGAGGACCATGTTCCACCAATCTTATACAGGAAAGACTGAAAACTTCCATAGCCACTCAAAAGATGCGTCAGATAGCTTTCATAGCAGTGTTGGTGTCTCTAGGCCTTACATTTTTCCTGATACCCCGCAGTTTTTCTCCATAAGATCGGCCATCTTGAAGTTTTGAGCGCAGTACCTGCTACCAGTGTCTTTGTCGGGGCTTTTTTCTCTCCTGTGTCCCCTCATCTAGCCTCTTCCTTTCTTCTTTTATCCCGATTTTCTTCGATTGGGCTAGACGCTATTCTTTTATTGATGTTTGATTGTGGAGCTATCTGTGCGTGCCCTTTAGGCCTCGCCCTCAGTGTTTCTTTAGCCTTCTGCTCTTCCTTGGACTTCAGGTCCTCTTTGGCCTTTAATCAGTTCCTCCAGTAATGCCCTATGCGGTCTGGGAGGTCCTCTGGTTCAAAAAACCCATTCTTTACACCTTTGCTGATTTTTGGCGAGTCGCATGCAAATTTTATTCCACTTCCAGCTTTTCGAATTAGCCTTTCTTCGAATTGGCGCTAGACGGTAGCTGCATTTTTGGACCACCTTTATTGGAAGAGGTTATTGGCTTCCGTTTCCAAGCTAAGTATTTTGGCCACTTTTTCGATGATGGCAATGAAATTGCACAATGGCGCCTTACTTGTTGGGTCACTTCTTTCATTTCCCGTCGTGATAACTTTTTGGAGGGTTGGCACAACCCCTTATGGGTACAAGTGCTCAGAGCCAGTCCACCGCTGATCGGGAGTCCGTTTTAACCGAACCTACACCACCAAAACAATGGTGCAAACTTGGAACGTACTCCGAGGTCTGCTAAAGTTTTCCCGGAAGGAGACGGTATGATAATTGAATTAGAGCCATTATCGCACCACTATTATCGCGGCGCTACCGTGCAAAGCAACTAGGTCCAAACCATCATATCTGCCAGCCCAAAGCATCAATTCAAATTCGTTGTCCAAAGTGTAGTCCCGATTCAGTCAGGGCGTTATCGGTCATTCCAGGAGGAACCTTACGGTGACCTCCATATCCTTGGGTCTATTAGGGTGGCGCTCCCCAAAGAATGCTAGCCTCCAAGTTTTTTTCCTTTCGATCAGGATTTTCTTTGCAGATATTGGATAGTCCGGTCAGGAAGTGACAAAAGATTAACACCTTGAACTTAATGATTTTACGATGCCCTTTGGCATGAATATTGTGCATACCAATTTCTTTAAATTGAGATGTGTTCCCCTAATGTCCCGTAGTTCTTCTGTGTAAGATCGGCTGTTTTGGGGTCTTACGACCAGTGCCTGTTGCCGGGATCTTCTTCGGGGCTTCTTTCTCTTCTGTTTTGCATCAAGTCTTCTTTCTTGTTTGGCGTCCGAGCGAACTTTATTTTCTGGCACTTTTTGAATGAGTTATTTTGCAGCTCCTTTTGTCAGCACTGTCTGGTACCCCAGTCCTGGCATTCTGTGCGCATCAAGTGCATCTTCCTTTCTTCTTTTATCCCGATCTTCTTTTTTTGGGTATTTGTTGTCTTTTGATTTTGTTTGCTCCAGTTTTGTTGGGTCCCCCCTCGGAGCTGCTATCTTCATTTGTGTGTATAGTAACTTTTTTGTCCTATGGCTATCTTTGCAGAGCAGGGGGGGGGCATACGAGGGTTGGCACATGCCCTTATGGGGACAAGAGCTCAGAGCCAGACCTGCATTAATTGGGAGTCCGTCTCCACCAAACCTACACCACCAACATAATGGTGCGAGCTTCGAATGTACTCCGAAGCCTGCCAAGGTTTTACCGGGATGAAGACCAGATGATAGTTGATTGGAGCCGTTCACGTACGAGTGTCAACTAGATCCAAATCATCATATGCACCAGCACAAAGCATCAATTCCAGTTTGTTGTCCAAATTGTAGTAGAGATTCAGTCAGGATCGTTACCTGTCATCCCAGGAGGGTGCCCTATATCCTCGGGCCCGTGGGAGTGGCGCTCCTCAAAGAATGTTAGCCTCTAAGAATGCTCCTGTCGACCGGTATTCCCCCTGTGGGAATTTTCTCGGGTACATGGGAATGGCACGCCCCACAGAATGCTAGCCTCGAAGAGTATTCCTGTTGGCCAGGATTCCCCCGCAGAGGGAATGCCTGCAGATAGTAGTTGGTAGTTCAGTCTTAGTTTGAAGCAAGTGTTTGTAGGGAACCGTGAAAGTGATTTGTACGAACTCTTTGAAAGCTTTTCGTCTGTTCACATCCATTATATCGCTCACACTACATAATATGTATTCTAAATTCATTATGATCCATGGCACGACAGCCCAGGTCGGGCCTTGGCCTCCAAGAATAATTTTACCCAATCATCACGGATGCGTGATCTTGTTCGCCAGTTGTTTACTCCCAACAAGGATCAGCTGTGAGCTTCTATTATGTCTCCCCATTGAGTCCTTGGTCTTCCCACTGGACGTCTACCTTATGCTCTACCCATTAATGTTCTTTTGGGTAGCCGGTTTTCTTTCATTCACTCTGCATATCCTGCCCATTGCAATTTACGTAACTTTACGCAAGTAATGACAGATGGATCTTCACCAAGTTAACACAACTCATGTTGTAACGCAGTCTTCACTCTGTTTCTTGTTTCACTGGGCAGTAAATCTTTTGGAGTCCCCTTTTTTGTAAAGGACATATTATACTTTTCCGCCAATCCTCTGGTTTCTGCTTCTCTGACATGATATTAGTTGATGCAGAGATTATTAAGATGGGGCCCCGTTCTGAAGCAGTTCTGCTGGCATTCCATGGATTCCAGGCGCCTTATTTTTTCTGAGGTCCCATATTGCTGCCCGTGCTTCCTGTACACTGGGACTTCTTGCCCTGCTTCTGGAATGTTTCCAGCTTGCGTCGTTGTGAGGGACGCTGTGAATAGCTTCTGGAAATATTGCAGTCATCTATTTTTAATTTGGACTCGGTTGCCTATGGTTGCTCGTTGTGTACTTTTGCAAAGGCTTGTATGTAGGGTTATGTTTTCGTTTATTTGTCGATCTTGGCGTTGATGGTCAGTCATTTCTTTCTTCTGCACATTTATTTTAGTTTGACGTCGAAGCCTTTTATGCAGTTCTTTTTTGACCCGAGTTGTTTGCTGGATGTAATTTTGGCGTGTCTGCTGCCTTTTGTTGATAATATCCTTGCATTCTTCGTTATACCAGTCGTTTCTACTTTTCTTTGGCTGGTGCTCCAAGACCTCTTCGGCTGTGCCTATTACCGCAGCTCTAACTGTCTCCCACATGATTTTGGTGTCATAATTACGTTTTTATGCCTGCGGAGATACATTGATATGGTTTACCAGCACTGATGCGTATGAGGTTGTTGCTGAGCTATAATTTAGATTGCGTTTCTGGTACCTCAGGGTAACTGATGCTTGTTGTTTACAGCTCTTGGAGATATGGCATTGGAACTTGACCCTTATAAGGTAATGGCCCGAATCACAGACAGCGCCATGGAACGAGTGTGTGTCGAGAATGTTGGTGGCCAATCGTTTATGTTTGAGAATATGCATGTATGTGTGACCATCTGGGGATGCTCACGTTCTCTTATGGATGTCTCGATGCGGAAAGCGTGTGGAGCTTACTGTGAAGACTTTACTAGTAGCGAAGTCTATCAGGCGCTGTCCGTTGTCACTGATCTCTGCATTGAGGCTGTGTCCCTCGGTTGTTCCTCAATGTACCGTTTCTCGGCCGATTTGTACAGTGCCCGCTTACCGATGTATCAACCCTTGCCGTGGTGGCACACTTGACGGAGCCACGTGATGTGAATGCAGACTGCACGAGCTTTGTGACAAAAAAAGAGTGGTGGAGGGAGTGTTAGGGACTAGAGGTATTTGAAAAAAAAGTCATCCAAAATAATTTTAATGCCGTTCGACGGCAGTGTTTCCACAGTGCATTCCAGGGTGCTGTAAAATTTGTCCTTGATTGCCCCTTACTTGTCTTCTATGTGCGCGAGATAGTTGACCAGCCAGACATAAAAAAATTTTGTCTTGATACGAATCACACAGAGCCATTCGTTAATCGGCTTGAAGTTGTTGATAATTTGTTGTCAACAATGAAAGTCACCCAAAACTCATGGCTACCTTGCAGTTTTCCGCTTTTGCGTTTGCATACCAAATATCTCTTCACCATGCCATCTAGTTTTTGCATTGCGAGGATGTTGATTTTAAATTCCTTTATTTCATTCAGAAGTTGTTGCAGTGCACCTGGTTCGTTCAATGATCTAACATTCCAAGTTCCAAAAAAATAGTCCTTTATACGTTGCATTAGTTGCTGCCGTTTATCCAATCCAACCCGGGGCTGTTGTCCTTATACGATGACGAGTAAATACCATGTGGGGCATTGTCACCGCTTTGACTTAGTCGGTTTTTAATCCACGAGCGGTATATTTTCCACATACCCGCCGGCTAGCTGGTTAGGGCACTCTTTATCTACCACCGATGGGGGACCAAAAGCCCCCATGAATTTAAATTTACATATTTAAATTTAAATTCATGGGGGCATGAAGACATGCAAGGGTTTGCATAAGCCTTTATGGGGATAGGTACTCAAAATTAGACCAACGTTTATCGGGAGTCCGTCTCAGCTGAGCTCAATGGTGGAAATGCGAACGTACCCTGAGCTCCGATAAGATTTTACCGGGATGGAGACTGTATGATAGTTGAGTTGGAGCCGTTTGCGAATAAGTGTCACCTAAGTGCTACCGTGCTAAGTAGCTAGGCCCTCAACTTCATGTCCGGAAGCCCAAAATGTCAATTCCACTTCGTCACTTGAATCGTATCTCCATGTATTGGCAATGGTAATTTTTGCATAGAATCTCGAAGAAACCTTACGGAAATTTTGCTTTTCTCGGTTACATGAGGTGGCACTCCTTAAAAAATAAAAACGGCGAAAAATACTCTGGATGATCAACATTCCCTCTGTGGAGTAAATACTGTATTAATCAAAAATTTCTCGATTTCTGATGCAGAAAAAAATATTTGTTATTCAAACTTGTCCTGTCGTTACATCAGCTCCTTGGCTTATGCCAGGCCGGTCTTCATCAGGCACCGTTCACCACCGGCCCCAACATCGAAAAGGTCTCCTTGGCTTACACGTGGTCCTGGGCATCCTGTCATTACATTGGCTCCTAGGCTTACGCTTGGCCGATCTGCATCTGTCACGGCTCACCATTGGTGCCGCCATCCAATAAGACTGCTTGGCTTATGCCTGTTCCTGGGCATCCCTTCGTTACATTGGCTCCTCGGTACTTTCCAGGCCTAGACGATGGTAAGCGGCTTCAATGTGCCCATCCGCCTCCATCCAAGAGGCCCCCGATTCTTCTAGTTAACCACTCTGTTTGCTCGCAGACTCCCGTCAACTCTAAAGGGAGCAAGGAGTGGTCTGAGGCTTCCTGCGCTGCCCGGTCCTGCCCAGAAGCCCACCGAGCTACAGTTTCGCCGACAATCATCAAGTCCCCCTTAAACGACGTTCTCGCAGCGGAACCCCTATTGCCTCCGGCTCATTACCTTGGAGGTGTAAAGGGCTCGGCAGCAGCAGAAATAACAGCCCACTGCTAGGCAGAAGCGAGAAACATCCCCAAAAGGGGAGAAAACCCCACTTTTGCGACCAAGTTTGGACCGTCCAGAAACAGCGTCGCAAAAAACAATGGGAGAAGCATGCCAACGCTGCCCAGACCGGAACTAGTTAGAGGATCCCACACCATCGAGGACCCGCCCACTGGACTAGTGAATGTTGAATACATTAACCTGGTAGTTGCGTTTGTAATTAATATACGAATTATAACGTTTTAAGCAAAAACCACAACCCAGGTCTTCTCCTTTTCTCCATTAGGAAGAATCTTTTTTTAAGGTAAGGTGCGATTGCCAGCCACACGGATCAAAAGAGGTTGGAACCATTACCAAGAGTGGTATTATTTATATTTTTTATAACATTGGCGCAGCCCGTTCATAATTCTGAGCTAGATACAACTAGGTTATGTTATATAGCATTTTTTTGATATTCTCGAATACTCAACGGAATCCTTATCTGCCCTCGTCTACACGACATAACTCTCGAACACTCTGAAATAATCGCATCTTTGGAAACACCAATTCCTCCAGAGAAAAGGATGAATACAAAGTGGTCAGTGCGTCTTCGAATGTCAGGTAAATTAATAGACACGGGCAACAAAGCAGTAGTAAAACCTGGTACATCAAGAATTATCTTACGGAGTGGAAAAGCGTACATACCAACAAGTAAGTCTATCACATCGCAAGACCTTAAGGCACAATGAGACTCCTACACACCTCACGTTAAACAAGCACTTTAATATACCGATCGAACGGGCTCATCAAGACTTTTTGAAGCGTATCGAGGAATTCAAAGAACAAATGAAATTGTTTAAGGAAGAATTTAAAGTTTTTGGTAGATTTTTGTTGGGCCCGACAATCGCAATCTTTCCCCTTATTAGTGAATCCCCAAGACTGGGAACTAGCTTTGGGTAACGGTCCATCTTGGAATAATTCACTGAACTTGTTCCACTCACTTCTTATGGCCAGGGAAGACTCGGACCAAAAAATAGGTATAATGACCAGTTACGCAAAAGTAGCCCAATTGATGGCACAGATAATCCCACTGTTCTCGGGCGCTCCCAGTTCATCGATAGTGCAAGATCTACAAACATTTATAGGTTGGAGGTAATAAGTGTGGCAATACCTAGACACCAAGAAACGCGCAGTCTTCATGCAAATCTTTTCAACTCGACTCGACGATGATCCCATATCATAAAAAGGCACCCGAGCGGAAGGCCACTATTCCCGGCAAGAGCCCCTGGTAAGCAAAAAACCGGTGGAGTGCACCCGAAGGCTAGCCCATATTGTTTTTGGTTTTACGTCTTCTGTACAGCTCCGATTATTTAATATTACGCAATGATTGCGCCACATCGATTTCTCGGTCGCTGATCGGCGCTTCAAAGAACTATTCTTTCGCATTGAAGATGACGAAACGAGAACGGGACATCGATTAGCCGGAGTAAAGTGGTCGGTCTTCCGATGCTTAAAAAATCTGCTCGACCAACAATCTGCAAAATTTCAATTCATGGACCATGGTCATTCTACATTTCTTCTTCGCAGCGGATCAGGTGTCCACGTGTAACGGGGACAAATGTTGACGGCATTCTAACATATCACATTCACTCGTATAATATATTATCATCAAGAACTGGGAGAAAACCACAAATTCACCTTCGAATTGATTTCAAGTGTGGGGTGTCGAGATCACTTGTCACTTTCTGTCAAGTTTCTTTGATAGCATTGGTCAAAATGCTAATTATTTAATTTAATTTTATCCATTCGCCAATTTGCTAATGGGAGTTAAACAACAAAACTTGAACACCTCTTAAAGGGAGACATTTAAATTATAATATAAAGAAAAATTGATATGAAATGACATTTAATAAAGTAATAAGAAGAAAAAGCAAAGCAAACTTTTAAATAAAATTAATTGCATATTTTTTTTTGCGAATCTGCCACAAAATTCCGAGTAGGAGATAGGAAGGCTTTCGAGCAGTTTGCTTGTGTGACTGCTCGATTAATATAGGGCATCTAATTTTCTCGCGATTCCAAGGAGATGGGCGTGGCGAAAAAGGAGCTGAAGGATCCTTCAGTTAGAGAATCGATTGTCTTCGGGGTCAGAACGTGGAGTGGGACGAATAAAGAAAACAAGTGACTGCCGGACAGACTGACACCTATGTTTACGTTTTACTGTGAGTATGTAAGCTTGCGTGTGGTTGAAGCTGAGTACAGATGGACTAAAGAGACGTGTGTATATTTGTAACTATCGGAGCAGGTCCTTTGCGTGATATTCCTCGACTTCTTTCCCCGATAGGTCGGTTAGCAGGTAACGATTGGGTCCTACCAAATTCCATACACGGTTTTTCAGGAAACGCCAGTCCAGCTTGGCGTTGTAATACCCAGCGGCATCGCTTTGGCAAAAATTACGACGAAAAACCTCATCTCCTTCTTTAAAATTAGAAGGTCGTGACCTGAGGTTGTACTGCGCCTCATTTGCACGCCCTGTGGCCTTTATCTTCCAGCTGATTTGTTAGCGGAGGTCTCCTAAACGCTCATGGGGCTCCAGCGCAACGACGGGATCTCCCAAACACTTCCATTGCCGTAATAGTCCGTATGATTTACCATGGCAAATCATGTGCTGTCCGAAGGCGGCAAAGTAGGGTGAGACACCGTTGATGGAATGTTTAGATGACCGCAAAGCGCATGTGATGGTGGACAATCTACGGTTCCAATCTTTCTGAGTTGGATGAACATAAGAACGGATTGCGGCAAACAGAGTGCGATTCAAACGTTCAGATGCGTTAGACTGAGGAGATTATATGGGCGTCAGTTGGTGTTCCACTCCGTACTGTTCGATTAGACCCTTAAACTGCCGAGAGCTGAACTGTGCTCCGGTGTCCGAGTACACACTTGCTGGTACCCCGAACACGTGGAATACCCGACTCTCTAAAAATTTCACGATGGGTGGAGTCGTGAACTTGCGAAGACATTCCACCAGTGAGAATTTCGAGAGCTAGTCTAACACAACGATAGTTCCGATGTATCCCATAGAAGAATAAGGATATGGGCTGAGTAGATTTATATACAGACGTTGGAATACGTACTCTGGAACGTTGAGTTGACCCATAGGAGATTGAAGATGCTGGTTGGGCGCTTCAGTGCTTTTACAAGTCTCACAGGCGCTCACAGTCTTTGACCTGGGATGACATTTTAGGCCAGAAGAAGTATTTCTTAAGTCGCCAAAGCGTCCGACCGTAACCACCGTGGGCACTTAAAGGATAGTCGTGTGCGCGCAAGATCAGATTGTAAGTCATTTTGTCCGGAACCCAGAGTTTCCAGGACTCTTCTTCCTGTCATGGATCTCCAGTGGCATATTCATTTCGTCGGTAAACGTAGCCGTCTATCACTTTCAAGTCAGGCAACCGTGTTTGTTGGGTTGCAACCGTGTTTGTTGGTTTGCCTCAACTCTTTGTAGCTGTTTGACTCAAAATGTGGGCTGTACAAATTTATCTCAATGGGGTTCTCATCATTCACTGTCAATTCTGCTCCCTCGTGTGAAAACATTCGCGAGAGAGTATCAGGCACGATGTTTTGGGTTATTTTCCGGTATTTGATGGAAAATTTGAACCCTTGCAGTTTAAGAGCCCATCGGGCCAGACGTCTATGTAAGTCAACTTGGTTCATCAACCATTGTAGCGAAGCGCGGTCCGTGATGGTTTCAAACTGGTGGCCTTCGATATAAGCTCGGAGTTTCTTCACAGCCATCCCCACTGCCAAATATTCCTGCTCGGATACGGTATAGTTCCTTTAGGCCGAGTTTAGCTTATTGGACTTGAAGGCAATGGGAGCTTCATCTCCCTCATCAGTCAGTTGCACAAGCATGGCTCCAACCCCATGTTGACTTGCGTCAAAATGAATGGAGAAGTGCTTCTTAAAGTTGGGGCTGTACAAGGCCGGAGCTGATGTTAAGGCTTGTTTTAGCTCTTCAAATGCCTTGCGACTAAGCTCGGTCCAAATGAACAGAGCGTGTCCGACAAGGGCGCTGAAACTGTTTCGTAATTCCGAACGAACCTTCGGTACCAACCACACACTCCAAGGAAACGTCAAAGCTGCTTGACGGTTTTTGGTAAGGGGAACACATTAATCGCCCGAGTTTTGTCTGGATCCATTTTGGTGGTGCCATGTCCGATGACATGTCCTAGATATCAGACTTCGTCCATGACAAACTTACTTTTTTGGTCGTTGATGGTGAGTCCCGCCTGACTGATATGCAGGGCTACTTCTTGCAGGAGTAGGAGGTGTTGGTCAAACGTTTCCGTGATGAGTAGAAGATCATCCAGATACACAAACACTTGGTGTTTCAGATGAAGTTGAATTACATTGCCCATCAGCCGGGTCATCGTTTGCGGAGCGTTACACAGGCCAAAAAGCATTGTGGTGAACTGGTATAGTGGCCGTCCGGACACTATGAAGACGGTCTTATCCCTCGACCCCTCATCGAGTGGAATTCACCAGAATGCATCTTTTAGGTCGAAACTGGTAATTTAATTTGCTTTCGACAGTCTCCCCAATATTCCATCGATGAGTGGAAGAGGGTAAGCGTCTTTGATGGTCACTGCATTGACTTTCCGGGCATTTAGACTTCACCACCAAGGTTATGAAATACATGGCCACGTCTACGTTTGGATCTTGATCCGGCTGGGAGGATGCGAGGGGCGCAAGCTCTATTTGGATGCCCCACTCTTATGTGTGGGCCATAAGGATCGTCGTTAATGCCGACGTCTTCGCCAGTCCCTCTGTTTTTGCTCCGTACCAACTTATTTTCGGAACAAGCAATTTCAACCCTTAGTAAGTTACCTGGACCTCGACACCAGTCGATCGGCATTCAACTCTTTCTAAATCGTGAATGCGAAATATTTTTGTAGTGGGTCCTTGTGCTAGGGGGAAAGAACCCGCCCCACGCCACCGCAACGCTAGTCTGCCAGCGCATTTTTGCGTCTCAAGAGAAGGCCAATCTCGGCGGGTCTTAGCATCCTCTTTCACCGAGGCAGCAGACCATCGCTGCAGTCCTTCACGGACATTTATAAACCTTATTACCCTACAGGTCCTCATGCCCAAAATTAGGCCACATCCAAAACTCTTAAGCCCTGGTCGCCAGCAGCATCAAATAGTCTCCCTTCCCAATATGAACACCCAAAGCAAAACATCCAACCTAGCTTAAAGATTAACCTGCAGTTTCTGCAAGAAAGGGGGACACGCCTACTCTAAGTGCCTCGGTCGCAAAAATGCTCCATTTTGCGCTACCTACAAAGAGTATAAACATTACCAGAGAGACTGCAAGACGAAGCCCTCACAAAAACCCCCACACAACATATACGAAAGCCCAGGGCCCAATGATAGGCTTTTGGGTAACAATTTCCTATCCCACAACTGTAACGTTGAGGGTCCGAGGAGAAAGCTAACTTTCCCCCAACTAGGCTTGAAGGACTGAAGCCAGCTTTACAACACGACACAGGGTCAACAAAGGATGGAAGTTACATCGGGTGTTGCTCAGGGATCCAAAACGTGTGAAATGTGTCTTATAACGGGCTACTAAGACTGCAGATGCCAGATGAGTCACGCTTGATCAGCTATGCGGATAATGTTGCGGCTCTGGTTGCTGAATGCACGGTTGAACAAGCGCAACTTAGACTAGGTATGCTCTAGGATTCAGTTTAGCACTGAAGAAAACCGAAGTGGTCTTTTTGACAAGAAAGAGAATCTCTAGAGTAAGGATGATCAGTATTGGAGACATATTAATCGAATCGAAGCCAGCAGTGAAGTACCTGGGGCTACTGATCGACTCGAAGATAAGTTTCTCTGGACGAATCAGGACAATAGCTGAGAAGGCTGCTTCAGGAGTATCGGCTCTGAGTCAACTTATAGCCAACGTATTGCGCAGGAGAGAAAGATGATGCCTGCCACACATTTTTTTAGTGCACAAAACGGGACAAGCTGTGAAAGGACCTGTACAGGAAGACGGGAGCGCTCACCTCGGATAATATAGTCGCGGTGATTCTTGTGTCAGTTGACAAACGGAATCAGGTGGCACATTATGTTCGGACAGTCCTAGAACATAAAAGGGAATCACAGCAGCCGGGGGTGTTGGGGTTGGGGGATCGCTTGTCTGGCACTTCCTCTCTCCCCTCTGAGCTCCTACTAGAAGAGGGATCCCGCAGCTTGAGGTGCTTCACGACGTAACAAAACGAGACCTGGCCCGAAGTCATGTGTCAAACGGTCCCAGGCTCAGTTCTCGGGTTGACAGGGGAGGTATTCAATGTGTAGTCCAGGCGCCTCCTTGCAAGCATGGGAGTTCCAAACCCTCTGTCCAAATGACATTCACCTCCCAACCAAAAAAAAAACATGAAAATAATTGAAAATATAATTAAAACTCCATTAGATGACTCACATACCTGAATACTTACAACCAGAAGCATAGCATTCAAATCCACTACGCGGCTTAGGGTGTTATGAGTTCACTTACTTTGTTCGTTAAGTTTTAGTTTGAAACAAGTTTTTGTACGGCTGTGAAACCTTACAGATCTGAAGGTCTCCAAGTGATTCGTTCAAATTTATTCGAAGCTATTATTCTGTCTACATCTATTCAGTGGCTCATACTCCATAATATGTATTCTAAATTATTATAGACTTTGTTATGAACATTTAACCGAACCATTCAATGCTCTATTGCAGAATGCTGCCACCAACGCGTGCTATTGTTGGCGAATACTTTTCAATTGCATTGTCCTGGAATTATTTCTCTACCATCTATTCGAACAAAAAGCCTAGTCTGTTGAAACCTTATTTATATTCATAGCCAATTTCTCTTTATTTCTACAGAATAGAAATTCCACTATTCCACAAATATTTAAATCAATATATTCAAAACAATCAAAAAGCTCCAGAATTTATTGTTTCCTCTAAAATAAATCTATCACCAGGTGTCCCGACACCGTTTCATGCAAACAAAGGATATTAAAAAAATACTACATACCAATACAATACTAATTTTCCATTATACGTGTAATAAAATAAAGTGAAAAAGAAAAATAAAAAAGTAAAAAATATTTCCTTCCGCTTTCAGTTTGGATCACAATCATAAACAGTGTATCTTTGCCAATATTTCCATACGGTCAGGACGACATATTAATTGGATTATCCGAATGCCCAATTGGATATTTTCATTGTATCAACGATACAAAGTGTATCCTGCAAAAATTGAACTGTGACGGCCGAGTGGACTGCGATGATAATTCCGATGAGATGAACTGCGAGGATGAGCACAATTCCCAATATTATGATGATTTGCATAGGAAACAGCCACACGGCTTATTCGATAATATGCCGAAAGGACGATGCTGTAAGTAGGGTGGATTGAAAAATTTAAACTTTTTAATATTTTTATATTATATTCATATGTGATGATTGCGTGATTATTCGATTGCGAAAACTTTAAAGATTAAATTTTTTGATGATTTTGTGATATATTTTCATTCAATTTTGAGAGAATAAATTGTTGTGTCCTTGTTTCAAGTTGATTTTATAATTTTTAATCTACAGTTTGGACTCAGGAGAACCATTCGTGTGAGTGCCGAGGGACACAGCTTCTGTGTCGATTTAAGCATTTAACGGAATTACCGGCGAATCTCCCGCGTTTTGATGTCAGTATGCTGTGAGTAATTTCAGGAAATAATATAATGGGAGTATTTTTGAAATTTTTCATTTCTTTATTGGCAGAGATTTAACTGGGAATTCTTTCCCTATTATAACGAGGGAAACATTTCGAGAATTACCGCAAGTTGAAATGTTGTAAGTATGAATAGTGGTTTTCAAATTTGTTTTTTTGGCGCTTGTTTTGATGATATTTTTGTTTAATATAGCAAAAAAGTAGAACTGTTAGATGTAAAACAAAAAAAAAAACAGCTTAAGCCTTCCCTCCTCACAAGGGAAGTTGACGAAGAAATTTTAATGAAATCTTACATTTCTGAGTATCTTTTCATGCATACGTTTTTCAAACGAAGGAAACAAATAAGTAGCCTCGTTGTCACTATTTATGCCCTACTGCCGTCACATTCGTGCATTTTAAATATGTACATTTAATATTACATTTGCCTTGTCCTTACCATCACAACACTAGCAGAAGCTACTGCTTTAGATAGACAGAACGCTAAGTAGATTTCAACTTTTCATTAAATCTTATCAACACTAAACAAAGCACTTTCAATCTTTAGTTGTTGCTGGCCAGGGAAAATCGTGTCGTGCAAAAGAATGAACCGACAGGATTATAGTATTAAAATCGTAAATTCATAAAGCTTCGTTCGACTGAGACACATTTTCCTCAATCCCCAATAGAAAATACGAGTCTTTTCAACTATTCATCTGTTTAAAGTTGAATAATAGAGATTCTGCTATGGATTTGCCTAAGAGTAGATATACGAGAGGTCTGTTGATACTTTTATAAAGTGTTGAATTTAAGAGCTTTTAAGTTACTCGTGGAAAATTTTCGTGCTCATAAGACGAATATTAAAGTCTAGACTACTGATTCTTAAATTTCTAAGGTTATCAAAAATTCTTTTAGTTTTGAATGGAAGAGTTCTAATAAACATAGGCAGTCAAGCAGCCCCGTTGTGATCAGAAGTGGCTTCTGCTGACGAGAAAAGCTGGTTACCCCTGTAGTGAAAATGTGGTAGATAAAATGTCCGTATAGTCCGCGTGGTGTTGTAGTTAGAGCATTCACCCCGTAAGCCGAAGGTTCCTGGTTCAAGTCTCGTTGGCGGCAACGTGGTTTTGTGTCGAGTGATTCTTCGGACGGACTATAAGTCCGTTCAGCTATGATAAGTACTGGTTTAAAATCGGAACGTATCGCAGTTGCGTGGACAGACACAGGGCCAAAGTGTGGTACTGACCATATCACCTTTTCGAGTGCCAAAACATTCGATCAAAATAAGGAGGTACTCTAACTATCTCCAAGCGAGTGCCCGAAAGGGGCGGTAGCGCTAAAGCAAAAAAAAAACAACATGTCCGTAAAGGACTGCAGCGATGGTCTGCTGTCTCAGCGAGAGAGGATGGTGGGATTCGCCGAGATTGGCCTTGTCTAAGGACACATGAATAAGCTGGCAGGCTAGCATTGCGGTGTCGTGGGGTGGGTTCTTTTCCCCAGCATAAGGACCAACTACAAAAAAATTTCGCATTCACGAATTAAGAGATCAAATGCGGATCGACATGTCTCGAGGCCGAGGTAAGCTACTAAGGGTTGAAATTCCTTAAACCCAATAACAAATTAGGCCTAGCGACAACAGATGGGACTTGAGAGGATTTCATCATTACCGACGATACTTATGGTCCCCAAATAAGATTGGGGCATCCAGGTGGTACCGATGCCCCCTCACCTTGCTTGGCGGCTTGATTGAGTTATTTGATACAATTGAAAGGTATTCGAAAATGATAACAATTCCCCACAGTAGAAGTACTTTTCAACGCTCCAATATCAAATGCGAATCACTTGTCGTGAAATCCGGTTCGTTAATGTATGAGTGCTTTATAAACAATTCCTTTCTCCAACTCTGAAATTTTTGTGATAACCTTTTTGAATAATGGATTCCTGTTAACGTCTGCACGGTAGTCACATTCTTTGCAGAGCTTCAAAAACGGACAAGATACTTTCTTTCGTCACTTAAAAAAATTCCTTCAATTCATCCAGAGACGTCGAAAGACGGAAATTGTTGATGTCCATGATATTTTCTAGTTTTTGTCCACATAGGCTTATAATTCTTTCAGCCGTATCGTAACTTTTCAGATGTACCCACGTACAGTCTAAAGCTTCACACTGAGTAAAAGTCTTCGAACCTATAGTTTTTACGCGAAGTAGATCTTTTCGAGTTTTGAATGGACTATTCTATACGATACTCAATTGCTTTTCTGCTCAAGAAGCTGCAAAAACCACCAATGTACCTCCAAATGCTTGAACTTGCTGTTTTGATGTCAACACCAACGAAACTAACACATTCTGTAACAACTTCACTTAATATTTCCGATAAGGCTTTATCGTTAACATCGTGTTGGTCTCCACACAAATGTATTGAAGCACCGAATTCCGATACTATCCCATATCGAATCTTCGACTCGTCTCATATCCCACTTACAAACAGTTCAGTAATCCAAAGTTCTGTTTTTCGACATGCCGTTCCGTTACCAAGTGCAAGAAGACTACACACGAATTTCAATACCAACTCCCTGAGTGTGTCGCGCGTCTAAATATTTTCCATTCAATATAATGCAAACGTTTCAAAGAAGATTTCGAGTTCTAGGAAAGAATTTTACTTCGCAACGGTACAAATCACCAATATGCAACTATCTGACATTAGCCACCCTATCAAATGACCATTTGTCTAAGAGAAAGCTTTTCCATGCAGATAACAAAACACTGAAGGTGCGCTAATGCTGTGGGTGGGTAGCAATGAAGATAAGATTTATTTGGTTCAATCATAAATGCCGGGGAGAACGAATCAACATTTTTATCACGCTACATTCACGCAAACCCGACACAATCGCTTACATTGAATGCCATCGACAACAACCGAATTATATATATATATATATATATATATATATATATATATATATATATATAGATATACATATATATATATATATATATATATATATATATATATATATATATATATATATATATATAGATATACATATATATATATATATATATATATATATATATATATATATATATATATATATATATATGTCTACATATATTTTGTTTTGTGCTAGGGAGGTGAATGCCCATTTACGCTCCCATGTTGGACTACCCACTAAACACCTCCCCTGTCAACCTGAGAACCTAGCCTGGAACCGTTTGACACATAACTTCGAGCCAGGTCTCCTTTTGTTACGTCATGAGGCGCCTTCAAGCTGGGTGATCCCTTTCCTAGCGGGAGGGGAGAGGGGGTGAGGAAGTGCCAGACAAGCGATCCACCAACCCCAATGCCCCCGGCTGCTGTGAGTCCCTTTTATCTTTTAGGACTGCCCGAAGATGATGCGGCACCTGGTTCCATTTGTCAACCGATTCGACCGTCACCGTGACTATATTATCCGCGGTGAGCTCTCCCGTCTCCCTGTAGTGGGCCCTTTGCAGCCTGTCCCATTTTATGCACGCGAAAAATCTATGGCAGGCATTTCTTCCTCTCCTGGGCAATACCGACAATCGGGGGACCGTGACTTACCAATCTTGTGCAGGTAAGACTGAAAACATCCATGCCCGCTTATAAGGTGGGTCGGATAGAAGTCAGTCTCACCATGCCTTCAATTTAGCCATGGTCTCACATCCAGGATGAGGCGTGCGGTCCACCTTCCCTCCGTGCAATTCCCCAAGACTGTTGCCAATCGTTGAGTGAGCGCTGTCTCTCTTCGCGGAGAACCATCTTCCTCGCATCCTCATTTTGACGCAGATAAATAGAGCGATGCTCTCTAGCAAAGAGGCCGACAGGTATCACGCCTGCAATAACTTTCACCACCAAATCAGAGACTGTCGGATACGAAGATGCAATTTTCTGTATCTGTGCCAAGCTTTTTGTTACACCTCCTTACTGAGAGCGTGGCCCCAAATTCCTGCTCCGTACAGTAGCACTGACCCTACAGCACTCATCAAGAGGTGTCTTCTTGATGGGCTGGGTCCCCCTACGTTGGCCATAAGTCGACTCAGAGCCAATACTCCCTAAGCAGTCTCCTTAGCCGTTGCCCTGATTTGATCAGAAAAACTCATCTTTGAGTCAATCAGTAGCCCCTGCTGGCTTCAATTCGACTAGTATTTTTCCAATACTGGTCATTCTTACTCTAGTGGTTCTCTTTTTTGTGAAGATGACCACTTCAGTTTTCTCCAGTGCCAAACTGAACCCACGAGCAGTCATTAGTCTCTCATTTGGTTCATTAGCATACCTAGCCTTTGTTGCGCTTATTCAACGGTGCGTTCAGTGACCAGAGCCAAAACATCATCTGTAAAGTCGATCAAGTGCGACTCGTCTGGGATCTCAAGTCTCAGTAGCCCGTCGTAAGACACGTTCTACAGATCTGAACCAAGTGTACTCGTGGATCACTAGGCAACACCCGATGTAAGTTTTAACCTTCATTGGCCCTGTGCCGTGTCGTAAATCAGGCTTCGGCCCTTCAGGTAGTCCCCCAAAAGAGGTATTATATATTTTGTAACTTGAAAAGGGGTTTCCAGCATATCCAGAATATTCATCCATCTTGCGGAGTTGAAGACGTTCCTAACGTCGGGTGTCACGAACAGGACTATTCGTCACATGGTACGGCTATATGTCTCTGCCTTTGGACCACGTTTACCACCTCTGCAGTCGTATCAATGGTGGATCGTCCTGCTCTATAGCTGCACGGTTGAGGACATAGGTCCCCAGCTGCACGAATCGCGTCATGATGAATTTCTCTAGTACTTTCCCAGCAGTGTCTACCATGGATAACGGGCGCAATGCAGCCGGCGATGTGTGACTACCTTTCCCCTTGATGAAAGCACGAGCCGGGAAAACCCCGTCCCGTAGGCAAGCGTTGAATGTGCTAAGCAGGAAGTCAGGACAATGATGATAGGCAAGTTGCAACACCTCAGCTAGAACACCATCTGGACCTGGAGTCTTCCTCACTTTCAGTGAACTGCCTCTTCCAGTTCCGGCTATGTGAAGAGTGGTCTCTCGACTGCTATTTCACCATGGATAGTGACAACATGGACGGGCTGGGCGGAAAAGAGTGCCCTCACTATCTAGTTCATCTTTTCTGCATCACGTATGCAACGTTTTCGTAGGGCACTAAGCTTCTGCGTAGTTAGCTTGCAATCAAGGCCTCACGGATTCTTGTTCACATTATCCACTAGATTTAGCCAGTAGCGAGCGTTGCTGTTGTTGTTCGATTTGCGAAGGTATTTCCTGGCCGATTTATATACTGCTACTTGGTTACATGCTTCGTCATGGTTCCATGCCCATTGAGCCTCATGCCGAAGTTTGTGACACTCCCTTCACTCTTCAGTGATTTAAATCGACCACCAGTACACTGGGAGCTTGCCGTTCCGGGGATATAGAAGCTTTGCAAGTAGTTGCGATGATGCTCATAGTTAAGTTCACCATGTGGCGAGCTGGAGTTTTTCCTCCTCTGCAAATCTCCCTGCAGCAGAGGACCTGCTGTGAGCACCTAGGCGAACCTCTTGACGTCCTTCCGATGTTCCATCCAATTATAGAAAGCCGCGAGCGTGGCCATCGGGAGACGACATCACTGATCGCAAGCAGAATGCACTGATGATCACTGGCTGAGTAGCCCTCTAAGACTTTCCAATTGTGTATCCTCCATACCAAAGACTTCAAGGCGAATACCACGTCCGATTGGTTCCTTCACAGTCAATACGAAGGAAAGTTGGCGTATTTCTGGTGTTTAGTATGACAAGCACCATCCTGTCCACCATTACTTGGGTTCATTTTCCCCGCAGATCTGTTTGAAACATGCCAAACCCGATTGCTTTAGCGTTGGTCTCCTCCAACGAGCATACGAGACAGTGCATACGAGGCAGTGCACTCGAAAGCATTAAGCTTGGCTTGAAAAGATGATATCGATTCGTTTGGCGTTAGATATACACAAAAGAAGGTCGTACTTGAGCACCGAACCCACATGAAACCATCCCCCGTCCACAGCTGTCCACCTGGAAATAACTATTCTGAACACAGGCGGTGACAGTACCAGTTTTATTAGGATACCATGATGCCGAACTTTTATTATGGTGATGATCACTCAGCAGCAGAAAGGGAGCTTTCATGTCACTCGCCGAGTGCTCAAGCAGATTTTGGGCGGTTGAATTGCGGCGTAGGCTTAGCTGCAGGATGCGGGTCATCGAAGTTCTGATTTTGCCTTGGCTTGGGCTTTCTGCAAAGCCTGGCATTTTTCTGATCCCAAGGCGTGTCCAAAATCTTGTCTTGGGTCAGCATCCTTGCAAAGAATACAGTGTGCCTCTTTTGTACACTCTTTGCTTTTATGTCCCCCATCTTGGGGTTCTGTGAGCAGTGCCTGTTGCCAGAGTCTTTGTCGGTGCTTCTCTCTCTCCTCTTTTGCATCCGTTCTTTTTTCTTGATGGGCATCCATGCGAGCTTTATTTTCTGTTACATTTTGAAGCAGTTTCTTTGCGGCTTTCTTAGCTCCTTTTTTCAGCACTATCTGAAAACCCTGACCTGGTTTTCTGCGCCCATCAAGTGTGCCTCTTCCTTTCTTTTTTCATCCCGATCTCTTTCGATTGGATTCTTTTATTGGTTTTCGATGGCCTTTATATTTAGCCCCCAGCGCTTTTTTTGCCTTCTACTCTGCTTCGGCCTTCTGGTCCTCTTCGGCCTTAAACCAGCTCCTCCGATAATGTCCAATGCGGTCCAGGAGCTCCTCTAATTCAAGGAGCCTGCTTTGTGGATTTTTGGCGTATCGCATGCAGATTGTATTCTTTTTACAACATCTTCCGCTTTTTGGAATAGCCTTTCTTCTTCATATTGCTGGGTGGCAATTGTACTTTTCGACCATCATTCTTGGGAGAGGTGTTAGGTCTTTCGGCATACCGGCATTCTCCCATTCCCAACTTCAAAAAGCCGCCGTAAAACCCCCACCTTCTTTTGGGCACATATACCCTTTTCTTCATTATATTTATTTATTTTTATTAACATTTAACCATTTCCCAATAATTTTTATTTCCCCATCATCTCAATCCTACCCTTTTACCTTATTTTCAATTACAAAAATAATAACAATAATATAATAATAATCTTAACTTTCGCACTAACAACACCCCATTCATTACTTCCCATTAACAAAATTTCATTCGATACCTTTCCCCTAAGAAAACCTGATTCCTTCCTTCATACTAACTAATTTTATTCATTAGCTCCCACTAACAAACTTTTATTTATTATGCTAACAAAATTCATTCACGCTTCCCTACTAACAAACTTAAGAAAGATGCATATTTGAAGTTGCTAATTCGATGAATAGGAAATCAACAGAAGGTGGCTCCGTTGGTAGCGTCGTGGATTCTCGATCGGGGATCCACTGGGACCCTGGTTCCAAGTTCTCCCGAGTGCAAGAAATCACTCTTTTTAGGATATCGGCAAAAGCAATTGTTGCCGTATACTCGTATATGACGGCTTACATATAACCTAACGCTATCATGATTATGTAAATCGCCATATGATGTGTGATGTGTGGGTAGCGGAATCGAAGTGTATTGAACTTTGATTACGTTACTCGGATGCGGCAGCGGTGATTGGGAATGGAAGGATTGCGGGATTGGGCCTTTAGATTTAATGGCATTCAGTATTTGGTTTTTGAGAAGGAAAAGTGAGTTTTTTTGAGTTCGGAAGGAAGTAGAGTGGGGACGACGACATTGAATGGTGAAAAAAGAAAAAGTAGATTTAAGAATTAGGGAATACTTAGTGGTTGAGTTGTGGGGTAGATGGACTTTGCACTTGTGAAGTGCATGAATTTTTTTGAGAAAAAGGTGAAAAACGAGGAAAAATATAAAAACCTGAAGATAAAAAAGACGAGCACCGCGTGAATATTCTGATTGAAAAAGTGTTAGGACGATACGATTTATGAATGATTATAGTGATTGAAATGATTGTGAACAATTCAAACTAAGGTGTGCAACTGGTGCAAAAGTGAAAATTTTTCCGCACCGCGTGCAAACCATTTCGGCAAAAGATGTTTTTAGTGAATATTTACAACATTTGGACCATATTGACATAACACACTACCAAGAGCGTCAGCTTTTATAGTTGTTATAGATGTTTCATACAATAACTTGAAAAATGGCCTAATTCATTTGTTGTATTACGGCATTCAAAAAACAGAATTCCTAAGCATTTACCTATCAATAACGGGCAAGAAAATAAAATAAACAACGTCGATTATTTATACAATATTGAGTTCGGATTTTAAATTACTGTCAACCCGGAAAGGTGAGTCAGTGTTCTGTCGACCTAAATCTACAAGAAACGCTTAAATCACATCAGTGGCCGACATTTTTTTCATTTTGTTAAATTTAATTCATAACCAGCAAACTCTAAATTAACTTTTCAATGCCCCCTCTCCAGTTGCAGAGTGTTCGACATCATTAGAAGGAGTGATTAATTTTTTTACTATCCTTTTTTTATATTGGATGGTTTAAAAAGTATTGAGCCTTTTTTGTCACTAGAGATGGTGTTGGTTGTCATATAACGGGCAGTACTAATCAGATTGAGTCAAACTGGCATGCGGTTGAAAGCTAACATTCCAGTCTACAATTTTCATATGGACAGTTTTGTATTTTGTCATTCATGTCAAAAGTTGTATTCATTTAAATATAAGTGAAATTTCTGAAAAAATCGTTATATTTTACAATACCACTATGATCAAGGTGAGAATGCATCGCAGGCTTGTGAAAAAATTTGTGGTGTCTACGGTCAAGATACTTTATCAAAAGCCATAGCCAAGAGATGGTTCGCTTACTTTCGTTCTGGAAATTTTGATGTCAAAGATGCACCTCGCTCAGGTCGACCAATCACTGAAAAAGTTGATGAAATCTTACAATAAATTGAAGGAAACCGACACATAAGCAACCGTGACACTGCTAAGGAACTGAATATCCATGACCAAACAGCTTTGAACCATTTGCGTAAAGCTGGATACACAAAGAAGCTCGACGTTTGGGTGCCGCATGAATTAACACAAACAAATTTGATTGACCGAGTTTCCATTTGCGAAATACTAATTAAACGTGACGAAATCGAGCCATTTTTGAAGCAAATCATTACGGGCGATGAAAAGTGGATAAGATGCGAGAACGTCGTTCGAAAAAGATCATGGTCAAAAAAGGTGAATCATCCCAAATGCTGTGTGTATGGCGGGATTGGAAGGGAATTGTTTGTCATGAGGTGCTAGAACCTGGCCAAACACTCAATTCGGCTCAATACTGTCAGCTATTTACCAGATTGCAACAAGCAGTTCAAAACAACCGGCCACAATTGATCAATAGAACGGGCGTTGTCTTCCATCATGACAATGCCAGACCACACACATATTTGATGACCCGAACATTAACAAAGCTTGACTGGAAAGTTTTGATGCATCAACCGTATAGTCCAGACCTTGCACCATCAGGCTACCATTTTTTTCGGTCTCTGCGAAACTTTCTTAATGAAAAGAAATTTAATTCAAAAAGGGACTGTGGAAATCATTTGGCCAAGTTTTTCGCCGATAAACCACAGAAGTTCTACACAGATGGGATAATGGCTCTGCCCGAAAAATGGCAAAAGGTCATAGATAATAATGAAGAATATGTACGTAAATAAGTTCCATTTTAAATAAAAGAAATATTCAATCGAAAAATGACAAAAAAGGCTTTTTAGAATATCGAATATATTGTCGCGTGTTTTCGGTTCGCGGCCAATAATTTAATGTTCCGGGAAAGTGAAAACGCAATGTCTTTTAAATTAAATAAAAAGAGTTTATTTAATTTGTCAAAAATGCACAGTCACTTCACTAACAATTTAACAACTTTAATTTCCACTATTATAATTCAACCTTCTACTTGTCCATAAATTTCTATCGCAATTGTCTACTTTAAAATCACTTCACACTCAAACAATCAATATCGCCTGTACTTCGCGTATCGCAGTTTTCTATCGCGGTTGTAACGAATGATGATCCCCCCATTCATTCAGCTCGCCTTTATATAGGGTCTGTAGTCATTCAATCCAGTTCTCGTACATTGGCGAATTCGCGGGAACATTCGAGCGACTGCAAATGAATGGAGCAGTGACTCACTTTCAGATGTGCATGCTTGGTGGGTTCTCGTGATTTTGAGAAATTTTTGATGTTCTTAATTGTTGTGAAAACAATTGCGACAAAAGCTCGCAGAATTGTTTGTACATGTAACAATATTAAAAACAAATTTTTAGTATCCATTTTTTCTCGGTAATCAAAGAAAATTGGGTTGTCATTGTTTGAAAAATTTGCTTTCCTTCCGCTGACAAATGAGGTTTAATTTTCTTGTTGTAGTCAATTTGGCAATTTCAGTGATTTGGATTTTTTTTTTGTATATTGAATTGTTTCGTTTCTTACAATTAAAATAGCCCGTACATATTAACGCAAAAATTTTTGATTTTTCAATATGACCTCCCCCTTTCCCTTCGTGTTAGTGTTTATATGTAGGGTGGCTCAGCACAAACAGTGGGTGTCCCGGAAGACCCACAACACGACTGAGCGCCAGCCGTCCTCAGCATACCACCCTGGGTTACGCACCCCTCTGCTATAAATCGATATCTGCAACTGCGGTGGTTACAGAGGCGATCGGCTTCCATTTCCGAATACAGTGCTTCCGCCACATTTTCGACGTTGGCGATGAAATCACACGACGTCACCTTATTTTTCTGGTCACTCCTGTGTTTTCTGGTTACATTCGTGGACTTCAGAATGATTCGTTATTATTTCGGGACTTACGACCATTGCTGCAGTTACATCGGTAGCGATGGAAATTCTGAGTCGCCTTCGGCATACCGCCCGTAATGCATGCTAGACACTGCTGGGAAAGTGCTAGAGAAACCCATCAAGGGAAGACTCACTGACGCGATTCATGCTGCTTGGGGATCTATCTCCTCGGTGGTACGGCTTTCGAGCAGGACGTTCTCCCATTGATGCGACTGCAGAGATGGTGACGGCTGTGCAAACGGCAGACGCATATAGTTGCACCAAGTTACGGATCGTCCTATTGGTGACACTCGAAGTAAGGAACGCTTTCAACTCCACTTGATGGGTGGATATTCTGGATATACTGGAAACCCCTTTTGAAGTTCCTGAATATCTAATGCAGCTTTTGAGGGACTACCCGAAGGACCGAAGCTTGTTTTACTAGATGACACAGGGCCAATGAAGGATTGAGGTTACATCGGGTGTTTCCCAGGAATCTGTACTTGCTCCAGACCTGTGGAACGTGTCTTACGATGAGCTGCTGAGACTGGAGATGCCAGATGAGCCGTGCCTTTTCGCCTTTGCGGATTATATTACGGCTTTAGTCGTTTTACGCACCATTGAACAAGCGCAACAAAGGCTAGGTATGCTAATGCAGTGAGATACTGGGTGACTGCTCACGGGTTCAGTGTAGCACTGGAAAAAGTCGAAGTAGTCATCTGACAAAAAAGATAATCCTTAAAATACGATAAGTATGATCATTATTGGAGACATACTAATTGAATCAATGCCAGCGGTGAAGTACCTGAGGTTACTGATCGACCCAAAGATGAGTTACTCTGAACGAAGGGGAACGGCTGAGAAGGCTGCTTTGGGAGTATCGGCTTTGAGTCGACTTATGGCCAACGTAAGGGGACCCAAAGTATTGAGAAAACGCCTCTTAATGAGTGCTGTAGGGTCAGCGCTACTATACGGAACAGAAATATAGGGCGACGCTCTCGGTCTCGAGGTATACTGAAAACGCTTGGCTTGGTATGCATCTTCATACCTGGCTGTCTCTGAGTCAGTGGTGAGATTTATTGCAGGCGTGATACCTGTTGCCCTCCTTGCAAGAGAGCGCCGCACTGTTTACCTGCGTTGAAGTGAGGGCGCGAGGTTGACGGTGCTCACTCAACGGTTGGCAACAGTCTTCGGGGAATTGCACGGAGGGAGGTTGGACTTTGCGCCTTACCGCGGATGTAAGACCATGGCTAAATTGAAGGCATAGTGAGACTGGCTTATATCTGACCCAGTTTTTGAGCGGGCATGGGAGTTTTCAGTCTTACCTGCACAAGATTAGCAACTCACGGTTCCCCGATTGTCGGTTTTGCCCAAAAGAGGTAGACGATGCCTGCCACACATTTTCTGTGTGCAGAAATGGAGCAGGCTGTGACGGGATCTCTACAGGAAGACGAGTTATTTTTCCCTACCCATCCGCTAGAGGAGGGATTTCCCAGCTTGAAGGCACCACACGGCATATCAAAACGAGATCTGGCCTGAAGTAAGAGTAATGTGTCAATGGGTTCTCGGATTGACAGGGGAGGTGTTTAGTGGGTAGTCATTACGATTTGAGCCAGAGACCTTCCGCTTATGGGGGTGAGCACTATAACAACTACACCACGCTTACTTTAATGTAATCCATCCAACAATTTAAGGAGATTTTTAACTTAACTGACGAAAGCTCCTGCATTGATTTCTACTCAGTTTTCGTAAAGCTTTGGATATGTCTTTGTGAATCACTAAATTCTAGCAAAAGAAAGATAATCAATCCCTGGTATCTTCATCTATCCAAAGAGATTTCATGCGCAAATATTCGTGATTAAAAGGTTAGGAGATAGCTTTGGGTTTAGTTAATGTAAAGTTTTCTGCTCGATAACTCACGCTGGCCAAAAGTTCATCTCTCTGTCTACTTTTATTACAATTGAAATAATAAAAAATATACGAATTTAAATTTATTTTTCCTTAATTCTAGAGTATTAAAGTTTTGCAACGTCAAAGAAATCCAACCGTATGCATTTGAAATGATTGCTGAATCGGAATTGTTGGAGCTGTAAGTATTAACTATTGCACAATCAATTTCATGAATCCAATTAAGGATGTTATTTCATGAATAGATACTTGGATGAAAATGAAATCGAAACGTTGCCACGCAATATGTTTCCTCCAGGGAATGAGCTTGCGGCCTTGTAAGTATTACAACATGCATTCATATTACGATTTTTATATCACAAACTTGTACGAGTATATTTGATACCATTTTCATAAGTTTTTGCGTATCTTGCATAATTTCCCACTCTCAGACTACTTTTACTTTTAAACTTATTCCTTTCATTTACATTATAACTGGTTTCAACAACAAAATCAGTTGCATACGAAAAATCTAGAATATAAATTCTGACCAAACCACCGACAAATTAAAACTTCCAAAAGTTCCATTCGAAGAAGGATGCCACAGACCGGCTTCAACAACGACTGGCCAAAATTTGCATACACTCGCACTTCTCCCATGCCTTGTTGTTACATAATCAGTCCTTCGTTACAGTGTAAGCATAATTTGCACAAATTGGCATTGTGAAATGCTTCCAGGCCGGATGTGCATTTGAACAGTTTGACTATTTTCGAGCTTCTTGATGTGGTAAAAAGGACTGCAACTGGCGTAGTTTAAAGTGGCATTTAGACACAAATTCACTGGAAGTGAAAAGTAATGGTGCTCGGTCCAGTCTACGATACAATCCCATGAAAGGTGACCACTATATAAGCAGCTTAAGTGCCGAGTTGAATTATGAGAAAAACCACAAATGGAAGGCTAATGGAACCCTTAGAATTATTCCTAGATATTTTACTAGAAAAGTCATATTGAGTTAGGACAAGGAAACAAACAGAGGGTTAAGTAATGTTTGAAAAGTTTCATAAAAGTTCTATGATTCTATGGAAGCTTTAGAAGAGATTATAATTAACTATTTCATAAGTCCATAAATCCTTGAAGCCTTTTGAATTATGGTCGGGTGTCTGCAATTGAAGTGTTGAGAAAGTTTCTTTCAGATTTTAATTTTTGTATTGAAACTTAAAATTAATGTAATATGGTAGCTAAAAAATGACAATGAAATGATATATAGTTACAAATATATAAGCCATGACGAGCTTGAACTTTTGCAATTAGAATTTATCATATGGCTGATTGATTGTGATTTCCTTCTTCAGGTTTTTGTTTAAGAATCAGATGAAGCTAAACATTTTTATGAATGAAGTTGATGTTTAAGTGGAGTACGTAACATATAACCCACTAGTTTTCACTCATAATGAAATCAGTTTAACTTTTTTGAATGTTTTACCTATATTAAATAAATAAGCTAAACCTCTTCACTAACAATGATTTTCTTCTATTTCTTTTTAATGAATTTCAAAATTGACTCAAAGCAACTATTGAAAGAATTCAATGACTATGTGTCTTTCATAATCTGTCTTATTTTACTTCTAGGATTCTTTCTGGAAACAGGATAAGAGAATTACACTTGTATAGCTTCGAAAATCTGGAATATCTTTATGAGCTGTAAGTATAAACATTCGTTTTAACATATATATAACATATGTATATACAGAAAATTACTATATATTATCAATTGATTGAAAAAAAAAAAGAAATCTAACCAACCCTATTAAAGATTACATAGAACTAAAAAACACTTTAAAAGAGTGTACTACAACTAATATGTAACAACTTAATTCTAATCAATGTTATCAAAAAAAGACTGACTAGTCCTAACAGAACAATATTATAACATTCTTAATCGACCTGATCAATTTTGCAAATTACAAGTAAAATTAATGTAGCAATAAACAGCCGCAACAAAAACAAAAACGGAAAAAGCTACAAACGACGAAAAATAATTTAGTATTTGCCATTTAGCTATCAAAACCTAGACTATGTCTCAGCCCGGTCAGCTCCTACATACCTCGCAAATGAGTATCTCCATTTAAACCGCTTGGATCCCGTGAGCTCATATTCGAAGGATATTCTATCTTCTTATTAGAGGCCCGCCTATATATATGATACATAAGCGGGGCACCATCAGAATCAAAAATATACCGCTTCTGGACCCATCAGTAGGGTGGAACGGCTGATTTCGAACAAGTTTCAAATGATTGTATCAACTCTCATCACTTTGGTAGTTTGATAATTTGTTTGATTCCATATATAGTGTTTCCAACCTGTCTCACACTTTCGCAATAAACCAGTATATGCGTGCAAACATTCCGTTTTGAAAACTTGTAACGTTTCCATTGTATTAGCGCTCTGATTAGATCGAATCGGACATCAATATGTAAAATCGGTCTAACCGGAGCCTTGTAACAGATAATTTTGACCTTTTCCCAATGTATCGGGAATGAAAGAGTTATAGAAGGGACATCAATCCTTGACTAGCTTTACTGATCATGGTTTTGACATGTCCATTATGGCACATGTGTGATTGAGATGAAAACCAGGGTATCGAACACAGGATTGATGTTGAAACCGATCTGAACTACCCTCACCGGCCATAATGTGGAAATGTTTCTAATTCCGTTTCAAGTCTTGACTCGCCAACCGTAGGGTTGTCCAAAAGAAGTTGTGTCGCATTTTTGTACATTAGCTTTCATTTGCCAACCGTCCATGTAGGCTTGAACATCGTTGGATATTTTCTGAAGGTTCCTTCGAACGATTAATGCTTTCAGTCTGCTGTATAAATTATAAGGTCATCAGCAAACGCTATCAATGATTGCGTGGCTGATACATCGACGTCATTCAATACGATACGAATGAATATTAAGAAGAGTTTTCGTGTAGTAACCGTTCCTTACTATGTACCATAAAAGGCTTTAAAATCAAGCATCGTTATCGGATTTTCATCAGTTAGAAGTTTCCATACAACATACTAAACATCACGGCGACAAATAGTCTGGGAGTTTATCCTGAGAAGCTTAAAAAATAGTTCGTCTAACGAAACCGTACCGAAGGCTTTCTACATATCAATGCAACACGCTCCAACATATTCTATACTGTACAGTTTTCAATAGATGTCTGAGGTTACTTTCATTACCGGATGTATGGTTGAATGCTTGGTATGAAATCTAAACTGGCATTTCGGTAGCAAAATTTTTTTTTCGATGTGGGCGTCTAATGCTTCATGTAGTATCACCTTGTTAATGTTAGGTAGTAAGCTGATTGGGCAATATTTTTTAAGACCCGGAGATTCCTTTCTTCAAGATCGGAAACACCTTGGCCTTCTTCCTTTGATTTGGAAGTATGAATTGTCCAAGATATTTTTGAATAAGATGCAAAAATTTCTAGAAGCACCCTCAGACAAATATCGTTCTACTGTGTTGGAAGTACCGTCAATATCACATTATTTCTTATTTTTTATCTTGCCAAATATGAGGCACAAGTCTTCATAGCTGACAAAATATTTCAGAAAAATTTCCGCTCATTATGAGATCGGAGGTCAATATTTGATTGAAACGATACAATATTTGATTGAAATAGGAAACTTTTGCTTTAACGACCTTTGAAAATGCTCCCCCTTTGAGGGTCCGGTAGATACCTGTAAATCAATTCAATACGAATTTCAATGAGAACAAGTTTCTGTAAATTATCATATACAGTCCTATTTCCATCTGTATTCGGTTCCGTGTTATTAATTTCGATACAAGCCTTACCTGGAAGATGCACCTCATTGCTAGTGACTTTTTTCGGGGGAGGAGGAGTTAGAAGGTGACTGCAATTTACGCACTAGTGTGGGGGTCCCGTGTTTGCGAGTGACTGGACTATCCACTAAATACCTCCCCTGTCAAACTGAGAACTTAGCCAGAAACAGCTTTGCTATGCCGGGAAGAGCTTCCAAACTGGGGGACGGCTCCTCCAGAGGGAAAAAGAGGAAATTCCAAACAAGTGATCCCCTAGCCTCATTTTAGGATTACCCGAACATAATGTGTCACATGATTCCAATTGTCAACCGATCCAAGCATCACCGTAACTGTAGCGTCTGGGGTGAGTTCTCGCGTCTCGCTCTAGAGGTTCCGTCGTAGTTTGCCCTAATTTTCGCACGCAAAAAATATGTGGCAGACATCATTTTCCTCTTCCGGGTGCCCGCGACTTACCAGTCTTGTGCAGTAAAGACTGAAAATACACAGAAGTCAGTCTCACCATGCCTTCGATTAAGCCATGGTCCCAGACCCAGGACAACCTATACAGTCCACCTTCCCTTCGTGCAGCCCTCCCAAGACTGCTGCCAATCGTTGAGTGAGCACTGTCTCTACTCGCAGGTAACCGACTCCCTTGCATCTTCGCTTCAATGCAGGTAAATAGCGTGGCACTCACTAACATGAAGGGCGTGATACCTGAGATATCTCTCGCTGCTAAATAAGAGACTGTCGGATATGAACATGCAATCCTCAGTGCTCCTCTTCTCTTCACTTTTGCCAAGCATTTTCAGAACACCTTCGTACTGAGGTCATGGCACTCATCAACAAGCGTCTTCTTGATACACCTGAAGCATCCTTCTCAGCCACCTTCCTTTGTACCGGGAAAACCCTGTCCCATAGACAAGTGTTGCATGTATTGAGCAGCAAGTCACGACACTGGTTATGGATAAGTTGAAACACTTCAGCTGGAACCTCAACTGGATCTAAAGCCATCCTTATTTTCAATAACAGGACTGACTCTTCCTGTTCTAGCTATGCGAAAAATGGGCACTCGATTGCTGTTTCACTGTGGACAGCATCAACATGGACGGGATGGGTGGGGAAAAGTGGACCAACTATCTCGTCTATCTTTTCTATTTCATGTATGCAAGGCGTCCGTAGGGCACCAAGCTTCCACATAACTAGTTTGTAGCCAAGGTCCCACGAATCCTTGTTCACATCGTCTACTTGATACTCCCAGCAGCGAGCCTTACTCTTCTGAATTTGTTTGCGAAGGCATTTTCTGCCTGACTTATATGCTGCAACCTGGTTGTATGTCTCGTCACGAATCTGTGCCCGTCGAGTCTCACGACAAGACTTGTGACACTCGCTAACTTTTAAGCGATTTCAGTCGACCACCAGCACACTGAGGTCTTGCCGTGCCGGGTTTTTTCGACGAGATATAGAGGTGCTGCAAGCAGTCGTGATTGGGCTCATAGTTGAACTGACCACTTTTTTAGTTGCAAGTTCTTCGATTCCCCGCGAATCACCCTGCAGTGGAGCACTTGCCGTGACCACTCCGACGAATCTCTCGACGTCCGCCCTACCAATGTTCCCTCAAACTATAGAAGGTCGAGAGTACGGACGTTGGGAGACAGCATAACGGATCTCAACCAATATGTACTGATGATCACTGGCTGAGTGATCCTCTAATACTTTCCAGTTGTGTATCCTCCGCAATTAGGACTTAGAGGTGTATGCGACGTCAAGTATGGTTCCTTCACAGCCAATATGGCGTGATATTGGCACATTAACGGTGTTTGGCACGACAGACACCGTCCTGGCCACAATTGCTAGGTTGCGTTTTCCCTGGGGTTCTGTTTGAGACATACCCCATTCGATTGCTTTAGCGTGCAAGTCTCCCCCAGCAAGCGCGTTGCAATTTGTGTTCGACACTAAGCCCTCCAAAACCTGAAGCTGGGATTGGAAAGATGTTATCAGGTCCCTGAGTACTGAACCCGAATGAAATCATACCATCCGCTCGTTCATAGCCATTTGCCTGGAAACCAATTTTCATAGCCCAGATGACGGTAGTATTAGTTTTATCAGAATACCATGATCCAGAACTTTAATCAGGGTGTTGATAACTCAGCAGCAAAAAGTCGGCTTTCATGTCCTTTGCAAACTGGTTAAATGGCACTATACGTTTTTTTTTTGTGGTTGGAAGGTGAATGTCATTTACAAACAGAGTGTGGGACTCCCATGCTCGCAAATGACTGGACTATGCCTAAGCACCTCCCCTGTCAACCCCAGAACCCAGCCTGGAACCGTTTGACACATTCCTTCGGCCGAGAGATGACTTCAAGCCCGGGGGTCCCTCCTCTAGCGGAAGGGGAGACGAGAAGAGGAAGTGCCAGATAAACAATCTCCCAGCCCAAATGTGGGAGATCAAGGGCACGAACGTCGGGAGACAAGATCACTGATCTCAAGCAGAATGCACTGATAATCACTGGCAGAGTAGTCCTCTAATACTCTCCAATTGTGTATCTTCCGTACTATGGACTCCGAGACGAATGTCACATCAGGTATGGTTCCTTCACAGGCAATACGGCGGGAAGTCAGTGTATTTCCAGTGTTTAGTACAAAGAGCGCCGTCCTGGCCGCCATTTCTAGGAGTCGTTTTCTACGTGGATTTGATTGAGGCATGCTCCATTCAATTGCTTTATCGTTGAAGTCTCCCCCTACGAGCATGCTTCTGTCTGCGTTCGCAACAGTACGCTCCAAAGCATTAAGGTTGGCTTGGACAGGTGATATCGACTCGTTTGGCGCTAGGTACTCACAAAAGCTATCCAAACGGAACCCAGATGGTGGGAGTACCGATTTCATCAGGATACCATGATGTATGAGGTGTGACAATTAAGCAATAAGACTGATACCATGAAAACTGTATATTTAAAAATGATTCTACAACTCTGCCATTTCCTTCAAAGTGATCCCCTTGGGCAGCTTTGCAACGATTCCAGCGCGTTTTCCATGCTTTGTAATATTTCTGGAACGCTTCATTAGGATGTCCGCGAGTATTCTCGTCACGGCCGCCTGGACGTTCGTAATCGACTCAAAATGGGTTCCTTTGGCCACCATATTGAGAAAACAAGCTCTAATTGCCTGTAATAACTCGATTAAGCAGCGTGGGATCGTTTTTCACTTATTCTGAGCAGTCTTCTGCGACGGTCATTCGATGCTGCTTTTGCTCCTCAGAAAGGTTCTTTGGAACCATCTTCGCACACAAATTTTTCATCCCAAAATCGTCGGTTAAAATTAGTTTGACTGTTTCACGTTTCATACCCAGCTTCGAGGCCAACATCTGAACTGTTAAACGCCAATCTTCGCGTCAGTCCACACCTCGACTGGTCTCTCGCTCCACGCCGCGTCTTTCACGCCCCTCCTTAAACTCTTTAGCCATCGAAACACCTGGGCACGACTAAGAGCAATATCACCATGCACTTTTTCTGAAGCTGTTTCACCCAATCTGGTGCAAAATTTTATCGCGACGCGTTGCTCTTGATTTCATTTCTCCATTTCCGTGACGAGCACCACCAACATACGTCTACTCAACACGACACAGCAGGCGAATTAAACAACCTCGAGCGATGGTAAATAAATCAATGAAGAGGCAAAGGATACCAGGGAAAATGAAAGGAATTTCAAGGTCGCAGGTTTGCCAAAGTGTTGTAATAAAATTAGTCTCATTACTTAATTGTCTTACCTTGTAGAACTTTCATCATGGTGTTGCTCACTCAGCAGCAAAAAGTTGGTTTTCATGTTCCTCGCAAACTGCTCAATCAGATTTTCAACGGTTGAACTGCGGTGTAGAATTAACTATGGGATACGGGTCATCGCAGTGCTGATTCTGCCTTGGCTAGGGCTTCTTAAAAAACCCCACATTCCCCTGATCCTAAGACGTGCCCAAAATCCGATCTTGGATTAGCATCCTTGCAAAGAATACAGTGTGCCTCTTTTGTACACTCCTTTCATTTATGTCCCATTTCACCACATATGAAGGTCCTATCCGATCCTTTGCACACTTGTGCGGTGTGACCAAAGCCAAGGCATTTGAAATATTGAAAAAGTGCTGCTATTCAATAGACGCTGAAATACAAGTCGTAGGTGCTGCACATGCTCTTCCTTCGTTTTTGGGGTGATTAATAAATCATAAACATAGCACACGCAAAAATCTAGCACCTCGCCCATGAATCGCTGGAACGTCCGTGTAACGTTTCGAAGGCCAAATGTCATTAGTGTGAATTCATAAGGACCGAATGGCGTAGTGATTGCAGTTTTTGGAATATCCTCTTCAGCTATCGCAATCTGGTGAAATGCTCGGAACAAATCGATCTTTGAAAAATACCGTGTGCCTTCCAAATTCAGTGAGATGTCCTCAATGTGTTGCATCGGGTGTATTTATCTGGCAAGGTCAGGGCGTTGAGTCGGCGGTAGTCCCTGCATGGGCGCCAGCCACCATTTTTCTTCGAAACGAGGTGCAAAGGACTTGCCCAGGGACTTTTCGAAGGTCGACAAAATCCATTGTTAAGCAGGAATTGAAACTCGTGTCGTGCCACTTGTAGCTTTTCCTGATATGATTGCCGAGGCCGGTCGGCCTCTGGGGGGCCTGTCGTTGTAATATAATGCTTCATGCCATGAGTCGGAGCATGAGCAGCTACTGCAAGGCTAGTGAGTCCTAGAAACTCTGTGAGGAATGAGGCATACGTTAAACTTGCATTCACGATAGAAATCTCTTTTTGGTGGTATTCCTTGACTTTCTCTTTAGCAGAGGTGTTCTTACTGGGATCTGATAATTTGCCATTTTTGAGAGCGATCACCAGCCCGAAATGCCGAATGAAGTCTGCGTCTACAATAGGTCTCGATACTTCAGCCACTGCGAATCGCCACTGGAAAATTCGCTGTAGACCCAAGGAGAGGGTTAGAGCTCGGTCACCGTATGTGTCGATGGCAGTTCCGTTTGCTGCAAATAACTTGAAGGCTGACGATGAATGAGTGGGTAGCTTCCGGGATACTGGAACGACAGATATGTCTGCTCCCATAACGATGATGAATCTCAGCTTTGTTTTACTATCAAAAATTTCGAGGCGATTTTTAGATGTGCCACTCGCTGGCGCCTGTTGGGCTGGCGGCTTGATTCGTTTCCCACCTGCCACTTGAGGAATACACATGGCGGTCTGCAACGCATTGCTTTGGCACCGAATTGCTGGTGGTAGAAACAAATTTGACCCACCTTGGACAGAGTAGCCGGCCGGTATGATGAGTTGCATGAACTCCCCGTGGAAGCGACGCTTTATCTTGGAGGCGCTTGAATTCGGGTAAGCTCTGCTCCTATCTCCGCAATATATTTCGCTAATTGCTCATACACTGGCGTTGAGTGTGACGTTGCACTATTTTGAATGCATGCTAGGTCTGAGGCAGCGACACTAGTTACTCGATCCGCAACTGCTGCCAGTTCTTCTAAATTATTGCTATCATTAGCTGCCAGAATGGCTCGCACATTGAGTGGCAGTCACTGTTGCCACAGTGTTTTTAACGATTGGTCTGGTAAAGACTTGCGTGCCGCGCACTGTAATTAGCGCAGGAACTGGAGGGTTGGAGGTCTTCCATCTCCATGTCAAACAACACCTAGCGCGTCCTCTTCTCGTCCGAAACTCTAAACGTAGCCAAAAGCCTTTTCTTTAACGCGTCATACTTGGCGAATTCAGCCGGTGTTTCAATAATATTGACGACATGCAGTAATGTCTGCATATCCAATTCCGCAATTACCCTGTCGAACCGAGCCGCGTCGGTAGTTACTTTGTGTAGGTGAAATTGGGCTTTGATGTGCGTGAACCAAAGGTCTGATTTGCTATATCAAAAGGCTGGCAATTTGAATGTAACTGCACTAGCTTGCGCGTCATTTTCCACTGCCATGGACGTGCTGGGGGTTTGCACTTCACTTTCATTTACGTTGAGTAATGTGTCTGGCATCGTCGAGTTACTAATTTAATAAATAATGCAAGTACGGTTAGATTAGAGTTTACTATAGCTTATTTCCTGAATTATATAAAAGCAACAAAAGATTCGCGTCACGTTTGTTGTATTTGTTGAAGCTCTTATGATCGACTAACTTGTTTCTCTTATCAACTTGACTTCCATATACTCGTAAAGTTTTCGTGTGTGTGTGTGCTGCGTCACATTGTACACTGACGACCTAACTGCCACACAATGTGTTTCGATATGTGTGGTTGGCGTCGTTCTCCCAACGTCGCCTAAAATGTTCGTCGCCACAAATGAAAATTGAAAAGTGCCATACAACGGCCCATAGCACCACTAAAAAATCCCGTTTCCTCTACAAGTCTGTCTTGATAAAATTTGCTATCTCTTCGCATCTTTCAGCCAGCTTTTCCATTTTTGATTTCATTCTGTAGTCTACTTCAAGGGAAATAATAAAAATCATCCCATCGTAGATTGTTGAGAATTCTAAACGATACCGCAACCATGCAGTTCCTTTCTGCAACAAAATGTTTAAAACTAAGTTAAGTTGTTCTGTATGACTCCTTTCAATTTGTCACGCCATGAGAACGCTACACCCAAAAAGCGTACCCATAATTCCCAAAAGGAATTTCTCAAATTTTTATATAAGTTAGCGATAACATCTTTTATCAATTTACATAACAAAATATATTCAATATTTAAGAACTTCGAATGCACAAAATATCTTTTTACCGACAACAATTTCCCTTTAATCCTTTTGTTAACTTTAGTATTCATCCTTTCTGTAATCAGATCATCTGAAGCATAAAAGCGATAAATCTTGGCATCTGTTTTAACTTCTCGTTTTTCTTTATCCTTTCAGAGATTTGCGCCGTAACAGGATATCGAATTTTACTGAAGATGTATTCAGCCCTTTAGCCAACCTATCGATTTTGTAAGTTCTTTTCTTCGCTTTAATATACATATTTTTCTTTAACCTCTTGAGGTTTTATGTATACACTGTTCATACTGATAAATCTTCTTCACTTATCCTTTTTTCCTCCCCCCTTCATGATCCAACCCCTTTCACTTGCCAAAAGGATGCGAAAATATAAATTTATTTTTCTATTTTTTCTCAACAGATACTTGAATGAAAACCGAATAAAAAAAATTGTCCCAGGCATGTTCCCACCGATGGAGTCCTTGATGACATTATCATTGGCACAGAATCAAATTCAAACGATCGAAAAGGACTCATTCGATTTTATGAGTTTGGAACATTTGTAAGTATGATTTTTGCTCGTATTTTAGCTTTATTTGAGATTGTTGTGTTATCAAAGAAGATCGAGAGAAAATTCACAATTGAGTCGTAGGTACTTGTTGATTGGTCGGCAAATTGCCAACATGTATGCAGTACGAAAATACGAGTATATATGTTGGTCGAGACTTTCCACAAATCTAAGAAATTTCCTTTTTGTATGCGAGGATTTTCGCTTTTCATTGAATTGTAGATTCGGAACTGAATTAATTGCACGTGCTCGGCTTGATGTGCAAACGTTAACAAAAACATGTTTTGCTGACTTTATGACTACTCGCAATTGATTGGTTCTATTCATTGGTTCCGAATTTATTGGCAAAATTCGATTTCAAATTTGACGGTATGATGAATTTGATGGGACATAGCAAGTGGAAAAATATGCGAACAAATATACAGAAAGGATTATTTGATCGTGATGGAATGCAATTGAAAATTCGACCGGAACAATTTCAGATATTGGATGCTCTATTATTTGCTTTGAAAGAAACTTTTTGGACTTTATTAACGACTGAAAAGTTTCAATTGATTGGCTCTGTTCATTTTTTGCACAATCAGCCACCTCTGTGGTGCAAACAAAGTGGAAATATCTTTTAACAAAGCAATTCATTTGATTCAATCAATAAAATTAGCATTTTTTCTGGAATATACATAAAACTAGATTCTTTTTATGGGTTTCTGATACAGAAGGATAAAATTTCATAAGTTGAAGCTATACACGCTCTATTAGTTTCGTCTCAAAGTTCTTTTCGCCTCAATTATGCAGAGGGGAAATTGCTCCAAATAAACAAAAAAATCATTAGATCCTGGAATGTCAGATCATTGAACAGCTCTGGCGCTGTTAAGAACTTTTTCCAACAGGCCAGTCAATATGAATTAAATTTATTCGCAATCCCGGAAACAGACTGGATTGAAAGCGATATTCAAGACATAAAATCACAAGCAATATTCAAAAGTGGGAAGCCCGCTGGAAAGCGAGAATTTGGAGCCGCCTTTTGTAATAACTGGCTGAGTTGGTCTCAGTGATAGATCTCTGTCCGGGATCCGCCGTCAAGGAAAACACGAAGGGATTTTACCAGTTTGTTAATTGTCAACAGTGTAAGCGGCACATCGAGTATGCAGGAGTGCCAAACTGCAAGTGGCGCAGAGTGAACGCAACAGGGAAGCGAAAAACGAGCGTCAGACATTTTAATACATTTTTATACTCGATTTCATTCTATTTTCGTGTTTTTGGTATTTAATGATTCATTCGAGTTGCGAGAGGATTAAATAAAGCTCAGATGGCGACAGACACTCTTTCAAATCAGAAGTGGGATCTGAACAACAGAAGATCGGGCGAAAGCAAAAATGTAACTGTTGATGTCAGGGCTCTTTTATCCTGGCAGTTTATTATTTCCTTTGATAAAATTCCGTTCCTTAATATCTCGAAGACGCTTCTTTATAATTAAGAAAGAATTGAATCAATCTGATTTTATTAATGTTCGGCAAATTCAACTACACTTTGGTTGTTACAATACAAAACTGAAACCTTTACAAATTGTGATACAGATTACGCTTTACAAATATGCTACTTAACACGTTCAACAAAATTATTCGACTGAAATGATCTATTCGCCGAGCATTTCACCCACGTTCAAACTGCCAACGCGATTTGCTGACCAGGCAAAAACACGCCGGGGAAAGAATGCTGCCTTTGTCCATAAAATATAACCCAACCTCTTCGATTACGGATTTACTTCACGACAAATGCACTGGCTGAATGTGCATGGGTCAGCAATTTGGCTGGGAAATGAAAATAGCAATTCGAATTACAGTGTGTGGCAAAATTTAGAATTCATGAATATTGAATTTGAATTAAAATATTTGAATTGAATAAAATTATTGAATTTGGGTGAAATGCCAGCGAAAGGAAAATTCAATCGTTCTTAACGGGAACAGTGAATGATTGATCAATAGATCGGTGAATTGAGTTAAAATGATCGATCAATTGATAAATCAATCGAATTGATTACAAATGAGCTAATTACTATAGTGAATTAACCTTAAATAACTAATCGTTGATGTTGCCGGATCAAGCCGTGATGACCGCTCAGGGTGTCAGGACTCAATATGCAACCCCCCCTCCCGCAGGGGGAATGCCAGTCGACAAGAGCACCCTTGGAGGCTAGCATCCTTTGGGGGGTTCCGCCCCCACGTACCCGAGGAAATTCCCGTACGGAGAATGCCGGTCGACAAGAACACTCTTGGAGGCTAGCATTCTTTGTGAGCGCCGCCCCCATGGACCCGAGGATATGGAGGACGCCGGGAGGTTCCCTCCTAGGATGGCAGGTAACGACTCTGATTGGATCTGGACTACGCTTTGGAAAACGAACTGGAATTGACGCTTTGGGCTGGCGGATGTGATAGTTTAGACCTAGTTGCTTTGCACAGTAGCGCCGAGGTTAAACTCGTATGTGAACGGCTCCAATTCAACTCCGTCCCGGTAAAACCTTGGCAAGCCTCGGAGTACGTTCGAAGTTCGCACCATTGGGTTGGTGGTGTAGATTCAGTTGAGACGGACTCCCGATTAGCGCTGGTCTGGCTCTGAGCACTTGTCCCCATAACGGCTTGTGCCAACCCTCGCATGGCCTCCCTGCTCTGCAAAGATAACCGTGGGACCACAAAGGTGACTACACACGCGAACGGAGATAGCGGCTCTACGGGGGAACCCAACAAAACTGGAGCAAACAAAATCAAAAGACCAAAAACATCCAAACAAAGAAACAAATAATAAGAACGACGACGCAACCAGTGGTTGCAGCCACGATGTTAACAGTACATCGAAAGCGGTACTAACCACGGCAAAAAAAATGAATAATAACACAATGACATTGAAGGCAGACGAAAAACGGAGAATAGCAGACAGTCTGGTTCAGATTGAGACTCCTGCGGCGTTCGGGCGCTGCAAAAAAATGATGCGAACGCCAGAGCGTCCTATTAAGGAAAAGCGGGAAGCTCTGCAGGACGCTTCAGGTGTTCGAGCCTCATAAGATAACATAAAGAGCACCAAAAATTCGATTGTCACTGCTGCGATCGTTACCGAAGCGACCGATACGAGGGTCGCAAATCCCGACATTGCAACGAAAAATCCAGAAGCCAACGAGAAGATTACGGCACGAAAATTAACGAGTGACCAGACACCGCGTGATTGCACCACCAACGTCAAAAATGAGGTGGAAGTACTGCACTCGGAAACAGAACGCGATAACGTCTCCCAAGGATGGTTGCAAGGTACAATAGCGGCCCAGCGGTACGAAGAAGAAAGGCTACTCCGAAAAGCGGGAGATGTTCTGAAAAGAATACAATCTGCATGCGACTCCCCAAAAATCAGCGAAGCTGCAAAGACAGGGCTCCTTGCACTAGAGGAGCTCCTAGATCGTATAGAGCACTATGGGAGGAGCTGGTTAAGGGCCGAAGACGAACAGAAGGCTAAAGAGGCTCTTGGGGCGAACTTTAAAGGTGACATGCAGATAGCTCCACCATTAAAAGTCAATAAATGAATGGCGTCTAGCCCAATCGAAGGAGACCGGGATAAAAGAAGGAAGGAAGAGGCACTTGATGGGCGTGGAGCACTAGATCAGGGGTTCCAGACAGTGCTTACAAAAGTAGCGAACAAAGCCGGTAAGAAACTCCTTCAAAAAAAGCCAGAAAGTAAAGTTCGCACGGACGCCCAAGTAGAAAAACGACCTGATGCAAACCAGGAGAGGCAGAAGCCCCGACAAAGACCCCGGCAGCAGGCACTGCTCGTAAAACCCCAAGATGGCCGATCCTACGCGGAGGTACTGCGGGGCATCAGGGGAAACGTAAGGCCCGAGGACACCAACACTAGTACGACCAACGCGGTCGGGCCACATACTGGTCGAATTCGGAGCAGAGGCCGGCAATAAAGATGCATTCTCTGACGCAGTAAAGAAAGTCTTCGGCAAAAGCGCAACTATAGCCCCGCTCGAGCCGATGGCGACGATCGAAATACGAGACATTGACTGCGTGACGGATCTGGCCGAGGTAGAAGAGGCCATCAAAAAGGAGTTTCCTAGCGTGGAAAGGATCAAAGCGAGACTGACACCAGAAAACAACAGGGCACAACGCATGGCCATAGTTTACTTGACCGAAAAGGACGCCCAACAGTTCCTGAACAAGGACAAAGTACGAATAGAGTGGGTTGTCTGTAGGATATGGCGAACAGCAACACCTCTTCAATGTTTCAAATGCTTTGGTTATGGTCACACCACACAAGTATGCAAAGGACCCGATAGGAGTTCCCTATGTTACAAATGTGGTGAAATGGGACATAAAAGAAAAGAGTGTACGAAGGAGGCACACTGTATTCTTTGCAAGGATGCTAATCCAAAACCTGATTTTGGCCACGTCTTGGGATCAGGAATATGCCGGGTGTTCCAGGAAGCCCTAGCCAAGGCAAAATCAGAACTCCGATGACCCGCATCTTGCAGCTAAACCTACATCGCAGTTCAACCGCCCAAAATCTGCTTGAGCAGTTTGCGAGGGACATGAAAGCCGACATCTTGCTGCTGAGTGAGCAACACCATGATAAAAGTCCTGCATTATGGTATTCTGATGAAACTGGTACTGCCGCACTCTGGGTTCGGAACAGTGACTTTCAAGCGGAGAGTTGTGGACGGGGGGATGGTTTCGTGTGGGCTCGGTGCTCAGGGACCACCTTCTTTAGTGTGTACCTAACGCTGAACTAATCGATATCATCTTTCCAAGCCAAGCTTCAGGCTTTGGAGGGCGCTGTCCCGAACGCAGAGGACAAAGTCCTCGTTGGGGGCGACTTCAACGCTAAAGCAATCGAATGGGGCATGCCTCAGACGGATCCGCGGGGAAAACGAATCCTGGAAATGGCAGTCAGGACGTCGTACTAAACTCCAGAAACACGCCGACTTTCCGCTGTAGTGGCTGTGAGGGAACCATACCGGACGTGACATTCGCCTCGGAGTCCTTAGTACGGAGGATACACAACTGGAAAGTATTAGAGGACTACTCAGCCAGTGATCATCAGTGCATTCTGCTTGAGATAAGTGACGCTATCTCTCGACGTCCGTGCTGTCAGCTTTCTACAACTGGATGGAACATCGGAAGGATGGACGTCGAATGGTTCGGCGAGGTGCTCACAGCAGGTGAGCCGCTGCAGGGAGCTTCGGAGGGGACGGAAGAACGGGCAGCTCAAGACGTGGTGAACTCTACTATGAGCATTATTACGACTGCTTGCTGCGCTTCTATGCCCCGACGAAGACCCCGGCACGGCAAGCCGCCAGTGTACTGGTGGTCAACTGAAATCGCTGTAAAGCGAAGGGAGTGTCATTAGCTTCGTCGTGAGGCTCAACGGGCGCGGAACGGTGACGAGGCATGCAACTGGGTGGCAGCATATAAGTCGGCCAGGAAATGCCTTTGCAAATTGATCAACAGTTGCAAGGCTCGCTGCTGGCAAGACCTATTGGACAATGTGAACAAGGATCCGTGGGGCCTTGGCTACAAGCTGGTCGTGCGGAAGCTTGGTGCCCTACGGAAGCCTTGTATACATGACGCGGAAAAGTAGCCGCGATAGTGCGGGGACTCTTCCCCGCCCATCCCGTCCGTGTTGACGCTGTCCATGATGCACCAGCAGTAGAGTGCCCACCCTTGCCACAGCTGGAACTGGATGAGGCAGTTCTCTCATTGAAAGCGAGGAAGACTCCAGGTCCAGATGGTGTTCCAGCTGAGGTGATGCGGCTCGTCTATCACCATTGTCCTGACTTGCTGCTCAGCACATTCAACGCTTGCCTAAGGGACGGGTCCCGGTACGATGGGAGGTGGCGAGGCTTCTGCTGATCAGCAAGGGGAAGGGAAATCCCGGCTTAAGAGCAGGACGTTCTACCATTGATGCGATTGCAGAGATGGTGAACGCGGTCCAAAGAGCAGAGGCATATTATTGCACCAAGCGACAGTTCATCCTGTTAGTGGGACTCGGTGTCAGGAATGCCTTCAACTCCGCTAGATGGGTGGATATTCTGGATACGCTGGAAAACTCTTTTCAAGCTCCAGAATATATAATGCGGCTTTTGAGGAACTACCTAAAGGACCGAAGCCTGCTCTACGATACGACACAGGGTCAACGAAGGATGGAAATTACATCGGATGTTGCCCAGGGATCTATCCTTGGTCCGGACCTGTGGGACGTGCCTTACGACGGGCTACTGAGACTTGAGATGCCAGATGAGTCGCGCTTGGTCGGCTATGTGGATGATGTTGCGGCTCTGGTCGCTGGACGCACCGTTGAACAAGCGCAACTTAGGTTAGGTATGCTGATGCGCCGAGTGAGGGACTGGATGACTGCTCGCGGGCTCAGTTTAGCACTGGAGAAAACCGAAGTGGTCGTCTTGACAAAAAAGAGAATCCCTAGAGTAAGGATGATCAGTATTGGAGACATACAAATCGAATCGAAGCCAGCGATAAAGTACCTGGGGCTACTGATCGACTCGAAGATGAGTTTCTCTGAGCAAATCAAGGCAACGGCTGAGAAGGCTGCTTCGGGAATATCGGCTCAGAGTCGACTTATGGCCGACGTAGGGGGACCCAGCCCATCAAGAAGACAACTCTTGATGAGTGCTGTAGGTTCAGTGCTGCTGTACGGAGCAGAGGTATGGGGGGATGTTCTCAGCAGGTAGGTATATCGAAAACGTTTGGCACAGGTACAGAGAAGAGGAGCACTGAGAATTGCATCTTCGTATCCAACAGTCTCCGACTCGGCGGTGAGAGTTATTGCAGGCGTGATACCTGTCACCCTCCTTGCAAGAGAGCGCCGCGCTATTTACCTGCGCCGAAACGAGGATGCGAGGGAGATGGTTGTCCGCGAGGAGAGACAACGCTCGCTCAACGATTGGCAGCAGTCTTGGGGGAATTGCACGAAGGGAAGGTGGACTGCGCGCATCATCCCGGATGTGAGACTGTGGCTAAATCGAAGGCATGGTGAGACTGACTTCTATCTGACCCAGCTTTTGAGCGGGCATGGGTGTTTTCAGTCTTACCTGCATAAGATCGGTAAGTCACGGTCCCCCGATTGTCGGTTTTGCCCAGGAGAAGAGGACAATGCCTGTCACACATTTGTTGCGTGTACAAAATGGGTCAGGCTGCGAAGGGAACTCTACAGGGAGACGGGAGAGCTCAACACGGATAATATAGTTGTGGTGATGCTCGAATCGGTTGACAAATGGAACCAGGTGGCACATTATGCTCGGGCAGTCCTAAAATATAAAGGGGATACACAGCAGCCGGGGGCGCTGGGCTGGGGGATCACTCTTCTGGCATTTCCTCTTCCCCTCTCTCCTCCCGCTAGGAAAGGGACTCCCCAGCTTGAAGGCGCCCCACTGCGTAAAAAAACGAGACATAGCCCGAAGTAATGTGTCAAACGGTTCCAGGCTGGGTTTTTAGGTTGACAGGGGAGGTGTTTAGTGGGTAGTCCAGTCGCGCATGGGAGTCCCACACTCTGTGCATAAATAGCATTTACTTTCCAACCACAAAAAAAACTTGAAGGCTACACCCTCACGGGTGAGGTATTGCAGCGGTTTGGCTATTTTTGAGAATCATAGGATGAACTTGCGAAAATAAAAGAAGAATCCTAAGCAGGTCTTAAGTTCCTTCTAGTTCCTCGGTATAGGATATTGCTTGATGACTTTTATATGGGCCTCACTTGGATACCCTCCTGAGGCACTGCTAGTGTACCCTAAATACTCGATCTCTTCAAGCGCAAATCTACATTTTCGTAATTTTTAATCAAGGTTCTTTTCGGTAATACGTTTCAAGACCCGACCTAGCAGCTCAATATAGTCTTCAACGGATGCGGTTGCGATCAGTACATCGTCCATGTTGACGAATCCAAACTCGAGCATATCTCTAAATATTTCGCACATACTCGTAAAGCGCTGGAATGCAGCAGGAGTGTTTTTCAGTCCGAAGGGCATCCACAAGTATTCATAGTAATCCTTTGGAGTTACGAATTTTACAGATTCAGGTGCCATTCTAACTTGATGGAATCCATTTCGCAGATCTAAAATTGAAAAGATCTTCTTTCCTGCCAAATAATCGATGCAGTCTTCTATAAGTGGCAGTGGAAAATTGTCTCATATGTTTGTTTAGGGGTCAGTAGTCCACACACATTCTCAATTCACCGATTTTCGTCCTATCTAAGACTATGGCAGAAGTGTATGGGGAATTACTGGGTCTAATTATCCCCTTCTTCAGTAGCTCTTCTGAACTTCTGTTCGCTCGTTGTAAGATAATCTTCGTTGCGTGCAGTGAAATGGAGTGTTATTATTTAGGTGAACTTCGATCTGATCTTTGGTTGGCGAAAGCGTAGATCCATTCCTTCGATTGAGGGATGTTGGATCAGACAGATGAGGTGTGTAATTCCACCGAGGTGCATTTGGGCGCGGATGTAATTCCCTTCAACAAGTCGACTTCGCATCGACTCATGTTGGATTCCCTGCTGTATAATGGATGAATCTGTCGGCAAATATGGATGTTTGCATGATGCAGGATGAGTACTTCGCCGCCGATAGTGGGTAGTAAATGTCACGGTGCGGCGTGATGATCAAATACTGTGAAGATGACCACTAATTTGTTGGAATTTATCCTAGGTATTGCGAGATGTCTATAAAGCTCGAAGGTCGTTGCTGCTACCAGTGGAATCTTTAGTTCAACGATAATGAAATCGGTGGTCACTTTTGCGCTGATTGACGTTATTTGAAAGAGTTGTAGGACATTCTCTTGGTATATAAGTAGCCGCTGGTTCTTGGGTAGATGCTCTCTGATCTTTGTCACCACTGTGCCTAATTGTTGCTGTGACAATAACAAGGGATTAAACTGCCCGTGTTGAGTATCTGCAAGTTGACGGTGATGAGTGTCATTTGCAAGGAGAGCGTGGTGATCAAGTCGAGCATCGGGGTTTGACTTCCCTCAGGATGACGAGCCTTGGTGGCATTGGTCAGTCCGGTTAACTCCTGCTCTATTGCTGTGAAACTTTTTTGGGAAATTTGTTCAGTTTTCCCAAGGATATTCAGTGTTGAGTCGATGCTGGAAGTTTAGTTAATTCGCAGTGAGTGCAGCTTGTCTAATCCTCCGTGCATGGTTTGGATGGTCCGGGCCATTTGATTGGCATAGTCGTCATCAAGAACGCCGAAAATTGATCATGCAAGGCCACCCACTATATTGATAGCACCTCTCCTGAACCTTATTCTCAAGATTTGGTTGATGCTCGAGAATTCCCTTGCAAAGTGCAGGGAATGATCTATAACATGTAGGCAGTTGGTCTGCACGGTTCCACCTTTGCACAGCTGCTGTAAGAGGCTAGTCCCGTTCTGTAGAACAGCCAATACAGTCCCAAATCGTAATAAATGAGCAACTTCCACTCGTTGGAAGATAAATAGACTCGAGCTAATGATTGAAAATACAGACCCGTGTGGAGTCTGGTTGTTAAGCCTTGCGTTGGAGAGGTGGGCGCTTTTGGAGCTAGCAGGCACATCAAGAAGAGCGCCACAATTGACTTGCCAATTCGCATTGATTGCCGCCTTGTTCTCGGGATGTCGTCGCCGCTGATCTAGGACCCTTCTTTCATCATCGATGGGGTGTTATCTTTGCTTATGATGACCACTGTTCCCGGTATCACATTGGGGTGTGATTGTCTCCACTTGACACGATGCTGCAACTGCGCCAAGCACTCGTGCGACCATTGTCTCCAGAATTCGAGTTTAAGATGATTGATTAGCTTCCATTGGGCATGCAGACCTCCGGTGACTGGCTCTGCACGACCATGGCTGTGAGGGATTCTCCGATGAGAAAGTGTGCTGGAGTTAAGGCTGCCAAATCATTGGGATTGTTTGACATCAGGATTAGCGGTCTAGAATTTAAAATAGCTTCCACCTCCACCACTAAGTATCGCCGAAATATGCTGAATATGCAAACACGTGAGCACTCATTCCACAGAAGCTCTTTCTCTCCATCTCGCCTCGTTTGTATGGCAATTGAGAGAGCCAACAAATGATATTCTCCGAGGGGAAACAGACTTATGGCAGAGCGAGGAGAGCTTTTGAGCTACTTGCTTCTTTCTCTTCCCTGGAGTTTTTACCTTGCTCATCCACACTCGTACTTGGCTGTGGCACTGCCGTCTCTTTGCCTCCGCCGCATATCTGCCGTATGTGGTTATCGTAAAGCGAAAAGCTACTTATACTTTAGTAATATCGTTGCTTGTTTAGACCTTCGTGTTTACTTTGGTGTATTATCTTCCAAGATCTCGAGAGGAAACCGACAGAGATTGACGATAGCAACCTTCTTGAATTTATTGCTACCGTATCTAATCATTGCAGTTCGCACTTCATCATCTGTTCTTGGTTAAACATCATGAATTCGGATGAGCAGCAATTTGATCGGGGCCATGTCTCGCTCGTTTATAAGAACTAATTCCCCAATTTTTATGTTGTCCTCATGTTTAGTCCATTTCATACGTCGTTAAAAAGTGTACAAATACTCATTTGTCCATCTGTTCCAGAATGTTTGATGAATTGCAGTGAGCATCTGCATACGTTCATGTAAAATTTTCTACAATCTATCCGGCTCTAGAAGAGATGAGAATGGGCGACCAATCAAAAGGTGACCGGGTGTCAGAGCTTTCTAGTCATTTGGATCGCTGGATATGGGTGTGATTGTTCTTGAATTGAGGCAGGCTTCTATTTGACATAATATCGTGGAGAAGGTTGGAACTGTCTTGGCCTCGTCAAACGCTCGTTTGATATTTCCTATGACTGATTTCACGCCAGTTTCTCATAATCCTTCAAAATAGGGTATAGCAACAAATATAACATTCCAGGAGACTCTATATTCAGCTGTTATTCGCGCTAAATCGCTCTTGGATCTTTTAATAGCTTCTTGTAAATCGTTATCTGTTTGATTACTCGTTCCGACAAACTTCATTCAATTATCGCTAAATATTTCCTGACAAAGCCCTCTTCAATTGATGAAACGCTCTGATGAAGTAAGTTAGAAAGAAGTACTTTTCGCGTTTAGCCCAAGATTTGGAGGCTTCACGGAGACTTCACGGGTGTGACTTTGGTTTTCGCTCAGAGTAGAGTCGTTCTGAATATGCCAGTTTCATCAATTGATCTGCTTAATATCACTGCCGTGTATGCTACTTTTGAGACGTCCCAAAAGCCATGAAGCTCTAATTTAGTGCTGGAGGTGTAATGGATCCAACGTGGGATCCTTAAGCTTTCAAGATGCTCTAAACCTACTTCAAGGCAATTCCATCGATTTATAATCTCTTTAGAAGACTCTTCGTCTCAGTTTACTCCCGTTTTCCAAACGTCTTGAATTAATAATTTTGCTCTTATAGTGATGGGTGGCAGCCAATGAAGTGGATCATATACGCTAGCGATATTTGATAAAAGCGTTCGTTTCGTCAATCTTTCTCTGCTTTTGAATTTGGGAACCTTGAACTAAAATTCATCTTGACATGGATTCCAAGTAATTCCTAGTGTTTTCAAAGAGGCATCCTCAGTTATTCGAAGCTGTCCCTATTCTTTTGCATCTCCAGGAATTGTCAATAGTAGGTCTGCATGATTGCTAGCCCCTTTTTAAATAGGTCTGTAATTTTCTTCTGCAGTTCTATCGCTTCTTCTTTTGAATCTGAGCTGCTAAGAATATCATCAACGTAGAAGTCATTTTGAAGTACTTTGGACACATGTGGATAGCTTTTGCGTTCATATTTGAACAGCTGAATGAGACATCGTACAGCCAAAAACGTAGCACAGGCTGTACCGTAACTGACAGTGTTCAACTTATACTCATCAATAGTTTATATTTTATCGTCTCTCCGAAGGATCCTGTGATAGTCTTTAACCTGGCTTGACAGAATGATTTCCAGGAACATCTTCTAAATGTCCACAGGAGGTTTCTCCTTCGTAGGAAAATCTGGGCTAAGTCTTCCAGTAACTTAGTTCTAGAGTACAGCAAATTATTTAGGCTGGATCCCTCTGACTTTTTGCAGACGCATCAAATACTCCTCAAAGTTTTGTCGTAGTGCTACCTTCCTGGGTGATGTGGCAAGTAGAAAACGTTTCTGGTCTCAACGATGTATGAATTTGCCTTTTCCATGTGGGCGAGTTCATGATATTCTTGCAGGAACGTATCGTATTCTTTTTTTAATTCTGGATCCTTTTCCAGCCTTTTCTCAACTTGTTTGTTTGTTATTAATGCTTTCACTCTAGATTTTCCAAACGATATTGCATTGCTTTCGTCTTTAAATGGAAGTTTGACCATATATTTTCCTTGTTTGTCTCTTTCAAGAGTTGCTTGGGAATGTTCTTTTCTCCCTTTCGATAATATCGTTCTCCATCGCCAAAAACTTTTCCACTGATTTATGGAAATCAGTCATTGAGATGCAGGATATCATACTGAGTGTACTCCTTTTAGTCTTAGGCATGGTTTCACCTTTTGAAATAGTAACGGATCTTCCTTCCTTAACCCTTCTTCTATTATCTGTTCAAGCAAAATTCGCAAAAGGATTAACAACAGCAAGACTTCCTGCTGGGTAATTTAGTGGACATGTAAATAAAGAAAGGTTGGTGCCCTATGGAAACCTTGCATACATGATGCGGAAAAGATAGACGAGATAGTGCGGGGACTCTTCCCCACCTATCCCGTCGATGTTGACGCTATCCATGGTGAAACAGCAGCTAAGTGTCCACTCTTCACATACTCAGAACTAGAAGAGCGAGGAAGGCTCCAGGTCCAGACGGCGTTCCAGCTGAGGTGTTGCAGCATGTCAATCACCATTGTCCTGACTTGCTGCTCAGCACATTCAACGCTTGCCTCGGGACGGGGTTTTTCCGGTACGATGGAAGGTGGCGAGCCTCGTGTTGATCAGCAAGGATAGGGAAATCCCGGATCGCCGTCTGCACACTGCCCATTATGCATGCCAGACACTGTTGGGAAAGTGCCAGAGAAACTCATCAAGGGAAGACTCACTGACGCAATTCGTGCTGCTGGGGACCTGTCTCCTTGGCAGTACGGCTTTAGAGCAGGTCGCTCCACCATTGATGCGATTGCAGAGGTGGTGAACGCTGTCCAAAAGGCAGAGGCATAAAGTCATACCAAGCGACGGATCCTCCTGTTGGTGACACTCGACGTCTTCAACTCCACTAGATGGGTGGATATTCTGGATACGCTGGAAACCCCTTTTCAAGTTCCAGAATATTTAATGCGGCTATCGAAGGACTCTCTGAAGGATCGAAGCTTGCTCTACGACACAATACAAAGCCAACAAAGGATGGGAGTTACATCAGGTGTTGCCCAGGGATCTATCCTTGGTTCAGACCTGTGGAACGTGTCTTACGACAGGCAACTGAGACTAGAGTTGCCAGGCGAGTCACGCTTGACCAGCTATGCGGATGATACTGCAACTCTGGTCGCTGGACGCACCGTTGAACAGGCGCAACTTAGGCTAGGTATGCTAATGCGCCCAGTGAGAGACTGAATGACTACTCGCGAGTTTAGTCTAGCACTAGAAAAACCGAACTGGTTGTCTTGACAATGAAGAGAATCCCTAGAGTAAGGATGATGAGTATTGGAGACATACTAATTAAATCAAAGCCTGCAGTGAAGCCTCGAAGCTGAGTTTCTCTGAGAAAATCAGGGCAACAGCTGAGAAGGCTGCTTCGGGAGTATCGACTCTGAGTTGACTTATGGCTAACGTAGGGGGACTCAGCCCATCAAGAAGATGCTAAGCGCTGTAGGCTCAGTGCTACTATACGGAGCAGAAAAATGGGACGACGCTCTTTGTAGGGAGGTATACCGAAAACGCTTGGTAAAGGTATAGAGAAGAAGAGCACTGAGGATTGCATCTTCGTATCCGACAGTCTCTGAATCGGTGGTGAGAGTTATTGCAGGCGTGATACCTGTCGGTTTCCTTGCGGGAGAGCACCATGCTATATACTTGCGTCAAAATGAGGACGCAAGGGAGATGGTTGTCCCCGAGGAGAAACAATGCTCACTCAATGATTGGTAGAAGTCTTTGGTGAATTGCACGAAGGAAAGGTGGACTACAGCTTCATCCCGGATGTGAGACCGTGGTTAAATCGAAGGCATGGTGAGACTGACTTCTATCTGACCCAGTTTTTTAGCGTGCATTTCAGTATTACCTGCACAAAGTTGGTAAGTCACGGTCTCCCGATTGTCGGTTTTGCCCAGAAGTGGAGGACAATGCCTGCAACGCATGTTTTGCGTGCACAAAATGGGACAGGCTGCGAAGGGACCTCCAGAAGGAGACGGGAGAGCTCACCCTGGGTAATATAGTCACGGTGATGCTCGAATCGGTTGACAAATGGAACCAGGGGGCACACTATTTTCGGGCAGTCCTAAAAGGAAAAAGAAACTCACACACTAGTCAAACCTGCGCTGCTATATGGAAGTGAAACAAGGACCCTGAGGAGCGAATCCGAAAAGGCAGTGGACATATTTGAATACAAAGTGCTCCGGAAAATTTACGGCCCAGTGAAATAAGGAACAGAGTGGAGACTTCGTTGCAACTATGAGTTGTATGAACTATTTGAAGATCCAACTGTTTCCTCTTGGGTCAAGTTATAGAAATTGTTATGAGCGGACCACATCGAAAGAATGAAAGAAAACTGGCTACAACACTGACGGGCAGAGCACATTGAGACGTCTCGCGGAAAGAACGAGGGTTCGATAGGAAGACACAATAGAAGCTGACAGCAGATCCTTGTTGAGAGTAAACAACTGGCGGACTAAGTCGCGGAACCGTGATGATTGGAAGAAATTAAGCCGGGATGTCAAGGCCCGGCTTGGGCTGTCACGGCATAAATGGTGATGATGATTCTGCTGAGTGGATTCTGGGGCATCAAAAGCAGCTTCATAGTAATGAAAGGTTTATCAGATGCAAAAGGATTTACAAAGCCATCATAGGAGCATTAATGCAGAGCTGAAACTAAATTAAATTGCTTCAAATATCATCTCCATGAGTCAGCACCTCTTATTTAGTTCAAAATCGCCTCCTTGGCAGTTTCGAAATGATCCATCTAATACTCACTATACAGCCACTTAAAAAACCCTTTCCTCAATCATCCTCACTGATTCCATTCTTCCGACAAAATTGTTTCAAAATTCCATTGGAAATCGATTGTAATGGGCCCTTTTAGGTTCTAACTTGATCCAATCCTATAAAAGATCTGACTTTTATAGAGTTAACGCCATGAAAAGGACTCGCTTTTTTCCTTAACGTTAATGCATAAATGTTTTCAAATATCTCTCACCCAAATTCTTTTTCTTTTATTTGCCATTCAGCTATCTATCTGGAAATCGTTTGTACGAAGTGAAAAATGAAACATTCCTTGGGATGCCACGCTTAGTGGGACTGTAAGTATTATCCTAAACTATTTTTTTTTACAAAGCTTTCGTTTAAATTGCATTCCTAAACATTGAAATAACCTTCTTTCCTTTATTTGTCGATTTTTTATGTATTTTCTCATCAAAACATATGTATGTTTGTACTAAAAGTTTAATGTAGATTCATTACGGAAATATCTACGTACGTGTTAACATTCAAGAAAATTCATAGCACGTAGTGTTTTGTTTGTTTTTTAAATTTTCCAGGAATCTAGATGACAATAGTATCTACGCGTTCGAATTGGATGCATTTAAAGGTGTGGAGAATTTAACGTCGTTATTGTTGATGGGAAATCCGTTTCAAGCTTTGAATCCGCAAGTATTGCAGAGTTTGCAGAATTTAAAATACATGTGAGTAACTCAGATAATTTGATCGTTTTAAGATATACATATGCGAGTCTTGTTTTGATTAACGTTTTAATATGCAGGACTCTGTAGTGACCTTCTTACAAATAGAATTTTCTTGTCCTCGTACATCTCAATTCAAATACCATTAACAAAGAACCCATTTATGAATCCTTAATACTATAGTTCCTAGAAAAAAATATTCAACACGCAAGGACGTCGTCCTGATAATGACCAGGGCATGAAGAAGCAAAACAGAGAAAATTAAACTATCTTAAGTATGATAACAGGCTATTTATCGTTGTTTGATCAGTTCAGAAGCAATCACAGTAGGGTGTATTGAACTACAACAAAAAATGTGTAATCAAATCTTTTTGAGAAAAAATCTATTAACGATAGTGAACTGTCATACCATCGTCCTTTCCGGACCGAATAAGGCTTGGAGAGAAAAGGAAAAGGCAATTAATTAGTTTTACAGTCTGGAAATGATTACCGGCATTTGTTATAGTACAACATGTTCCTTTTATCGCTGTAGACATTGTTTATACTAATGGCTCTGAAGCTTTTGATGCTTTCCAAGAATCGGAGGATGTCTTTCCGAGAGCTTGATTGACTTCTCATTTTATTGCATAAAGCCTAGATTCGTTTATTTTTGGTTGTGGTGCTTTACGGATGAGAAATCGTTTGCTCAACAATAGCCTATTATAGGCAATGACACTTGAACATAATGCAGTGATGTATTTTGTAGATAATGACCCAATTCCATAACCCGTTTGGTTCTGTTTTTTGACTGCTGCAGTACATGTAAGTTCACATAAAAAGAACTTTGAAATGAAATAAAATACGAATAAACTATTTTGATTGTTATGAAATTGATTTTATTGGAAAGATAATTCTTTGCCATTTTTATTTGAATATGACTTTGGGTTTGTGAGCGCTACGACTGCGCGGAGGAAGTCCAAACGAGCGGTCCAATTTACGACTACCCTAATCAACAATTGGGGCCGTATCTCGCCAATAACGCGACAAATGTTGTTTTCCAAATAGTCGAGCGTCTCGGACTTGTCAGCGTAGACGAGTGATTTGACGTATCCCCACAAGAAATATCATAAGATCTGTCAGGCCAGTTCACAGGTGCAAAATAAGAAATTATGGGCTCACCGAATGCTTCTTTCAATAAGTCAATGGTTGCACGAGCTGTATTGCATGTCGCGCCATTCTATTGAAACCAGGGGTCCCCTGCATTACCGCGAGTCTATTCTGGAATGACAAAGTCATTGATCATGGTTCTATAGCATTCACCATTGTTTGTAAGCAGCATTTTTGAAGACAAATGGACCAATGATTTCACCGGCCCATAAAGCACACTAAACAGTGACTTTCTCCAGATGTAAAGGTGTTTGGACAGCCGCCTGTGGTTGTTCATTACTCTTAATCTGGTAGTTTGTTTATTAACGTAACCATTCAACCAGAAATGAGCCTACTCGCTAAACAAAACGTTCTTATGAAATTCGGGATCTGTAGCAATTTATTGTTGGGCTCGTACACCAACCTATGCCATTTTTTTTTGTAGTAGGGAGGTGAATGCCATTTATACACAGAGTGTAGGACTCCCACGCTCGCAAGAGGGCGACTGGGCTACCCACTAAACACCTCCCCTGTCAACCTGAAAACCCAGCCTGGAACCGTTTAACACATTACTTCGGGCCAGGTCTCGGTTTATTACGCCGTGAGGCGCCTTCAAGCTCGGGAGTCCCTTTACCAACGGGAGGGGAGAGGGGAAGAGGAAGTGCCAGAAAAGCGAAGCCCCAGCTGGTGTGAGTCCCTTTTATAATTTAGGACTGCCGGAGCAAAATGTGCCACCTGGTTCCATTTGTCAACCGATTCAAGCATCACCACGACTATATTTTCCGAGGTGAGCCCTCCCGTCTCCCTGTAGAGTTCCCTTCACAACCTGACCCACTTTGTACACGCAAAAAATGTGTGGCAGACATTGTTCTCCTTCCCTGGGCAACATCCACAATCGGGGGACCGTGACTTACCAATCTTGTGCAGGTAAGACTGAAAACATCCATGCCCGCCTCAAAAGCTGGGTCAGATAGAAGTCAGTCTCACCATGCCTTCAATTTCGCAACGGTCTCATATCCGGGATGAGGCGCGCAGTCCACCTTCCCTTCGTGCAATTCCCCCAAGACTGCTGCCAATCGTTGAGCGAGCGCTGTCTCTCCTCGCGGACAACCATCTCCCTCGCACCCTCGTTTCGGCACAAGTAAATAGCGCGGCGCTCTCTAGCAAGGAGGGTGATAGTTATCACGCCTGCAATAACTCTCACCGCCGTATCAGAGACTGTCGGATACGAAGATGCAATTTTCAGAGCTCCTCTTCTCAGTACCTGTGCCAAACGTTTTCGGTATACCTCCTTGCTGAGAGCGTCGCCCCATACTTCTGCTCCGTACAATACCACTGACCCTACAGCACTCATCAAGAGGCGTCTTCTTGGCGGGCTGGGTGCCCCTACGTTCGCCATAAGTTGACTCGGAGCCAATATTCTTGAAGCAGCCTTCTCAGTCGTTGCCCTGATTTGCTCAGAAAAACTCATCTTCGAGTCGATCAGTAGCCCCAGGTACTTCACCGATGGCTTCGATTCTGTTCGTGTAACTCCAAGACTGATCATCCTTACTCTAGGAATTCTCTTTTTTGTCAAGACGACCACTTCAGTTTCCTCCAGTGCTAAACTGAGCCCGCGAGCAGTCATCCAGTCCGTCATTCGGCGCATTAGCATACCTAGCCTAAGTTGCGCCTGTTTGACGGTGCGTCCAGCGACCAGAGCCGCAACGACTCAACTGGCTTCTCAAGTTTCAGTAGCCCATCGTAAGACACGTTGCACAGGTCCGGACCAAGGATAGATCCCTGGGCAACACCCGATGTAATTTCCATCCTTCGTTGGTCCTTTGTCGTGTCGTAGAGCAGGCTTCGGTCCTTTAGCTAGTTCGATAGTGCGGGGACCCTTCTCCGCCCATCCCGTCCATGTTGACACTATCCATGGTGAAATAGCAGTCGAGTGTCCACTCTCCACACAGCTGGGACTGGAGGAGACAGTCCTCCCATTGAAAGCGAGGAAGGCTCTAGGTCCGATGGTTTTCTGGTTGAGGTTTTGCGGCTCGTCTATCACCATTGTCCTGACTTGCTGCTCAGTATATTCAACGCTTACCTACGGGGCAGAGTTTTCCCAGTACGATGGAAGATAGCGAGGCTTGTGCTGATCAGCAAGGGGAAGGAAAATCCCGAATCGCCGTCGGCCTATCGCCCGTTGTGCGTGCTAGACATGGCTGGGAAAGTGCTAGAGAAACTCATCAAGAGACGACCCACTGACACAATTCGTGCTGCTGGGGACCTATCTCCTCGGCAGTACGGTTTTAGAGCAGGACGTTCTACCATTGATACGATTGCAGAGGTGGTGAACGCGGTCCAAAAGGCAGAGGCATATAGTCGCACCAAGCAACGGATCGTCCTTTTGGTGAGACTCGACGTCAGGAATATTCTGGATACGCTGGAAAACTCTTTTCAAGTTGCAGAATATCTAATGCGGCTTTTGAGGAACTACCTAATTTACGCCATGCCAAGTTATCGTTCGGCTTCAATTCTTGCACAAGTTGCATTATTTAAGTCCCCAAACCAAGATCCTTCCGTAAAATCTTCCATAATGTGGATGAGCACATGTTTCATTGTTGAACATGATCTAGAATGGACTCACTTGGGGTCTTCACCGATACTGTGCCCTACAGCTGCTATGGTTTCTTAATTACGCACTGTTCGACGCACAGTGGGGCTAAATACCTCAAACCCTGACAAAAAGTCCAAAATTGATTCATCTTCTAGATCAATGATTTTTCCTGGTATCGGTACCTGACACCTGTATGTTTGTGCTCGTTGACGATTAGGCTGCTATAGCGTGATCATATACTTGTACCATTACTTCAAAATTTATTTTCTGCCAGAGCGATTCTGTGCGTGTGAAAAAATTATGTACTTGCGCTGGTGTATTTAGTGCAAGTGTAATTTTTTAAGCTTGATTTATTATAGATAGAATACCTACAGGTATATTTATTCAATATATATTTTATATAATTAAATTTCATATGGTGATATAAAATGACGGGGTATTTTTTTACATTTAATTTTTACCATTAACTGGAAAATCTTATAG